>OY804583.1:89795153-90995153 GCA_963680875.1 Bathymodiolus brooksi | reverse complement strand
GTCGTTGTCTTCCGTCAGTAAATACAATATGTAGTCGTATTATCATTGGGTTGTAGTTGTTGTCGTCTATCAGTAAACACAATTTGTGGTCGTATTATGATTGGGTTGTCGTTGCCTTCCGTCAGTAAACACAATATGTGGTCGTATTATCATTGGGTTGTCTTTGTTGTCGTCCGTCAGTAAACACAATATGTGGTCGTATTATGATTGGGTTGTCGTTGCCTTCCGTCAGTAAACACAATATGTGGTCGTATTATCATTGGGTTGTCGTTGTTGTCGTCTGTCAGTAAACACAATATGCGGTCGTGTTATGATTGGGTTGTCGTTGTTGTCGTCCGTCAGTAAGCACAATATGTGGTCGTATTATGATTGGGTTGTCGTTGCCTTCCGTCAGTAAACACAATATGTGGTCGTATTATCATTGGGTTGTCGTTGTTGTCGTCTGTCAGTAAACACAATATGTGGTCGTATTATGATTGGGTTGTCGTTATCTTCCGTCAGTAAACACAATATGTGGTCGTGTTATGATTGGGTTTATTGTTGTTGTCGTCCGTCAGTAAACACAATATGTGGTCGTATTATGATTGGGTTTATTGTTGTTGTCGTCCGTCAGTAAACACAATATGTCGTCATGTTATGATTGGGTTGTCGTTGTTGTCGCCCGTCAGTAAACACAATATGCGGTCGTGTTATGATTGGGTTGTCGTTGTTGTCGTCCGTCAGTAAGCACAATATATGGTCATATTATGATTGAGTTGTCGTTGTCTTCCGTCAGTAAACAAAATATGTGGTCGTGTTATCATTGGGTTGTCGTTGTCTTCCGTCAGTAAACAAAATATGTGGTCGTGTTATGATTGGGTTGTCGTTATCTTCCGTCAGTAAACACAATATGTGGTCGTGTTATGATTGGGTTTATTGTTGTTGTATTGTTGTCGTCCGTCAGTAAACATAATATGTGGTCGTATTATCATTGGGTTGTCTTTGTTGTCTTCCGTCAGGAAACACAATATGTAGTCGTATTATGATTGGGTTGTCGTTGCCTTCCGTCAGTAAACACAATATGTGGTCGTATTATCATTGGGTTGTCGTTGTTGTCGTCTGTCAGTAAACACAATATGTGGTCGTATTATGATTGGGTTGTCGTTATCTTCCGTCAGTAAACACAATATGTGGTCGTGTTATGATTGGGTTTATTGTTGTTGTCGTCCGTCAGTAAACATACAATGTGGTCGTATTATGATTGGGTTTATTGTTGTTGTCGTCCTTCAGTAAACACAATATGTGGTCGTATTATCATTGGGTTGTCGTTGTTGTCGTCTGTCAGTAAACACAATATGTGGTCGTATTATGATTGGGTTTATTGTTGTTGTCGTCCGTCAGTAAACATAATATGTGGTCGTATTATGATTGGGTTGTCGTTGTCTTCGTCAGTAAACATGATATGTGGTCGTATTATGATTGGGTTGTCGTTGTTGTCGTCCGACAGTAAACACAATATGTGGTCGCATTATGATTGGGTTGTCGATGTCTTCCGTCAGTAAACACAATTTGTGGTCGTATTATGATTGGGTTGTCGTTGTTGTCGTTCGTCAGTAAACATACAATGCGGTCGTGTTATGATTGGGTTGTCGTTGTCTTCCGCCAGTAAACACTATGTGGTCGTATTATGATTGAGTTGTCGCTGTTGTCGTCTGTCAGTAAACATACAATGTGGTCGTATTATGATTGGGTTTATTGTTGTTGTCGTCCGTCAGTAAACATAATATGTGGTCGTATTATGATTGGGTTGTCGTTGTTGTCGTCCGTCAGTAAACACAATATGTGGTCGTATTATGATTGGGTTGTCGTTCTCTTCCGTCAGTAAACACAATATGTGGTCGCATTATGATTGGATTGTCCTTGTTGCCGTCTGTCAGTAAACATACAATGTGGTCGTATTATGATTGGGTTTATTGTTGTTGTCTTCCGTCAGTAAACACAATATGCGGTCGTATTATCATTGGGTTGTCGTTGTTGTCGTCTGTTAGTAAACACAATATGTGGTCGTATTATGATTGGGTTTATTGTTGTTGTCGTCCGTCAGTAAACACAATATGTGGTCGTATTATGATTGGGTTGTCGTTGTTGTGGTCTGTCAGTAAACACAATATGTGGTCGTATTATGATTGGGTTTATTGTTGTTGTCGTCCGTCAGTAAACACAATATGTCGTCATGTTATGATTGGGTTGTCGTTGTTGTCGCCCGTCAGTAAACACAATATGCGGTCGTGTTATGATTGGGTTGTCGTTGTTGTCGTCCGTCAGTAAGCACAATATGTGGTCGTATTATGAATGGGTTGTCGTTGTCTTCCGTCAGTAAACAAAATATGTGGTCGTGTTATGATTGGGTTGTCGTTGTCTTCCGTCAGTAAATACAATATGTAGTCGTATTATCATTGGGTTGTCGTTGTTGTCGTCTGTCAGTAAACACAATTTGTGGTCGTATTATGATTGGGTTTATTGTTGTTGTATTGTTGTCGTCCGTCAGTAAACATAATATGTGGTCGTATTATCATTGGGTTGTCTTTGTTGTCGTCCGTCAGTAAACACAATATGTGGTCGTATTATGATTGGGTTGTCGTTGCCTTCCGTCAGTAAACACAATATGTGGTCGTATTATCATTGGGTTGTCGTTGTTGTCGTCTGTCAGTAAACACAATATGTGGTCGTATTATGATTGGGTTGTCGTTATCTTCCGTCAGTAAACACAATATGTGGTCGTGTTATGATTGGGTTTATTGTTGTTGTCGTCCGTCAGTAAACATACAATGTGGTCGTATTATGATTGGGTTTATTGTTGTTGTCGTCCTTCAGTAAACACAATATGTGGTCGTATTATCATTGGCTTGTCGTTGTTGTCGTCTGTCAGTAAACATACAATGTGGTTGTATTATTACTGGGTTTATTATTGTTGTCGTCCGTCAGTAAACATAATATCTGATCGTATTATGATTGGGTTGTCGTTGTTGTCGTCCGTCAGTAAACACAATATGTGGTCGTATTATGATTGGGTTGTCGTTGTCTTCCGCCAGTAAACACTATGTGGTCGTATTATGATTGAGTTGTCGCTGTTGTCGTCTGTCAGTAAACATACAATGTGGTCGTATTATGATTGGGTTTATTGTTGTTGTCGTCCGTCAGTAAACATAATATGTGGTCGTATTATGATTGGGTTGTCGTTGTTGTCGTCCGTCAGTAAACACAATATGTGGTCGTATTATGATTGGGTTGTCGTTCTCTTCCGTCAGTAAACACAATATGTGGTCGCATTATGATTGGATTGTCCTTGTTGCCGTCTGTCAGTAAACATACAATGTGGTCGTATTATGATTGGGTTTATTGTTGTTGTCTTCCGTCAGTAAACACAATATGCGGTCGTATTATCATTGGGTTGTCGTTGTTGTCGTCTGTCAGTAACCACAATATGTGGTCGTATTATGATTGGGTTTATTGTTGTCGTCCGTCAGTAAACACTATGTGGTCGTATTATGATTGGGTTGTCGTTGTTGTGGTCTGTCAGTAAACACAATATGTGGTCGTATTATGATTGGGTTTATTGTTGTTGTCGTCCGTCAGTAAACACAATATGTCGTCATGTTATGATTGGGTTGTCGTTGTTGTCGCCCGTCAGTAAACACAATATGCGGTCGTGTTATGATTGGGTTGTCGTTGTTGTCGTCCGTCAGTAAGCACAATATGTGGTCGTATTATGATTGGGTTGTCGTTGTCTTTCGTCAGTAAATACAATATGTAGTCGTATTATCATTGGGTTGTCGTTGTTGTCGTCTGTCAGTAAACACAATTTGTGGTCGTATTATGATTGGGTTGTCGTTGCCTTCCGTCAGTAAACACAATATGTGGTCGTATTATCATTGGGTTGTCTTTGTTGTCGTCCGTCAGTAAACACAATATGTGGTCGTATTATGATTGGGTTGTCGTTGCCTTCCGTCAGTAAACACAATATGTGGTCGTATTATCATTGGGTTGTCGTTGTTGTCGTCTGTCAGTAAACACAATATGTGGTCGTATTATGATTGGGTTGTCGTTATCTTCCGTCAGTAAACACAATATGTGGTCGTGTTATGATTGGGTTTATTGTTGTTGTTGTCCGTCAGTAAACACAATATGTGGTCGTATTATGATTGGGTTTATTGTTGTTGTCGTCCGTCAGTGAACACAATATGTCGTCATGTTATGATTGGGTTGTCGTTGTTGTCGCCCGTCAGTAAACACAATATGCGGTCGTGTTATGATTGGGTTGTCGTTGTTGTCGTCCGTCAGTAAGCACAATATGTGGTCGTATTATGATTGGGTTGTCGTTGTCTTCCGTCAGTAAACAAAATATGTGGTCGTGTTATGATTGGGTTGTCGTTGTCTTCCGTCAGTAAACAAAATATGTGGTCGTGTTATGATTGGGTTGTCGTTATCTTCCGTCAGTAAACACAATATGTGGTCGTGTTATGATTGGGTTTATTGTTGTTGTATTGTTGTCGTCCGTCAGTAAACACAATATGTGGTCGTATTATCATTGGGTTGTCTTTGTTGTCGTCCGTCAGTAAACACAATATGTGGTCGTATTATGATTGGGTTGTCGTTGCCTTCCGTCAGTAAACACAATATGTGGTCGTATTATCATTGGGTTGTCGTTGTTGTCGTCTGTCAGTAAACACAATATGTGGTCGTATTATGATTGGGTTGTCGTTATCTTCCGTCAGTAAACACAATATGTGGTCGTGTTATGATTGGGTTTATTGTTGTTGTCGTCCGTCAGTAAACATACAATGTGGTCGTATTATGATTGGGTTTATTGTTGTTGTCGTCCTTCAGTAAACACAATATGTGGTCGTATTATCATTGGGTTGTCGTTGTTGTCGTCTGTCAGTAAACACAATATGTGGTCGTATTATGATTGGGTTTATTGTTGTTGTCGTCCGTCAGTAAACATAATATGTGGTCGTATTATGATTGGGTTGTCGTTGTCTTCGTCAGTAAACATGATATGTGGTCGTATTATGATTGGGTTGTCGTTGTTGTCGTCCGACAGTAAACACAATATGTGGTCGCATTATGATTGGGTTGTCGATGTCTTCCGTCAGTAAACACAATTTGTGGTCGTATTATGATTGGGTTGTCGTTGTTGTCGTTCGTCAGTAAACATACAATGCGGTCGTGTTATGATTGCGTTGTCGTTATCTTCCGTCAGTAAACACAATATGTGGTCGTGTTATGATTGGGTTGTCGTTGTTGTCGTTCGTCAGTAAGCACAATATGTGGTCGTATTATGATTGGGTTGTCGTTGTCTTCTGTCAGTAAACACAATATGTGGTCGTGTTATGATTGGGTTGTCGTTGTCGTTGTCGTCCGTCAGTGAACGCAATATGTTGTCGTGTTATGATTGGGTTGTCGTTGTTGCCTTCCGTCTGTTAACACAATATTTGGTGGTATTATGATTGGGTTGGCGTTGTTGTCGTCCGTCAGTAAACACAATATGTGGTCGTATTATGATTGGGTTGTCGTTGTCTTCCATCAGTAAACGCAATATGTGGTCGTATTATGATTGTGTTGTCGTTGTTGTCGTCCGTCAGTAAACACAATATGTAGTATTATGATTGGGTTGTCGTTGTCGTCGGTCAGTAAACACAATGTGTGGTCGTATTATGATTGGGTTGTCGTTGTCTTCCGCCAGTAAACACAATATGTGGTCGTAATATGATTGGGTTGTCGTTGTTGTCGTCTGTCAGTGAACATACAATGTGGTCGTATTATGATTGGGTTTGTTGTTGTTGACCTCCGTCAGTAAACATAATATGTGCTCGTATTATGATTGGGTTGTCGTTGTTGTCGTCTGTCAGTAAACATACAATGTGGTCGTATTATGACTGGGTTTATTGTTGTTGTCGTCCGTCAATAAACATAATATGTGGTCGTATTATGATTGGGTTGTCGTTGTCTTCCGCAAGTAAACACTATGTGGTGGTATTATGATTGAGTTGTCGTTGTTGTCGTCTGTCAGTAAGCATACAATGTGGTCGTATTATGATTGGGTTTATTGTTGTTGTCGTTCGTCAATAAACATAATATGCGGTCGTATTATGATTGGGTTGTCGTTGTTGTCGTCCGTCAGTAAACACAATATTTGATCGTATTATGATTGGGTTGTCGTTGTTTTCCGTCAGTAAACACAATATGTGGTCGCATTATGATTGGGTTGTCCTTGTTGCCGTCTGTCAGTAAACATAAAATGTGGTCGTATTATGATTGGGTTTATTGTTGTTGTCGTTCGTCAGTAAACACAATATGCGGTCGTATTATCATTGGGTTGTCGTTGTTGTCGTCTGTCAGTAAACACAATATGTGGTCGTATTATGATTGGGTTTATTGTTGTCGTCCATCAGTAAACATAATATGTGGTCGTATTATGATTGGGTTTTCGTTGTTGTTGTCCGTCAGTAAACACAATATGTGGTCGTATTATGATTGGGTTGTCGTTGTCTTCCGTCAGTAAACACAATATGTGGTCGTATTATGATTGGATTGTCGTTGTTGCTGTCTGTCAGTAAACATACAATGTGGTCGTATTATGATTGGGTTTATTGTTGTTGTCGTCCGTCAGTAAACACAATATGTGGTCGTATTATCATTGGGTTGTCGTTGTTGTGGTCTGTCAGTAAGCACAATATGTGGTCGTATTATGATTGGGTTGTCGTTGTTGTCTTCCGTCAGTAAACATAATATGTGATCGTATTATGATTGGGTTGTCGTTGTCTTCGTCAGTAAACACAATATGTGGTCGTGTTATGATTGGGTTGTCGTTGTTGTCGCCCCTCAGCAAACACAATATGTGGTCGTATTATGATTGGGTTGTCGTCGTCGTAGTCCGTCAGTAAACATAATATGTGATCGTATTATGATTAGGTTGTCGTTGTCTTCAGTCAGTAAACACAATATGTGGTCATGTTATGATTGGGTTGTCGTTGTTGTCGCCCGTCAGTAAACACAATATGCGGTCGTGTTATGATTGGGTTGTCGTTGTTGTCGTCCGTCAGTAAGCACAATATGTGGTCGTATTATGATTGGCTTTATTGTTGTTGTCGTCCGTCAGTAAACACAATATGTGGTCGTATTATGATTGGGTTGTCGTTGTTGTCATCTGTCAGTAAACACAATATGTGGTCGTATTATGATTGGCTTTATTGTTGTTGTCGTCCGTCAGTAAACACAATATGTGGTCGTATTATCATTGGGTTGTCGTTGTTGTCGTCCATCAGTAAACACAATATGTGGTCGTATTATGATTGGGTTGTCGTTGTCTTCCGTCAGTAAACACAATATGTGGTCGTATTATCATTGGTTTGTCGTTGTTGTCGTCTGTCAGTAAACACAATATGTGGTCGTAGTATGATTAGGTTTATTGTTGTTGTCGTCCTTCAGTAAACATAATATGTGGTCGTATTGTAATTGGGTTGTCGTTGTTTTCGTCCGTGAGTAAACACAATATGTGGTCGTATTATGATTGGGTTGTCGTTGTCTTCGTCAGTAAACACAATATGTGGTCGTGTTATGATTGGGTTGTCGTTGTTGTCGCCCCTCAGCAAACACAATATGTGGTCGTATTATGATTGGGTTGTCGTTATCTTCCGTCAGTAAACACAATATGTGGTCGTGTTATGATTGGGTTGTCATTGTTGTCGTCCGTCAGTAAACATACAATGCGGTCGTGTTATGATTGGGTTGTCGTTGTTGTCGTTCGTCAGTAAGCACAATATGTGGTCGTATTATCATTGGGTTGTCGTTGTTGTCGTCTGTCAGTAAACACAATATGTGGTCGTATTATGATTGGGTTTATTGTTGTCGTCCGTCAGTAAACATAATATGTGGTCGTATTATGATTGGGTTGTCGTTGTTGTCGTCCGTCAGTAAACACAATATGTGGTCGTATTATGATTGGGTTGTCGTTGTCTTCCGTCAGTAAACACAATATGTGGTCGTATTATGATTGGGTTGTCGTTGTTGCTGTCTGACAGTAAACATGCAATGTGGTCGTATTATGATTGGGTTTATTGTTGTTGTCTTCCGTCAGTAAACACAATATGTGGTCGTATTATCATTGGGTTGTCGTTGTTGTGGTCTGTCAGTAAGCACAATATGTGGTCGTATTATGATTGGGTTGTCGTTGTCGTCCGTCAGTAAACACAATATGTGGTCGTGTTATGATTGGGTTGTCGTTGTTGTCGTCCGTCAGTAAACACAATATGTGGTCGTATTATGATTGGGTTGTTGTTGTCTTCAGTCAGTAAACACAATATGTGGTCATGTTATGATTGGGTTGTCGTTGTTGTCGCCCGTCAGTAAACACAATATGCGGTCGTGTTATGATTGGGTTGTCGTCCGTCAGTAAGCACAATATGTGGTCGTATAATGATTGGGTTGTTGTTGTTGTGGTCCGTCAATAAACACAATATGTGATCGTGTTATGATTGGGTTGTCGTTGTCTTCCGTCAGTAAACACAATATGTGGTCGTATTATCATTGGGTTGTCGTTGTTGTCGTCTGTCTGTAAACACAATATGTAGTCGTATTATGATTGGGTTTATTGTTGTTGTCGTCCGTCGGTAAACACAATATGTGGTCGTATTCTCAATGGGTTGTCGTTGTTGTCGTCCGTCAGTAAACACAATATGTGGTCATATTATGATTGGGTTATCGTTGTCTTCCGTCAGTAAACACAATATGTGGTCGTATTATGATTGGGTTGTCGTTGTTGCCGTTTGTCAGTAAACATACAATGTGGTCGTATTATGATTGGGTTGTCGTTATCTTCCGTCAGTAAACACAATATGTGGTCGTGTTATGATTGGGTTGTCATTGTTGTCGTCCGTCAGTAAACATACAATGCGGTCGTGTTATGATTGGGTTGTCGTTGTTGTCGTTCGTCAGTAAGCACAATATGTGGTCGTATTATCATTGGGTTGTCGTTGTTGTCGTCTGTCAGTAAACACAATATGTGGTCGTATTATGATTGGGTTTATTGTTGTTTTCGTCCTTCAGTAAACACAATATGTGGTCGTATTATCATTGGGTTGTCGTTGTTGTCGTCTGTCAGTAAACACAATATGTGGTCGTATTACGATTGGGTTTATTGTTGTTGTCGTCCTTCAGTAAACATAATATGTGGTCGTATTATGATTGGGTTGGCGTTGTCTTCCGTCAGTAAACACAATATGTGGTCGTATTATGATTGGGTTTATTGTTGTTGTCGTCCGTCAGTAAACATACAATGTGGTCGTATTATGATTGGGTTTATTGTTGTTGTCGTCCTTCAGTAAACACAATATGTGGTCGTGTTATGATTGATTTGTCTTTGTTGTCGTCCGTCAGTAAACATAATATGTGGTCGTATTATGATTGGGTTGTCGTTGTCTTCGTCAGTAAACACAATATGTGGTCGTGTTATGATTGGGTTGTCATTGTTGTCGTCCGTCAGTAAACACAATATGTGGTCGTGTTATGATTGGGTTGTCGTTGTTGTCGTCCGTCAGTAAACACAATAGTTGGTCGTATTATGATTGGGTTGTCGTTATCTTCCGTCAGTAAACACAATATGTGGTCATGTTATAATTGGGTTGTCGTTGTTGTCGTCCGTCAGTAAACATACAATGCGGTCGTGTTATGCTTGGGTTGTCGTTGTTGTCGTTCGTCAGTAAGCACAATATGTGGTCGTATTATGATTGGGTTGTCGTTGTCTTCTGTCAGTAAACACAATATGTGGTCGTATTATGATTGGGTTGTCGTTGTTGTCGTCCGTCAGTAAACACAATATGTGGTCGTGTTATGATTGGGTTGTCGTTGTTGTCGTTCGTCAGTAAACACAATATGTGGTCGTATTATGATTGGGTTGTCGTTGTCTTCCGTCAGTAAACACAATATGTGGTCGTATTATGATTGGGTTGTCGTTGTTGTCTTTCGTCAGTAAACACAATACAGTAGAGTTCGTTTATAACGAACAGGTTTATAACGAAATCAGGCTTATAGCGAAGTAAAGATAAATCCCCGGTCCCATCGCTATTTAAACAATGTATTTGTGAAGGCCTATTAAGAATTTTTTATAACGAAATCAGGCTTATAACGAAGAGATTTTTCAACCGAAACAACGTTTTTATTACTCAAAATTGACATAATATAACAAAGAAAATTGTTGAACAAACAAATCGTTTACCTGTCTTCCGTTACGCATGGACGATCACATATTAGAATGGTCAAGTGCACTTGACACTTCCGTTATTGATAATTGAAAAATCAATAATCCCACCTTTGATGTTGTTAATGATGTCAATCAAGACTTTTCTTTAAAATATTCAAACAATAAAATGATGTGATTAACAATTTGTCAATTAATAACACACGCGCTAATTTATTGCATTAAAAATTAATAAAACATAATCTAAATTTTAATGAATGGATGCACAAGCTAAAGAAATTAAAAACAAAGTCATGTGTGAGATTAATTCATTCGCTATTGTTTATTTTTTCTTTGATGAGAGACTCTTTACAAACTGCGTGGTCTCAAGGTTCATCTAAATACCAAAAACAAAAGAAATGTACTCGTTCTGAAATTTCGATTAACCTGAGTTTTTATGTGTATATAATACCAAAAAGAAACAATTATTCTTCAAATTCAAATAAAACAAAAGGAAAATGGCTACAATCTTAAAATTGGCCATTAAAAATATATCCGAATTATCAGCATTATACAGATATCGATCCAAGTGTTAATACCCGACCTCATATTTCCAGTTTATAAAATAGATCGTGAACAAAGCTGAAAACATGTTTCTAAGGAACATTTGAAGGTACCAAAGAAGTATTCAGAAGACGTATTCTTTGAGAACTGTCTAAAGGATTAAATATTTTTTTACGATAAAGGCCCACTTTACTGTGCATCAGTTATCATAAGCGTGATGAAACTGCCCGGGTCAGAACCAATTTTTTTTTGTCTTAATTTACGCGACCTCGGTGGCTCGAACTACCGGTAGCTAGAACAGATTTTGACAGTCCCTTCGAGTTCGAGCCAGCAAAGTTCTACTGTACGAATTTCAAAAGGGGAGGTAATTCTACATTGTTTCTTTTATAACGAACGATGTCTATAACGAACTAAGATCGAGAGTCCCCTGGACTTCGCTATAAATGAATTCTACTGTATGTGGTCGTATTATGATTGGGTTGTCGTTGTTTTCGTCCGTCAATAAACACAATAGTTGGTCGTATTATGATTGGGTTGTCGTTGTCTTCCGTCAGTAAACACAATATGTGGTCGTATTATGATTGGGTTGTCGTTGTTGTCGTCCGTCAATAAACGCAATATGTGGTCGTATTATGATTGGGTTGTCATTGTCGTCCGTCAGTAAACACAATATGTTGTCGTATTATGATTCGGTTGTCCTTATTGCCGTCTGTCAGTAAACATACAATGTGGTCGTATTATGATTGGGTTTATTGTTGTTGTCGTCCGTCAGTAAACACAATATGTAGTCGTATTATCATTGGGTTGTCGTTGTTGTCGTCTGTCAGTAAACACAATATGTGGTCGTATTATGATTGGGTTTATTGTTGTTGTCGTCCGTTAGTAAACATAATATGTGGTCGTATTATGATTGGGTTGTCGTTGTTTTCGTCCGTCAGTAAACACAATATGTGGTCGTATTATGATTGGGTTGTCGTTGTCTTCCGTCAGTAAACACAATATGTGGTCGTATTATGATTGGGTTTATTGTTGTTGTCGTCGGTCAGTAAACACAATATGTGGTCGTATTATCATTGGGTTGTCGTTGTTGTCGTCTGTGAGTAAACACAATATGTGGTCGTATTATGATTGGATTTATTGTTGTTGTCGTCCGTCAGTAAACATAATATGTGGTCGCATTATGATTGGATTGTCGTTGTTGTCCGTCAGTAAACACAATATGTGGTCGTATTATGATTGGGTTGTCGTTGTCTTCCGTCATTAAACACAATATGTGGTCGTGTTATGATTGGGTTGTCGTTGTTGTCGTCCGTCAGTAAGCACAATATGTGGTCGTATTATGATTGGGTTGTCGTTGTCTTCCTTCAGTAAACACAATATGTGGTCGTATTATCATTGGGTTGTCGTTGTTGTCGTCTGTCAGTAAACACAATATGTGGTCGTATTATGATTGGGTTTATTGTTGTTGTCGTCCGTCAGTAAACATAATACGTGGTCATATTATGATTGGGTTGTCGTTGTTGTCGTCCGTCAGCAAACACATTATGTGGTCGTGTTATGATTGGGTTGTCGTTTTGTCTTCCGTCAATAAACACAATATGTGGTCGTATTATGATTGGGCTTTCGTTGTTGTCGTCTGTCAGTAAACACAATATGTGGTCGTATTATGATTGAGTTGTCGTTGTCGTCCGTCAGTAAACACAATATGTGGTGGTATTATGATTGGGTTGTCGTTGTCTTCCGTCAGTAAACACAATATGTGGTCGTATTATGATTTGGTTGTCGTTGTTGTCTTCCGTCAGTAAACACAATATGTGGTCGTGTTATGATTGGGTTGTCGTTGTTGTCTTCCGTCTGTTAACACAACATGTGGTGATATTATGATTGGGTTGTCGTTGTTGTCGTCCGTCAGTAAACACAATATGTGGTCGTATTATGATTGGGTTGTCGTTGTCTTCCGTCAGTAAACACAATATGTGGTCGTATTATGATTTGGTTGTCGTTGTTGTCTTCCGTCAATAAACACAATATGTGGTCGTGTTATGATTGGGTTGTCGTTGTTGTCTTCCGTCTGTTAACACAACATGTGGTGATATTATGATTGGGTTGTCGTTGTTGTCGTCCGTCAGTAAACACAATATGTGGTCGTATTATGATTGGGTTGTCGTTGTCTTCCGTCAGTAAACACAATATGTGGTCGTATTATGATTGGGTTGTCGTTGTTGTCGTCCGTCAGTAAACACAATATGTGGTCGTATTATGATTGGGTTGTCGTTGTCGTCCGTCAGTAAACACAATATGCGGTCGTCTTTTGATTGGGTTGTCGTTGTTGTCTTCCGTCTGTAAACACAATATGTGGTGATATTATGATTGGGTTGACGTTTTTGTCGTCCGTCATTAAACACAATATCTGGTCGTATTATGATTAGGTTGTCGTGGTCTTCCGTCAGTAAACACAATATGCGGTCGTATTATGATTGGGTTGTCGTTGTTGTCGTTCGTCAGTAAACATAATATGTGGTCGTATTATAATTTGTTTGTCGTTGTTGTCCGTCAGTAAACACAATATGTGGTCGTATTATGATTGGGTTGTTGTTGTCTTCCGCCAGTAAGCACAATATGTGGTCGTATTATGATTGGGTTGTCGTTGTTGTCGTCTGTCAGTAAGCACAATATGTGGTCGTATTATGATTGGGTTTATTGTTGTTGTCGTCCGTCAGTAAACACAATATGTGGTCGTATTATGATTGGGTTGTCGTTGTCTTCCGTCAGTAAACACAATATGTGGTCGTATTATGATTGGGTTGTCGTTGTTGCCGTCTGTCAGTAAACATACAATGTGGTCGTATTATGATTGGGTTTATTGTTGTTGTCGTCCGTCAGTAAACACAATATGTGGTCGTATTATCATTGGGTTGTCGTTGTCGTCTGTCAGTAAACACAATATGTGGTCGTATTATGATTGGGGTTATTGTTGTTGTCGTCCGTCAGTAAACATAATATGTGGTCGTATTATGATTGGGTTGTCGTTGTTGTCGCCCGACAATAAATACAATATGTGGTCGTATTATGATTGGGTTGTCGTTGTTGTCGTCCGTCAGTAAACACAATATGTGATCGTATTATGATTGGGTTGTCGTTGTTGTCGTCTGTCAGTAAACATACAATGTGGTCGTATTATGATTGGGTTTATTGTTGTTGTCGTCCGTCAGTAAACACAATATGTGGTCGTATTATCATTGGGTTGTCGTTGTTGTCGTCTGTGAGTAAACACAATATGTGGTCGTATTATGATTGGGTTTATTGTTGTTGTCGTCCGTCAGTAAACATAATATGTGGTCGCATTATGATTGGATTGTCGTTGTTGTCGTCCGTCAGTAAACACAATATGTGGTCGTATTATGATTGGGTTGTCGTTGTCTTCGTCATTAAACACAATATGTGGTCGTGTTATGATTGGGTTGTCGTTGTTGTCGTCCGTCAGTAAACACAATATGCGGTCGTGTTATGATTGGGTTGTCGTTGTTGTCGTCCGTCAGTAAACACAATATGTGGTCGTATTATGATTGGGTTGTCGTTGTCTTCCTTCAGTAAACACAATATGTGTTCGTATTATCATTGGGTTGTCGTTGTTGTCGTCTGTCAGTAAACACAATATGTGGTCGTATTATGATTGGGTTTATTGTTGTTGTCGTCCGTCAGTAAACATAATACGTGGTCATATTATGATTGGGTTGTCGTTGTTGTCGTCCGTCAGTAAACACATTATGTGGTCGTGTTATGATTGGGTTGTCGTTTTGTCTTCCGTCAATAAACACAATATGTGGTCGTATTATGATTGGGCTTTCGTTGTTGTCGTCTGTCAGTAAACACAATATGTGGTCGTATTATGATTGAGTTGTCGTTGTCGTCCGTCAGTAAACACAATATGTGGTGGTATTATGATTGGGTTGTCGTTGTCTTCCGTCAGTAAACACAATATGTGGTCGTATTATGATTTGGTTGTCGTTGTTGTCTTCCGTCAGTAAACACAATATGTGGTCGTGTTATGATTGGGTTGTCGTTGTTGTCTTCCGTCTGTTAACACAACATGTGGTGATATTATGATTGGGTTGTCGTTGTTGTCGTCCGTCAGTAAACACAATATGTGGTCGTATTATGATTGGGTTGTCGTTGTCTTCCGTCAGTAAACACAATATGTGGTCGTATTATGATTTGGTTGTCGTTGTTGTCTTCCGTCAGTAAACACAATATGTGGTCGTGTTATGATTGGGTTGTCGTTGTTGTCTTCCGTCTGTTAACACAACATGTGGTGATATTATGATTGGGTTGTCGTTGTTGTCGTCCGTCAGTAAACACAATATGTGGTCGTATTATGATTGGGTTGTCGTTGTCTTCCGTCAGTAAACACAATATGTGGTCGTATTATGATTGGGTTGTCGTTGTTGTCGTCCGTCAGTAAACACAATATGTGGTCGTATTATGATTGGGTTGTCGTTGTCGTCGTCAGTAAACACAATATGCGGTCGTCTTATGATTGGGTTGTCGTTGTTGTCTTCCGTCTGTAAACACAATATGTGGAGATATTATGATTGGGTTGTCGTTTTTGTCGTCCGTCATTAAACACAATATCTGGTCGTATTATGATTAGGTTGTCGTTGTCTTCCGTCAGTAAACACAATATGCGGTCGTATTATGATTGGGTTGTCGTTGTTGTCGTTCGTCAGTAAGCATAATATGTGGTCGTATTATAATTTGTTTGTCGTTGTTGTCCGTCAGTAAACACAATATGTGGTCGTATTATGATTGGGTTGTTGTTGTCTTCCGCCAGTAAGCACAATATGTGGTCGTATTATGATTGGGTTGTCGTTGTTGTCGTCTGTCAGTAAGCACAATATGTGGTCGTATTATGATTGGGTTTATTGTTGTTGTCGTCCGTCAGTAAACACAATATGTGGTCGTATTATGATTGGGTTGTCGTTGTTGTCGTTCGTCAGTAAACACAATATGTGGTCGTATTATGATTGGGTTGTCGTTGTCTTCCGTCAGTAAACACAATATGTGGTCGTATTATGATTGGGTTGTCGTTGTTGTCGTCCGACAATAACTACAATATGTGGTCGTATTATGATTGGGTTGTCGTTGTTGTCGTCCGTCAGTAAACACAATATGTGATCGTATTATGATTGGCTTGTGTTTTTGTCGTCTGTCAGTAAACATACAATGTGGTCGTATTATGATTTGGTTTATTGTTGTTGTCGTCCGTCAGTAAACACAATATGTGGTCGTATTATCATTGGGTTGTCGTTGTTGTCGTCTGTGAGTAAACACAATATGTGGTCGTATTATGATTGGGTTTATTGTTGTTGTCGTCCGTCAGTAAACATAATATGTGGTCGTATTATGATTGGGTTGTCGTTGTTGTCGTCCGATAGTAAACACAATATGTGGTCGTATTATGATTGGGTTGTCGATGTCTTCCGTCAGTAAACACAATATGTGGTCGTATTATGATTGGGTTGTCGTTGTTGTCGTTTGTCAGTAAACATACAATGTGGTCGTATTATGATTGGGTTTATTGTTGTTGTCGTTCGTCAGTAAGCACAATATGTGGTAGTATTATGATTGGGTTGTCGTTGTTGTCCTCTCTCAGTAAACATACAATGTGGTCGTATTATGATTGTGTTTATTGTTGTTGTCGTCCGTCAGTAAACATAATATGTGGTCGTATTATGATTGGGTTGTCGTTGTTGTCGTTTGTCAGTAAACACAATATGTGGTCGTATTATGATTGGGTTGTCGTTGTCTTCCGTCGGTAAACACAATATGTGGTCGTATTATGATTGGGTTGTCCTTGTTGCCGTCTGTCAGTAAACATACAATGTGGTCGTATTATGATTGGGTTGTCGTTGTCTTCCGCCAGTAAACAATATCTGGTCGTATTATGATTGAGTTGTCGTTGTTGTCGTCTGTCAGTAAACATACAATGTGGTCGTATTATGATTGGGTTTATTGTTTTTGTCGTCCGTCAGTAAACATAATATGTGGTCGTATTATGATTGGGTTGTCGTTGTTGTCGTCCGTCAATAAACACAATATGTGGTCGTATTATGATTGGGTTGTCATTGTCTTCCGTCAGTAAACACAATATGTTGTCGTATTATGATTCGGTTGTCCTTATTGCCGTCTGTCAGTAAACATACAATGTGGTCGTATTATGATTGGGTTTATTGTTGTTGTCGTCCGTCAGTAAACACAATATGTAGTCGTATTATCATTGGGTTGTCGTTGTTGTCGTCTGTCAGTAAACACAATATGTGGTCGTATTATGATTGGGTTTATTGTTGTTTTCGCCCGTCAGTAAACATAATATGTGGTCGTATTATGATTGGGTTGTCGTTGTTGTCGTCCGTCAGTAAACACAATATGTGGTCGTATTATGATTGGGTTGTCGTTGTCTTCTGTCAGTAAACACAATATGTGGTCGTGTTATGATTGGGTTGGCGTTGTCGTCGTCCGTCAGTAAACATACAATGCGGTCGTGTTATGATTGGATTGTCGTTGTTGTCGTCCGTCAGTAAACACAATATGTGGTCGTATTATGATTGGGTTGTCTTCCGTCATTAAACACAATATGTGGTCGTGTTATGATTGGGTTGTCGTTGTTGTCGTCCGTCAGTAAGCACAATATGTGGTCGTATTATGATTGGGTTGTCCTTGTCTTCCTTCAGTAAACACAATATGTGGTCGTATTATCATTGGGTTGTCGTTGTTGTCGTCTGTCAGTAAACACAATATGTGGTCGTATTATGATTGGGTTTATTGTTGTTGTCGTCCGTCAGTAAACATAATACGTGGTCATATTATGATTGGGTTGTCGTTGTTGTCGTCCGTCAGTAAACACATTATGTGGTCGTGTTATGATTGGGTTGTCGTTTTGTCTTCCGTCAATAAACACAATATGTGGTCGTATTATAATTGGGCTTTCGTTGTTGTCGTCTGTCAGTAAACACAATATGTGGTCGTATTATGATTTGAGTTGTCGTTGTCGTCCGTCAGTAAACACAATATGTGGTGGTATTATGATTGGGTTGTCGTTGTCTTTCGTCAGTAAACACAATATGTGGTCGTATTATGATTTGGTTGTCGTTGTCTTCCGTCAGTAAACACAATATGTGGTCGTGTTATGATTGGGTTGTCGTTGTTGTCTTCCGTCTGTTAACACAACATGTGGTGATATTATGATTGGGTTGTCGTTGTCGTCCGTCAGTAAACACAATATGTGGTCGTATTATGATTGGGTTGTCGTTGTCTTCCATCAGTAAACACAATATGTGGTCGTATTATGATTTGGTTGTCGTTGTTGTCTTCCGTCAGTAAACACAATATGTGGTCGTGTTATGATTGGGTTGTCGTGGTTGTCTTCCGTCTGTTAACACAACATGTGGTGATATTATGATTGGGTTGTCGTTGTTGTCGTCTGTCAGTAAACACAATATGTGGTCGTATTATGATTGGGTTGTCGTTGTCTTCCGTCAGTAAACACAATATGTGGTCGTATTATGATTGGGTTGTCGTTGTTGTCGTCCGTCAGTAAACACAATATGTGGTCGTATTATGATTGGGTTGTCGTTGTCGTCCGTCAGTAAACACAATATGCGGTCGTCTTATGATTGGGTTGTCGTTGTTGTCTTCCGTCTGTAAACACAATATGTGGTGATATTATGATTGGGTTGTCGTTTTTGTCGTTCGTCATTAAACACAATATCTGGTCGTATTATCATTAGGTTGTCGTGGTCTTCCGTCAGTAAACACAATATGCGGTCGTATTATGATTGGGTTGTCGTTGTTGTCGTTCGTCAGTAAACATAATATGTGGTCGTATTATAATTTGTTTGTCGTTGTTGTCCGTCAGTAAACACAATATGTGGTCGTATTATGATTGGGTTGTTGTTGTCTTCCGCCAGTAAGCACAATATGTGGTCGTATTATGATTGGGTTGTCGTTGTTGTCGTCTGTCAGTAAGCACAATATGTGGTCGTATTATGATTGGGTTTATTGTTGTTGTCGTCCGTCAGTAAACACAATATGTGCTCGTATTATGATTGGGTTGTCGTTGTTGTCGTTCGTCAGTAAACACAATATGTGGTCGTATTATGATTGGGTTGTCGTTGTCTTCCGTCAGTAAACACAATATGTGGTCGTATTATGATTGGGTTGTCGTTGTTGCCGTCTATCAGTAAACATACAATGTGGTCGTATTATGATTGGGTTTATTGTTGTTGTCGTCCGTCAGTAAACACAATATGTGGTCGTATTATGATTGGGTTGTCGTTGTTGTCGTCCGACAATAAATACAATATGTGGTCGTATTATGATTGGGTTGTCGTTGTTGTCGTCCGTCAGTAAACACAATATGTGATCGTATTATGATTGGGTTGTCGTTGTTGTCGTCTGTCAGTAAACATACAATGTGGTCGTATTATGATTGGGTTTATTGTTGTTGTCGTCCGTCAGTAAACACAATATGTGGTCGTATTATCATTGGGTTGTCGTTGTTATCGTCTGTGAGTAAACACAATATGTGGTCGTATTATGATTGGGTTTATTGTTGTTGTCGTCCGTCAGTAAACATAATATGTGGTCGTATTATGATTGGGTTGTCGATGTCTTCCGTCAGTAAACACAATATGTGGTCGTATTATGATTGGGTTGTCGTTGTTGTCGTTTGTCAGTAAACATACAATGTGGTCGTATTATGATTGGGTTTATTGTTGTTGTCGTTCGTCAGTAAGCACAATATGTGGTAGTATTATGATTGGGTTTATTGTTGTTTTCGCCCGTCAGTAAACATAATATGTGGTCGTATTATGATTGGGTTGTCGTTGTTGTCGTCCGTCAGTAAACACAATATGTGGTCGTATTATGATTGGGTTGTCGTTGTCGTCCGTCAGTAAACACAATATGTGGTCGTATTATGATTGGGTTGTCGTTGTTGCCGTCTGTCAGTAAACACAATATGTGGTCGTGTTATGATTGGGTTGTCGTTGTTGTCGTCCGTCAGTAAACACAATATGCGGTCGTGTTATCATTGGGTTGTCGTTGTTGTCGTCTGTCAGTAAGCACAATATGTGATCGTATTATGATTGGGTTGTCGTTGTCTTCCGTCAGTAAACACAATATGTGGTCGTATTATCATTGGGTTGTCGTTGTTGTTGTCTGTCAGTAAGCACAATATGTGGTCGTATTATGATTGGGTTTATTGTTGTTGTCAACCGTCAGTAAACATAATATGTGGTCGTATTATGATTGGGTTGTCGTTGTTGTCGTCCGTCAGTAAACACAATATGTGGTCGTATTATGATTGGGTTGTCGTGGTCTTCCGTCAGTAAACACAATATGTGGTCGTATTATGATTGGGTTGTCGTTGTTGCCGTCTGTCAATAAACATACAATGTGGTCGTATTATGATTGGGTTTATTGTTGTTGTCGTCCGTCAGTAAACACAATATGTAGTCGTATTATCATTGGGTTGTCGTTGTTGTCGTCTGTCAGTAAACACAATATGTGGTCGTATTATGATTGGGTTTATTGTTGTTGTCGTCCGTCAGTAAACATAATATGTGGTCGTATTATAATTGGGTTGTCGCTGTTTTCGTCCGTCAGTAAACACAATATGTAGTCGTATTATGATTGGGTTGTCGTTGTCTTCCGTCAGTAAACACAATATGTGGTCGTATTATGATTGGGTTGTCGTTGTTGTCTTCCGTCGGTAAACACAATATGTGGTCGTATTATGATTGGGTTGTCGTTGTTGTCTTTCGTCAGTAAACACAATATGTGGTCGTATTATGATTGGGTTGTCGTTGTTGTCTTCCGTCAGTAAACACAATATGTGGTCGTGTTATGATTGGGTTGTCGTTGTTGTCTTCCGTCTGTTAACACAACATGTGATGATATTATGATTGGGTTGTCGTTGTTGTCGTCCGTCAGTAAACATAATATGTGGTCGTATTATGATTGGGTTGTCTGTTGTCGTCCGTCAGTAAACACAATATGTGGTCGTATTATGATTGGGTTGTCGTTATCTTCTGTCAGTAAACACAATATGTGGTCGTGTTATGATTGGGTTGGCGTTGTCGTCGTCCGTCAGTAAACATACAATGCGGTCGTGTTATGATTGGGTTGTCGTTATTGTCGTCCGTCAGTAAACATAATATGTGGTCGTATTATGATTGGGTTGTCTGTTGTCGTCCGTCAGTAAACACAATATGTGGTCGTATTATGATTGGGTTGTCGTTATCTTCTGTCAGTAAACACAATATGTGGTTGTGTTATGATTGGGTTGGCGTTGTCGTCGTCCGTCAGTAAACATACAATGCGGTCGTGTTATGATTGGATTGTCGTTGTTGTCGTCCGTCAGTAAACACAATATGTGGTCGTATTATGATTGGGTTGTCGTTGTCTTCCGTCATTAAACACAATATGTGGTCGTGTTATGATTGGGTTGTCGTTGTTGTCGTCCGTCAGTAAGCACAATATGTGGTCGTATTATGATTGGGTTGTCCTTGTCTTCCTTCAGTAAACACAATATGTGGTCGTATTATCATTGGGTTGTCGTTGTTGTCGTCTGTCAGTAAACACAATATGTGGTCGTATTATGATTGGGTTTATTGTTGTTGTCGTTCGTCAGTAAACATAATACGTGGTCATATTATGATTGGGTTGTCGTTGTTGTCGTCCGTCAGTAAACACATTATGTGGTCGTGTTATGATTGGGTTGTCGTTTTGTCTTCCGTCAATAAACACAATATGTGGTCGTATTATAATTGGGCTTTCGTTGTTGTCGTCTGTCAGTAAACACAATATGTGGTCGTATTATGATTTGAGTTGTCGTTGTCGTCCGTCAGTAAACACAATATGTGGTGGTATTATGATTGGGTTGTCGTTGTCTTCCGTCAGTAAACACAATATGTGGTCGTATTATGATTTGGTTGTCGTTGTCTTCCGTCAGTAAACACAATATGTGGTCGTGTTATGATTGGGTTGTCGTTGTTGTCTTCCGTCTGTTAACACAACATGTGGTGATATTATGATTGGGTTGTCGTTGTCGTCCGTCAGTAAACACAATATGTGGTCGTATTATGATTGGGTTGTCGTTGTCTTCCATCAGTAAACACAATATGTGGTCGTATTATGATTTGGTTGTCGTTGTTGTCTTCCGTCAGTAAACACAATATGTGGTCGTGTTATGATTGGGTTGTCGTGGTTGTCTTCCGTCTGTTAACACAACATGTGGTGATATTATGATTGGGTTGTCGTTGTTGTCGTCTGTCAGTAAACACAATATGTGGTCGTATTATGATTGGGTTGTCGTTGTCTTCCGTCAGTAAACACAATATGTGGTCGTATTATGATTGGGTTGTCGTTGTTGTCGTCCGTCAGTAAACACAATATGTGGTCGTATTATGATTGGGTTGTCGTTGTCGTCCGTCAGTAAACACAATATGCGGTCGTCTTATGATTGGGTTGTCGTTGTTGTCTTCCGTCTGTAAACACAATATGTGGTGATATTATGATTGGGTTGTCGTTTTTGTCGTTCGTCATTAAACACAATATCTGGTCGTATTATCATTAGGTTGTCGTGGTCTTCCGTCAGTAAACACAATATGCGGTCGTATTATGATTGGGTTGTCGTTGTTGTCGTTCGTCAGTAAACACAATATGTGGTCGTATTATGATTGGGTTGTTGTTGTCTTCCGCCAGTAAGCACAATATGTGGTCGTATTATGATTGGGTTGTCGTTGTTGTCGTCTGTCAGTAAGCACAATATGTGGTCGTATTATGATTGGGTTTATTGTTGTTGTCGTCCGTCAGTAAACACAATATGTGCTCGTATTATGATTGGGTTGTCGTTGTTGTCGTTCGTCAGTAAACACAATATGTGGTCGTATTATGATTGGGTTGTCGTTGTCTTCCGTCAGTAAACACAATATGTGGTCGTATTATGATTGGGTTGTCGTTGTTGCCGTCTATCAGTAAACATACAATGTGGTCGTATTATGATTGGGTTTATTGTTGTTGTCGTCCGTCAGTAAACACAATATGTGGTCGTATTATGATTGGGTTGTCGTTGTTGTCGTCCGACAATAAATACAATATGTGGTCGTATTATGATTGGGTTGTCGTTGTTGTCGTCCGTCAGTAAACACAATATGTGATCGTATTATGATTGGGTTGTCGTTGTTGTCGTCTGTCAGTAAACATACAATGTGGTCGTATTATGATTGGGTTTATTGTTGTTGTCGTCCGTCAGTAAACACAATATGTGGTCGTATTATCATTGGGTTGTCGTTGTTGTCGTCTGTGAGTAAACACAATATGTGGTCGTATTATGATTGGGTTTATTGTTGTTGTCGTCCGTCAGTAAACATAATATGTGGTCGTATTATGATTGGGTTGTCGATGTCTTCCGTCAGTAAACACAATATGTGGTCGTATTATGATTGGGTTGTCGTTGTTGTCGTTTGTCAGTAAACATACAATGTGGTCGTATTATGATTGGGTTTATTGTTGTTGTCGTTCGTCAGTAAGCACAATATGTGGTAGTATTATGATTGGGTTTATTGTTGTTGTCGTTCGTCAGTAAACACAATATGTGGTCGTATTATGATTGGGTTGTCGTTGTTGTCGTCTGTCAGTAAACATACAATGTGGTCGTATTATGATTGTGTTTATTGTTGTTGTCGTCCGTCAGTAAACATAATATGTGGTCGTATTATGATTGGGTTGTCGTTGTTGTCGTTTGTCAGTAAATACAATATGTGGTCGTATTATGATTGGGTTGTCGTTGTCTTCCGCCAGTAAACACTATCTGGTCGTATTATGATTGAGTTGTCGTTGTTGTCGTCTGTCAGTAAACATATAATGTGGTCGTATTATGATTGGGTTTATTGTTGTTGTCGTCCGTCAGTAAACATAATATGTGGTCGTATTATGATTTGGTTGTCGTTGTTGTCGTCCGTCAATAAACACAATATGTGGTCGTATTATGATTGGGTTGTCATTGTCTTCCGTCAGTAAACACAATATGTTGTCGTATTATGATTCGGTTGTCCTTATTGCCGTCTGTCAGTAAACATACAATGTGGTCGTATTATGATTGGGTTTATTGTTGTTGTCGTCCGTCAGTAAACACAATATGTAGTCGTATTATCATTGGGTTGTCGTTGTTGTCGTCTGTCAGTAAACACAATATGTGGTCGTATTATGATTGGGTTTATTGTTGTTTTCCCCCGTCAGTAAACGTAATATGTGGTCGTATTATGATTGGGTTGTCGTTGTTGTCGTCCGTCAGTAAACACAATATGTGGTCGTATTATGATTGGGTTGTCGTTGTCTTCCGTCAGTAAACACAATATGTGGTCGTGTTATGATTGGGTTGTCGTTGTTGTCGTCCGTCAGTAAACACAATATGTGGTCGTATTATGATTGGGTTGTCGTTGTTGCCGTCTGTCAGTAAACACAATATGTGGTCGTGTTATGATTGGGTTGTCGTTGTTGTCGTCCGTCAGTAAACACAATATGCGGTCGTGTTATGATTGGGTTGTCGTTGTTGTCGTCTGTCAGTAAGCACAATATGTGATCGTATTATGATTGGGTTGTCGTTGTCTTCCGTCAGTAAACACAATATGTGGTCGTATTATCATTGGGTTGTCGTTGTTGTTGTCTGTCAGTAAGCACAATATGTGGTCGTATTATGATTGGGTTTATTGTTGTTGTCGACCGTCAGTAAACATAATATGTGGTCGTATTATGATTGGGTTGTCGTTGTTGTCGTCCGTCAGTAAACACAATATGTGGTCGTATTATGATTGGGTTGTCGTTGTCTTCCGTCAGTAAACACAATATGTGGTCGTATTATGATTGGGTTGTCGTTGTTGCCGTCTGTCAGTAAACATACAATGTGGTCGTATTATGATTGGGTTTATTGTTGTTGTCGTCCGTCAGTAAACACAATATGTAGTCGTATTATCATTGGGTTGTCGTTGTTGTCGTCTGTCAGTAAACACAATATGTGGTCGTATTATGATTGGGTTTATTGTTGTTGTCGTCCGTCAGTAAACATAATATGTGGTCGTATTATAATTGGGTTGTCGCTGTTTTCGTCCGTCAGTAAACACAATATGTAGTCGTATTATGATTGGGTTGTCGTTGTCTTCCGTCAGTAAACACAATATGTGGTCGTATTATGATTGGGTTGTCGTTGTTGTCTTCCGTCGGTAAACACAATATGTGGTCGTATTATGATTGGGTTGTCGTTGTTGTCTTTCGTCAGTAAACACAATATGTGGTCGTATTATGATTGGGTTGTCGTTGTTGTCTTCCGTCAGTAAACACAATATGTGGTCGTGTTATGATTGGGTTGTCGTTGTTGTCTTCCGTCTGTTAACACAACATGTGATGATATTATGATTGGGTTGTCGTTGTTGTCGTCCGTCAGTAAACATAATATGTGGTCGTATTATGATTGGGTTGTCGTTGTGGTCCGTCAGTAAACACAATATGTGGTCGTATTATGATTGGGTTGTCGTTATCTTCCGTCAGTAAACACAATATGTGGTCGTGTTATGTTGGGTTGGCGTTGTCGTCGTCCATCAGTAAACATACAATGCGGTCGTGTTATGATTGGGTTGTCGTTGTTGTCGTTCGTCAGTAAGCACAATATGTGGTCGTATTATGATTGGGTTGTCGTTGTCTTCCGTCAGTAAACACAATATGTGGTCGTATTATGATTGGGCTGTCGTTGTTGTCTTTCGTCAGTAAACACAATAGTTGGTCGTATTATGATTGGGTTGTCGTTGTCTTCCGTCAGTAAACACAATATGTGGTCGTGTTATGATTGAGTTGTCGTTGTTGTCTTCCGTCAGTAAACACAATATGTGGTCGTATTATGATTGGGTTGTCGTTGTTGTCGTCCATCAGTAAACACAATATGTGGTCGTATTAAGATTGGGTTGTCGTTGTTGTCGCCCATCAGTAAGCACAATATGTGGTCGTGTTATGATTGGGTTGTCGTTGTTGTCGTCCGTCAGTAAACACAATATGTGGTCGTATTATGATTGGGTTGTCGTTGTTACGTCTGTCAGTAAACATACAATGTGGTCGTATTATGATTGGGTTTATTGTTGTTGTCGTCCGTCAGTAAACATAATATGTGGTCGTATTATGATTGGGTTGTCGTTGTTTTCGTCCGTCAGTAAACACAATATGTGGTCGTATTATGATTGGGTTTATTGTTGTTGTAGTCCGTCAGTAAACACAATATGTGGTCGTATTATCATTGGGTTGTCGTTGTTGTCGTCTGTGAGTAAACACAATATGTGGTCGTATTATGATTAGGTTTATTGTTGTTGTCGTCCGTCAGTAAACATAATATGTGGTCGCATTATGATTGGATTGTCGTTGTTGTCGTCCGTCAGTAAACACAATATGTGGTCGTATTATGATTGGGTTGTCGTTGTCTTCCGTCAGTAAACACAATATGTGGTCGTGTTATGATTGGGTTGTCGTTGTTGTCGTCCATCAGTAAACACAATATGTGGTCGTATTATGATTGGGTTGTCGTTGTTGTCGTCCGTCAGCAAACACAATATGTGGTCGTATTATGATTGGGTTGTCGTTGTCTTCCGTCATTAAACACAATATGTGGTCGTGTTATGATTGGGTTGTCGTTGTTGTCGTCCATCAGTAAACACAATATGTGGTCGTATTATGATTGGGTTGTCGTTGTTGTCGTCCATCAGTAAACACAATATGTGGTCGTATTATGATTGGGTTTTTGTTGTTGTCGTCCGTCAGTAAACACAATATGTGGTCGTATTATGATTGGGTTGTCGTTGTTGTCTTCCGTCAGTAAACACAATATGTGGTCGTGTTATGATTGGGTTGTCGTTGTTGTCTTCCGTCTGTTAACACAACATGTGATGATATTATGATTGGGTTGTCGTTGTTGTCGTCCGTCAGTAAACATAATATGTGGTCGTATTATGATTGGGTTGTCGTTGTCGTCCGTCAGTAAACACAATATGTGGTCGTATTATGATTGGGTTGTCGTTATCTTCCGTCAGTAAACACAATATGTGGTCGTGTTATGATTGGGTTGGCGTTGTCGTCGTCCGTCAGTAAACATACAATGCGGTCGTGTTATGATTGGGTTGTCGTTGTTGTCGTTCGTCAGTAAGCACAATATGTGGTCGTATTATGATTGGGTTGTCGTTGTCTTCCGTCAGTAAACACAATATGTAGTCGTATTATGATTGGGTTGTCGTTGTTACCGTCTGTCAGTAAACATACAATGTGGTCGTATTATGATTGGGTTTATTGTTGTTGTCGTCCGTCAGTAAACATAATATGTGGTCGTATTATGATTGGGTTGTCGTTGTTTTCGTCCGTCAGTAAACACAATATGTGGTCGTATTATGATTTGGTTGTCGTTGTTGTCTTCCGTCAGTAAACACAATATGTGGTCGTGTTATGATTGGGTTGTCGTTGTTGTCTTCCGTCTGTTAACACAACATGTGGTGATATTATGATTGGGTTGTCGTTGTTGTCGTCCGTCAGTAAACACAATATGTGGTCGTATTATGATTTGGTTGTCGTTGTTGTCTTCCGTCAGTAAGCACAATATGTGGTCGTGTTATGATTGGGTTGTCGTTGTTGTCTTCCGTCTGTTAACACAACATGTGGTGATATTATGATTGGGTTGTCGTTGTTGTCGTCCGTCAGTAAACACAATATGTGGTCGTATTATGATTGGGTTGTCGTTGTCATCCGTCAGTAAACACAATATGTGGTCGTATTATGATTGGGTTGTCGTTGTTGTCGTCCGTCAGTAAACACAATATGTGGTCGTATTATGATTGGGTTGTCGTTGTCGTCCGTCAGTAAACACAATATGCGGTCGTCTTATGATTGGGTTGTCGTTGTTGTCTTCCGTCTGTAAACACAATATGTGGTGATATTATGATTGGGTTGTCGTTTTTGTCGTCCGTCATTAAACACAATATCTGGTCGTATTATGATTAGGTTGTCGTGGTCTTCCGTCAGTAAACACAATATGCGGTCGTATTATGATTGGGTTGTCGTTGTTGTCGTTCGTCAGTAAACATAATATGTGGTCGTAATATAATTTGTTTGTCGTTGTCCGTCAGTAAACACAATATGTGGTCGTATTATGATTGGGTTGTTGTTGTCTTCCGCCAGTAAGCACAATATGTGGTCGTATTATGATTGGGTTGTCGTTGTTGTCGTCTGTCAGTAAGCACAATATGTGGTCGTATTATGATTGGGTTTATTGTTGTTGTCGTCCGTCAGTAAACATAATATGTGGTCGTATTATGATTGGGTTGTCGTTGTTGTCGTTCGTCAGTAAACACAATATGTGGTCGTATTATGATTGGGTTGTCGTTGTCTTCCGTCAGTAAACACAATATGTGGTCGTATTATGATTGGGTTGTCGTTGTTGCCGTGTGTCAGTAAACATACAATGTGGTCGTATTATGATTGGGTTTATTGTTGTTGTCGTCCTTCAGTAAACACAATATGTGGTCGTATTATGATTGGGTTGTCGTTGTTGTCGTCCGACAATAAATACAATATGTGGTCGTATTATGATTGGGTTGTCGTTGTTGTCGTCCGTCAGTAAACAATATGTGATCGTATTATGATTGGGTTGTCGTTGTTGTCGTCTGTCAGTAAACATACAATGTGGTCGTATTATGATTGGGTTTATTTTTGTTGTCGTCCGTCAGTAAACACAATATGTGGTCGTATTATCATTGGGTTGTCGTTGTTGTCCTCTGTCAGTAAACACAATATGTGGTCGTATTATGATTGGGTTTATTGTTGTTGTCGTCCGTCAGTAAACATAATATGTGGTCGTATTATGATTGGGTTGTCGTTGTTGTCGTCCGATAGTAAACACAATATGTGGTCGTATTATGATTGGGTTGTCGATGTCTTCCGTCAGTAAACACAATATGTGGTCGTATTATGATTGGGTTGTCGTTGTTGTCGTTTGTCAGGAAACATACAATGTGGTCGTATTATGATAGGGTTTATTGTTGTTGTCGTTCGTCAGTAAGCACAATATGTGGTAGTATTATGATTGGGTTGTCGTTGTTGTCGTCTCTCAGTAAACATACAATGTGGTCGTATTATGATTGTGTTTATTGTTGTTGTCGTCCGTCAGTAAACATAATATGTGGTCGTATTATAATGGGTTGTCGTTGTTGTCGTTTGTCAGTAAACACAATATGTGGTCGTATTATGATTGGGTTGTCGTTGTCTTCCGTCAGTAAACACAATATGTGGTCGTATTATGATTGGGTTGTCGTTGTCTTCCGTCGGTAAACACAATATGTGGTCGTATTATGATTGGGTTGTCCTTGTTGCCGTCTGTCAGTAAACATACAATGTGGTCGTATTATGATTGGGTTGTCGTTGTATTCCGCCAGTAAACAGTATCTGGTCGTATTATGATTGAGTTGTCGTTGTTGTCGTCTGTCAGTAAACATACAATGTGGTCGTATTATGATTGGGTTTATTGTTGTTGTCGTCCGTCAGTAAACATAATATGTGGTCGTATTATGATTGGGTTGTCGTTGTTGTCGTCCGTCAATAAACACAATATGTGGTCGTATTATGATTGGGTTGTCATTGTCTTCCGTCAGTAAACATAATATGTGGTCGTATTATAATGGGTTGTCGTTGTTGTCGTTTGTCAGTAAACACAATATGTGGTCGTATTATGATTGGGTTGTCGTTGTCTTCCGTCAGTAAACACAATATGTGGTCGTATTATGATTGGGTTGTCGTTGTCTTCCGTCGGTAAACACAATATGTGGTCGTATTATGATTGGGTTGTCCTTGTTGCCGTCTGTCAGTAAACATACAATGTGGTCGTATTATGATTGGGTTGTCGTTGTATTCCGCCAGTAAACAGTATCTGGTCGTATTATGATTGAGTTGTCGTTGTTGCCGTCTGTCAGTAAACATACAATGTGGTCGTATTATGATTGGGTTTATTGTTGTTGTCGTCCGTCAGTAAACACAATATGTAGTCGTATTATCATTGGGTTGTCGTTGTTGTCGTCTGTCAGTAAACACAATATGTGGTCGTATTATGATTGGGTTTATTGTTGTTTTCGCCCGTCAGTAAACATAATATGTGGTCGTATTATGATTGGGTTGTCGTTGTTGTCGTCCGTCAGTAAACACAATATGTGGTCGTATTATGATTGGGTTGTCGTTGTCTTCCGTCAGTAAACACAATATGTGGTTGTATTATGATTGGGTTGTCGTTGTTGTCTTCCGTCGGTAAACACAATATGTGGTCGTATTATGATTGGGTTGTCGTTGTTGTCTTTCGTCAGTAAACACAATATGTGGTCGTATTATGATTGGGTTGTCGTTGTTGTCTTCCGTCAGTAAACACAATATGTGGTCGTGTTATGATTGGGTTGTCGTTGTTGTCTTCCGTCTGTTAACACAACATGTGATGATATTATTATTGGGTTGTCGTTGTTGTCGTCCGTCAGTAAACATAATATGTGGTCGTATTATGATTGGGTTGTCGTTGTTGTCCGTCAGTATACACAATATGTGGTCGTATTATGATTGGGTTGTCGTTATCTTCCGTCAGTAAACACAATATGTGGTCGTGTTATGATTGGGTTGGCGTTGTCGTCGTCCGTCAGTAAACATACAATGCGGTCGTGTTATGATTGGGTTGTCGTTGTTGTCGTTCGTCAGTAAGCACAATATGTGGTCGTATTATGATTGGGTTGTCGTTGTCTTCCGTCATTAAACACAATATGTGGTCGTATTATGATTGGGTTGTCGTTGTTGTCTTTCGTCAGTAAACACAATAGTTGGTCGTATTATGATTGGGTTGTCGTTGTCTTCCGTCAGTAAACACAATATGTGGTCGTGTTATGATTGAGTTGTCGTTGTTGTCTTCCGTCAGTAAACACAATATGTGGTCGTATTATGATTGGGTTGTCGTTGTTGTCGTCCATCAGTAAACACAATATGTGGTCGTATTAAGATTGGGTTGTCGTTGTTGTCGCCCATCAGTAAGCACAATATGTGGTCGTGTTATGATTGGGTTGTCGTTGTTGTCGTCCATCAGTAAACACAATATGTGGTCGTATTATGATTGGGTTTTTGTTGTTGTCGTCGTCAGTAAACACAATATGTGGTCGTATTATGATTGAGTTGTCGTTGTCGTCCGTCAGTAAACACAATATGTGGTCGTATTATGATTGGGTTGTCGTTGTTGTCTTCCGTCAGTAAACACAATATGTGGTCGTGTTATGATTGGGTTGTCGTTGTTGTCTTCCGTCTGTTAACACAACATGTGATGATATTATGATTGGGTTGTCGTTGTTGTCGTCCGTCAGTAAACACAATATGTGGTCGTGTTATGATTGGGTTGTCGTTGTTGTCTTCCGTCTGTTAACACAACATGTGATGATATTATGATTGGGTTGTCGTTGTTGTCGTCCGTCAGCAAACACAATATGTGGTCGTATTATGATTGGGTTGTCGTTGTCTTCCGTCATTAAACACAATATGTGGTCGTGTTATGATTGGGTTGTCGTTGTTGTCGTCCGTCAATAAACACAATATGTGGTCGTATTATGATTGGGTTGTCATTGTCTTCCGTCAGTAAACACAATATGTTGTCGTATTATGATTCGGTTGTCCTTATTGCCGTCTGTCAGTAAACATACAATGTGGTCGTATTATGATTGGGTTTATTGTTGTTGTCGTCCGTCAGTAAACACAATATGTAGTCGTATTATCATTGGGTTGTCGTTGTTGTCGTCTGTCAGTAAACACAATATGTGGTCGTATTATGATTGGGTTTATTGTTGTTTTCGCCCGTCAGTAAACATAATATGTGGTCGTATTATGATTGGGTTGTCGTTGTTGTCGTCCGTCAGTAAACACAATATGTGGTCGTATTATGATTGGGTTGTCGTTGTCTTCCGTCAGTAAACACAATATGTGGTTGTATTATGATTGGGTTGTCGTTGTTGTCTTCCGTCGGTAAACACAATATGTGGTCGTATTATGATTGGGTTGTCGTTGTTGTCTTTCGTCAGTAAACACAATATGTGGTCGTATTATGATTGGGTTGTCGTTGTTGTCTTCCGTCAGTAAACACAATATGTGGTCGTGTTATGATTGGGTTGTCGTTGTTGTCTTCCGTCTGTTAACACAACATGTGATGATATTATTATTGGGTTGTCGTTGTTGTCGTCCGTCAGTAAACATAATATGTGGTCGTATTATGATTGGGTTGTCGTTGTTGTCCGTCAGTATACACAATATGTGGTCGTATTATGATTGGGTTGTCGTTATCTTCCGTCAGTAAACACAATATGTGGTCGTGTTATGATTGGGTTGGCGTTGTCGTCGTCCGTCAGTAAACATACAATGCGGTCGTGTTATGATTGGGTTGTCGTTGTTGTCGTTCGTCAGTAAGCACAATATGTGGTCGTATTATGATTGGGTTGTCGTTGTCTTCCGTCATTAAACACAATATGTGGTCGTATTATGATTGGGTTGTCGTTGTTGTCTTTCGTCAGTAAACACAATAGTTGGTCGTATTATGATTGGGTTGTCGTTGTCTTCCGTCAGTAAACACAATATGTGGTCGTGTTATGATTGAGTTGTCGTTGTTGTCTTCCGTCTGTAAACACAATATGTGGTCGTATTATGATTGGGTTGTCGTTGTTGTCGTCCATCAGTAAACACAATATGTGGTCGTATTAAGATTGGGTTGTCGTTGTTGTCGCCCATCAGTAAGCACAATATGTGGTCGTGTTATGATTGGGTTGTCGTTGTTGTCGTCCATCAGTAAACACAATATGTGGTCGTATTATGATTGGGTTTTTGTTGTTGTCGTCGTCAGTAAACACAATATGTGGTCGTATTATGATTGAGTTGTCGTTGTCGTCCGTCAGTAAACACAATATGTGGTCGTATTATGATTGGGTTGTCGTTGTTGTCTTCCGTCAGTAAACACAATATGTGGTCGTGTTATGATTGGGTTGTCGTTGTTGTCTTCCGTCTGTTAACACAACAAGTGATGATATTATGATTGGGTTGTCGTTGTTGTCGTCCGTCAGTAAACACAATATGTGGTCGTGTTATGATTGGGTTGTCGTTGTTGTCTTCCGTCTGTTAACACAACATGTGATGATATTATGATTGGGTTGTCGTTGTTGTCGTCCGTCAGCAAACACAATATGTGGTCGTATTATGATTGGGTTGTCGTTGTCTTCCGTCATTAAACACAATATGTGGTCGTGTTATGATTGGGTTGTCGTTGTTGTCGTCCATCAGTAAACACAATATGTGGTCGTATTATGATTGGGTTTTTGTTGTTGTCGTCGTCAGTAAACACAATATGTGGTCGTATTATGATTGAGTTGTCGTTGTCGTCCGTCAGTAAACACAATATGTGGTCGTATTATGATTGGGTTGTCGTTGTTGTCTTCCGTCAGTAAACACAATATGTGGTCGTGTTATGATTGGGTTGTCGTTGTTGTCTTCCGTCTGTTAACACAACATGTGATGATATTATGATTGGGTTGTCGTTGTTGTCGTCCGTCAGTAAACATAATATGTGGTCGTATTATGATTGGGTTGTCGTTGCCGTCCGTCAGTAAACACAATATGTGGTCGTATTATGATTGGGTTGTCGTTATCTTCCGTCAGTAAACACAATATGTGGTGGTGTTATGATTGGGTTGGCGTTGTCGTCGTCCGTCAGTAAACATACAATGCGGTCGTGTTATGATTGGGTTGTCGTTGTTGTCGTTCGTCAGTAAGCACAATATGTGGTCGTATTATGATTGGGTTGTCGTTGTCTTCCGTCAGTAAACACAATATGTAGTCGTATTATGATTGGGTTGTCGTTGTTACCGTCTGTCAGTAAACATACAATGTGGTCGTATTATGAATGGGTTTATTGTTGTTGTCGTCCGTCAGTAAACATAATATGTGGTCGTATTATGATTGGGTTGTCGTTGTTTTCGTCCGTCAGTAAACACAATATGTGGTCGTATTATGATTGGGTTGTCGTTTTCTTCCGTCAGTAAACACAATATGTGGTCGTATTATGATTGGGTTTATTGTTGTTGTAGTCCGTCAGTAAACACAATATGTGGTCGTATTATCATTGGGTTGTCGTTGTTGTCGTCTGTGAGTAAACACAATATGTGGTCGTATTATGATTAGGTTTATTGTTGTTGTCGTCCGTCAGTAAACATAATATGTGGTCGCATTATGATTGGATTGTCGTTGTTGTCGTCCGTCAGTAAACACAATATGTGGTCGTATTATGATTGGGTTGTCGTTGTCTTCCGTCAGTAAACACAATATGTGGTCGTGTTATGATTGGGTTGTCGTTGTTGTCGTCCGTCAGCAAACACAATATGTGGTCGTCTTATGATTGGGTTGTCGTTGTCTTCCGTCATTAAACACAATATGTGGTCGTGTTATGATTGGGTTGTCGTTGTTGTCGTCCATCAGTAAACACAATATGTGGTCGTATTATGATTGGGTTGTCGTTGTTGTCGTCCATCAGTAAACACAATATGTGGTCGTATTATGATTGGGTTTTTGTTGTTGTCGTCGTCAGTAAACACAATATGTGGTCGTATTATGATTGAGTTGTCGTTGTCGTCCGTCAGTAAACACAATATGTGGTCGTATTATGATTGGGTTGTCGTTGTTGTCTTCCGTCAGTAAACACAATATGTGGTCGTGTTATGATTGGGTTGTCGTTGTTGTCTTCCGTCTGTTAACACAACATGTGATGCTATTATGATTGGGTTGTCGTTGTTGTCGTCCGTCAGTAAACATAATATGTGGTCGTATTATGATTGGGTTGTCGTTGTCGTCCGTCAGTAAACACAATATGTGGTCGTATTATGATTGGGTTGTCGTTATCTTCCGTCAGTAAACACAATATGTGGTCGTGTTATGATTGGGTTGGCGTTGTCGTCGTCCGTCAGTAAACATACAATGCGGTCGTGTTATGATTGGGTTGTCGTTGTTGTCGTTCGTCAGTAAGCACAATATGTGGTCGTATTATGATTGGGTTGTCGTTGTCTTCCGTCAGTAAACACAATATGTGGTCGTATTATGATTGGGTTGTCGTTGTTACCGTCTGTCAGTAAACATACAATGTGGTCGTATTATGATTGGGTTTATTGTTGTTGTCGTCCGTCAGTAAACATAATATGTGGTCGTATTATGATTGGGTTGTCGTTGTTTTCGTCCGTCAGTAAACACAATATGTGGTCGTATTATGATTGGGTTGTCGTTTTCTTCCGTCAGTAAACACAATATGTGGTCGTATTATGATTGGGTTTATTGTTGTTGTAGTCCGTCAGTAAACACAATATGTGGTCGTATTATCATTGGGTTGTCGTTGTTGTCGTCTGTGAGTAAACATAATATGTGGTCGTATTATGATTAGGTTTATTGTTGTTGTCGTCCGTCAGTAAACATAATATGTGGTCGCATTATGATTGGATTGTCGTTGTTGTCGTCCGTCAGTAAACACAATATGTGGTCGTATTATGATTGGGTTGTCGTTGTTGCCGTCTGTCAGTAAACACAATATGTGGTCGTGTTATGATTGGGTTGTCGTTGTTGTCGTCCGTCAGTAAACACAATATGCGGTCGTGTTATGATTGGGTTGTTGTTGTCGTCTGTCAGTAAGCACAATATGTGATCGTATTATGATTGGGTTGTCGTTGTCTTCCGTCAGTAAACACAATATGTGGTCGTATTATCATTGCGTTGTCGTTGTTGTTGTCTGTCAGTAAGCACAATATGTGGTCGTATTATGATTGGGTTTATTGTTGTTGTCGACCGTCAGTAAACATAATATGTGGTCGTATTATGATTGGGTTGTCGTTGTTGTCGTCCGTCAGTAAACACAATATGTGGTCGTATTATGATTGGGTTGTCGTTGTCTTCCGTCAGTAAACACAATATGTGGTCGTATTATGATTGGGTTGTCGTTGTTGCCGTCCATCAGTAAACATACAATGCGGTCGTGTTATGATTGGGTTGTCGTTGTTGTCGTTCGTCAGTAAGCACAATATGTGGTCGTATTATGATTGGGTTGTCGTTGTCTTCCGTCAGTAAACACAATATGTGGTCGTATTATGATTGGGCTGTCGTTGTTGTCTTTCGTCAGTAAACACAATAGTTGGTCGTATTATGATTGGGTTGTCGTTGTCTTCCGTCAGTAAACACAATATGTGGTCGTGTTATGATTGAGTTGTCGTTGTTGTCTTCCGTCAGTAAACACAATATGTGGTCGTATTATGATTGGGTTGTCGTTGTTGTCGTCCATCAGTAAACACAATATGTGGTCGTATTAAGATTGGGTTGTCGTTGTTGTCGCCCATCAGTAAGCACAATATGTGGTCGTGTTATGATTGGGTTGTCGTTGTTGTCGTCCGTCAGTAAACACAATATGTGGTCGTATTATGATTGGGTTGTCGTTGTTACGTCTGTCAGTAAACATACAATGTGGTCGTATTATGATTGGGTTTATTGTTGTTGTCGTCCGTCAGTAAACATAATATGTGGTCGTATTATGATTGGGTTGTCGTTGTTTTCGTCCGTCAGTAAACACAATATGTGGTCGTATTATGATTGGGTTGTCGTTTTCTTCCGTCAGTAAACACAATATGTGGTCGTATTATGATTGGGTTGTCGTTTTCTTCGTCAGTAAACACAATATGTGGTCGTATTATGATTGGGTTTATTGTTGTTGTAGTCCGTCAGTAAACACAATATGTGGTCGTATTATCATTGGGTTGTCGTTGTTGTCGTCTGTCAGTAAACACAATATGTGGTCGTATTATCATTGGGTTGTCGTTGTTGTCGTCTGTCAGTAAACATAATATGTGGTCGTATTATGATTGGGTTGTCGTTGTTTTCGTCCGTCAGTAAACACAATATGTGGTCGTATTATGATTGGGTTGTCGTTTTCTTCCGTCAGTAAACACAATATGTGGTCGTATTATGATTGGGTTTATTGTTGTTGTAGTCCGTCAGTAAACACAATATGTGGTCGTATTATCATTGGGTTGTCGTTGTTGTCGTCTGTCAGTAAACACAATATGTGGTCGTATTATCATTGGGTTGTCGTTGTTGTCGTCTGTCAGTAAACATAATATGTGGTCGTATTATGATTGGGTTGTCGTTGTTTTCGTCCGTCAGTAAACACAATATGTGGTCGTATTATGATTGGGTTGTCGTTTTCTTCCGTCAGTAAACACAATATGTGGTCGTATTATGATTGGGTTTATTGTTGTTGTAGTCCGTCAGTAAACACAATATGTGGTCGTATTATCATTGGGTTGTCGTTGTTGTCGTCTGTGAGTAAACACAATATGTGGTCGTATTATGATTAGGTTTATTGTTGTTGTCGTCCGTCAGTAAACATAATATGTGGTCGCATTATGATTGGATTGTCGTTGTTGTCGTCCGTCAGTAAACACAATATGTGGTCGTATTATGATTGGGTTGTCGTTGTCTTCCGTCAGTAAACACAATATGTGGTCGTGTTATGATTGGGTTGTCGTTGTCGTCCATCAGTAAACACAATATGTGGTCGTATTATGATTGGGTTGTCGTTGTTGTCGTCCGTCAGCAAACACAATATGTGGTCGTATTATGATTGGGTTGTCGTTGTCTTCCGTCATTAAACACAATATGTGGTCGTGTTATGATTGGGTTGTCGTTGTTGTCGTCCATCAGTAAACACAATATGTGGTCGTATTATGATTGGGTTGTCGTTGTTGTCGTCCATCAGTAAACACAATATGTGGTCGTATTATGATTGGGTTTTTGTTGTTGTCGTCCGTCAGTAAACACAATATGTGGTCGTATTATGATTGAGTTGTCGTTGTCGTCCGTCAGTAAACACAATATGTGGTCGTATTATGATTGGGTTGTCGTTGTTGTCTTCCGTCAGTAAACACAATATGTGGTCGTGTTATGATTGGGTTGTCGTTGTTGTCTTCCGTCTGTTAACACAACATGTGATGATATTATGATTGGGTTGTCGTTGTTGTCGTCCGTCAGTAAACATAATATGTGGTCGTATTATGATTGGGTTGTCGTTGCCGTCCGTCAGTAAACACAATATGTGGTCGTATTATGATTGGGTTGTCGTTATCTTCCGTCAGTAAACACAATATGTGGTCGTGTTATGATTGGGTTGGCGTTTTCGTCGTCCGTCAGTAAACATACAATGCGGTCGTGTTATGATTGGGTTGTCGTTGTTGTCGTTCGTCAGTAAGCACAATATGTGGTCGTATTATGATTGGGTTGTCGTTGTCTTCCGTCAGTAAACACAATATGTAGTCGTATTATGATTGGGTTGTCGTTGTTACCGTCTGTCAGTAAACATACAATGTGGTCGTATTATGATTGGGTTTATTGTTGTTGTCGTCCGTCAGTAAACATAATATGTGGTCGTATTATGATTGGGTTGTCGTTGTTTTCGTCCGTCAGTAAACACAATATGTGGTCGTATTATGATTTGGTTGTCGTTGTTGTCTTCGTCAGTAAACACAATATGTGGTCGTGTTATGATTGGGTTGTCGTTGTTGTCTTCCGTCTGTTAACACAACATGTAGTGATATTATGATTGGGTTGTCGTTGTTGTCGTCCGTCAGTAAACACAATATGTGGTCGTATTATGATTGGGTTGTCGTTGTCATCCGTCAGTAAACACAATATGTGGTCGTATTATGATTGGGTTGTCGTTGTTGTCGTCCGTCAGTAAACACAATATGTGGTCGTATTATGATTGGGTTGTCGTTGTCGTTCGTCACTAAACACAATATGCGGTCGTCTTATGATTGGGTTGTCGTTGTTGTCTTCCGTCTGTAAACACAATATGTGGTGATATTATGATTGGGTTGTCGTTTTTGTCGTCCGTCATTAAACACAATATCTGGTCGTATTATGATTAGGTTGTCGTGGTCTTCCGTCAGTAAACACAATATGCGGTCGTATTATGATTGGGTTGTCGTTGTTGTCGTTCGTCAGTAAACATAATATGTGGTCGTAATATAATTTGTTTGTCGTTGTTGTCCGTCAGTAAACACAATATGTGGTCGTATTATGATTGGGTTGTTGTTGTCTTCCGCCAGTAAGCACAATATGTGGTCGTATTATGATTGGGTTGTCGTTGTTGTCGTCTGTCAGTAAGCACAATATGTGGTCGTATTATGATTGGGTTTATTGTTGTTGTGGTCCGTCAGTAAACATAATATGTGGTCGTATTATGATTGGGTTGTCGTTGTTGTCGTTCGTCAGTAAACACAATATGTGGTCGTATTATGATTGGGTTGTCGTTGTCTTCCGTCAGTAAACACAATATGTGGTCGTATTATGATTGGGTTGTCGTTGTTGCCGTGTGTCAGTAAACATACAATGTGGTCGTATTATGATTGGGTTTATTGTTGTTGTCGTCCTTCAGTAAACACAATATGTGGTCGTATTATGATTGGGTTGTCGTTGTTGTCGTCCGACAATAAATACAATATGTGGTCGTATTATGATTGGGTTGTCGTTGTTGTCGTCCGTCAGTAAACAATATGTGATCGTATTATGATTGGGTTGTCGTTGTTGTCGTCTGTCAGTAAATATACAATGTGGTCGTATTATGATTGGGTTTATTTTTGTTGTCGTCCGTCAGTAAACACAATATGTGGTCGTATTATCATTGGGTTGTCGTTGTTGTCCTCTGTCAGTAAACACAATATGTGGTCGTATTATGATTGGGTTTATTGTTGTTGTCGTCCGTCAGTAAACATAATATGTGGTCGTATTATGATTGGGTTGTCGTTGTTGTCGTCCGATAGTAAACACAATATGTGGTCGTATTATGATTGGGTTGTCGATGTCTTCCGTCAGTAAACACAATATGTGGTCGTATTATGATTGGGTTGTCGTTGTTGTCGTTTGTCAGTAAACATACAATGTGGTCGTATTATGATAGGGTTTATTGTTGTTGTCGTTCGTCAGTAAGCACAATATGTGGTAGTATTATGATTGGGTTGTCGTTGTTGTCGTCTCTCAGTAAACATACAATGTGGTCGTATTATGATTGTGTTTATTGTTGTTGTCGTCCTTCAGTAAACATAATATGTGGTCGTATTATAATGGGTTGTCGTTGTTGTCGTTTGTCAGTAAACACAATATGTGGTCGTATTATGATTGGGTTGTCGTTGTCTTCCGTCAGTAAACACAATATGTGGTCGTATTATGATTGGGTTGTCGTTGTCTTCCGTCGGTAAACACAATATGTGGTCGTATTATGATTGGGTTGTCCTTGTTGCCGTCTGTCAGTAAACATACAATGTGGTCGTATTATGATTGGGTTGTCGTTGTATTCCGCCAGTAAACACTATCTGGTCGTATTATGATTGAGTTGTCGTTGTTGTCGTCTGTCAGTAAACATACAATGTGGTCGTATTATGATTGGGTTTATTGTTGTTGTCGTCCGTCAGTAAACATAATATGTGGTCGTATTATGATTGGGTTGTCGTTGTTGTCGTCCGTCAATAAACACAATATGTGGTCGTATTATGATTGGGTTGTCATTGTCTTCCGTCAGTAAACACAATATGTTGTCGTATTATGATTCGGTTGTCCTTATTGCCGTCTGTCAGTAAACATACAATGTGGTCGTATTATGATTGGGTTTATTGTTGTTGTCGTCCGTCAGTAAACACAATATGTAGTCGTATTATCATTGGGTTGTCGTTGTTGTCGTCTGTCAGTAAACACAATATGTGGTCGTATTATGATTGGGTTTATTGTTGTTTTCGCCCGTCAGTAAACATAATATGTGGTCGTATTATGATTGGGTTGTCGTTGTTGTCGTCCGTCAGTAAACACAATATGTGGTCGTATTATGATTGGGTTGTCGTTGTCTTCCGTCAGTAAACACAATATGTGGTCGTATTATGATTGGGTTGTCGTTGTTGTCTTCCGTCGGTAAACACAATATGTGGTCGTATTATGATTGGGTTGTCGTTGTTGTCTTTCGTCAGTAAACACAATATGTGGTCGTATTATGATTGGGTTGTCGTTGTTGTCTTCCGTCAGTAAACACAATATGTGGTCGTGTTATGATTGGGTTGTCGTTGTTGTCTTCCGTCTGTTAACACAACATGTGATGATATTATTATTGGGTTGTCGTTGTTGTCGTCCGTCAGTAAACATAATATGTGGTCGTATTATGATTGGGTTGTCGTTGTCGTCCGTCAGTATACACAATATGTGGTCGTATTATGATTGGGTTGTCGTTATCTTCCGTCAGTAAACACAATATGTGGTCGTGTTATGATTGGGTTGGCGTTGTCGTCGTCCGTCAGTAAACATACAATGCGGTCGTGTTATGATTGGGTTGTCGTTGTTGTCGTTTGTCAGTAAGCACAATATGTGGTCGTATTATGATTGGGTTGTCGTTGTCTTCCGTCAGTAAACACAATATGTGGTCGTATTATGATTGGGTTGTCGTTGTTGTCTTTCGTCAGTAAACACAATAGTTGGTCGTATTATGATTGGGTTGTCGTTGTCTTCCGTCAGTAAACACAATATGTGGTCGTGTTATGATTGAGTTGTCGTTGTTGTCTTCCGTCAGTAAACACAATATGTGGTCGTATTAAGATTGGGTTGTCGTTGTTGTCGCCCATCAGTAAGCACAATATGTGGTCGTGTTATGATTGGGTTGTCGTTGTTGTCGTCCATCAGTAAACACAATATGTGGTCGTATTATGATTGGGTTTTTGTTGTTGTCGTCGTCAGTAAACACAATATGTGGTCGTATTATGATTGAGTTGTCGTTGTCGTCCGTCAGTAAATACAATATGTGGTCGTATTATGATTGGGTTGTCGTTGTTGTCTTCCGTCAGTAAACACAATATGTGGTCGTGTTATGATTGGGTTGTCGTTGTTGTCTTCCGTCTGTTAACACAACATGTGATGATATTATGATTGGGTTGTCGTTGTTGTCGTCCGTCAGTAAACACAATATGTGGTCGTGTTATGATTGGGTTGTCGTTGTTGTCTTCCGTCTGTTAACACAACATGTGATGATATTATGATTGGGTTGTCGTTGTTGTCGTCCGTCAGCAAACACAATATGTGGTCGTATTATGATTGGGTTGTCGTTGTCTTCCGTCATTAAACACAATATGTGGTCGTATTATGATTGAGTTGTCGTTGTCGTCCGTCAGTAAACACAATATGTGGTCGTATTATGATTGGGTTGTCGTTGTTGTCTTCCGTCAGTAAACACAATATGTGGTCGTGTTATGATTGGGTTGTCGTTGTTGTCTTCCGTCTGTTAACACAACATGTGATGATATTATGATTGGGTTGTCGTTGTTGTCGTCCGTCAGTAAACATAATATGTGGTCGTATTATGATTGGGTTGTCGTTGCCGTCCGTCAGTAAACACAATATGTGGTCGTATTATGATTGGGTTGTCGTTATCTTCCGTCAGTAAACACAATATGTGGTCGTGTTATGATTGGGTTGGCGTTGTCGTCGTCCGTCAGTAAACATACAATGCGGTCGTGTTATGATTGGGTTGTCGTTGTTGTCGTTCGTCAGTAAGCACAATATGTGGTCGTATTATGATTGGGTTGTCGTTGTCTTCCGTCAGTAAGAACAATATGTAGTCGTATTATGATTGGGTTGTCGTTGTTACCGTCTGTCAGTAAACATACAATGTGGTCGTATTATGAATGGGTTTATTGTTGTTGTCGTCCGTCAGTAAACATAATATGTGGTCGTATTATGATTGGGTTGTCGTTGTTTTCGTCCGTCAGTAAACACAATATGTGGTCGTATTATGATTGGGTTGTCGTTTTCTTCGTCAGTAAACACAATATGTGGTCGTATTATGATTGGGTTTATTGTTGTTGTAGTCCGTCAGTAAACACAATATGTGGTCGTATTATCATTGGGTTGTCGTTGTTGTCGTCTGTGAGTAAACACAATATGTGGTCGCATTATGATTAGGTTTATTGTTGTTGTCGTCCGTCAGTAAACATAATATGTGGTCGCATTATGATTGGATTGTCGTTGTTGTCGTCCGTCAGTAAACACAATATGTGGTCGTATTATGATTGGGTTGTCGTTGTCTTCCGTCAGTAAACACAATATGTGGTCGTGTTATGATTGGGTTGTCGTTGTTGTCGTCCGTCAGCAAACACAATATGTGGTCGTCTTATGATTGGGTTGTCGTTGTCTTCCGTCATTAAACACAATATGTGGTCGTGTTATGATTGGGTTGTCGTTGTTGTCGTCCATCAGTAAACACAATATGTGGTCGTATTATGATTGGGTTGTCGTTGTTGTCGTCCATCAGTAAACACAATATGTGGTCGTATTATGATTGGGTTTTTGTTGTCGTCGTCAGTAAACACAATATGTGGTCGTATTATGATTGAGTTGTCGTTGTCGTCCGTCAGTAAACACAATATGTGGTCGTATTATGATTGGGTTGTCGTTGTTGTCTTCCGTCAGTAAACACAATATGTGGTCGTGTTATGATTGGGTTGTCGTTGTTGTCTTCCGTCTGTTAACACAACATGTGATGATATTATGATTGGGTTGTCGTTGTTGTCGTCCGTCAGTAAACATAATATGTGGTCGTATTATGATTGGGTTGTCGTTGTCGTCCGTCAGTAAACACAATATGTGGTCGTATTATGATTGGGTTGTCGTTATCTTCCGTCAGTAAACACAATATGTGGTCGTGTTATGATTGGGTTGGCGTTGTCGTCGTTCGTCAGTAAACATACAATGCGGTCGTGTTATGATTGGGTTGTCGTTGTTGTCGTTCGTCAGTAAGCACAATATGTGGTCGTATTATGATTGGGTTGTCGTTGTCTTCCGTCAGTAAACACAATATGTAGTCGTATTATGATTGGGTTGTCGTTGTTACCGTCTGTCAGTAAACATACAATGTGGTCGTATTATGATTGGGTTTATTGTTGTTGTCGTCCGTCAGTAAACATAATATGTGGTCGTATTATGATTGGGTTGTCGTTGTTTTCGTCCGTCAGTAAACACAATATGTGGTCGTATTATGATTGGGTTGTCGTTTTCTTCCGTCAGTAAACACAATATGTTGTCGTATTATGATTCGGTTGTCCTTATTGCCGTCTGTCAGTAAACATACAATGTGGTCGTATTATGATTGGGTTTATTGTTGTTGTCGTCCGTCAGTAAACACAATATGTAGTCGTATTATCATTGGGTTGTCGTTGTTGTCGTCTGTCAGTAAACACAATATGTGGTCGTATTATGATTGGGTTTATTGTTGTTTTCGCCCATCAGTAAACATAATATGTGGTCGTATTATGATTGGGTTGTCGTTGTTGTCGTCCGTCAGTAAACACAATATGTGGTCGTATTATGATTGGGTTGTCGTTGTCTTCCGTCAGTAAACACAATATGTGGTCGTATTATGATTGGGTTGTCGTTGTTGTCTTCCGTCGGTAAACACAATATGTGGTCGTATTATGATTGGGTTGTCGTTGTTGTCTTTCGTCAGTAAACACAATATGTGGTCGTATTATGATTGGGTTGTCGTTGTTGTCTTCCGTCAGTAAACACAATATGTGGTCGTGTTATGATTGGGTTGTCGTTGTTGTCTTCCGTCTGTTAACACAACATGTGATGATATTATTATTGGGTTGTCGTTGTTGTCGTCCGTCAGTAAACATAATATGTGGTCGTATTATGATTGGGTTGTCGTTGTCGTCCGTCAGTATACACAATATGTGGTCGTATTATGATTGGGTTGTCGTTATCTTCCGTCAGTAAACACAATATGTGGTCGTGTTATGATTGGGTTGGCGTTGTCGTCGTCCGTCAGTAAACATACAATGCGGTCGTGTTATGATTGGGTTGTCGTTGTTGTCGTTTGTCAGTAAGCACAATATGTGGTCGTATTATGATTGGGTTGTCGTTGTCTTCCGTCAGTAAACACAATATGTGGTCGTATTATGATTGGGTTGTCGTTGTTGTCTTTCGTCAGTAAACACAATAGTTGGTCGTATTATGATTGGGTTGTCGTTGTCTTCCGTCAGTAAACACAATATGTGGTCGTGTTATGATTGAGTTGTCGTTGTTGTCTTCCGTCAGTAAACACAATATGTGGTCGTATTAAGATTGGGTTGTCGTTGTTGTCGCCCATCAGTAAGCACAATATGTGGTCGTGTTATGATTGGGTTGTCGTTGTTGTCGTCCATCAGTAAACACAATATGTGGTCGTATTATGATTGGGTTTTTGTTGTTGTCGTCGTCAGTAAACACAATATGTGGTCGTATTATGATTGAGTTGTCGTTGTCGTCCGTCAGTAAATACAATATGTGGTCGTATTATGATTGGGTTGTCGTTGTTGTCTTCCGTCAGTAAACACAATATGTGGTCGTGTTATGATTGGGTTGTCGTTGTTGTCTTCCGTCTGTTAACACAACATGTGATGATATTATGATTGGGTTGTCGTTGTTGTCGTCCGTCAGTAAACACAATATGTGGTCGTGTTATGATTGGGTTGTCGTTGTTGTCTTCCGTCTGTTAACACAACATGTGATGATATTATGATTGGGTTGTCGTTGTTGTCGTCCGTCAGCAAACACAATATGTGGTCGTATTATGATTGGGTTGTCGTTGTCTTCCGTCATTAAACACAATATGTGGTCGTATTATGATTGAGTTGTCGTTGTCGTCCGTCAGTAAACACAATATGTGGTCGTATTATGATTGGGTTGTCGTTGTTGTCTTCCGTCAGTAAACACAATATGTGGTCGTGTTATGATTGGGTTGTCGTTGTTGTCTTCCGTCTGTTAACACAACATGTGATGATATTATGATTGGGTTGTCGTTGTTGTCGTCCGTCAGTAAACATAATATGTGGTCGTATTATGATTGGGTTGTCGTTGCCGTCCGTCAGTAAACACAATATGTGGTCGTATTATGATTGGGTTGTCGTTATCTTCCGTCAGTAAACACAATATGTGGTCGTGTTATGATTGGGTTGGCGTTGTCGTCGTCCGTCAGTAAACATACAATGCGGTCGTGTTATGATTGGGTTGTCGTTGTTGTCGTTCGTCAGTAAGCACAATATGTGGTCGTATTATGATTGGGTTGTCGTTGTCTTCCGTCAGTAAGCACAATATGTAGTCGTATTATGATTGGGTTGTCGTTGTTACCGTCTGTCAGTAAACATACAATGTGGTCGTATTATGAATGGGTTTATTGTTGTTGTCGTCCGTCAGTAAACATAATATGTGGTCGTATTATGATTGGGTTGTCGTTGTTTTCGTCCGTCAGTAAACACAATATGTGGTCGTATTATGATTGGGTTGTCGTTTTCTTCGTCAGTAAACACAATATGTGGTCGTATTATGATTGGGTTTATTGTTGTTGTAGTCCGTCAGTAAACACAATATGTGGTCGTATTATCATTGGGTTGTCGTTGTTGTCGTCTGTGAGTAAACACAATATGTGGTCGTATTATGATTGGGTTTATTGTTGTTGTAGTCCGTCAGTAAACACAATATGTGGTCGTATTATCATTGGGTTGTCGTTGTTGTCGTCTGTGAGTAAACACAATATGTGGTCGCATTATGATTAGGTTTATTGTTGTTGTCGTCCGTCAGTAAACATAATATGTGGTCGCATTATGATTGGATTGTCGTTGTTGTCGTCCGTCAGTAAACACAATATGTGGTCGTATTATGATTGGGTTGTCGTTGTCTTCCGTCAGTAAACACAATATGTGGTCGTGTTATGATTGGGTTGTCGTTGTTGTCGTCCGTCAGCAAACACAATATGTGGTCGTCTTATGATTGGGTTGTCGTTGTCTTCCGTCATTAAACACAATATGTGGTCGTGTTATGATTGGGTTGTCGTTGTTGTCGTCCATCAGTAAACACAATATGTGGTCGTATTATGATTGGGTTGTCGTTGTTGTCGTCCATCAGTAAACACAATATGTGGTCGTATTATGATTGGGTTTTTGTTGTCGTCGTCAGTAAACACAATATGTGGTCGTATTATGATTGAGTTGTCGTTGTCGTCCGTCAGTAAACACAATATGTGGTCGTATTATGATTGGGTTGTCGTTGTTGTCTTCCGTCAGTAAACACAATATGTGGTCGTGTTATGATTGGGTTGTCGTTGTTGTCTTCCGTCTGTTAACACAACATGTGATGATATTATGATTGGGTTGTCGTTGTTGTCGTCCGTCAGTAAACATAATATGTGGTCGTATTATGATTGGGTTGTCGTTGTCGTCCGTCAGTAAACACAATATGTGGTCGTATTATGATTGGGTTGTCGTTATCTTCCGTCAGTAAACACAATATGTGGTCGTGTTATGATTGGGTTGGCGTTGTCGTCGTTCGTCAGTAAACATACAATGCGGTCGTGTTATGATTGGGTTGTCGTTGTTGTCGTTCGTCAGTAAGCACAATATGTGGTCGTATTATGATTGGGTTGTCGTTGTCTTCCGTCAGTAAACACAATATGTAGTCGTATTATGATTGGGTTGTCGTTGTTACCGTCTGTCAGTAAACATACAATGTGGTCGTATTATGATTGGGTTTATTGTTGTTGTCGTCCGTCAGTAAACATAATATGTGGTCGTATTATGATTGGGTTGTCGTTGTTTTCGTCCGTCAGTAAACACAATATGTGGTCGTATTATGATTGGGTTGTCGTTTTCTTCCGTCAGTAAACACAATATGTGGTCGTATTATGATTGGGTTGGCGTTGTTGTCGTCCGTCAGTAAACACAATATGTGGTCGTATTATGATTGGGTTGGCGTTGTTGTCGTCCGTCAGTAAACATAATATGTGGTCGTATTATGATTGGGTTGTCGTTGTTTTCGTCCGTCAGTAAACACAATATGTGGTCGTATTATGATTGGGTTGTCGTTTTCTTCCGTCAGTAAACACAATATGTGGTCGTATTATGATTGGGTTTATTGTTGTTGTAGTCCGTCAGTAAACACAATATGTGGTCGTATTATCATTGGGTTGTCGTTGTTGTCGTCTGTGAGTAAACATAATATGTGGTCGTATTATGATTAGGTTTATTGTTGTTGTCGTCCGTCAGTAAACATAATATGTGGTCGCATTATGATTGGATTGTCGTTGTTGTCGTCCGTCAGTAAACACAATATGTGGTCGTATTATGATTGGGTTGTCGTTGTTGCCGTCTGTCAGTAAACACAATATGTGGTCGTGTTATGATTGGGTTGTCGTTGTTGTCGTCCGTCAGTAAACACAATATGCGGTCGTGTTATGATTGGGTTGTCGTTGTTGTCGTCTGTCAGTAAGCACAATATGTGATCGTATTATGATTGGGTTGTCGTTGTCTTCCGTCAGTAAACACAATATGTGGTCGTATTATCATTGCGTTGTCGTTGTTGTTGTCTGTCAGTAAGCACAATATGTGGTCGTATTATGATTGGGTTTATTGTTGTTGTCGACCGTCAGTAAACATAATATGTGGTCGTATTATGATTGGGTTGTCGTTATTGTCGTCCGTCAGTAAACACAATATGTGGTCGTATTATGATTGGGTTGTCGTTGTCTTCCGTCAGTAAACACAATATGTGGTCGTATTATGATTGGGTTGTCGTTGTTGCCGTCTGTCAGTAAACATACAATGTGGTCGTATTATGATTGGGTTTATTGTTGTTGTCGTCCGTCAGTAAACACAATATGTAGTCGTATTATCATTGGGTTGTCGTTGTTGTCGTCTGTCAGTAAACACAATATGTGGTCGTATTATGATTGGGTTTATTGTTGTTGTCCGTCAGTAAACATAATATGTGGTCGTATTATAATTGGGTTGTCGCTCTTTTCGTTCGTCAGTAAACACAATATGTAGTCGTATTATGATTGGGTTGTCGTTGTCTTCCGTCAGTAAACACAATATGTGGTGGTATTATGATTGGGTTGTCGTTGTTGTCTTCCGTCGGTAAACACAATATGTGGTCGTATTATAATTGGGTTGTCGTTGTTGTCTTTCGTCAGTAAACACAATATGTGGTCGTATTATGATTGGGTTGTCGTTGTTGTCTTCCGTCAGTAAACACAATATGTGGTCGTGTTATGATTGGGTTGTCGTTGTTGTCTTCCGTCCGTTAACACAACATGTGATGATATTATGATTGGGTTGTCGTTGTTGTCGTCCGTCAGTAAACATAATATGTGGTCGTATTATGATTGGGTTGTCGTTGTCGTCCGTCAGTAAACACAATATGTGGTCGTATTATGATTGGGTTGTCGTTATCTTCCGTCAGTAAACACAATATGTGGTCGTGTTATGATTGGGTTGGCGTTGTCGTCGTCCGTCAGTAAACATACAATGCGGTCGTGTTATGATTGGGTTGTCGTTGTTGTCGTTCGTCAGTAAGCACAATATGTGGTCGTATTATGATTGGGTTGTCGTTGTCTTCCGTCAGTAAGCACAATATGTGGTCGTATTATGATTGGGTTGTCGTTGTCTTCCGTCAGTAAACACAATATGTAGTCGTATTATGATTGGGTTGTCGTTGTTACCGTCTGTCAGTAAACATACAATGTGGTCGTATTATGATTGGGTTTATTGTTGTTGTCGTCCGTCAGTAAACATAATATGTGGTCGTATTATGATTGGGTTGTCGTTGTTTTCGTCCGTCAGTAAACACAATATGTGGTCGTATTATGATTGGGTTGTCGTTTTCTTCCGTCAGTAAACACAATATGTGGTCGTATTATGATTGGGTTGTCGTTTTCTTCCGTCAGTAAACATACAATGTGGTCGTATTATGATTGGGTTTATTGTTGTTGTAGTCCGTCAGTAAACACAATATGTGGTCGTATTATCATTGGGTTGTCGTTGTTGTCGTCTGTGAGTAAACATAATATGTGGTCGTATTATGATTAGGTTTATTGTTGTTGTCGTCCGTCAGTAAACATAATATGTGGTCGCATTATGATTGGATTGTCGTTGTTGTCGTCCGTCAGTAAACACAATATGTGGTCGTATTATGATTGGGTTGTCGTTGTTGCCGTCTGTCAGTAAACACAATATGTGGTCGTGTTATGATTGGGTTGTCGTTGTTGTCGTCCGTCAGTAAACACAATATGCGGTCGTGTTATGATTGGGTTGTCGTTGTTGTCGTCTGTCAGTAAGCACAATATGTGATCGTATTATGATTGGGTTGTCGTTGTCTTCCGTCAGTAAACACAATATGTGGTCGTATTATCATTGCGTTGTCGTTGTTGTTGTCTGTCAGTAAGCACAATATGTGGTCGTATTATGATTGGGTTTATTGTTGTTGTCGACCGTCAGTAAACATAATATGTGGTCGTATTATGATTGGGTTGTCGTTGTTGTCGTCCGTCAGTAAACACAATATGTGGTCGTATTATGATTGGGTTGTCGTTGTCTTCCGTCAGTAAACACAATATGTGGTCGTATTATGATTGGGTTGTCGTTGTTGCCGTCTGTCAGTAAACATACAATGTGGTCGTATTATGATTGGGTTTATTGTTGTTGTCGTCCGTCAGTAAACACAATATGTAGTCGTATTATCATTGGGTTGTCGTTGTTGTCGTCTGTCAGTAAACACAATATGTGGTCGTATTATGATTGGGTTTATTGTTGTTGTCCGTCAGTAAACATAATATGTGGTCGTATTATAATTGGGTTGTCGCTCTTTTCGTCCGTCAGTAAACACAATATGTAGTCGTATTATGATTGGGTTGTCGTTGTCTTCCGTCAGTAAACACAATATGTGGTCGTATTATGATTGGGTTGTCGTTGTTGTCTTCCGTCGGTAAACACAATATGTGGTCGTATTATGATTGGGTTGTCGTTGTTGTCTTTCGTCAGTAAACACAATATGTGGTCGTATTATGATTGGGTTGTCGTTGTTGTCTTCCGTCAGTAAACACAATATGTGGTCGTGTTATGATTGGGTTGTCGTTGTTGTCTTCCGTCCGTTAACACAACATGTGATGATATTATGATTGGGTTGTCGTTGTTGTCGTCCGTCAGTAAACATAATATGTGGTCGTATTATGATTGGGTTGTCGTTGTCGTCCGTCAGTAAACACAATATGTGGTCGTATTATGATTGGGTTGTCGTTATCTTCCGTCAGTAAACACAATATGTGGTCGTGTTATGATTGGGTTGGCGTTGTCGTCGTCCGTCAGTAAACATACAATGCGGTCGTGTTATGATTGGGTTGTCGTTGTTGTCGTTCGTCAGTAAGCACAATATGTGGTCGTATTATGATTGGGTTGTCGTTGTCTTCCGTCAGTAAACACAATATGTGGTCGTATTATGATTGGGTTGTCGTTGTTGTCTTTCGTCAGTAAACACAATAGTTGGTCGTATTATGATTGGGTTGTCGTTGTCTTCCGTCAGTAAACACAATATGTGGTCGTATTATGATTGGGTTGTCGTTGTTGTCGTCCATCAGTAAACACAATATGTGGTCGTATTAAGATTGGGTTGTCGTTGTTGTCGCCCATCAGTAAGCACAATATGTGGTCGTGTTATGATTGGGTTTTCGTTGTCTTCCGTCAGTAAACACAATATGTAGTCGTATTATGATTGGGTTGTCGTTGTTACCGTCTGTCAGTAAACATACAATGTGGTCGTATTATGATTGGGTTTATTGTTGTTGTCGTCCGTCAGTAAACATAATATGTGGTCGTATTATGATTGGGTTGTCGTTGTTTTCGTCCGTCAGTAAACACAATATGTGGTCGTATTATGATTGGGTTGTCGTTTTCTTCCGTCAGTAAACACAATATGTGGTCGTATTATGATTGGGTTGTCGTTTTCTTCCGTCAGTAAACACAATATGTGGTCGTATTATGATTGGGTTTATTGTTGTTGTAGTCCGTCAGTAAACACAATATGTGGTCGTATTATCATTGGGTTGTCGTTGTTGTCGTCTGTGAGTAAACACAATATGTGGTCGTATTATGATTAGGTTTATTGTTGTTGTCGTCCGTCAGTAAACATAATATGTGGTCGCATTATGATTGGATTGTCGTTGTTGTCGTCCGTCAGTAAACACAATATGTGGTCGTATTATGATTGGGTTGTCGTTGTCTTCCGTCAGTAAACACAATATGTGGTCGTGTTATGATTGGGTTGTCGTTGTTGTCGTCCGTCAGCAAACACAATATGTGGTCGTATTATGATTGGGTTGTCGTTGTCTTCCGTCATTAAACACAATATGTGGTCGTGTTATGATTGGGTTGTCGTTGTTGTCTCGTATTATGATTGGGTTTTTGTTGTTGTCGTCCGTCAGTAAACACAATATGTGGTCGTATTATGATTGAGTTGTCGTTGTCGTCCGTCAGTAAACACAATATGTGGTCGTATTATGATTGGGTTGTCGTTGTTGTCTTCCGTCAGTAAACACAATATGTGGTCGTGTTATGATTGGGTTGTCGTTGTCTTCCGTCTGTTAACACAACATGTGATGATATTATGATTGGGTTGTCGTTGTTGTCGTCCGTCAGTAAACATAATATGTGGTCGTATTATGATTGGGTTGTCGTTGTCGTCCGTCAGTAAACACAATATGTGGTCGTATTATGATTGGGTTGTCGTTATCTTCCGTCAGTAAACACAATATGTGGTCGTGTTATAATTGGGTTGGCGTTGTCGTCGTCCGTCAGTAAACATACAATGTGGTCGTATTATGATTGGGTTGTCGTTTTTGTCTTCCGTCAATAAACACAATATGTGGTCGTATTATGATTGGGTTTTTGTTGTTGTCGTCCGTCAGTAAACACAATATGTGGTCGTATTATGATTGAGTTGTCGTTGTCGTCCGTCAGTAAACACAATATGTGGTCGTATTATGATTGGGTAGTCGTTGTCTTCCGTCAGTAAACACAATATGTGGTGGTATTATGATTGGGTTGTCGTTGTCTTCCGTCAGTAAACACAATATGTGGTCGTATTATGATTGGGTTGTCGTTGTCTTCCGTCAGTAAACACAATATGTGGTCGTATTATGATTGGGTTGTCGTCGTTGTCTTCCGTCAGTAAACACAATATGTGGTCGTATTATGATTGGTTTGTCGTTGTTGTCTTCCGTCAGTAAACACAATATGTGGTCGTGTTATGATTGGGTTGTCGTTGTCTTCCGTTTGTTAACACAACATGTGATGATATTATGATTGCGTTGTCGTTGTTGTCGTCCGTCAGTAAACATAATATGTGGTCGTATTATGATTGGGTTGTCGTTGTCGTCCGTCAGTAAACACAATATGTGGTCGTGTTATGATTGGGTTGGCGTTGTCGTCTTCCGTCAGTAAACATACAATGCGGTCGTGTTATGATTGGGTTGTCGTTGTTGTCGTTCGTCAGTAAGCACAATATGTGGTCGTATTATGATTGGGTTGTCGTTGTCTTCCGTCAGTAAACACAATATGTAGTCGTATTATGATTGGGTTGTCGTTGTTGTCGTCCGTCAGTAAACATAATATGTGGTCGTATTATGATTGGGTTGTCGTTGTTACCGTCTGTCAGTAAACATACAATGTGGTCGTATTATGATTGGGTTTATTGTTGTTGTCGTCCGTCAGTAAACATAATATGTGGTCGTATTATGATTGGGTTGTCGTTGTTTTCGTCCGTCAGTAAACACAATATGTGGTCGTATTATGATTGGGTTGTCGTTGTCTTCCGTCAGTAAACACAATATGTGGTCGTATTATGATTGGGTTTATTGTTGTTGTCGTTCGTCAGTAAACACAATATGTGGTCGTATTATCATTGGGTTGTCGTTGTTGTCGTCTGTGAGTAAACACAATATGTGGTCGTATTATGATTGGGTTTATTGTTGTTGTCGTCCGTCAGTAAACATAATATGTGGTCGCATTATGATTGGATTGTCGTTGTTGTCCGTCAGTAAACACAATATGTGGTCGTATTATGATTGGGTTGTCGTTGTCTTCCGTCAGTAAACACAATATGTGGTCGTGTTATGATTGGGTTGTCGTTGTTGTCGTCCGTCAGTAAACACAATATGTGGTCTTATTATGATTGGGTTGTCGTTGTCTTCCGTCATTAAACACAATATGTGGTCGTGTTATGATTGGGTTGTCGTTGTTGTCGTCCGTCAGTAAACACAATATGCGGTCATGTTATGATTGGGTTGTCGTTGTTGTCGTCCGTCAGTAAACACAATATGCGGTCATGTTATGATTGGGTTGTCGTTGTTGTCGTCCGTCAGTAAGCACAATATGTGGTCGTATTATGATTGGGTTGTCGTTGTCTTCCTTCAGTAAACACAATATGTGGTCGTATTATCATTGGGTTGTCGTTGTTGTCGTCTGTCAGTAAACACAATATGTGGTCGTATTATGATTGGGTTTATTGTTGTTGTCGTCCGTCATTAAACATAATACGTGGTCATATTATGATTGGGTTGTCGTTGTTGTCGTCCGTCAGTAAACACAATATGTGGTCGTGTTATGATTGGGTTGTCGTTTTGTCTTCCATCAATAAACACAATATGTGGTCGTATTATGATTGGGCTTTCGTTGTTGTCCTCCGTCAGTAAACACAATATGTGGTCGTATTATGATTGAGTTGTCGTTGTCGTCCGTCAGTAAACACAATATGTGGTGGTATTATGATTAGGTTGTCGTTGTCTTCCGTCAGTAAACACAATATGTGGTCGTATTATGATTGGGTTGTCGTTGTTGTCTTCCGTCAGTAAACACAATATGTGGTCGTGTTATGATTGGGTTGGCGTTGTTGTCTTCCGTCTGTTAACACAACATGTGGTGATATTATGATTGGGTTGTCGTTGTTGTCGTCCGTCAGTAAACACAATATGTGGTCGTATTATGATTGAGTTGTCGTTGTCGTCCGTCAGTAAACACAATATGTGGTCGTATTATGATTGGGTTGTCGTTGTCTTCCGTCAGTAAACACAATATGTGGTGGTATTATGATTGGGTTGTCGTTGTCTTCCGTCAGTAAACACAATATGTGGTCGTATTATGATTGGGTTGTCGTTGTCTTCCGTCAGTAAACACAATATGTGGTAGTATTATGATTGGGTTGTCGTCGTTGTCTTCCGTCAGTAAACACAATATGTGGTCGTATTATGATTGGTTTGTCGTTGTTGTCTTCCGTCAGTAAACACAATATGTGGTCGTGTTATGATTGGGTTGTCGTTGTTGTCTTCCGTCAGTAAACACAATATGTGGTCGTATTATGATTGGGTTGTCGTTGTTGTCTTCCGTCAGTAAACACAATATGTGGTCGTGTTATGATTGGGTTGTCGTTGTTGTCTTCCGTCCGTTAACACAACATGTGATGATATTATGATTGGGTTGTCGTTGTTGTCGTCCGTCAGTAAACATAATATGTGGTCGTATTATGATTGGGTTGTCGTTGTCGTCCGTCAGTAAACACAATATGTGGTCGTATTATGATTGGGTTGTCGTTATCTTCCGTCAGTAAACACAATATGTGGTCGTGTTATGATTGGGTTGGCGTTGTCGTCGTCCGTCAGTAAACATACAATGCGGTCGTGTTATGATTGGGTTGTCGTTGTTGTCGTTCGTCAGTAAGCACAATATGTGGTCGTATTATGATTGGGTTGTCGTTGTCTTCCGTCAGTAAACACAATATGTGGTCGTATTATGATTGGGTTGTCGTTGTTGTCTTTCGTCAGTAAACACAATAGTTGGTCGTATTATGATTGGGTTGTCGTTGTCTTCCGTCAGTAAACACAATATGTGGTCGTATTATGATTGGGTTGTCGTTGTTGTCGTCCATCAGTAAACACAATATGTGGTCGTATTAAGATTGGGTTGTCGTTGTTGTCGCCCATCAGTAAGCACAATATGTGGTCGTGTTATGATTGGGTTGTCGTTGTCTTCCGTCAGTAAACACAATATGTAGTCGTATTATGATTGGGTTGTCGTTGTTACCGTCTGTCAGTAAACATACAATGTGGTCGTATTATGATTGGGTTTATTGTTGTTGTCGTCCGTCAGTAAACATAATATGTGGTCGTATTATGATTGGGTTGTCGTTGTTTTCGTCCGTCAGTAAACACAATATGTGGTCGTATTATGATTGGGTTGTCGTTTTCTTCCGTCAGTAAACACAATATGTGGTCGTATTATGATTGGGTTTATTGTTGTTGTCGTCCGTCAGTAAACACAATATGTGGTCGTATTATCATTGGGTTGTCGTTGTTGTCGTCTGTGAGTAAACACAATATGTGGTCGTATTATGATTAGGTTTATTGTTGTTGTCGTCCGTCAGTAAACATAATATGTGGTCGCATTATGATTGGATTGTCGTTGTTGTCGTCCGTCAGTAAACACAATATGTGGTCGTATTATGATTGGGTTGTCGTTGTCTTCCGTCAGTAAACACAATATGTGGTCGTGTTATGATTGGGTTGTCTTTGTTGTCGTCCGTCAGCAAACACAATATGTGGTCGTATTATGATTGGGTTGTCGTTGTCTTCCGTCATTAAACACAATATGTGGTCGTGTTATGATTGGGTTGTCGTTGTTGTCTCGTATTATGATTGGGTTTTTGTTGTTGTCGTCCGTCAGTAAACACAATATGTGGTCGTATTATGATTGAGTTGTCGTTGTCGTCCGTCAGTAAACACAATATGTGGTCGTATTATGATTGGGTTGTCGTTGTTGTCTTCCGTCAGTAAACACAATATGTGGTCGTGTTATGATTGGGTTGTCGTTGTCTTCCGTCTGTTAACACAACATGTGATGATATTATGATTGGGTTGTCGTTGTTGTCGTCCGTCAGTAAACATAATATGTGGTCGTATTATGATTGGGTTGTCGTTGTCGTCCGTCAGTAAACACAATATGTGGTCGTATTATGATTGGGTTGTCGTTATCTTCCGTCAGTAAACACAATATGTGGTCGTGTTATAATTGGGTTGGCGTTGTCGTCGTCCGTCAGTAAACATACAATGTGGTCGTATTATGATTGGGTTGTCGTTTTTGTCTTCCGTCAATAAACACAATATGTGGTCGTATTATGATTGGGTTTTTGTTGTTGTCGTCCGTCAGTAAACACAATATGTGGTCGTATTATGATTGAGTTGTCGTTGTCGTCCGTCAGTAAACACAATATGTGGTCGTATTATGATTGGGTAGTCGTTGTCTTCCGTCAGTAAACACAATATGTGGTGGTATTATGATTGGGTTGTCGTTGTCTTCCGTCAGTAAACACAATATGTGGTCGTATTATGATTGGGTTGTCGTTGTCTTCCGTCAGTAAACACAATATGTGGTCGTATTATGATTGGGTTGTCGTCGTTGTCTTCCGTCAGTAAACACAATATGTGGTCGTATTATGATTGGTTTGTCGTTGTTGTCTTCCGTCAGTAAACACAATATGTGGTCGTGTTATGATTGGGTTGTCGTTGTCTTCCGTTTGTTAACACAACATGTGATGATATTATGATTGCGTTGTCGTTGTTGTCGTCCGTCAGTAAACATAATATGTGGTCGTATTATGATTGGGTTGTCGTTGTCGTCCGTCAGTAAACACAATATGTGGTCGTGTTATGATTGGGTTGGCGTTGTCGTCTTCCGTCAGTAAACATACAATGCGGTCGTGTTATGATTGGGTTGTCGTTGTTGTCGTTCGTCAGTAAGCACAATATGTGGTCGTATTATGATTGGGTTGTCGTTGTCTTCCGTCAGTAAACACAATATGTAGTCGTATTATGATTGGGTTGTCGTTGTTGTCGTCCGTCAGTAAACATAATATGTGGTCGTATTATGATTGGGTTGTCGTTGTTACCGTCTGTCAGTAAACATACAATGTGGTCGTATTATGATTGGGTTTATTGTTGTTGTCGTCCGTCAGTAAACATAATATGTGGTCGTATTATGATTGGGTTGTCGTTGTTTTCGTCCGTCAGTAAACACAATATGTGGTCGTATTATGATTGGGTTGTCGTTGTCTTCCGTCAGTAAACACAATATGTGGTCGTATTATGATTGGGTTTATTGTTGTTGTCGTTCGTCAGTAAACACAATATGTGGTCGTATTATCATTGGGTTGTCGTTGTTGTCGTCTGTGAGTAAACACAATATGTGGTCGTATTATGATTGGGTTTATTGTTGTTGTCGTCCGTCAGTAAACATAATATGTGGTCGCATTATGATTGGATTGTCGTTGTTGTCCGTCAGTAAACACAATATGTGGTCGTATTATGATTGGGTTGTCGTTGTCTTCCGTCAGTAAACACAATATGTGGTCGTGTTATGATTGGGTTGTCGTTGTTGTCGTCCGTCAGTAAACACAATATGTGGTCTTATTATGATTGGGTTGTCGTTGTCTTCCGTCATTAAACACAATATGTGGTCGTGTTATGATTGGGTTGTCGTTGTTGTCGTCCGTCAGTAAACACAATATGCGGTCATGTTATGATTGGGTTGTCGTTGTTGTCGTCCGTCAGTAAACACAATATTCGGTCATGTTATGATTGGGTTGTCGTTGTTGTCGTCCGTCAGTAAGCACAATATGTGGTCGTATTATGATTGGGTTGTCGTTGTCTTCCTTCAGTAAACACAATATGTGGTCGTATTATCATTGGGTTGTCGTTGTTGTCGTCTGTCAGTAAACACAATATGTGGTCGTATTATGATTGGGTTTATTGTTGTTGTCGTCCGTCATTAAACATAATACGTGGTCATATTATGATTGGGTTGTCGTTGTTGTCGTCCGTCAGTAAACACAATATGTGGTCGTGTTATGATTGGGTTGTCGTTTTGTCTTCCATCAATAAACACAATATGTGGTCGTATTATGATTGGGCTTTCGTTGTTGTCCTCCGTCAGTAAACACAATATGTGGTCGTATTATGATTGAGTTGTCGTTGTCGTCCGTCAGTAAACACAATATGTGGTGGTATTATGATTAGGTTGTCGTTGTCTTCCGTCAGTAAACACAATATGTGGTCGTATTATGATTGGGTTGTCGTTGTTGTCTTCCGTCAGTAAACACAATATGTGGTCGTGTTATGATTGGGTTGGCGTTGTTGTCTTCCGTCTGTTAACACAACATGTGGTGATATTATGATTGGGTTGTCGTTGTTGTCGTCCGTCAGTAAACACAATATGTGGTCGTATTATGATTGAGTTGTCGTTGTCGTCCTTCAGTAAACACAATATGTGGTCGTATTATGATTGGGTTGTCGTTGTCTTCCGTCAGTAAACACAATATGTGGTGGTATTATGATTGGGTTGTCGTTGTCTTCCGTCAGTAAACACAATATGTGGTCGTATTATGATTGGGTTGTCGTTGTCTTCCGTCAGTAAACACAATATGTGGTCGTATTATGATTGGGTTGTCGTCGTTGTCTTCCGTCAGTAAACACAATATGTGGTCGTATTATGATTGGTTTGTCGTTGTTGTCTTCCGTCAGTAAACACAATATGTGGTCGTGTTATGATTGGGTTGTCGTTGTTGTCTTCCGTTTGTTAACACAACATGTGATGATATTATGATTGGGTTGTCGTTGTTGTCGTCCGTCAGTAAACATAATATGTGGTCGTATTATGATTGGGTTGTCGTTGTCGTCCGTCAGTAAACACAATATGTGGTCGTGTTATGATTGGGTTGGCGTTGTCGTCGTCCGTCAGTAAACATACAATGCGGTCGTGTTATGATTGGGTTGTCGTTGTTGTCGTTCGTCAGTAAGCACAATATGTGGTCGTATTATGATTGGGTTGTCGTTGTCTTCCGTCAGTAAACACAATATGTAGTCGTATTATGATTGGGTTGTCGTTGTTGTCGTCCGTCAGTAAACATAATATGTGGTCGTATTATGATTGGGTTGTCGTTGTTACCGTCTGTCAGTAAACATACAATGTGGTCGTATTATGATTGGGTTTATTGTTGTTGTCCGTCATTAAACATAATATGTGGTCGTATTATGATTGGGTTGTCGTTGTTTTCGTCCGTCAGTAAACACAATATGTGGTCGTATTATGATTGGGTTGTCGTTGTCTTCCGTCAGTAAACACAATATGTGGTCGTATTATGATTGGGTTTATTGTTGTTATCGTTCGTCAGTAAACACAATATGTGGTCGTATTATCATTGGGTTGTCGTTGTTGTCGTCTGTGAGTAAACACAATATGTGGTCGTATTATGATTGGCTTTATTGTTGTTGTCGTCCGTCAGTAAACATAATATGTGGTCGCATTATGATTGGATTGTCGTTGTTGTCCGTCAGTAAACACAATATGTGGTCGTATTATGATTGGGTTGTCGTTGTCTTCCGTCAGTAAACACAATATGTGGTCGTATTATGATTGGGTTGTCGTCGTTGTCTTCCGTCAGTAAACACAATATGTGGTCGTATTATGATTGGTTTGTCGTTGTTGTCTTCCGTCAGTAAACACAATATGTGGTCGTGTTATGATTGGGTTGTCGTTGTCTTCCGTTTGTTAACACAACATGTGATGATATTATGATTGCGTTGTCGTTGTTGTCGTCCGTCAGTAAACATAATATGTGGTCGTATTATGATTGGGTTGTCGTTGTCGTCCGTCAGTAAACACAATATGTGGTCGTGTTATGATTGGGTTGGCGTTGTCGTCTTCCGTCAGTAAACATACAATGCGGTCGTGTTATGATTGGGTTGTCGTTGTTGTCGTTCGTCAGTAAGCACAATATGTGGTCGTATTATGATTGGGTTGTCGTTGTCTTCCGTCAGTAAACACAATATGTAGTCGTATTATGATTGGGTTGTCGTTGTTGTCGTCCGTCAGTAAACATAATATGTGGTCGTATTATGATTGGGTTGTCGTTGTTACCGTCTGTCAGTAAACATACAATGTGGTCGTATTATGATTGGGTTTATTGTTGTTGTCGTCCGTCAGTAAACATAATATGTGGTCGTATTATGATTGGGTTGTCGTTGTTTTCGTCCGTCAGTAAACACAATATGTGGTCGTATTATGATTGGGTTGTCGTTGTCTTCCGTCAGTAAACACAATATGTGGTCGTATTATGATTGGGTTTATTGTTGTTGTCGTTCGTCAGTAAACACAATATGTGGTCGTATTATCATTGGGTTGTCGTTGTTGTCGTCTGTGAGTAAACACAATATGTGGTCGTATTATGATTGGGTTTATTGTTGTTGTCGTCCGTCAGTAAACATAATATGTGGTCGCATTATGATTGGATTGCCGTTGTTGTCCGTCAGTAAACACAATATGTGGTCGTATTATGATTGGGTTGTCGTTGTCTTCCGTCAGTAAACACAATATGTGGTCGTGTTATGATTGGGTTGTCGTTGTTGTCGTCCGTCAGTAAACACAATATGTGGTCTTATTATGATTGGGTTGTCGTTGTCTTCCGTCATTAAACACAATATGTGGTCGTGTTATGATTGGGTTGTCGTTGTTGTCGTCCGTCAGTAAACACAATATGCGGTCATGTTATGATTGGGTTGTCGTTGTTGTCGTCCGTCAGTAAACACAATATGCGGTCATGTTATGATTGGGTTGTCGTTGTTGTCGTCCGTCAGTAAGCACAATATGTGGTCGTATTATGATTGGGTTGTCGTTGTCTTCCTTCAGTAAACACAATATGTGGTCGTATTATCATTGGGTTGTCGTTGTTGTCGTCTGTCAGTAAACACAATATGTGGTCGTATTATGATTGGGTTTATTGTTGTTGTCGTCCGTCATTAAACATAATACGTGGTCATATTATGATTGGGTTGTCGTTGTTGTCGTCCGTCAGTAAACACAATATGTGGTCGTGTTATGATTGGGTTGTCGTTTTGTCTTCCATCAATAAACACAATATGTGGTCGTATTATGATTGGGCTTTCGTTGTTGTCCTCCGTCAGTAAACACAATATGTGGTCGTATTATGATTGAGTTGTCGTTGTCGTCCGTCAGTAAACACAATATGTGGTGGTATTATGATTAGGTTGTCGTTGTCTTCCGTCAGTAAACACAATATGTGGTCGTATTATGATTGGGTTGTCGTTGTTGTCTTCCGTCAGTAAACACAATATGTGGTCGTGTTATGATTGGGTTGGCGTTGTTGTCTTCCGTCTGTTAACACAACATGTGGTGATATTATGATTGGGTTGTCGTTGTTGTCGTCCGTCAGTAAACACAATATGTGGTCGTATTATGATTGAGTTGTCGTTGTCGTCCGTCAGTAAACACAATATGTGGTCGTATTATGATTGGGTTGTCGTTGTCTTCCGTCAGTAAACACAATATGTGGTGGTATTATGATTGGGTTGTCGTTGTCTTCCGTCAGTAAACACAATATGTGGTCGTATTATGATTGGGTTGTCGTTGTCTTCCGTCAGTAAACACAATATGTGGTCGTATTATGATTGGGTTGTCGTCGTTGTCTTCCGTCAGTAAACACAATATGTGGTCGTATTATGATTGGTTTGTCGTTGTTGTCTTCCGTCAGTAAACACAATATGTGGTCGTGTTATGATTGGGTTGTCGTTGTTGTCTTCCGTTTGTTAACACAACATGTGATGATATTATGATTGGGTTGTCGTTGTTGTCGTCCGTCAGTAAACATAATATGTGGTCGTATTATGATTGGGTTGTCGTTGTCGTCCGTCAGTAAACACAATATGTGGTCGTGTTATGATTGGGTTGGCGTTGTCGTCGTCCGTCAGTAAACATACAATGCGGTCGTGTTATGATTGGGTTGTCGTTGTTGTCGTTCGTCAGTAAGCACAATATGTGGTCGTATTATGATTGGGTTGTCGTTGTCTTCCGTCAGTAAACACAATATGTAGTCGTATTATGATTGGGTTGTCGTTGTTGTCGTCCGTCAGTAAACATAATATGTGGTCGTATTATGATTGGGTTGTCGTTGTTACCGTCTGTCAGTAAACATACAATGTGGTCGTATTATGATTGGGTTTATTGTTGTTGTCCGTCATTAAACATAATATGTGGTCGTATTATGATTGGGTTGTCGTTGTTTTCGTCCGTCAGTAAACACAATATGTGGTCGTATTATGATTGGGTTGTCGTTGTCTTCCGTCAGTAAACACAATATGTGGTCGTATTATGATTGGGTTTATTGTTGTTATCGTTCGTCAGTAAACACAATATGTGGTCGTATTATCATTGGGTTGTCGTTGTTGTCGTCTGTGAGTAAACACAATATGTGGTCGTATTATGATTGGCTTTATTGTTGTTGTCGTCCGTCAGTAAACATAATATGTGGTCGCATTATGATTGGATTGTCGTTGTTGTCCGTCAGTAAACACAATATGTGGTCGTATTATGATTGGGTTGTCGTTGTCTTCCGTCAGTAAACACAATATGTGGTCGTGTTATGATTGGGTTGTCGTTGTTGTCGTCCGTCAGTAAACACAATATGTGGTCTTATTATGATTGGGTTGTCGTTGTCTTCCGTCATTAAACACAATATGTGGTCGTGTTATGATTGGGTTGTCGTTGTTGTCGTCCGTCAGTAAACACAATATGCGGTCATGTTATGATTGGGTTGTCGTTGTTGTCGTCCGTCAGTAAGCACAATATGTGGTCGTATTATGATTGGGTTGTCGTTGTCTTCCTTCAGTAAACACAATATGTGGTCGTATTATCATTGGGTTGTCGTTGTTGTCGTCTGTCAGTAAACACAATATGTGGTCGTGTTATGATTGGGTTTATTGTTGTTGTCGTCCGTCAGTAAACATAATACGTGGTCATATTATGATTGGGTTGTCGTTGTTGTCGTCCGTCAGTAAACACAATATGTGGTCGTGTTATGATTGGGTTGTCGTTTTGTCTTCCGTCAATAAACACAATATGTGGTCGTATTATGATTGGGCTTTCGTTGTTGTCCTCCGTCAGTAAACACAATATGTGGTCGTATTATGATTGAGTTGTCGTTGTCGTCCGTCAGTAAACACAATATGTGGTGGTATTATGATTGGGTTGTCGTTGTCTTCCGTCAGTAAACACAATATGTGGTCGTATTATGATTGGGTTGTCGTTGTTGTCTTCCGTCAGTAAACACAATATGTGGTCGTGTTATGATTGGGTTGTCGTTGTTGTCTTCCGTCTGTTAACACAACATGTGGTGATATTATGATTGGGTTGTCGTTGTTGTCGTCCGTCAGTAAACACAATATGTGGTCGTATTATGATTGGGTTGTCGTTGTCTTCCGTCAGTAAACACAATATGTGGTCGTATTATGATTGGGTTGTCGTTGTTGTCGTCCGTCAGTAAACATAATATGTGGTCGTATTATGATAGGGTTGTCGTTGTCGTTCGTCAGTAAACACAATATGCGGTCGTCTTATGATTGGGTTGTCGTTGTTGTCTTCCGTCTGTAAACACAATATGTGGTGATATTATGATTGGGTTGTCGTTTTTGTCGTCCGTCATTAAACACAATATGTGGTCGTATTATGATTAGGTTGTCGTGGTCTTCCGTCAGTAAACACAATATGCGGTCGTATTATGATTGGGTTGTCGTTGTTGTCGTTCGTCAGTAAACATAATATGTGGTCGTATTATAATTGGTTTGTCGTTGTTGTCCGTCAGTAAACACAATATGTGGTCGTATTATGATTGAGTTGTTGTTGTCTTCCGCCAGTAAGCACAATATGTGGTCGTATTATGATTGGGTTGTCGTTGTTGTCGTCTGTCAGTAAGCACAATATGTGGTCGTATTATGATTGGGTTTATTGTTGTTGTCGTCCGTCAGTAAACACAATATGTGGTCGTATTATGATTGGGTTGTCGTTGTTGTCTTTCGTCAGTAAACACAATAGTTGGTCGTATTATGATTGGGTTGTCGTTGTCTTCCGTCAGTAAACACAATATGTGGTCGTGTTATGATTGAGTTGTCGTTGTTGTCTTCCGTCAGTAAACACAATATGTGGTCGTTATATGATTGGGTTGTCGTTGTTGTCGTCCATCAGTAAACACAATATGTGGTCGTATTATGATTGGGTTTTTGTTGTTGTCGTCCGTCAGTAAACACAATATGTGGTCGTATTATGATTGAGTTGTCGTTGTCGTCCGTCAGTAAACACAATATGTGGTCGTATTATGATTGGGTTGTCGTTGTCTTCCGTCAGTAAACACAATATGTGGTGGTATTATGATTGGGTTGTCGTTGTCTTCCGTCAGTAAACACAATATGTGGTCGTATTATGATTGGGTTGTCGTTGTTGTCTTCCGTCAGTAAACACAATATGTGGTCGTGTTATGATTGGGTTGTCGTTGTTGTCTTCCGTCTGTTAACACAACATGTGATGATATTATGATTGGGTTGTCGTTGTTGTCGTCCGTCAGTAAACATAATATGTGGTCGTATTATGATTGGGTTGTCGTTGTCGTCCGTCAGTAAACACAATATGTGGTCGTATTATGATTGGGTTGTCGTTATCTTTCGTCAGTAAACACAATATGTGGTCGTGTTATGATTGGGTTGGCGTTGTCGTCGTCCGTCAGTAAACATACAATGCGGTCGTGTTATGATTGGGTTGTCGTTGTTGTCGTTCGTCGGTAAGCACAATATGTGGTCGTATTATGATTGGGTTGTCGTTGTCTTCCGTCAGTAAACACAATATGTAGTCGTATTATGATTGGGTTGTCGTTGTTGTCGTCCGTCAGTAAACATAATATGTGGTCGTATTATGATTGGGTTGTCGTTGTTACCGTCTGTCAGTAAAGATACAATGTGGTCGTATTATGATTGAGTTGTCGTTGTCGTCCGTCAGTAAACACAATATGTGGTGGTATTATGATTGGGTTGTCGTTGTCTTCCGTCAGTAAACACAATATGTGGTCGTATTATGATTGGGTTGTCGTTGTTGTCTTCCGTCAGTAAACACAATATGTGGTCGTGTTATGATTGGGTTGTCGTTGTTGTCTTCGTCTCTTAACACAACATGTGGTGATATTATGATTGGGTTGTCGTTGTTGTCGTCCGTCAGTAAACACAATATGTGGTCGTATTATGATTGGGTTGTCGTTGTCTTCCGTCAGTAAACACAATATGTGGTCGTGTTATGATTGGGTTGTCGTTGTTGTCTTCCGTCTGTTAACACAACATGTGGTGATATTATGATTGGGTTGTCGTTGTTGTCTTCCGTCTGTAAACACAATATGTGGTGATATTATGATTGGGTTGTCGTTTTTCTCGTCCGTCATTAAACACAATATGTGGTCGTATTATGATTAGGTTGTCGTGGTCTTCCGTCAGTAAACACAATATGCGGTCGTATTATGATTGGGTTGTCGTTGTTGTCGTTCGTCAGTAAACATAATATGTGGTCGTATTATAATTGGTTTGTCGTTGTTGTCCGTCAGTAAACACAATATGTGGTCGTATTATGATTGGGTTGTTGTTGTCTTCCGCCAGTAAGCACAATATGTGGTCGTATTATGATTGGGTTTTCGTTGTTGTCGTCTGTCAGTAAGCACAATATGTGGTCGTATTATGATTGGGTTTATTGTTGTTGTCGTCCGTCAGTAAACACAATATGTGGTCGTATTATGATTGGGTTGTCGTTGTTGTCTTTCGTCAGTAAACACAATAGTTGGTCGTATTATGATTGGGTTGTCGTTGTCTTCCGTCAGTAAACACAATATGTGGTCGTGTTATGATTGAGTTGTCGTTGTTGTCTTCCGTCAGTAAACACAATATGTGGTCGTATTATGATTGGGTTGTCGTTGTCGTCCATCAGTAAACACAATATGTGGTCGTATTATGATTGGGTTGTCGTTGTCTTCCGTGAGTAAACACAATATGTGGTGGTATTATGATTGAGTTGTCGTTGTCTTCCGTCAGTAAACACAATATGTGGTCGTATTATGATTGGGTTGTCGTTGTTGTCTTCCGTCAGTAAACACAATATGTGGTCGTATTATGATTGGGTTGTCGTTGTTGTCTTCCGTCAGTAAACACAATATGTGGTCGTATTATGATTGGGTTGTCGTTGTTGTCTTCCGTCAGTAAACACAATATGTGGTCGTGTTATGATTGGGTTGTCGTTGTCTTCCGTCTGTTAACACAACATGTGATGATATTATGATTGGGTTGTCGTTGTTGTCGTCCGTCAGTAAACATAATATGTGGTCGTATTATGATTGGGTTGTCGTTGTCGTCCGTCAGTAAACACAATCTGTGGTCGTATTATGATTGGGTTGTCGTTATCTTCCGTCAGTAAACACAATATGTGGTCGTGTTATGATTGGGTTGGCGTTGTCGTCGTCCGTCAGTAAACATACAATGCGGTCGTGTTATGATTGGGTTGTCGTTGTCTTCCGTCAGTAAACACAATATTTAGTCGTATTATGATTGGGTTGTCGTTGTTGTCGTCCGTCAGTAAACATAATATGTGGTCGTATTATGATTGGGTTGTCGTTGTTACCGTCTGTCAGTAAACATACAATGTGGTCGTATTATGATTGGGTTTATTTTTGTTGTCGTCCGTCAGTAAACATAATATGTGGTCGTATTATGATTGGGTTGTCGTTGTTTTCGTCCGTCAGTAAACACAATATGTGTTCGTATTATGATTGGGTTGTCGTTGTCTTCCGTCAGTAAACACAATATGTGGTCGTATTATGATTGGGTTTATTGTTGTTGTCGTCCGTCAGTAAACACAATATGTGGTCGTATTATCATTGGGTTGTCGTCGTTGTCGTCTGTGAGTAAACACAATATGTGGTCGTATTATGATTGGGTTTATTGTTGTTGTCGTCCGTCAGTAAACATAATATGTGGTCGCATTATGATTGGATTGTCGTTGTTGTCGTCCGTCAGTAAACACAATATGTGGTCGTATTATGATTGGGTTGTCGTTGTCTTCCGTCAGTAAACACAATATGTGGTCGTGTTATGATTGGGTTGTCGTTGTTGTCGTCCGTTAGTAAACACAATATGTGGTCGTATTATGATTGGGTTGTCGTTGTCTTCCGTCATTAAACACAATATGTGGTCGTGTTATGATTGGGTTGTCGTTGTTGTCGTCCGTCAGTAAACACAATATGCGGTCGTGTTATGATTGGGTTGTCGTTGTTGTCGTCCGTCAGTAAGCACAAAATGTGGTCGTATTATGATTGGGTTGTCGTTGTCTTCCTTCAGTAAACACAATATGTGGTCGTATTATCATTGGGTTGTCGTTGTTGTCGTCTGTCAGTAAACACAATATGTGGTCGTATTATGATTGGGTTTATTGTTGTTGTCGTCCGTCAGTAAACATAATACGTGGTCATATTATGATTGGGTTGTCGTTGTTGTCGTCCGTCAGTAAACACAATATGTGGTCGTGTTATGATTGGGTTGTCGTTTTGTCTTCCGTCAATAAACACAATATGTGGTCGTATTATGATTGGGCTTTCGTTGTTGTCGTCCGTCAGTAAACACAATATGTGGTCGTATTATGATTGAGTTGTCGTTGTCGTCCGTCAGTAAACACAATATGTGGTGGTATTATGATTGGGTTGTCGTTGTCTTCCGTCAGTAAACACAATATGTGGTGGTATTATGATTGGGTTGTCGTTGTTGTCTTCCGTCAGTATACACAATATGTGGTCGTGTTATTATTGGGTTGTCGTTGTTGTCTTTCGTCTGTTAACACAACATGTGGTGATATTATGATTGGGTTGTCGTTGTTGTCGTTCGTCAGTAAACACAATATGTGGTCGTATTATGATTGGGTTGTCGTTGTCTTCCGTCAGTAAACACAATATGTGGTCGTATTATGATTGGGTTGTCGTTGTTGTCGTCCGTCAGTAAACATAATATGTGGTCGTATTATGATTGGGTTGTCGTTGTCGTCCGTCAGTAAACACAATATGCGGTCGTCTTATGATTGGGTTGTCGTTGTTGTCTTCCGTCTGTAAACACAATATGTGGTGGTATTATGATTGAGTTGTCGTTGTCTTCCGTCAGTAAACACAATATGTGGTCGTATTATGATTGGGTTGTCGTTGTTGTCTTCCGTCAGTAAACACAATATGTGGTCGTATTATGATTGGGTTGTCGTTGTTGTCTTCCGTCAGTAAACACAATATGTGGTCGTATTATGATTGGGTTGTCGTTGTTGTCTTCCGTCAGTAAACACAATATGTGGTCGTGTTATGATTGGGTTGTCGTTGTTGTCTTCCGTCTGTTAACACAACATGTGATGATATTATGATTGGGTTGTCGTTGTTGTCGTCCGTCAGTAAACATAATATGTGGTCGTATTATGATTGGGTTGTCGTTGTCGTCCGTCAGTAAACACAATATGTGGTCGTATTATGATTGGGTTGTCGTTATCTTCCCTCAGTAAACACAATATGTGGTCGTGTTATGATTGGGTTGGCGTTGTCGTCGTCCGTCAGTAAACATACAATGCGGTCGTGTTATGATTGGGTTGTCGTTGTCTTCCGTCAGTAAACACAATATGTAGTCGTATTATGATTGGGTTGTCGTTGTTGTCGTCCGTCAGTAAACATAATATGTGGTCGTATTATGATTGGGTTGTCGTTGTTACCGTCTGTCAGTAAACATACAATGTGGTCGTATTATGATTGGGTTTATTTTTGTTGTCGTCCGTCAGTAAACATAATATGTGGTCGTATTATGATTGGGTTGTCGTTGTTTTCGTCCGTCAGTAAACACAATATGTGTTCGTATTATGATTGGGTTGTCGTTGTCTTCCGTTAGTAAACACAATATGTGGTCGTATTATGATTGGGTTTATTGTTGTTGTCGTCCGTCAGTAAACACAATATGTGGTCGTATTATCATTGGGTTGTCGTCGTTGTCGTCTGTGAGTAAACACAATATGTGGTCGTATTATGATTGGGTTTATTGTTGTTGTCGTCCGTCAGTAAACATAATATGTGGTCGCATTATGATTGGATTGTCGTTGTTGTCGTCCGTCAGTAAACACAATATGTGGTCGTATTATGATTGGGTTGTCGTTGTCTTCCGTCAGTAAACACAATATGTGGTCGTGTTATGATTGGGTTGTCGTTGTTGTCGTCCGTTAGTAAACACAATATGTGGTCGTATTATGATTGGGTTGTCGTTGTCTTCCGTCATTAAACACAATATGTGGTCGTGTTATGATTGGGTTGTCGTTGTTGTCGTCCGTCAGTAAACACAATATGCGGTCGTGTTATGATTGGGTTGTCGTTGTTGTCGTCCGTCAGTAAGCACAAAATGTGGTCGTATTATGATTGGGTTGTCGTTGTCTTCCTTCAGTAAACACAATATGTGGTCGTATTATCATTGGGTTGTCGTTGTTGTCGTCTGTCAGTAAACACAATATGTGGTCGTATTATGATTGGGTTTATTGTTGTTGTCGTCCGTCAGTAAACATAATACGTGGTCATATTATGATTGGGTTGTCGTTGTTGTCGTCCGTCAGTAAACACAATATGTGGTCGTGTTATGATTGGGTTGTCGTTTTGTCTTCCGTCAATAAACACAATATGTGGTCGTATTATGATTGGGCTTTCGTTGTTGTCGTCCGTCAGTAAACACAATATGTGGTCGTATTATGATTGAGTTGTCGTTGTCGTCCGTCAGTAAACACAATATGTGGTGGTATTATGATTGGGTTGTCGTTGTCTTCCGTCAGTAAACACAATATGTGGTGGTATTATGATTGGGTTGTCGTTGTTGTCTTCCGTCAGTATACACAATATGTGGTCGTGTTATGATTGGGTTGTCGTTGTTGTCTTCCGTCTGTTAACACAACATGTGGTGATATTATGATTGGGTTGTCGTTGTTGTCGTTCGTCAGTAAACACAATATGTGGTCGTATTATTATTGGGTTGTCGTTGTCTTCCGTCAGTAAACACAATATGTGGTCGTATTATGATTGGGTTGTCGTTGTTGTCGTCCGTCAGTAAACATAATATGTGGTCGTATTATGATTGGGTTGTCGTTGTCGTCCGTCAGTAAACACAATATGCGGTCGTCTTATGATTGGGTTGTTGTTGTCTTCCGCCAGTAAGCACAATATGTGGTCGTATTATGATTGGGTTGTCGTTGTTGTCGTCTGTCAGTAAGCACAATATGTGGTCGTATTATGATTGGGTTTATTGTTGTTGTCGTCCGTCAGTAAACACAATATGTGGTCGTATTATGATTGGGTTGTCGTTGTTGTCGTTCGTCAGTAAACACAATAGGTGGTCGTATTATGATTGGGTTGTCGTTGTCTTCCGTCAGTAAACACAATATGTGGTCGTATTATGATTGGGTTGTCGTTGTTGCCGTCTGTCAGTAAACATACAATGTGGTCGTATTATGATTGGGTTTATTGTTGTTGTCGTCCGTCAGTAAACACAATATGTGGTCGTATTATCATTGTGTTGTCGTTGTCGTCTGTCAGTAAACACAATATGTGGTCGTATTATGATTGGGTTGTCGTTGTTGTCGTTCGTCAGTAAACATAATATGTGGTCGTATTATGATTGGGTTGTCGTTGTCGTCCGTCAGTAAACACAATATGCGGTCGTCTTATGATTGGGTTGTCGTTGTTGTCTTCCGTCTGTAAACACAATATGTGGTGATATTATGATTGGGTTGTCGTTTTTGTCGTCCGTCATTAAACACAATATGTGGTCGTATTATGATTAGGTTGTCGTGGTATTCCGTCAGTAAACACAATATGCGGTCGTATTATGATTGGGTTGTCGTTGTTGTCGTTCGTCAGTAAACATAATAGGTGGTCGTATTATAATTGGTTTGTCGTTGTTGTCCGTCAGTAAACACAATATGTGGTCGTATTATGATTGGGTTGTTGTTGTCTTCCGCCAGTAAGCACAATATGTGGTCGTATTATGATTGGGTTGTCGTTGTTGTCGTCTGTCAGTAAGCACAATATGTGGTCGTATTATGATTGGGTTTATTGTTGTTGTCGTCCGTCAGTAAACACAATATGTGGTCGTATTATGATTGGGTTGTCGTTGTTGTCGTTCGTCAGTAAACACAATAGGTGGTCGTATTATGATTGGGTTGTCGTTGTCTTCCGTCAGTAAACACAATATGTGGTCGTATTATGATTGGGTTGTCGTTGTTGCCGTCTGTCAGTAAACACAATATGTGGTCGTATTATGATTGGGGTTATTGTTGTTGTCGTCCGTCAGTAAACATAATATGTGGTCGTATTATGATTGGGTTGTCGTTGTTGTCGTCCGACAATAAATACAATGTGGTCGTATTATCATTGGGTTGTCGTTGTTGTCGTCCGTCAGTAAACACAATATGTGATCGTATTATGATTGGGTTGTCGTTGTTGTCGTCTTTCAGTAAACATAATATGTGGTCGTATTATGATTGGGTTGTCGTTGTTGTCGTCGACAGTAAACACAATATGTGGTCGTATTATGATTGGGTTGTCGATGTCTTCCGTCAGTAAACACAATATGTGGTCGTATTATGATTGGGTTGTCGTTGTTGTCGTTTGTCAGTAAACATACAATGTGGTCGTATTATGATTGGGTTTATTGTTGTTGTCGTTCGTCAGTAAGCACAATATGTGGTCGTATTATCATTGTGTTGTCGTTGTCGTCTGTCAGTAAACACAATATGTGGTCGTATTATGATTGTGGTTATTGTTGTTGTCGTCCGTCAGTAAACATAATATGTGGTCGTATTATGATTGGGTTGTCGTTGTTGTCGTCCGACAATAAATACAATGTGGTCGTATTATCATTGGGTTGTCGTTGTTGTCGTCCGTCAGTAAACACAATATGTGATCGTATTATGATTGGGTTGTCGTTGTTGTCGTCTTTCAGTAAACATACAATATGGTCGTATTATGATTGGGTTTATTGTTGTTGTCGTCCTTCAGTAAACACAATATGTGGTCGTATTATCATTGGGTTGTCGTTGTCGTCTGTCAGTAAACACAATATGTGGTCGTATTATCATTGTGTTGTCGTTGTCGTCTGTCAGTAAACACAATATGTGGTCGTATTATGATTGGGGTTATTGTTGTTGTCGTCCGTCAGTAAACATAATATGTGGTCGTATTATGATTGGGTTGTCGTTGTTGTCGTCCGACAATAAATACAATGTGGTCGTATTATCATTGGGTTGTCGTTGTTGTCGTCCGTCAGTAAACACAATATGTGATCGTATTATGATTGGGTTGTCGTTGTTGTCGTCTTTCAGTAAACATACAATATGGTCGTATTATGATTGGGTTTATTGTTGTTGTCGTCCTTCAGTAAACACAATATGTGGTCGTATTATCATTGAGTTGTCGTTGTTGTCGTCCGACAGTAAACACAATATGTGGTCGTATTATGATTGGGTTGTCGATGTCTTCCGTCAGTAAACACAATATGTGGTCGTATTATGATTGGGTTTATTGTTGTTGTCGTCCGTCAGTAAACATAATATGTGGTCGTATTATGATTGGGTTGTCGTTGTTGTCGTCCGACAGTAAACACAATATGTGGTCGTATTATGATTGGGTTGTCGATGTCTTCCGTCAGTAAACACAATATGTGGTCGTATTATGATTGGGTTGTCGTTGTTGTCGTTTGTCAGTAAACATACAATGTGGTCGTATTATGATTGGGTTTATTGTTGTTGTCGTTCGTCAGTAAGCACAATATGTGGTAGTATTATGATTGGGTTGTCGTTGTTGTCGTCTGTCAGTAAACATACAATGTGGTCGTATTATGATTGTGTTTATTGTTGTTGTCGTCCGTCAGTAAACATAATATGTGGTCGTATTATGATTGGGTTGTCGTTGTTGTCGTTTGTCAGTAAACACAATATGTGGTCGTATTATGATTGGATTGTCGTTGTCTTCCGTCAGTAAACACAATATGTGGTCGTATTATGATTGGGTTGTCCTTGTTGCCGTCTGTCAGTAAACATACAATGTGGTCGTATTATGATTGGGTTGTCGTTGTCTTCCGCCAGTAAACACTATCTGGTCGTATTATGATTGAGTTGTCGTTGTTGTCGTCTGTCAGTAAACATACAATGTGGTCGTATTATGATTGGGTTTATTGTTGTTGTCGTTCGTCAGTAAACATAATATGTGGTCGTATTATGATTGGGTTGTCGTTGTTGTCGTCCGTCAATAAACACAATATGTTGTCGTATTATGATTGGGTTGTCATTGTCTTCCGTCAGTAAACACAATATGTTGTCGTATTATGATGCGGTTGTCCTTATTGCCGTCTGTCAGTAAACATACAATGTGGTCGTATTATGATTGGGTTTATTGTTGTTGTCGTCCGTCAGTAAACACAATATGTAGTCGTATTATCACTGGGTTGTCGTTGTTGTCGTCTGTCAGTAAACACAATATGTGGTCGTATTATGATTGGGTTTATTGTTGTTTTCGCCCGTCAGTAAACATAATATGTGGTCGTATTATGATTGGGTTGTCGTTGTTGTCGTCCGTCAGTAAACACAATATGTGGTCGTATTATGATTGGGTTGTCGTTGTCTTCCGTCAGTAAACACAATATGTGGTCGTGTTATGATTGGGTTGTCGTTGTTGTCGTCCGTCAGTAAACACAATATGTGGTCGTATTATGATTGGGTTGTCGTTGTTGCCGTCTGTCAATAAACACAATATGTGGTCGTGTTATGATTGGGTTGTCGTTGTTGTCGTCCGTCAGTAAACACAATATGCGGTCGTGTTATGATTGAGTTGTCGTTGTTGTCGTCTGTCAGTAAGCACAATATGTGATCGTATTATGATTGGGTTGTCGTTGTCTTCCGTCAGTAAACACAATATGTGGTCGTATTATCATTGGGTTGTCGTTGTTGTTGTCTGTCAGTAAGCACAATATGTGGTCGTATTATGATTGGGTTTATTGTTGTTGTCGACCGTCAGTAAACATAATATGTGGTCGTATTATGATTGGGTTGTCGTTGTTGTCGTCCGTCAGTAAACACAATATGTGGTCGTATTATGATTGGGTTGTCGTTGTCTTCCGTCAGTAAACACAATATGTGGTCGTATTATGATTGGGTTGTCGTTGTTGCCGTCTGTCAGTAAACATACAATGTGGTCGTATTATGATTGGGTTTATTGTTGTTGTCGTCCGTCAGTAAACACAATATGTAGTCGTATTATCATTGGGTTGTCGCTGTTGTCGTCTGTCAGTAAACACAATATGTGGTCGTATTATGATTGGGTTTATTGTTGTTGTCGTCCGTCAGTAAACATAATATGTGGTCGTATTATAATTGGGTTGTCGCTGTTTTCGTCCGTCAGTAAACACAATATGTAGTCGTATTATGATTGGGTTGTCGTTGTCTTCTGTCAGTAAACACAATATGCGGTCGTGTTATGATTGGGTTGTCGTTGTTGTCGTCCGTCAGTAAACACAATATGTGGTCGTATTATGATTGGGTTGTCGTTATCTTCCGTCAGTAAACATACAATGTGGTCGTATTATGATTGGGTTTATTGTTGTTGTCGTCCGTCAGTAAACACAATATGTAGTCCTATTATCATTGGGTTGTCGCTGTTGTCGTCTGTCAGTAAACACAATATGTGGTCGTATTATGATTGGGTTGTCGTTGTTTTCGTCCGTCAGTAAACACAATAGTTGGTCGTATTATGATTGGGTTGTCGTTGTCTTCCGTCAGTAAACACAATATGTGGTCGTGTTATGATTGAGTTGTCGTTGTTGTCTTCCGTCAGTAAACACAATATGTGGTGGTATTATGATTGGGTTGTCGTTGTCTTCCGTCAGTAAACACAATATGTGGTCGTATTATGATTGGGTTGTCGTTGTTGTCTTCCGTCAGTAAACACAATATGTGGTCGTATTATGATTGGGTTGTCGTTGTTGTCTTCCGTCAGTAAACACAATATGTGGTCGTATTATGATTGGGTTGTCGTTGTTGTCTTCCGTCAGTAAACACAATATGTGGTCGTGTTATGATTGGGTTGTCGTTGTTGTCTTCGTCTGTTAACACAACATGTGGTGATATTATGATTGGGTTGTCGTTGTCTTCCGTCAGTAAACACAATATGTGGTCGTATTATGATTGGGTTGTCGTTGTTGTCTTCCGTCAGTAAACACAATATGTGGTCGTATTATGATTGGGTTGTCGTTTTTGTCTTCCGTCAGTAAACACAATATGTGGTCGTATTATGATTGGGTTTTTGTTGTTGTCGTCCGTCAGTAAACACAATATGTGGTCGTATTATGATTGAGTTGTCGTTGTCGTCCGTCAGTAAACACAATATGTGGTCGTATTATGATTGGGTTGTCGTTGTCTTCCGTCAGTAAAGACAATATGTGGTGGTATTATGATTGGGTTGTCGTTGTCTTCCGTCAGTAAACACAATATGTGGTCGTATTATGATTGGGTTGTCGTTGTTGTCTTCCGTCAGTAAACACAATATGTGGTCGTATTATCATTGGGTTGTCGTTGTTGTCTTCCGTCAGTAAACACAATATGTGGTCGTATTATGATTGGGTTTTTGTTGTTGTCGTCCGTCAGTAAACACAATATGTGGTCGTATTATGATTGAGTTGTCGTTGTCGTCCGTCAGTAAACACAATATGTGGTCGTATTATGATTGGGTTGTCGTTGTCTTCCGTCAGTAAAGACAATATGTGGTGGTATTATGATTGGGTTGTCGTTGTCTTCCGTCAGTAAACACAATATGTGGTCGTATTATGATTGGGTTGTTGTTGTTGTCTTCCGTCAGTAAACACAATATGTGGTCGTATTATCATTGGGTTGTCGTTGTTGTCTTCCGTCAGTAAACACAATATGTGGTGGTATTATGATTGGGTTGTCGTTGTTGTCTTCCGTCAGTAAACACAATATGTGGTCGTATTATGATTGGGTTGTCGTTTTTGTCTTCCGTCAGTAAACACAATATGTGGTCGTATTATGATTGGGTTTTTGTTGTTGTCGTCCGTCAGTAAACACAATATGTGGTCGTATTATGATTGAGTTGTCGTTGTCGTCCGTCAGTAAACACAATATGTGGTCGTATTATGATTGGGTTGTCGTTGTCTTCCGTCAGTAAAGACAATATGTGGTGGTATTATGATTGGGTTGTCGTTGTCTTCCGTCAGTAAACACAATATGTGGTCGTATTATGATTGGGTTGTCGTTGTTGTCTTACGTCAGTAAACACAATATGTGGTCGTATTATCATTGGGTTGTCGTTGTTGTCTTCCGTCAGTAAACACAATATGTGGTCGTATTATGATTGGGTTGTCGTTGTTGTCTTCCGTCAGTAAACACAATATGTGGTCGTGTTATGATTGGGTTGTCGTTGTTGTCTTCCGTCTGTTAACACAACATGTGGTGATATTATTATTGGGTTGTCGTTGTTGTCGTCCGTCAGTAAACATAATATGTGGTCGTATTATGATTGGGTTGTCGTTGTCGTCCGTCAGTAAACACAATATGTGGTCGTGTTATGATTGGGTTGTCGTTATCTTCCGTCAGTAAACACAATATGTGGTCGTGTTATGATTGGGTTGTCGTTGTTGTCGTCCGTCAGTAAACATACAATGCGGTCATGTTATGATTGGGTTGTCGTTGTTGTCGTTCGTCAGTAAGCACAATATGTGGTCGTATTATGATTGGGTTGTCGTTGTCTTCCGTCAGTAAACACAATATGTGGTCGTATTATGATTGGGTTGTCGTTGTTGTCTTTCGTCAGTAAACACAATACAGTAGAGTTCGTTTATAACGAACAGGTTTATAACGAAATCAGGCTTATAGCGAAGTAAAGATAAATCCCTATCCCATCGCTTTTTAAACAATGTATTTGTGAAGGCCTATTACGAATTTTTTATAACGAAATCAGGCTTATAACGAAGAGATTTTTCAACCCAAACAACGTTTTTATTACTCAAAATTGACATGATATAACAAAGAAAATTGCTGAACAAACAAATCATTTACCTGTCTTCCGTTACGCACGGACGATCACATATTAGAATTGTCAAGTTTACTTGACACTTCCGTTATTGATAATTGATAATTGATAAAAATCAATAATCCCACATTTGATGTTGTTAATGATGTCAATCAAGACTTTTCTTTAAAATATTCAAACAATAAAATGATGTGATTAACAATTTGTCAATTAATAACACACGCGCTAATTTATTGCATTAAAAATTAATAAAACATAATCTAAATTTTAATGAATGGATGCACAAGCTAAAGAAATTAAAAACAAAGTCATGTGTGAGATTAATTCATTCGCTATTGTTTATTTTTTCTTTGATGAGAGACTCTTTACAAACTGCGTGGTCTCAAGGTTCATCTAAATACCAAAAACAAAAGAAATGTACTCGTTCTGAAATTTCGATTAACCTGAGTTTTTATGTGTATATAATACCAAAAACAAACAATTATTCTTCAAATTCAAATAAAACAAAAGGAAAATGGCTACAATCTTAAAATTGGCCATTAAAAATATATCCGAATTATCAGCATTATACAGATATCGATCCAAGTGTTAATACCCGACCTCATATTTCCAGTTTATAAAATAGATCGTGAACAAAGTTGAAAACATGTTTCTAAGGAACATTTGAAGATACCAAAGAAGTATTCAGAAGCCGTAGTCTTTGAGAACTGTCTAAAGGATTAAATATTGTTTTACGATAAAGGCCCACTTTACTGTGCATCAGTTATCATAGCGTGATGAAACTGCCCGGGTCAGACCCAATTCTTTTTTTCTCTTAATTTACGCGACCTCGGTGGCTCGAACTACCTATAGCTAGAACAGATTTTGACAGTCCCTTCGAGTTCGAGCCAGCGAAGTTCTACTGTACGAATTTCAAAAGGGGAGGTAATTCTACATTGTTTCTTTTATAACGAACGATGCCTATAACGAACTAAGATCGAGAGTCCCCTGGACTTCGCTATAAACGAACTCTACTGTATGTGGTCGTATTATGATTGGGTTGTCGTTGTTTTCGTCCGTCAGTAAACACAATAGTTGGTCGTATTATGATTGGGTTGTCGTTGTCTTCCGTCAGTAAACACAATATGTGGTCGTGTTATGATTGAGTTGTCGTTGTTGTCTTCCGTCAGTAAACACAATATGTGGTGGTATTATGATTGGGTTGTCGTTGTCTTCCGTCAGTAAACACAATATGTGGTCGTATTATGATTGGGCTGTCGTTGTTGTCTTCCGTCAGTAAACACAATATGTGGTCGTATTATGATTGGGTTGTCGTTGTTGTCTTCCGTCAGTAAACACAATATGTGGTCGTATTATGATTGGGTTGTCGTTGTTGTCTTCCGTCAGTAAACACAATATGTGGTCGTGTTTTGATTGGGTTGTCGTTGTTGTCCTCCGTCTGTTAACACAACATGTGGTGATATTATGATTGGGTTGTCGTTGTTGTCGTCCGTCAGTAAACATAATATGTGGTCGTATTATGATTGGGTTGTCGTTGTCTTCCGTCAGTAAACACAATATGTGGTCGTATTATGATTGGGTTGTTGTTGTCGTCCGTCAGTAAACATAATATGTGGTCGTATTATGATTGGGTTGTCGTTGTCGTCCGTCAATAAACACAATATGCGGTCGTCTTATGATTGGGTTGTCGTTGTTGTCTTCCGTCTGTTAACACAATATGTGGTGATATTATGATTGGGTTGTCGTTTTTGTCGTCCGTCAGTAAACACAATATGTGGTCGTATTATGATTAGGTTGTCGTTGTCTTCGTCAGTAAACACAATATGTGGTCGTATTATGATTGGGTTGTCGTTGTTGTCTTTCGTCAGTAAACACAATACAGTAGAGTTCGTTTATAACGAACAGGTTTATAACGAAATCAGGCTTATAGCGAAGTAAAGATAAATCCCTATCCCATCGCTTTTTAAACAATGTATTTGTGAAGGCCTATTACGATTTTTTTATAACGAAATCAGGCTTATAACGAAGAGATTTTTCAACCCAAACAACGTTTTTATTACTCAAAATTGACATGATATAACAAAGAAAATTGCTGAACAAATAAATCATTTACCTGTCTTCCGTTACGCACGGACGATCACATATTAGAATTGTCAAGTTTACTTGACACTTCCGTTATTGATAATTGAAAAATCAATAATCCCACATTTGATGTTGTTAATGATGTCAATCAAGACTTTTCTTTAAAATATTCAAACAATAAAATGATGTGATTAACAATTTGTCAATTAATAACACACGCGCTAATTTATTGCATTAAAAATTAATAAAACATAATCTAAATTTTAATGAATGGATGCACAAGCTAAAGAAATTAAAAACAAAGTCATGTGTGAGATTAATTCATTCGCTATTGTTTATTTTTTCTTTGATGAGAGACTCTTTACAAACTGCGTGGTCTCAAGGTTCATCTAAATACCAAAAACAAAAGAAATGTACTCGTTCTGAAATTTCGATTAACCTGAGTTTTTATGTGTATATAATACCAAAAACAAACAATTATTCTTCAAATTCAAATAAAACAAAAGGAAAATGGCTACAATCTTAAAATTGGCCATTAAAAATATATCCGAATTATCAGCATTATACAGATATCGATCCAAGTGTTAATACCCGACCTCATATTTCCAGTTTATAAAATAGATCGTGAACAAAGTTGAAAACATGTTTCTAAGGAACATTTGAAGATACCAAAGAAGTATTCAGAAGCCGTAGTCTTTGAGAACTGTCTAAAGGATTAAATATTGTTTTACGATAAAGGCCCACTTTACTGTGCATCAGTTATCATAGCGTGATGAAACTGCCCGGGTCAGACCCAATTCTTTTTTTCTCTTAATTTACGCGACCTCGGTGGCTCGAACTACCTATAGCTAGAACAGATTTTGACAGTCCCTTCGAGTTCGAGCCAGCGAAGTTCTACTGTACGAATTTCAAAAGGGGAGGTAATTCTACATTGTTTCTTTTATAACGAACGATGCCTATAACGAACTAAGATCGAGAGTCCCCTGGACTTCGCTATAAACGAACTCTACTGTATGTGGTCGTATTATGATTGGGTTGTCGTTGTTTTCGTCCGTCAGTAAACACAATAGTTGGTCGTATTATGATTGGGTTGTCGTTGTCTTCCGTCAGTAAACACAATATGTGGTCGTGTTATGATTGAGTTGTCGTTGTTGTCTTCCGTCAGTAAACACAATATGTGGTGGTATTATGATTGGGTTGTCGTTGTCTTCCGTCAGTAAACACAATATGTGGTCGTATTATGATTGGGCTGTCGTTGTTGTCTTCCGTCAGTAAACACAATATGTGGTCGTATTATGATTGGGTTGTCGTTGTTGTCTTCCGTCAGTAAACACAATATGTGGTCGTATTATGATTGGGTTGTCGTTGTTGTCTTCCGTCAGTAAACACAATATGTGGTCGTGTTTTGATTGGGTTGTCGTTGTTGTCCTCCGTCTGTTAACACAACATGTGGTGATATTATGATTGGGTTGTCGTTGTTGTCGTCCGTCAGTAAACATAATATGTGGTCGTATTATGATTGGCTTGTCGTTGTCTTCCGTCAGTAAACACAATATGTGGTCGTATTATGATTGGGTTGTCGTTGTTGTCGTCCGTCAGTAAACATAATATGTGGTCGTATTATGATTGGGTTGTCGTTGTCGTCCGTCAATAAACACAATATGCGGTCGTCTTATGATTGGGTTGTCGTTGTTGTCTTCCGTCTGTTAACACAATATGTGGTGATATTATGATTGGGTTGTCGTTTTTGTCGTCCGTCAGTAAACACAATATGTGGTCGTATTATGATTAGGTTGTCGTTGTCTTCCGTCAGTAAACACAATATGTGGTCGTATTATGATTGGGTTGTCGTTGTTGTCTTTCGTCAGTAAACACAATACAGTAGAGTTCGTTTATAACGAACAGGTTTATAACGAAATCAGGCTTATAGCGAAGTAAAGATAAATCCCTATCCCATCGCTTTTTAAACAATGTATTTGTGAAGGCCTATTACGATTTTTTTATAACGAAATCAGGCTTATAACGAAGAGATTTTTCAACCCAAACAACGTTTTTATTACTCAAAATTGACATGATATAACAAAGAAAATTGCTGAACAAATAAATCATTTACCTGTCTTCCGTTACGCACGGACGATCACATATTAGAATTGTCAAGTTTACTTGACACTTCCGTTATTGATAATTGAAAAATCAATAATCCCACATTTGATGTTGTTAATGATGTCAATCAAGACTTTTCTTTAAAATATTCAAACAATAAAATGATGTGATTAACAATTTGTCAATTAATAACACACGCGCTAATTTATTGCATTAAAAATTAATAAAACATAATCTAAATTTTAATGAATGGATGCACAAGCTAAAGAAATTAAAAACAAAGTCATGTGTGAGATTAATTCATTCGCTATTGTTTATTTTTTCTTTGATGAGAGACTCTTTACAAACTGCGTGGTCTCAAGGTTCATCTAAATACCAAAAACAAAAGAAATGTACTCGTTCTGAAATTTCGATTAACCTGAGTTTTTATATGTATATAATACCAAAAAGAAACAATTATTCTTCAAATTCAAATAAAACAAAAGGAAAATGGCTACAATCTTAAAATTGGCCATTAAAAATATATCCGAATTATCAGCATTATACAGATATCGATCCAAGTGTTAATACCCGACCTCATATTTCCAGTTTATAAAATAGATCGTGAACAAAGTTGAAAACATGTTTCTAAGGAACATTTGAAGATACCAAAGAAGTATTCAGAAGCCGTAGTCTTTGAGAACTGTCTAAAGGATTAAATATTGTTTTACGATAAAGGCCCACTTTACTGTGCATCAGTTATCATAGCGTGATGAAACTGCCCGGGTCAGAACCAATTTCTTTTTCTCTTAAATTACGCGACCTCGGTGGCTCGAACTACCTATAGCTAGAACAGATTTTGACAGTCCCTTCGAGTTCGAGCCAGCGAAGTTCTACTGTACGAATTTCAAAAGGGGAGGTAATTCTACATTGTTTCTTTTATAACGAACGATGCCTATAACGAACTAAGATCGAGAGTCCCCTGGACTTCGCTATAAACGAACTCTACTGTATGTGGTCGTATTATGATTGGGTTGTCGTTGTTTTCGTCCGTCAGTAAACACAATAGTTGGTCGTATTATGATTGGGTTGTCGTTGTCTTCCGTCAGTAAACACAATATGTGGTCGTGTTATGATTGAGTTGTCGTTGTTGTCTTCCGTCAGTAAACACAATATGTGGTCGTATTATGATTGAGTTGTCGTTGTCGTCCGTCAGTAAACACAATATGTGGTGGTATTATGATTGGGTTGTCGTTGTCTTCCGTCAGTAAACACAATATGTGGTCGTATTATGATTGGGTTGTCGTTGTTGTCTTCCGTCAGTAAACACAATATGTGGTCGTATTATGATTGGGTTGTCGTTGTTGTCTTCCGTCAGTAAACACAATATGTGGTCGTATTATGATTGGGTTGTCGTTGTTGTCTTCCGTCAGTAAACACAATATGTGGTCGTGTTATGATTGGGTTGTCGTTGTTGTCTTCCGTCTGTTAACACAACATGTGTTGATATTATGATTGGGTTGTCGTTATTGTCGTCCGTCAGTAAACATAATATGTGGTCGTATTATGATTGGGTTGTCGTTGTCGTCCGTCAGTAAACACAATATGTGGTCGTATTATGATTGGGTTGTCGTTATCTTCCGTCAGTAAACACAATATGTGGTCGTGTTATGATTGGGTTGTCGTTGTTGTCGTCCGTCAGTAAACATACAATGCGGTCGTGTTATGATTGGGTTGTCGTTGTTGTCGTTCGTCAGTAAGCACAATATGTGGTCGTATTATGATTGGGTTGTCGTTGTCTTCCGTCAGTAAACACAATATGTGGTCGTATTATGATTGGGTTGTCGTTGTTGTCTTTCGTCAGTAAACACAATACAGTAGAGTTCGTTTATAACGAACAGGTTTATAACGAAATCAGGCTTATAGCGAAGTAAAGATAAATCCCTATCCCATCGCTTTTTAAACAATGTATTTGTGAAGGCCTATTACGAATTTTTTATTACGAAATCAGGCTTATAACGAAGAGATTTTTCAACCCAAACAACGTTTTTATTACTCAAAATTGACATGATATAACAAAGAAAATTGCTGAACAAACAAATCATTTACCTGTCTTCCGTTACGCACGGACGATCACATATTAGAATTGTCAAGTTTACTTGACACTTCCGTTATTGATAATTGATAATTGATAAAAATCAATAATCCCACATTTGATGTTGTTAATGATGTCAATCAAGACTTTTCTTTAAAATATTCAAACAATAAAATGATGTGATTAACAATTTGTCAATTAATAACACACGCGCTAATTTATTGCATTAAAAATTAATAAAACATAATCTAAATTTTAATGAATGGATGCACAAGCTAAAGAAATTAAAAACAAAGTCATGTGTGAGATTAATTCATTCGCTATTGTTTATTTTTTCTTTGATGAGAGACTCTTTACAAACTGCGTGGTCTCAAGGTTCATCTAAATACCAAAAACAAAAGAAATGTACTCGTTCTGAAATTTCGATTAACCTGAGTTTTTATGTGTATATAATACCAAAAAGAAACAATTATTCTTCAAATTCAAATAAAACAAAAGGAAAATGGCTACAATCTTAAAATTGGCCATTAAAAATATATCCGAATTATCAGCATTATACAGATATCGATCCAAGTGTTAATACCCGACCTCATATTTCCAGTTTATAAAATAGATCGTGAACAAAGTTGAAAACATGTTTCTAAGGAACATTTGAAGATACCAAAGAAGTATTCAGAAGCCGTAGTCTTTGAGAACTGTCTAAAGGATTAAATATTGTTTTACGATAAAGGCCCACTTTACTGTGCATCAGTTATCATAGCGTGATGAAACTGCCCGGGTCAGACCCAATTTTTTTTTCTCTTAATTTACGCGACCTCGGTGGCTCGAACTACCTATAGCTAGAACAGATTTTGACAGTCCCTTCGAGTTCGAGCCAGCGAAGTTCTACTGTACGAATTTCAAAAGGGGAGGTAATTCTACATTGTTTCTTTTATAACGAACGATGCCTATAACGAACTAAGATCGAGAGTCCCCTGGACTTCGCTATAAACGAACTCTACTGTATGTGGTCGTATTATGATTGGGTTGTCGTTGTTTTCGTCCGTCAGTAAACACAATAGTTGGTCGTATTATGATTGGGTTGTCGTTGTCTTCCGTCAGTAAACACAATATGTGGTCGTGTTATGATTGAGTTGTCGTTGTTGTCTTCCGTCAGTAAACACAATATGTGGTGGTATTATGATTGGGTTGTCGTTGTCTTCCGTCAGTAAACACAATATGTGGTCGTATTATGATTGGGTTGTCGTTGTTGTCTTCCGTCAGTAAACACAATATGTGGTCGTATTATGATTGGGTTGTCGTTGTTGTCTTCCGTCAGTAAACACAATATGTGGTCGTATTATGATTGGGTTGTCGTTGTTGTCTTCCGTCAGTAAACACAATATGTGGTCGTGTTATGATTGGGTTGTCGTTGTTGTCTTCCGTCTGTTAACACAACATGTGGTGATATTATGATTGGGTTGTCGTTGTTGTCGTCCGTCAGTAAACATAATATGTGGTCGTATTATGATTGGGTTGTCGTTGTCTTCCGTCAGTAAACACAATATGTGGTCGTATTATGATTGGGTTGTCGTTGTTGTCGTCCGTCAGTAAACATAATATGTGGTCGTATTATGATTGGGTTGTCGTTGTCGTCCGTCAATAAACACAATATGCGGTCGTCTTATGATTGGGTTGTCGTTGTTGTCTTCCGTCTGTTAACACAATATGTGGTGATATTATGATTGGGTTGTCGTTTTTGTCGTCCGTCAGTAAACACAATATGTGGTCGTATTATGATTAGGTTGTCGTTGTCTTCCGTCAGTAAACACAATATGTGGTCGTATTATGATTGGGTTGTCGTTGTTGTCTTTCGTCAGTAAACACAATACAGTAGAGTTTGTTTATAACGAACAGGTTTATAACGAAATCAGGCTTATAGCGAAGTAAAGATAAATCCCTATCCCATCGCTTTTTAAACAATGTATTTGTGAAGGCCTATTACGATTTTTTTATAACGAAATCAGGCTTATAACGAAGAGATTTTTCAACCCAAACAACGTTTTTATTACTCAAAATTGACATGATATAACAAAGAAAATTGCTGAACAAATAAATCATTTACCTGTCTTCCGTTACGCACGGACGATCACATATTAGAATTGTCAAGTTTACTTGACACTTCCGTTATTGATAATTGATAATTGATAAAAATCAATAATCCCACATTTGATGTTGTTAATGATGTCAATCAAGACTTTTCTTTAAAATATTCAAACAATAAAATGATGTGATTAACAATTTGTCAATTAATAACACACGCGCTAATTTATTGCATTAAAAATTAATAAAACATAATCTAAATTTTAATGAATGGATGCACAAGCTAAAGAAATTAAAAACAAAGTCATGTGTGAGATTAATTCATTCGCTATTGTTTATTTTTTCTTTGATGAGAGACTCTTTACAAACTGCGTGGTCTCAAGGTTCATCTAAATACCAAAAACAAAAGAAATGTACTCGTTCTGAAATTTCGATTAACCTGAGTTTTTATGTGTATATAATACCAAAAAGAAACAATTATTCTTCAAATTCAAATAAAACAAAAGGAAAATGGCTACAATCTTAAAATTGGCCATTAAAAATATATCCGAATTATCAGCATTATACAGATATCGATCCAAGTGTTAATACCCGACCTCATATTTCCAGTTTATAAAATAGATCGTGAACAAAGTTGAAAACATGTTTCTAAGGAACATTTGAAGATACCAAAGAAGTATTCAGAAGCCGTAGTCTTTGAGAACTGTCTAACGGATTAAATATTGTTTTACGATAAAGGCCCACTTTACTGTGCATCAGTTATCATAGCGTGATGAAACTGCCCGGGTCAGACCCAATTCTTTTTTTCTCTTAATTTACGCGACCTCGGTGGCTCGAACTACCTATAGCTAGAACAGATTTTGACAGTCCCTTCGAGTTCGAGCCAGCGAAGTTCTACTGTACGAATTTCAAAAGGGGAGGTAATTCTACATTGTTTCTTTTATAACGAACGATGCCTATAACGAACTAAGATCGAGAGTCCCCTGGACTTCGCTATAAACGAACTCTACTGTATGTGGTCGTATTATGATTGGGTTGTCGTTGTTTTCGTCCGTCAGTAAACACAATAGTTGGTCGTATTATGATTGGGTTGTCGTTGTCTTCCGTCAGTAAACACAATATGTGGTCGTGTTATGATTGAGTTGTCGTTGTTGTCTTCCGTCAGTAAACACAATATGTGGTGGTATTATGATTGGGTTGTCGTTGTCTTCCGTCAGTAAACACAATATGTGGTCGTATTATGATTGGGCTGTCGTTGTTGTCTTCCGTCAGTAAACACAATATGTGGTCGTATTATGATTGGGTTGTCGTTGTTGTCTTCCGTCAGTAAACACAATATGTGGTCGTATTATGATTGGGTTGTCGTTGTTGTCTTCCGTCAGTAAACACAATATGTGGTCGTGTTTTGATTGGGTTGTCGTTGTTGTCCTCCGTCTGTTAACACAACATGTGGTGATATTATGATTGGGTTGTCGTTGTTGTCGTCCGTCAGTAAACATAATATGTGGTCGTATTATGATTGGGTTGTCGTTGTCTTCCGTCAGTAAACACAATATGTGGTCGTATTATGATTGGGTTGTCGTTGTTGTCGTCCGTCAGTAAACATAATATGTGGTCGTATTATGATTGGGTTGTCGTTGTCGTCCGTCAATAAACACAATATGCGGTCGTCTTATGATTGGGTTGTCGTTGTTGTCTTCCGTCTGTTAACACAATATGTGGTGATATTATGATTGGGTTGTCGTTTTTGTCGTCCGTCAGTAAACACAATATGTGGTCGTATTATGATTAGGTTGTCGTTGTCTTCGTCAGTAAACACAATATGTGGTCGTATTATGATTGGGTTGTCGTTGTTGTCTTTCGTCAGTAAACACAATACAGTAGAGTTCGTTTATAACGAACAGGTTTATAACGAAATCAGGCTTATAGCGAAGTAAAGATAAATCCCTATCCCATCGCTTTTTAAACAATGTATTTGTGAAGGCCTATTACGATTTTTTTATAACGAAATCAGGCTTATAACGAAGAGATTTTTCAACCCAAACAACGTTTTTATTACTCAAAATTGACATGATATAACAAAGAAAATTGCTGAACAAATAAATCATTTACCTGTCTTCCGTTACGCACGGACGATCACATATTAGAATTGTCAAGTTTACTTGACACTTCCGTTATTGATAATTGAAAAATCAATAATCCCACATTTGATGTTGTTAATGATGTCAATCAAGACTTTTCTTTAAAATATTCAAACAATAAAATGATGTGATTAACAATTTGTCAATTAATAACACACGCGCTAATTTATTGCATTAAAAATTAATAAAACATAATCTAAATTTTAATGAATGGATGCACAAGCTAAAGAAATTAAAAACAAAGTCATGTGTGAGATTAATTCATTCGCTATTGTTTATTTTTTCTTTGATGAGAGACTCTTTACAAACTGCGTGGTCTCAAGGTTCATCTAAATACCAAAAACAAAAGAAATGTACTCGTTCTGAAATTTCGATTAACCTGAGTTTTTATGTGTATATAATACCAAAAAGAAACAATTATTCTTCAAATTCAAATAAAACAAAAGGAAAATGGCTACAATCTTAAAATTGGCCATTAAAAATATATCCGAATTATCAGCATTATACAGATATCGATCCAAGTGTTAATACCCGACCTCATATTTCCAGTTTATAAAATAGATCGTGAACAAAGTTGAAAACATGTTTCTAAGGAACATTTGAAGATACCAAAGAAGTATTCAGAAGCCGTAGTCTTTGAGAACTGTCTAAAGGATTAAATATTGTTTTACGATAAAGGCCCACTTTACTGTGCATCAGTTATCATAGCGTGATGAAACTGCCCGGGTCAGAACCAATTTCTTTTTCTCTTAAATTACGCGACCTCGGTGGCTCGAACTACCTATAGCTAGAACAGATTTTGACAGTCCCTTCGAGTTCGAGCCAGCGAAGTTCTACTGTACGAATTTCAAAAGGGGAGGTAATTCTACATTGTGTCTTTTATAACGAACGATGCCTATAACGAACTAAGATCGAGAGTCCCCTGGACTTCGCTATAAACGAACTCTACTGTATGTGGTCGTATTATGATTGGGTTGTCGTTGTTTTCGTCCGTCAGTAAACACAATAGTTGGTCGTATTATGATTGGGTTGTCGTTGTCTTCCGTCAGTAAACACAATATGTGGTCGTGTTATGATTGAGTTGTCGTTGTTGTCTTCCGTCAGTAAACACAATATGTGGTCGTATTATGATTGAGTTGTCGTTGTCGTCCGTCAGTAAACACAATATGTGGTGGTATTATGATTGGGTTGTCGTTGTCTTCCGTCAGTAAACACAATATGTGGTCGTATTATGATTGGGTTGTCGTTGTTGTCGTCCGTCAGTAAACATAATATGTGGTCGTATTATGATTGGGTTGTCGTTGTCGTCCGTCAATAAACACAATATGCGGTCGTCTTATGATTGGGTTGTCGTTGTTGTCTTCCGTCTGTTAACACAATATGTGGTGATATTATGATTGGGTTGTCGTTTTTGTCGTCCGTCAGTAAGCACAATATGTGGTCGTATTATGATTGGGTTGTCGTTGTCTTCCGTCAGTAAACACAATATGTGGTCGTATTATGATTGGGTTGTCGTTGTTGTCTTTCGTCAGTAAACACAATACAGTAGAGTTCGTTTATAACGAACAGGTTTATAACGAAATCAGGCTTATAGCGAAGTAAAGATAAATCCCTATCCCATCGCTTTTTAAACAATGTATTTGTGAAGGCCTATTACGAATTTTTTATTACGAAATCAGGCTTATAACGAAGAGATTTTTCAACCCAAACAACGTTTTTATTACTCAAAATTGACATGATATAACAAAGAAAATTGCTGAACAAACAAATCATTTACCTGTCTTCCGTTACGCACGGACGATCACATATTAGAATTGTCAAGTTTACTTGACACTTCCGTTATTGATAATTGATAATTGATAAAAATCAATAATCCCACATTTGATGTTGTTAATGATGTCAATCAAGACTTTTCTTTAAAATATTCAAACAATAAAATGATGTGATTAACAATTTGTCAATTAATAACACACGCGCTAATTTATTGCATTAAAAATTAATAAAACATAATCTAAATTTTAATGAATGGATGCACAAGCTAAAGAAATTAAAAACAAAGTCATGTGTGAGATTAATTCATTCGCTATTGTTTATTTTTTCTTTGATGAGAGACTCTTTACAAACTGCGTGGTCTCAAGGTTCATCTAAATACCAAAAACAAAAGAAATGTACTCGTTCTGAAATTTCGATTAACCTGAGTTTTTATGTGTATATAATACCAAAAAGAAACAATTATTCTTCAAATTCAAATAAAACAAAAGGAAAATGGCTACAATCTTAAAATTGGCCATTAAAAATATATCCGAATTATCAGCATTATACAGATATCGATCCAAGTGTTAATACCCGACCTCATATTTCCAGTTTATAAAATAGATCGTGAACAAAGTTGAAAACATGTTTCTAAGGAACATTTGAAGATACCAAAGAAGTATTCAGAAGCCGTAGTCTTTGAGAACTGTCTAAAGGATTAAATATTGTTTTACGATAAAGGCCCACTTTACTGTGCATCAGTTATCATAGCGTGATGAAACTGCCCGGGTCAGAACCAATTTCTTTTTCTCTTAAATTACGCGACCTCGGTGGCTCGAACTACCTATAGCTAGAACAGATTTTGACAGTCCCTTCGAGTTCGAGCCAGCGAAGTTCTACTGTACGAATTTCAAAAGGGGAGGTAATTCTACATTGTGTCTTTTATAACGAACGATGCCTATAACGAACTAAGATCGAGAGTCCCCTGGACTTCGCTATAAACGAACTCTACTGTATGTGGTCGTATTATGATTGGGTTGTCGTTGTTTTCGTCCGTCAGTAAACACAATAGTTGGTCGTATTATGATTGGGTTGTCGTTGTCTTCCGTCAGTAAACACAATATGTGGTCGTGTTATGATTGAGTTGTCGTTGTTGTCTTCCGTCAGTAAACACAATATGTGGTCGTATTATGATTGAGTTGTCGTTGTCGTCCGTCAGTAAACACAATATGTGGTGGTATTATGATTGGGTTGTCGTTGTCTTCCGTCAGTAAACACAATATGTGGTCGTATTATGATTGGGTTGTCGTTGTTGTCGTCCGTCAGTAAACATAATATGTGGTCGTATTATGATTGGGTTGTCGTTGTCGTCCGTCAATAAACACAATATGCGGTCGTCTTATGATTGGGTTGTCGTTGTTGTCTTCCGTCTGTTAACACAATATGTGGTGATATTATGATTGGGTTGTCGTTTTTGTCGTCCGTCAGTAAGCACAATATGTGGTCGTATTATGATTGGGTTGTCGTTGTCTTCCGTCAGTAAACACAATATGTGGTCGTATTATGATTGGGTTGTCGTTGTTGTCTTTCGTCAGTAAACACAATACAGTAGAGTTCGTTTATAACGAACAGGTTTATAACGAAATCAGGCTTATAGCGAAGTAAAGATAAATCCCTATCCCATCGCTTTTTAAACAATGTATTTGTGAAGGCCTATTACGAATTTTTTATTACGAAATCAGGCTTATAACGAAGAGATTTTTCAACCCAAACAACGTTTTTATTACTCAAAATTGACATGATATAACAAAGAAAATTGCTGAACAAACAAATCATTTACCTGTCTTCCGTTACGCACGGACGATCACATATTAGAATTGTCAAGTTTACTTGACACTTCCGTTATTGATAATTGATAATTGATAAAAATCAATAATCCCACATTTGATGTTGTTAATGATGTCAATCAAGACTTTTCTTTAAAATATTCAAACAATAAAATGATGTGATTAACAATTTGTCAATTAATAACACACGCGCTAATTTATTGCATTAAAAATTAATAAAACATAATCTAAATTTTAATGAATGGATGCACAAGCTAAAGAAATTAAAAACAAAGTCATGTGTGAGATTAATTCATTCGCTATTGTTTATTTTTTCTTTGATGAGAGACTCTTTACAAACTGCGTGGTCTCAAGGTTCATCTAAATACCAAAAACAAAAGAAATGTACTCGTTCTGAAATTTCGATTAACCTGAGTTTTTATGTGTATATAATACCAAAAAGAAACAATTATTCTTCAAATTCAAATAAAACAAAAGGAAAATGGCTACAATCTTAAAATTGGCCATTAAAAATATATCCGAATTATCAGCATTATACAGATATCGATCCAAGTGTTAATACCCGACCTCATATTTCCAGTTTATAAAATAGATCGTGAACAAAGTTGAAAACATGTTTCTAAGGAACATTTGAAGATACCAAAGAAGTATTCAGAAGCCGTAGTCTTTGAGAACTGTCTAAAGGATTAAATATTGTTTTACGATAAAGGCCCACTTTACTGTGCATCAGTTATCATAGCGTGATGAAACTGCCCGGGTCAGACCCAATTTTTTTTTCTCTTAATTTACGCGACCTCGGTGGCTCGAACTACCTATAGCTAGAACAGATTTTGACAGTCCCTTCGAGTTCGAGCCAGCGAAGTTCTACTGTACGAATTTCAAAAGGGGAGGTAATTCTACATTGTTTCTTTTATAACGAACGATGCCTATAACGAACTAAGATCGAGAGTCCCCTGGACTTCGCTATAAACGAACTCTACTGTATGTGGTCGTATTATGATTGGGTTGTCGTTGTTTTCGTCCGTCAGTAAACACAATAGTTGGTCGTATTATGATTGGGTTGTCGTTGTCTTCCGTCAGTAAACACAATATGTGGTCGTGTTATGATTGAGTTGTCGTTGTTGTCTTCCGTCAGTAAACACAATATGTGGTGGTATTATGATTGGGTTGTCGTTGTCTTCCGTCAGTAAACACAATATGTGGTCGTATTATGATTGGGTTGTCGTTGTTGTCTTCCGTCAGTAAACACAATATGTGGTCGTATTATGATTGGGTTGTCGTTGTTGTCTTCCGTCAGTAAACACAATATGTGGTCGTATTATGATTGGGTTGTCGTTGTTGTCTTCCGTCAATAAACACAATATGTGGTCGTGTTATGATTGGGTTGTCGTTGTTGTCTTCCGTCTGTTAACACAACATGTGGTGATATTATGATTGGGTTGTCGTTGTTGTCGTCCGTCAGTAAACATAATATGTGGTCGTATTATGATTGGGTTGTCGTTGTCTTCCGTCAGTAAACACAATATGTGGTCGTATTATGATTGGGTTGTCGTTGTTGTCGTCCGTCAGTAAACATAATATGTGGTCGTATTATGATTGGGTTGTCGTTGTCGTCCGTCAATAAACACAATATGCGGTCGTCTTATGATTGGGTTGTCGTTGTTGTCTTCCGTCTGTTAACACAATATGTGGTGATATTATGATTGGGTTGTCGTTTTTGTCGTCCGTCAGTAAACACAATATGTGGTCGTATTATGATTAGGTTGTCGTTGTCTTCCGTCAGTAAACACAATATGTGGTCGTATTATGATTGGGTTGTCGTTGTTGTCTTTCGTCAGTAAACACAATACAGTAGAGTTTGTTTATAACGAACAGGTTTATAACGAAATCAGGCTTATAGCGAAGTAAAGATAAATCCCTATCCCATCGCTTTTTAAACAATGTATTTGTGAAGGCCTATTACGATTTTTTTATAACGAAATCAGGCTTATAACGAAGAGATTTTTCAACCCAAACAACGTTTTTATTACTCAAAATTGACATGATATAACAAAGAAAATTGCTGAACAAATAAATCATTTACCTGTCTTCCGTTACGCACGGACGATCACATATTAGAATTGTCAAGTTTACTTGACACTTCCGTTATTGATAATTGATAATTGATAAAAATCAATAATCCCACATTTGATGTTGTTAATGATGTCAATCAAGACTTTTCTTTAAAATATTCAAACAATAAAATGATGTGATTAACAATTTGTCAATTAATAACACACGCGCTAATTTATTGCATTAAAAATTAATAAAACATAATCTAAATTTTAATGAATGGATGCACAAGCTAAAGAAATTAAAAACAAAGTCATGTGTGAGATTAATTCATTCGCTATTGTTTATTTTTTCTTTGATGAGAGACTCTTTACAAACTGCGTGGTCTCAAGGTTCATCTAAATACCAAAAACAAAAGAAATGTACTCGTTCTGAAATTTCGATTAACCTGAGTTTTTATGTGTATATAATACCAAAAAGAAACAATTATTCTTCAAATTCAAATAAAACAAAAGGAAAATGGCTACAATCTTAAAATTGGCCATTAAAAATATATCCGAATTATCAGCATTATACAGATATCGATCCAAGTGTTAATACCCGACCTCATATTTCCAGTTTATAAAATAGATCGTGAACAAAGTTGAAAACATGTTTCTAAGGAACATTTGAAGATACCAAAGAAGTATTCAGAAGCCGTAGTCTTTGAGAACTGTCTAAAGGATTAAATATTGTTTTACGATAAAGGCCCACTTTACTGTGCATCAGTTATCATAGCGTGATGAAACTGCCCGGGTCAGACCCAATTCTTTTTTTCTCTTAATTTACGCGACCTCGGTGGCTCGAACTACCTATAGCTAGAACAGATTTTGACAGTCCCTTCGAGTTCGAGCCAGCGAAGTTCTACTGTACGAATTTCAAAAGGGGAGGTAATTCTACATTGTTTCTTTTATAACGAACGATGCCTATAACGAACTAAGATCGAGAGTCCCCTGGACTTCGCTATAAACGAACTCTACTGTATGTGGTCGTATTATGATTGGGTTGTCGTTGTTTTCGTCCGTCAGTAAACACAATAGTTGGTCGTATTATGATTGGGTTGTCGTTGTCTTCCGTCAGTAAACACAATATGTGGTCGTGTTATGATTGAGTTGTCGTTGTTGTCTTCCGTCAGTAAACACAATATGTGGTGGTATTATGATTGGGTTGTCGTTGTCTTCCGTCAGTAAACACAATATGTGGTCGTATTATGATTGGGCTGTCGTTGTTGTCTTCCGTCAGTAAACACAATATGTGGTCGTATTATGATTGGGTTGTCGTTGTTGTCTTCCGTCAGTAAACACAATATGTGGTCGTATTATGATTGGGTTGTCGTTGTTGTCTTCCGTCAGTAAACACAATATGTGGTCGTGTTTTGATTGGGTTGTCGTTGTTGTCCTCCGTCTGTTAACACAACATGTGGTGATATTATGATTGGGTTGTCGTTGTTGTCGTCCGTCAGTAAACATAATATGTGGTCGTATTATGATTGGGTTGTCGTTGTCTTCCGTCAGTAAACACAATATGTGGTCGTATTATGATTGGGTTGTCGTTGTTGTCGTCCGTCAGTAAACATAATATGTGGTCGTATTATGATTGGGTTGTCGTTGTCGTCCGTCAATAAACACAATATGCGGTCGTCTTATGATTGGGTTGTCGTTGTTGTCTTCCGTCTGTTAACACAATATGTGGTGATATTATGATTGGGTTGTCGTTTTTGTCGTCCGTCAGTAAACACAATATGTGGTCGTATTATGATTAGGTTGTCGTTGTCTTCGTCAGTAAACACAATATGTGGTCGTATTATGATTGGGTTGTCGTTGTTGTCTTTCGTCAGTAAACACAATACAGTAGAGTTCGTTTATAACGAACAGGTTTATAACGAAATCAGGCTTATAGCGAAGTAAAGATAAATCCCTATCCCATCGCTTTTTAAACAATGTATTTGTGAAGGCCTATTACGATTTTTTTATAACGAAATCAGGCTTATAACGAAGAGATTTTTCAACCCAAACAACGTTTTTATTACTCAAAATTGACATGATATAACAAAGAAAATTGCTGAACAAATAAATCATTTACCTGTCTTCCGTTACGCACGGACGATCACATATTAGAATTGTCAAGTTTACTTGACACTTCCGTTATTGATAATTGAAAAATCAATAATCCCACATTTGATGTTGTTAATGATGTCAATCAAGACTTTTCTTTAAAATATTCAAACAATAAAATGATGTGATTAACAATTTGTCAATTAATAACACACGCGCTAATTTATTGCATTAAAAATTAATAAAACATAATCTAAATTTTAATGAATGGATGCACAAGCTAAAGAAATTAAAAACAAAGTCATGTGTGAGATTAATTCATTCGCTATTGTTTATTTTTTCTTTGATGAGAGACTCTTTACAAACTGCGTGGTCTCAAGGTTCATCTAAATACCAAAAACAAAAGAAATGTACTCGTTCTGAAATTTCGATTAACCTGAGTTTTTATGTGTATATAATACCAAAAACAAACAATTATTCTTCAAATTCAAATAAAACAAAAGGAAAATGGCTACAATCTTAAAATTGGCCATTAAAAATATATCCGAATTATCAGCATTATACAGATATCGATCCAAGTGTTAATACCCGACCTCATATTTCCAGTTTATAAAATAGATCGTGAACAAAGTTGAAAACATGTTTCTAAGGAACATTTGAAGATACCAAAGAAGTATTCAGAAGCCGTAGTCTTTGAGAACTGTCTAAAGGATTAAATATTGTTTTACGATAAAGGCCCACTTTACTGTGCATCAGTTATCATAGCGTGATGAAACTGCCCGGGTCAGACCCAATTCTTTTTTTCTCTTAATTTACGCGACCTCGGTGGCTCGAACTACCTATAGCTAGAACAGATTTTGACAGTCCCTTCGAGTTCGAGCCAGCGAAGTTCTACTGTACGAATTTCAAAAGGGGAGGTAATTCTACATTGTTTCTTTTATAACGAACGATGCCTATAACGAACTAAGATCGAGAGTCCCCTGGACTTCGCTATAAACGAACTCTACTGTATGTGGTCGTATTATGATTGGGTTGTCGTTGTTTTCGTCCGTCAGTAAACACAATAGTTGGTCGTATTATGATTGGGTTGTCGTTGTCTTCCGTCAGTAAACACAATATGTGGTCGTGTTATGATTGAGTTGTCGTTGTTGTCTTCCGTCAGTAAACACAATATGTGGTGGTATTATGATTGGGTTGTCGTTGTCTTCCGTCAGTAAACACAATATGTGGTCGTATTATGATTGGGCTGTCGTTGTTGTCTTCCGTCAGTAAACACAATATGTGGTCGTATTATGATTGGGTTGTCGTTGTTGTCTTCCGTCAGTAAACACAATATGTGGTCGTATTATGATTGGGTTGTCGTTGTTGTCTTCCGTCAGTAAGCACAATATGTGGTCGTGTTTTGATTGGGTTGTCGTTGTTGTCCTCCGTCTGTTAACACAACATGTGGTGATATTATGATTGGGTTGTCGTTGTTGTCGTCCGTCAGTAAACATAATATGTGGTCGTATTATGATTGGGTTGTCGTTGTCTTCCGTCAGTAAACACAATATGTGGTCGTATTATGATTGGGTTGTCGTTGTTGTCGTCCGTCAGTAAACATAATATGTGGTCGTATTATGATTGGGTTGTCGTTGTCGTCCGTCAATAAACACAATATGCGGTCGTCTTATGATTGGGTTGTCGTTGTTGTCTTCCGTCTGTTAACACAATATGTGGTGATATTATGATTGGGTTGTCGTTTTTGTCGTCCGTCAGTAAACACAATATGTGGTCGTATTATGATTAGGTTGTCGTTGTCTTCCGTCAGTAAACACAATATGTGGTCGTATTATGATTGGGTTGTCGTTGTTGTCTTTCGTCAGTAAACACAATACAGTAGAGTTCGTTTATAACGAACAGGTTTATAACGAAATCAGGCTTATAGCGAAGTAAAGATAAATCCCTATCCCATCGCTTTTTAAACAATGTATTTGTGAAGGCCTATTACGATTTTTTTATAACGAAATCAGGCTTATAACGAAGAGATTTTTCAACCCAAACAACGTTTTTATTACTCAAAATTGACATGATATAACAAAGAAAATTGCTGAACAAATAAATCATTTACCTGTCTTCCGTTACGCACGGACGATCACATATTAGAATTGTCAAGTTTACTTGACACTTCCGTTATTGATAATTGAAAAATCAATAATCCCACATTTGATGTTGTTAATGATGTCAATCAAGACTTTTCTTTAAAATATTCAAACAATAAAATGATGTGATTAACAATTTGTCAATTAATAACACACGCGCTAATTTATTGCATTAAAAATTAATAAAACATAATCTAAATTTTAATGAATGGATGCACAAGCTAAAGAAATTAAAAACAAAGTCATGTGTGAGATTAATTCATTCGCTATTGTTTATTTTTTCTTTGATGAGAGACTCTTTACAAACTGCGTGGTCTCAAGGTTCATCTAAATACCAAAAACAAAAGAAATGTACTCGTTCTGAAATTTCGATTAACCTGAGTTTTTATGTGTATATAATACCAAAAAGAAACAATTATTCTTCAAATTCAAATAAAACAAAAGGAAAATGGCTACAATCTTAAAATTGGCCATTAAAAATATATCCGAATTATCAGCATTATACAGATATCGATCCAAGTGTTAATACCCGACCTCATATTTCCAGTTTATAAAATAGATCGTGAACAAAGTTGAAAACATGTTTCTAAGGAACATTTGAAGATACCAAAGAAGTATTCAGAAGCCGTAGTCTTTGAGAACTGTCTAAAGGATTAAATATTGTTTTACGATAAAGGCCCACTTTACTGTGCATCAGTTATCATAGCGTGATGAAACTGCCCGGGTCAGAACCAATTTCTTTTTCTCTTAAATTACGCGACCTCGGTGGCTCGAACTACCTATAGCTAGAACAGATTTTGACAGTCCCTTCGAGTTCGAGCCAGCGAAGTTCTACTGTACGAATTTCAAAAGGGGAGGTAATTCTACATTGTTTCTTTTATAACGAACGATGCCTATAACGAACTAAGATCGAGAGTCCCCTGGACTTCGCTATAAACGAACTCTACTGTATGTGGTCGTATTATGATTGGGTTGTCGTTGTTTTCGTCCGTCAGTAAACACAATAGTTGGTCGTATTATGATTGGGTTGTCGTTGTCTTCCGTCAGTAAACACAATATGTGGTCGTGTTATGATTGAGTTGTCGTTGTTGTCTTCCGTCAGTAAACACAATATGTGGTCGTATTATGATTGAGTTGTCGTTGTCGTCCGTCAGTAAACACAATATGTGGTGGTATTATGATTGGGTTGTCGTTGTCTTCCGTCAGTAAACACAATATGTGGTCGTATTATGATTGGGTTGTCGTTGTTGTCTTCCGTCAGTAAACACAATATGTGGTCGTATTATGATTGGGTTGTCGTTGTTGTCTTCCGTCAGTAAACACAATATGTGGTCGTATTATGATTGGGTTGTCGTTGTTGTCTTCCGTCAGTAAACACAATATGTGGTCGTGTTATGATTGGGTTGTCGTTGTTGTCTTCCGTCTGTTAACACAACATGTGTTGATATTATGATTGGGTTGTCGTTATTGTCGTCCGTCAGTAAACATAATATGTGGTCGTATTATGATTGGGTTGTCGTTGTCGTCCGTCAGTAAACACAATATGTGGTCGTATTATGATTGGGTTGTCGTTATCTTCCGTCAGTAAACACAATATGTGGTCGTGTTATGATTGGGTTGTCGTTGTTGTCGTCCGTCAGTAAACATACAATGCGGTCGTGTTATGATTGGGTTGTCGTTGTTGTCGTTCGTCAGTAAGCACAATATGTGGTCGTATTATGATTGGGTTGTCGTTGTCTTCCGTCAGTAAACACAATATGTGGTCGTATTATGATTGGGTTGTCGTTGTTGTCTTTCGTCAGTAAACACAATACAGTAGAGTTCGTTTATAACGAACAGGTTTATAACGAAATCAGGCTTATAGCGAAGTAAAGATAAATCCCTATCCCATCGCTTTTTAAACAATGTATTTGTGAAGGCCTATTACGAATTTTTTATTACGAAATCAGGCTTATAACGAAGAGATTTTTCAACCCAAACAACGTTTTTATTACTCAAAATTGACATGATATAACAAAGAAAATTGCTGAACAAACAAATCATTTACCTGTCTTCCGTTACGCACGGACGATCACATATTAGAATTGTCAAGTTTACTTGACACTTCCGTTATTGATAATTGATAATTGATAAAAATCAATAATCCCACATTTGATGTTGTTAATGATGTCAATCAAGACTTTTCTTTAAAATATTCAAACAATAAAATGATGTGATTAACAATTTGTCAATTAATAACACACGCGCTAATTTATTGCATTAAAAATTAATAAAACATAATCTAAATTTTAATGAATGGATGCACAAGCTAAAGAAATTAAAAACAAAGTCATGTGTGAGATTAATTCATTCGCTATTGTTTATTTTTTCTTTGATGAGAGACTCTTTACAAACTGCGTGGTCTCAAGGTTCATCTAAATACCAAAAACAAAAGAAATGTACTCGTTCTGAAATTTCGATTAACCTGAGTTTTTATGTGTATATAATACCAAAAAGAAACAATTATTCTTCAAATTCAAATAAAACAAAAGGAAAATGGCTACAATCTTAAAATTGGCCATTAAAAATATATCCGAATTATCAGCATTATACAGATATCGATCCAAGTGTTAATACCCGACCTCATATTTCCAGTTTATAAAATAGATCGTGAACAAAGTTGAAAACATGTTTCTAAGGAACATTTGAAGATACCAAAGAAGTATTCAGAAGCCGTAGTCTTTGAGAACTGTCTAAAGGATTAAATATTGTTTTACGATAAAGGCCCACTTTACTGTGCATCAGTTATCATAGCGTGATGAAACTGCCCGGGTCAGACCCAATTTTTTTTTCTCTTAATTTACGCGACCTCGGTGGCTCGAACTACCTATAGCTAGAACAGATTTTGACAGTCCCTTCGAGTTCGAGCCAGCGAAGTTCTACTGTACGAATTTCAAAAGGGGAGGTAATTCTACATTGTTTCTTTTATAACGAACGATGCCTATAACGAACTAAGATCGAGAGTCCCCTGGACTTCGCTATAAACGAACTCTACTGTATGTGGTCGTATTATGATTGGGTTGTCGTTGTTTTCGTCCGTCAGTAAACACAATAGTTGGTCGTATTATGATTGGGTTGTCGTTGTCTTCCGTCAGTAAACACAATATGTGGTCGTGTTATGATTGAGTTGTCGTTGTTGTCTTCCGTCAGTAAACACAATATGTGGTGGTATTATGATTGGGTTGTCGTTGTCTTCCGTCAGTAAACACAATATGTGGTCGTATTATGATTGGGTTGTCGTTGTTGTCTTCCGTCAGTAAACACAATATGTGGTCGTATTATGATTGGGTTGTCGTTGTTGTCTTCCGTCAGTAAACACAATATGTGGTCGTATTATGATTGGGTTGTCGTTGTTGTCTTCCGTCAGTAAACACAATATGTGGTCGTGTTATGATTGGGTTGTCGTTGTTGTCTTCCGTCTGTTAACACAACATGTGGTGATATTATGATTGGGTTGTCGTTGTTGTCGTCCGTCAGTAAACATAATATGTGGTCGTATTATGATTGGGTTGTCGTTGTCTTCCGTCAGTAAACACAATATGTGGTCGTATTATGATTGGGTTGTCGTTGTTGTCGTCCGTCAGTAAACATAATATGTGGTCGTATTATGATTGGGTTGTCGTTGTCGTCCGTCAATAAACACAATATGCGGTCGTCTTATGATTGGGTTGTCGTTGTTGTCTTCCGTCTGTTAACACAATATGTGGTGATATTATGATTGGGTTGTCGTTTTTGTCGTCCGTCAGTAAACACAATATGTGGTCGTATTATGATTAGGTTGTCGTTGTCTTCCGTCAGTAAACACAATATGTGGTCGTATTATGATTGGGTTGTCGTTGTTGTCTTTCGTCAGTAAACACAATACAGTAGAGTTTGTTTATAACGAACAGGTTTATAACGAAATCAGGCTTATAGCGAAGTAAAGATAAATCCCTATCCCATCGCTTTTTAAACAATGTATTTGTGAAGGCCTATTACGATTTTTTTATAACGAAATCAGGCTTATAACGAAGAGATTTTTCAACCCAAACAACGTTTTTATTACTCAAAATTGACATGATATAACAAAGAAAATTGCTGAACAAATAAATCATTTACCTGTCTTCCGTTACGCACGGACGATCACATATTAGAATTGTCAAGTTTACTTGACACTTCCGTTATTGATAATTGATAATTGATAAAAATCAATAATCCCACATTTGATGTTGTTAATGATGTCAATCAAGACTTTTCTTTAAAATATTCAAACAATAAAATGATGTGATTAACAATTTGTCAATTAATAACACACGCGCTAATTTATTGCATTAAAAATTAATAAAACATAATCTAAATTTTAATGAATGGATGCACAAGCTAAAGAAATTAAAAACAAAGTCATGTGTGAGATTAATTCATTCGCTATTGTTTATTTTTTCTTTGATGAGAGACTCTTTATATAAATAAATAAATATAAATAAATAAGCTTTATTTAGAGTCGGCATGGTTAAAACAACATACAACATAAGCTCTGTTGAGCTTTTAACCGACATACACAGACACAGAATAAATAACAAATAACAAGCATGCAGCATACAGCTAAAAATACAAGACTAAGTAAGCACTACATGTAAAATACTAACAGTTACAAGATAAGCAAAAAAGCAGATTAAAAGCTGATGTTATAAGCTAAGCATACCAAGAGCTAATGTAGCAAACTATGAACAACTAAAAGCTGATATTATGAGCAAAGCATAAAAATTTTATAAGCACAATAAATAAAAACTGGATATGACCTAGATGGTAGAAATTTAAACAAATTTAAAAGTCAGCACAAACTGAACATTTACATACATTTCCATTCCAAGATTTTAAAATATTCTTAAACTGATTAAAATTGGAAATTTTTCTAAAATCATCAGGTAGGTCATTCCATAAAACAGCTGCTGCATATTTAAAACTATTCTTACCGTAGGTAGATGTTCGCACCCTAGGTATATCTACAATATTGGAATATCTAAAATTATATTTACAATCTTTAAAAACAACTAAATCATGTAAACAAGATGGTGAAAGTTTGTTTAAAATCTTAAAACATTCAATAGCCATGGTACGCATTCTTCTAACTTTCAGAGATGGAACTTTAGCTTTTTCTAATAACTCATCATATGTGCTCTCATAGTCCTCGTATATAAATCGTAAAGCCCTCGCCTGGATTTTTTCTAATTTAGAGGTATTACTTTTATTGCAAAAATGCCACGCCAAAGGACAAAAATTAAAATTAGACAAAATGAAAGTATGAAAAATTGTTAATTTATTTAATTTTGAAAGAAAACAACCAATGCGTGGTCTCAAGGTTCATCTAAATACCAAAAACAAAAGAAATGTACTCGTTCTGAAATTTCGATTAACCTGAGTTTTTATGTGTATATAATACCAAAAAGAAACAATTATTCTTCAAATTCAAATAAAACAAAAGGAAAATGGCTACAATCTTAAAATTGGCCATTAAAAATATATCCGAATTATCAGCATTATACAGATATCGATCCAAGTGTTAATACCCGACCTCATATTTCCAGTTTATAAAATAGATCGTGAACAAAGTTGAAAACATGTTTCTAAGGAACATTTGAAGATACCAAAGAAGTATTCAGAAGCCGTAGTCTTTGAGAACTGTCTAAAGGATTAAATATTGTTTTACGATAAAGGCCCAGTTATCATAGCGTGATGAAACTGCCCGGGTCAGACCCAATTTTGTTTCTATTAAATTACGCGACCTCGGTGGCTCGAACTACCTATAGCTAGAACAGATTTTGACAGTCCCTTCGAGTTCGAGCCAGCGAAGTTCTACTGTACGAATTTCAAAAGGGGAGGTAATTCTACATTGTTTCTTTTATAACGAACGATGCCTATAACGAACTAAGATCGAGAGTCCCCTGGACTTCGCTATAAACGAACTCTACTGTATGTGGTCGTATTATGATTGGGTTGTCGTTGTTTTCGTCCGTCAGTAAACACAATAGTTGGTCGTATTATGATTGGGTTGTCGTTGTCTTCCGTCAGTAAACACAATATGTGGTCGTATTATGATTGGGTTGTCGTTGTTGTCTTCCGTCAGTAAACACAATATGTGGTCGTATTATGATTGGGTTGTCGTTGTTGTCTTCCGTCAGTAAACACAATATGTGGTCGTATTATGATTGGGTTGTCGTTGTTGTCTTCCGTCAGTAAACACAATATGTGGTCGTGTTATGATTGGGTTGTCGTTGTTGTCTTCCGTCTGTTAACACAACATGTGGTGATATTATGATTGGGTTGTCGTTGTTGTCGTCCGTCAGTAAACATAATATGTGGTCGTATTATGATTGGGTTGTCGTTGTCGTCCGTCAGTAAACACAATATGCGGTCGTCTTATGATTGGGTTGTCGTTGTTGTCTTCCGTCTGTTAACACAATATGTGGTGATATTATGATTGGGTTGTCGTTTTTGTCGTCCGTCAGTAAACACAATATGTGGTCGTATTATGATTAGGGTGTCGTTGTCTTCCGTCAGTAAACACAATATGTGGTCGTATTATGATTGGGTTGTCGTTGTTGTCGTCCGTCAGTAAACATAATATGTGGTCGTATTATAATTGGGTTATCGTTGTCTTCCGTCAGTAAACACAATATGTGGTCGTATTATGATTGGATTGTAGTTGTTGTCGTCCGTCAGTAAACACAATATGTGGTGGTATTATGATTGGGTTGTCGTTGTCTTCCGTCAGTAAGCACAATATGTGGTCGTATTATGATTGGGTTGTCGTTGTTACCGTCTGTCAGTAAACATACAATGTGGTCGTATTATGATTGGTTTTATTGTTGTTGTCGTCCGTCAGTAAACATAATATGTGGTCGTATTATGATTGGGTTGTCGTTGTTGTCGTCCGTCAGTAAACACAATATGTGGTCGTATTATGATTGGGTTGTCGTTGTCTTCCGTCAGTAAACACAATATGTGGTCGTATTATGATTGGGTTGTCGTTGTTACCGTCTGTCAGTAAACATACAATGTGGTCGTATTATGATTGGGTTTATTGTTGTTGTCGTCCGTCAGTAAACACAATATGTGGTCGTATTATCATGGGTTGTCGTTGTCGTCCGTCAGTAAACACAATATGTCATCTTATTATGATTGGGTTTATTGTTGTTGTCGTCCGTCAGTAAACATAATATGTGGTCGTATTATGATTGGGTTGTCTTTGTCGTCCGTCAGTAAACACAATATGTGGTCGTGTTATGATTGGGTTGTCATTGTTGTCTTCCGTCTGTTAACACAATATGTGGTGATATTATGATTGGGTTGTCGTTTGTTGTCGTCCGTCAGTAAACATAATATGTGGTGGTATTGTGATTGGGTTGTCGTTGTCTTCCGTCAGTAAACATAATATGTGGTCGTGTTATGATTGGGTTGTCGTTGTCTTCCGTCAGTAAACACAATATGTGGTCGTATTATGATTGGGTTGTTGTTGTTGTCGTCCGTCAGTAAACATAATATGTGGTCATATTATGATTGGGTTGTCGTTGTCTTCCGTCAGTAAACACAATATGTGGTCGTGTTATGATTGGGTTGTCGTTGTCGTCCGTCAGTGAACACACTATGTGGTCGTGTTATGATTGGGTTGTCGTTGTTGCCTTCCGTCTGTTAACACAATATTTGGTGGTATTATGATTGGGTTGTCGTTGTTGTCATCGGTCAGTAAACATAATATGTGGTCGTATTATGATTGAGTTGTCGTTGTCGTCCGTCAGTAAACACAATATGTGGTCGTATTATGATTGGGTTGTCGTTGTCTTCCGCCAGTAAACACAATATGTGGTCGTATTATGATTGGGTTGTCGTTGTTGTCGACTGTCAGTAAACATACAATGTAGTCGTATTATGATTGGGTTTATTGTTGTTATCGTCCGTCAGTAAACATAATATGTGGTCGTATTATGATTGGGTTGTCGTTTTTGGCGTCCGTCGGTAAACACAATATGTGGTCGTATTATGATTGGGTTGTCGTTGTCTTCCGTCAGTAAACACAATATGTGGTCGTATTATGATTGGGTTGTCGTTGTCTTCCGTCTGTCAGTAAACATACAATGTGGTCGTATTATGATTGGGTTTATTGTTGTTGTCGTCCGTCAGTAAACATAATATGTGGTCGTATTATGATTGGGTTGTCGTTGTTGTCGTCCGTCAGTAAACACAATAGTTGGTTGTATTATGATTGGGTTGTCGTTGTCTTCCGTCAGTAAACACAATATGTGGTCGTGTTATGATTGGGTTGTCGTTGTTGTCTTACGTCAGTAAACACAATATGTGGTCATATTATGAATGGGTTGTCGTTGTTGTCGTCCATCAGTAAACACAATATGGGGTGGTATTATGATTGGGTTGTCGTTGTTGTTGTCTGTCAGTAAACATACAATGTGGTCGTATTATGATTGTATTTATTGTTGTTTTCGTTCGTCCGTAAACACAATATGTGGTCGTATTATGATTGGGTTGTCGTTGTTGTCGTCTGTCAGTAAACATACAATGTGGTCGTATTATGATTGGGTTTATTGTTGTTGTCGTCCGTCAGTAAACACAATATGTGGTCGTATTATGATTGGGTTTATTGTTGTTTTCGCCCGTCAGTAAACATAATATGTGGTCGTATTATGATTGGGTTGTCGTTGTTGTCGTCCGTCAGTAAACACAATATGTGGTCGTATTATGATTGGGTTGGCGTTGTCTTCCGTCAGTAAACACAATATGTGGTCGTGTTATGATTGGGTTGTCGTTGTTGTCGTCTGTCAGTAAACACAATATGTGGTCGTATTATGATTGGGTTGTCATTGTTGCCGTCTGTCAGTAAACACAATATGTGGTCGTGTTATGATTGGGTTGTCGTTGTTGTCGTCCGTCAGTAAACACAATATGCGGTCGTGTTATGATTGGGTTGTCGTTGTTGTTGTCTGTCAGTAAGCACAATATGTGGTCGTATTATGATTGGGTTGTCGTTGTCTTCCGTCAGTAAACACAATATGTGGTCGTATTATCATTGGGTTGTCGTTGTTGTCGTCTGTCAGTAAGCACAATATGTGGTCGTATTATCATTGGGTTTATTGTTGTTGTCGACCGTCAGTAAACATAATATGTGGTCGTATTATGATTGGGTTGTCGTTGTTGTCGTCTGTCAGTAAACACAATATGTGATTTTATTATGATTGGGTTTATTGTTGTTGTCGTCCGTCAGTAAACATAATATGTGGTCGTATTATGATTGGGTTGTCGTTGTCGTCCGTCAGTAAACACAATATGTGGTCGTATTATGACTGGGTTGTCGTTGTTGTCGTTTGTCAGTAAACATACAATGTGGTCGTATTATGATTGGGTTTATTGTTGTTGTCGTCCGTCAGTAAGCACAATATGTGGTAGTATTATGATTGGGTTGTCGTTGTTGTCGTCTGTCAGTAAACATACAATGTGGTCGTATTATGACTGGGTTTATTGTTGTTGTCGTCCGTCAGTACACATAATATGTGTTCGTATTATGATTGGGTTGTCGTTGTCTTCCGCCAGTAAACACTATCAGGTTGTATTATGATTGAGTTGTCGTTGTTGTCGTCTGTCAGTAAACATACAATGTGGTTGTATTATGATTGTGTTTATTGTTGTTGTCGTCCGTCAGTAAACATAATATGTGGTCGTATTATGATTGGGTTGTCGTTGTCTTCCGCCAGTAAACACTATCTGGTCGTATTATGATTGAGTTGTCGTTGTTGTCGTCTGTCAGTAAATATACAATGTGGTTGTATTATGATTGGGTTTATTGTTGTTGTCGTCCGTCAGTAAACACAATATGTGGTCGTATTATGATTGGGTTGTCGTTGTTGTCGTCCGTCAGTAAACACAATATGTGGTCGTATTATGATTGGGTTGTCGTTGTCTTCCGTCAATAAACACAATATGTGGTCGTATTATGATTGGGTTGTCCTTGTTGCCGTCTGTCAGTAAACATACAATGTGGTCGTATTATGATTGGGTTGTCGTTGTTGTCGTCCGTCAGTAAACACAATATGTGGTCGTATTATGATTGGGTTGTCGTTGTCTTCCGCCAGTAAACACTATCTGGTCGTATTATGATTGAGTTGTCGTTGTTGTCGTCTGTCAGTAAATATACAATGTGGTTGTATTATGATTGGGTTTATTGTTGTTGTCGTCCGTCAGTAAACACAATATGTGGTCGTATTATGATTGGGTTGTCGTTGTTGTCGTCCGTCAGTAAACACAATATGTGGTCGTATTATGATTGGGTTGTCATTGTCTTCCGTCAGTAAACACAATATGTTGTCGTATTATGATTCGGTTGTCCTTGTTGCCGTCTGTCAGTAAACATACAATGTGGTCGCATTATGATTGGGTTTATTGTTGTTGTCGTCCGTCAGTAAACACGATATGTGGTCGTATTATGATTGGGTTGTCGTTGTCTTCCGTCAGTAAACACAATATATAGTCGTATTATCATTGGGTTGTCGTTGTTGTCGTCTGTCAGTAAACACAATATGTGGTCGTATTATGATTGGGTTTATTGTTGTTGTCGTCCGTCAGTAAGCACAATATGTGGTAGTATTATGATTGGGTTGTCGTTGTTGTCGTCTGTCAGTAAACACAATATGTGATTTCATTATGATTGGGTTTATTGTTGTTGTCGTCCGTCAGTAAACATAATATGTGGTCGTATTATGATTGGGTTGTCGTTGTCGTCCGTCAGTAAACATAATATGTGGTCGTATTATGATTGGGTTGTCGTTGTCGTCCGTCAGTAAACACAATATGTGGTCGTATTATGATTGGGTTGTTGTCGTTTGTCAGTAAACATACAATGTGGTCGTATTATGACTGGGTTTATTGTTGTTGTCGTCCGTCAGTAAGCACAATATGTGGTAGTATTATGATTGGGTTGTCGTTGTTGTCGTTTGTCAGTAAACACAATATGTGATTTCATTATGATTGGGTTCATTGTTGTTGTCGTCCGTCAGTAAACATAATATGTGGTCGTATTATGATTGGGTTGTCGTTGTCGTCCGTCAGTAAACACAATATGTGGTCGTATTATGATTGGGTTGTCGTTGTTGTCGTTTGTCAGTAAACATACAATGCGGTCGTATTATGACTGGGTTTATTGTTGTTGTCGTCCGTCAGTAAAAATAATATGTGTTCGTATTATGATTGGGTTGTCGTTGTCTTCCGCCAGTAAACACTATCAGGTTGTATTATGATTGAGTTGTCGTTGTTGTCGTCTGTCAGTAAACATACAATGTGGTTGTATTATGATTATGTTTATTGTTGTTGTCGTCCGTCAGTAAACATAATATGTGGTCGTATTATGATTGGGTTGTCGTTGTCTTCCGTCAGTAAACACAATATGTGGTCGTATTATGATTGGGTTGTCGTTGCTGTCGTCCGTCGGTAAACACAATATGTGGTCGTGTTATGATTGGGTTGTCGTTGTTGTCTTCCGTCTGTTAACACATGTGGTGATATTATGATTGGGTTGTCGTTGTTGTCGTCCGTCAGTAAACACAATATGTGGTGGTATTATGATTGGGTTGTCGTTGTCTTCCGTCAGTAAACACAATATGTGGTCGTGTTATGATTGGGTTGTCGTTGTTGTCTTCCGTCAGTAAACACAATATGTGGTGGTATTATGATTGGGTTGTCGTTGTCTTCCGTCAGTAAACACAATATGTGGTCGTGTTATGATTGGGTTGTCGTTGTCTTCCGTCAGTAAACACAATATGTGGTCGTGTTATGATTGGGTTGTCGTTGTCGTTCGTCAGTAAACACAATATGTGGTCGTATTATGATCGGGTTGTCGTTGTTGTCGTCCGTCAGTAAATATAATATGTGGTCGTATTATGATTGGGTTGTCGTTGTTCTCTTCCGTCAGTAAACACAATATGTGGTGGTATTATGATTCGGTTGTCGTTGTCGTCCGTCAGTAAACACAATATGTGGTCGTGTTATGATTGGGTTGCTGTTGTTGTCTTCCGTCTGTTAACACAATATGTAGTGATATTATGATTGGGTTGTCGTTGTTGTCGTCCGTCAGTAAACACAATATGTGGTCGTATTATGATTAGGTTGTCGTTGTCTTCCGTCAGTAAACACAATATGTGGTCGTATTATGATTGGATTGTCGTTGTTGCCGTCTGTCAGTAAACATACAATGTGGTCGTGTTATGATTGGGTTGTCGTTGTTGTCGTCCATCAGTAAACACAATATGTGGTCGTATTATGATTGGGTTTTCGTTGTTGTCATTCGTCAGTAAACAGAATATGTGGTCGTATTATGATTGAGTTGTCGTTTTCTTCCGTCAGTAAACACAATATGTGGTCGTATTGTGATTGGGTTGTCGTTGTCTTCCGTCAGTAAACACAATATGTGGTGGTGTTATGATTAGGTTGTCGTTGTTGTCTTCCGTCAGTAAACACAATAGGTGGTGGTATTATGATTGGGTTGTCGTTGTCTTCCGTCAGTAAACACAATATGTGGTCGTATTATGATTGGGTTGTCGTTGCTGTCGTCCGTCAGTAAACACAATATGTGGTCGTGTTATGATTGGGTTGTCGTTGTTGTCTTCCGTCTGTTAACACAACATGTGGTGATATTATGATTGGGTTGTCGTTGTTGTCCGTCAGTAAACACAATATGTGGTCGTATTATGATTGGGTTGTCGTTGTTGTCTTCCATCAGTAAACACAATATGTGGTGGTATTATGATTGGGTTGTCGTTGTCTTCCGTCAGTAAACACAATATGTGGTCGTGTTATGATTGGGTTGTCGTTGTCTTCCGCCAGTAAACACAATATGTGGTGGTATTATGATTGGGTTGTCGTTGTCTTCCGTCAGTAAACACAATATGTGGTCGTGTTATGATTGGGTTGTCGTTGTTGTCTTCCGTCAGTAAACACAATATGTGGTCGTGTTATGATTGGGATGTCGTTGTCGTCCGTCAGTGAACACAATATGTGGTCGTGTTATGATTGGGTTGTCGTTGTTTTCTTCCGTCTGTCAACACAATATTTGGTGGTATTATGACTGGGTTGTCGTTGTCTTCCGTCAGTAAACGCAATATGTGGTCGTATTATGATTGGGTTGTCGTTGTTGTAGTCCGTCAGTAAACATAATATATGGTCGTATTATGATTGGGTTGTCGTTGTCTTCCGCCAGTAAACACAATATGTGGTCGTATTATGATTGGGTTGTCGTTGTTGTCGTCTGTCAGTAAACATACAATTTGGTCGTATTATGATTGGGTTTATTGTTGTTGTCGTCCGTCAGTAAACATAATATGTGGTCATATTATGATTGGGTTGTCCTTGTTGTCGTCCGTCAAAAAGCGCAATATGTGGTCGTATTATGATTGGGTTGTCGTTGTCTTCCGTCAGTAAACACAATATGTGGTCGTATTATGATTGGGTTGTCGTTGTTGCCGTCTGCCAGTAAACATACAATGTGGTCGTATTATGATTGGGTTTATTGTTGTTGTCGTCCGTCAGTAAACATAATATGTGGTCGTATTATGATTGGGTTGTCGTTGTCGTCCGTCAGTAAACACAATATGTGGTCGTGTTATGATTGGGTTGCTGTTGTTGTCTTCCGTCTGTTAACACAATATGTGGTGATATTATGATTGGATTGTCGTTTGTTGTCGTCCGTCAGTAAACACAATATGTGGTCGTATTATGATTGGGTTGTCGTTGTCTTTCGTAAGTAAACACAATATGTGGTCGTATTATGATAGGGTTGTCGTTGTTGTCGTCCGTCAGTAAACATAATATGTGGTCGTATTATGATTGGGTTGTCGTTGTCGTCCGTCAGTAAACACAATATGTGGTCGTATTATGATTGGGTTGTCGTTTTCTTCCGCCAGTAAACACAATATGTGGTCGTATTATGATTGGGTTGTCGTTGTTGTCGTCTGTCAGTAAACATACAATGTGGTCGTATTATGATTGTATTTATTGTTGTTGTCGTCCGTCAGTAAACACAATATGTGGTCGTATTATGATTGGGTTGTCGTTGTTGTCGTCTGTCAGTAAACGTACAATGTGGTCGTATTATGATTGGGTTTATTGTTGTTTTCTTTCGTCCGTAAGCACAATATGTGGTCGTATTATGATTGGGTTGTCGTTGTTGTCGTCTGTCAGTAAACATACAATGTGGTCGTATTATGATTGGGTTTATTGTTGTTTTCGTCTTTCAGTAAACACAATATGTGGTCGTATTATGATTGGGTTGTCGTTGTTGTCGTCTGTCAGTAAAAATACAATGTGGTCGTTGTCGTTGTCGTTCTTGTCTTCCATCATTATGATTGGGTTGTCGTTGTCTTCCGCCAGTAAACACAATATGTGGTCGTATTATGATTGGGTTGTCGTTGTTGTCGTCTGTCAGTAAACATACAATGTGGTCGTATTATGATTGGGTTGTCGTTGTTGTCGTCCGTCAGTAAACATAATATGTGGTCGTATTATGATTGGGTTGTTGTTGTCTTCCGTCAGTAAACACAATATGTGGTCGTATTATGATTGGGTTGTCGTTGTCTTCCGTTAGTAAACGCAATATGTGGTCGTATTATGATTGGGTTATCGTTGTTGTCGTCCGTCAGTAAACATAATATGTGGTCGTATTATGATTGGGTTGTCTTTGTCATCCGTCAGTAAACACAATATGTGGTCGTGTTATGATTGGGTTGTCGGTGTTGTCTTCCGTCTGTTAACACAATATGTGGTGATATTATAATTGGGTTGTCGTTGTTGTCGTCTGTCAGTAAACACAATATGTGGTCGTATTATGATTTGGTTTATTGTTGTTGTCGTCCGTCAGTAAACACAATATGTGGTCGTATTATGATTGGGTTGTCGTTGTCTTCCGTCAGTAAACGCAATATGTGGTCGTATTATCATTGGGTTGTCGTTGTTGTCGTCCATCAGTAAACATAATATGTGGTCGTATTATGATTGGGTTGTCGTTGTCGTCCGTCAGTAAGCACAATATGTGGTCGTATTATGATTGGTTTGTCGTTGTCTTCCGCCAGTAAACACAATATGTGGTCGTATTATGATTGGGTTGTCGTTGTTGTCGTCTGTCAGTAAACATACAATGTGGTCGTATTATGATTGGGTTTATTGTTGTTGTTGTCCGTCAGTAAACATAATATGTGGTCGTATTATGATTGAGTTGTCGTTGTTGTCGTCTGTCAGTAAACACAATATGTTGTCGTATTATGATTGGGTTGTCGTTGTCTTCCGTCAGTAAACACACTATGTGGTCGTATTATGATTGGGTTGTCGTTGTTGCCGTCTGTCAGTAAACATACAATATGGTCGTATTATGATTGGGTTTATTGTTGTTGTCGTCCGTCAGTAAACACAATATGTGGTCGTATTATCATTGGGTTGTCGTTGTTGTCCTCTGTCAGTAAACACAATATGTGGTCGTGTTATGATTGGGTTTATTTTTGTTGTCGTCCGTCAGTAAACATAATATGTGGTCGTATTATGATTGGGTTGTCGTTGTTGTCGTCCGTCAGTAAACACAATATGTGGTCGTATTATGATTGGGTTGTAGATGTCTTCCGTCAGTAAACACAATATGTGGTCGTATTATGATTGGGTTGTCGTTGTTGTCGTCTGTCAGTAAACATACAATGTGGTCGTATTATGATTGTATTTATTGTTGTTTTCGTTCGTCCGTAAGCACAATATGTGGTCGTATTATGATTGGGTTGTCGTTGTTGTCGTCTGTCAGTAAACACAATATGTGGTCGTATTATTATTGGGTTGTCGTTGTCTTCCGTCAGTAAACACAATATGTGGTCGTATTATGATTGGGTTGTCGTTGTTGTCGTCTGTCAGTAAACATACAATGTGGTCGTATTATGATTGGGTTTATTGTAGTTGTTGTCAGTCAGTAAGCACAATATGTGGTCGTATTATGATTGGGTTGTCGTTGTTGTCGTCTGTCAGTAAACATACAATGTGGTCGTATTATGATTGGGTTTATTGTTGTTGTCGTCCCTCAGTAAACACAATATGTGGTCGTATTATGATTGGGTTGTCTTTGTTATCGTCTGTGAGTAAACATACAATGCGGTCGTATTATGATTGGGTTTATTGTTGTTGTCGTCCGTCAGTAAACATAATATGTGGTCGTATTACGATTGAGTTGTCGTTGTTGTCGTTCGTCAGTAAACACAATATGTGGTCGTATTATTATTGGGTTGTCGTTGTCTTCCGTCAGTAAACACAATATGTGGTCGTATTATGATTGGGTTGTCGTTGTTGTCGTCTGTCAGTAAACATACAATGTGGTCGTATTATGATTGGGTTTATTGTAGTTGTTGTCAGTCAGTAAGCACAATATGTGGTCGTATTATGATTGGGTTGTCGTTGTTGTCGTCTGTCAGTAAACATACAATGTGGTCGTATTATGATTGGGTTTATTGTTGTTGTCGTCCGTCAGTAAGCACAATATGTGGTCGTATTATGATTGGGTTGTCGTTGTTGTCGTCTGTCAGTAAACATACAATGTGGTCGTATTATGATTGTATTTATTGTTGTTTTCGTTCGTCCGTAAACACAATATGTGGTCGTATTATGATTGAGTTGTCGTTGTCTTCCGCCAGTAAACACAATATGTGGTCGTATTATGATTGGGTTGTCGTTGTTGTCCTCTGTCAGTAAACATACAATATGGTCGTATTATGATTGGATTTATTGTTGTTTTTGTTCGTCCGTAAACAGAATATGTGGACGTATTATGATTGGGTCGGTGATACTGAACAGAGTCGACTAGAGTCTACTACTGAAATAACGCAAAATAAACATGTAAAAGTATTGCATTACTTTGTAGATGATATTAAATGACTTAAATGATATTAATAAGTTAATTTTATTGATGTTTTAGTTCTCACGGAGTGAAAATATACAAGAAAGATCGGCGCGATTTACTTCCGGTTTACCAAAATAGAGACAAGTAATTAACTTTTATACTCAATACCTTTAAGAACTCAATAAAAGATTGCTTTTTTTTGTTATGAATAAAGGTTTATATTACACAATAGTTATTTTCATCTTTTTCTGGTCTGAAATTTTACCTATTTATTTGTCTTTTCTTCAATTGAGCTGTACGGATGTGTGTTAGAGACGACAAATATGGATGGGCTGCCTTGTTGAGAAGTCTACAAATCATTGTGTAGTAAGATGGATGTTAACTAGTTTGATTTTTATTTATTATCATATAAAATAATAGATATGTACATACAGAGACTTAATTTTTAATATTTTGCATGTATTTATTTATTATTTCGTTTGGTAACAAAATCATCGGTAAATCCAATATGGCGACACCTTTGTCTAATAAAAACCTGTGCCATTCCGGGACGGATAGGAAATAGTTGAGGATAGGATGAAGACGATGTATATTGTGTAGGATGTATTTAATCTCGTGTTGTTTTGTTTTTGTTATTTTTGTTTTTTATTTGTTTGTTTGTTTTTTTTGTTTGTTTGTTTTTTTTAAATATGCTAATAATTTACAATATTGAATGAAACTCATATAAAGAAAATTTTGCTTTTTTTATCATCATACAACAATATCAATGAAACAATTTACCAAATAATGCTAATTTAATTTGTCTAACATAAATTGTCTCATAAGTGTCTGTTAAAAGTAGTTAGTAACAATCAAAGAAAACAACATTGCTGTTAATTAATTCTATTTCTGTATCCCTTGATTGTTTGCTAAAATTATTTTGTTGTTTGTAACAGTCAACAACTCACTTTTATATTTCTTTGACAAAGAATTATACAAAAAATAAAACATTAGATTAATCGAACTACCTGTGTCCAAAAGTGCTGACACTTTACAATTAAATTGTATTTGTAAATATAAAAAATGACTACTACATTTACTTACAGAATCTTATGAATATAAACGTGGTAATGTTCAAACAAATCTATTTATTTTCAATACACATGATTATAGGCAATCAAAGCAAATTAATAGCTAGTCACACACAAACAGTTTCACACCCTAAAATCATCACACTTTACTGCCATTCTCACTTGTGCTGCATACTTTATCAATGCATCTTCATTTAAATGAACCCCGTCAACTAAGATGTTCTTCTTCGGTCGCATAAGCCCACGGATCTACCAGAAGTTAACCTTTTCACTGTCTTGGAAATAGTGATGTAGAAATCGATTCAACTGGTCGACTTTTGAGTTGTACTCGTCCGAGGTTATTCCTCTGGGTTTGCTTCTGTAAAATATGCTGCCTATGATCATAGGCGTAGCATCTAAAAAAAAGTGGTACGGCCAATGTTTTTTGGTTGAAGGGGGTTATCTCCCATATTTTTTTTAGGTATATGCACAAAGATAAATTATTGTGCATTTTCAGCCAAATAAAGAATAACGCTTACCTACCGGTGCACCTGGTCCATGCTCCCAGATTTTGGTGGAGTCCTAGTTACTCTTTTACTTTTTGTTTTCTGTGTGTTTTCTTTCAGTTTCTGATGTCTTGCAACTGTTAAGTTAGTACAGTCAATGGAGATAATTATAAGTATTCCTGATTTCCGATCCCCTCACCCCCTTACTTTCTATGTTATTTCATCTTTCTTCAAAAAAATATTTTAAAGCCATTACTCCACCAATGTTCATTAAATTTTTCCTTTATAAAGAAAAATATTTGGAGTTTTTATTTGTAATTCCCTTTCCGATTTTTGGTTTCTGAAACGCAATGGTACCGTTTAATTGCATAAAAAGTATGCTCCCTCCTCTTCCTTACTTCAAGGTAAACATCTGCGAGAGAGAGAGAGAGAGAGAGAGAGAGAGAGAGAGAGAGAGAGAGAGAGAGAGAGAGAGGGGGGGAGAGGGGAGGGGGCGGTCTACCGTCCCTCTATTAAGCATTTCAGCATCCATTCGCCTGTTAAATGTAATAAATCATTATATATTTTTACCCGTTGCATTGCCCTTTTAGTTTATCCAATTACTTTTGAAGCAGTCGACGATTAATCAGAAAACAAAGTAATATTATAATCCCTAAGACATTAATTTTTTCAAAATCCATCCATTCTACAAACACTTCAATACAATTACCCCATTTTCAACAGAGTAACATGAGACAATTGACTAATATATAGCACGCCGGGTATTGGGAAACTCGGTTCAAGCTAGTTATTTTGAACGTTTTCATTGGTCAATTTTGAATTTTTGGACACTACAGACCGCAGAGCATGCTGTTCCGTGTTCCGTTGCCGTTATGCTCCACGGTCTGTAGTGTCCAAAAATTCAAAATTGGCCAATGAAAACGTTCAAAATAACTAGCTTGCACCGAGTTCAAGGTGTCCGCACCTGTTCCGAGTATACGAATACCCGGCGTGATAAGGAAATCAGGGTAGTCACAGCTCCAGATAGATAATTTCAAGTGACATCTCCCTTTAATTTAGTTTTACACTATTTGAAACTTTTTGGAGAAGATTCATGCGTTTTATAACTTTTAATACACCTCATCACATTCACAAAATGCTTCAAATTGTTGACGGAAAAGCTTCCTAAATACTCAAAACCTAGGAGCTTCCGGCGGGCTTTCGCCCCCGGGATCACCCTAGCAGGGCTCTGCTCTGGACCCGCTGGAGACTAAGCGGTCCCCAGATCCTTCGCCGACATTCGTTCCCCATAACACAAAATCCTGGATCCGCCCCTGATTTTAGTACTTAAATTTAGCTTCATTTTCTCAGGAACCCGTAATGTTAGTCCCCCTCCTGGCATTATAGTTTCATGTTGTGCATATAATTTTATTACCTCTTATCCCCAGGGACACGGCATTAAAACCCTTAATGCTCGCTTACTCGCAAGTTTGTCACAGGAGCTACATTATTGCAGCTAGGCATTATACAAACAATTGCCGTCTCCCGTTATTTTGATTGCCAGCAGCCTGTTACTGAGTGTTAGCATGATCATCAGATATCTGCAGGGGCGGATCCAGGATTTCAAGTTAGGGGAGCGCATTCAAAAAAATTGCACCGAGCGGAGGGAGGCGCAAAAATGTTTGAGGTATTTCGTGTGAAAAATCACGATTTTACGCCAAAAAATCATATTTTTTCCAATTGCGGAGGGAGGCGCGTATATTGTTGGAGTATTTCGTGTGATTAAAATCACGATTTTACGTCAAAAAATCATATTTTTTCCAATTTTAGGGCAGGCGGCCGCCGGGTGCGCCCCCCCCCCCCCCCCCCCCCCCCTTGGATCCGCCCCTGATCTGGTATTAAAATCTGCGATACTTTGTTGAACCTACTGCAATATGACGTCGTTGGTACATAACATGCTCATTTTCGAAAAGTTGCTGTATTTTTATATGATTACAGCTTTTAATAGCGTCAATCATGCTATCCATCTTCAGCCTCCAATGAATCAGCGTTTTTTCTGTCCATCAAATTACGAGTTTTAATTAGTTATGTAATATACGTATCATCCAAAACAATATAGCAGATCAAGATTAATTAATAGAAATAAATAAGTAAACCGATTCCGGTGCCGCTAAAGATCGGATCCCGATTTCTTGATAATACAAGAGAGGCAACTCGTCTGTAACAATTTTGTAACATTTTATTGAACAGACATCTCAAAATTATTTTTTTCTGTCGAAATTGTGATACGGTTTGCCGTACCAGCCAAAAAAAGTGGTACGGTCGGAACCGTACCAACCGTACCGGGTGCTACGGCAGTGATGATGATATGTTGGACACCGCCTGCTATAAGTCTGTCTACAACAAACCGAATTCCTTTAAAAACGTCAACATATGTAGTGTTCTTTCTTATGTCATTACCACTGATTTGCAAAAACACCCTCACTGGTTTACACTCAATACAATCTTGAATATGCCTGGAAGACAGTAATGTCTTGGTGGTTGCTCCGCTTCTACCAAAATAGTGAACATCAAAGATGTCTTGGTTTAGGTCGCTATTGAACGGAAAGTTCGAGTCCAAAACAGCAGTATGTAATCTACCAATAAAATTATGACCTAGAAGAGCAACTATTGCACGGTCCATTTTTAAAGATGAAATATATTAAAATACAAGAGTTACAGATTTGCGTTTCATTGGAAGGTCTAACGTCAGGTTAACCTTATGGTTCTTTGATTTTGCCAGTCAGTCGGTCATTTATGTACCGATTTATTGGTGCTTAATTTAGAAGTCGGCTTGTGAAAATAAGCTTAATCATTTTGTTAATTAACACCTGTTGAGTAGACAAGCTGACCTATGACTCGTGTCTTTGATATAAAGCAATTAACAACCGTCAATCCGATAAATTACACGTGCTACGATATTATTTCATCTTGAACAGGTGCTCATCATCAAACAGTGCCGACTTAATTAGATTAAGAAAAAGGGTGATTCTTGTTAAATGTAAACCTTTTGTAGTGTATTTTCTTTCATTAAATTTTTGCTATTCAATACTCGCTAAAACTACAATAGTCGCTAATTTATTTTATTTTTACTTTGTATATTACCTTTTTTCAGATTTTACGGTAAATGCTTTTTAGAATGTGAAGGCGAAAAAACAATCGCCTGTGACAATTGTGACAAATGGTTTCACCAAAAGTGTGAAAGCCTTTCAAATATTCATTTTTCTTTTTCAGGTAAATCTTCTTTTTCGTATTTTTGTTCTGATTGTTGTTTGGATATTAATGCAAATTTCGATTTTTCGGCTACAGAAGACCAGGTCACGTTCGACGAGATTCGCGACGAGCTGACCCACTCATATGACATACCCTACCTGTCTAACAGGTTGCTTCCCAATTTGGAGCAGTTCGCTTTCAAGCCTCGGCTACGACACCCCTGTTTGCCTCGTCTATGGTACAACAACTGTAACGAGTCGTACAACAATGTTATTAAGTGGGATACCAAATGGGTTATCCAGAACTTGCCCGACTTAGTGACAAAGTTGTATGAACTCGAACAGGACCAGACACGCGACGTCAGGGGTGCGCTATTTGACAACGGTAAGTATGTCTTGTCAAAGCAGGCAGCTGTGCTCAAAGGCTCGTATGAGACTTGGACACAGTTGTTGCCAGCACAGAGGTCAAGACGTCTCTTGAAATTTGTAAATTTCAAGGCTAAGGCGTCTCCTACCTTGACCTCAACTGGTGGTCATCTCACCATACCACAGGTGACTAGGATCGCACCAAAGCCGGGGAAGCGAAAGCGGACGAAGAACTGCAAGACAGTTACGGCTCCAAGTAAAAAACTTAAGTTTTAAATCTGTTAAAAAAAACGCGAGCAAATAAATAAAACTGTAAGAATAAAAAATTTAAAAAAAAACAACTTATAAAGCGCTTGGAAATGAAGAGGTTTTTTTTTGCTTTTTCCTCCTCCGCTTGACGGATGTGTATGGATTAAGCTGAAATTTTATTTCACAATGTTGATATAACTTTTTCTGTAATTTTTTGTGTAATTGTTCTCTTATTTGAAATGTACATGTATATAAGCAAAAAAGAAATAACTTATTATTCATTTAAATATAATGAAATATAATAATAAATGCTTAAGTGTAAAATTATTTTGAAATTAATACAAAGTTGGATAATGTTCAAATAGATTAAGCTATTTATATTTAATCACAATGTTGAAATAAATTTTTCTGTACATTTTTTTGTATTGTATTATTTATCCTGTCTTAATAATTATTCTGTTATCACCTTATTTGAAATGTATAAATTACTAACCTAAAGAAAAGGTATCTTTACAACTATGTGGGACAAATGTGAATAAGTACAAAATGTATCGTACAACAAACTGACACCCCCCCACACATTTTTTTCCACTGTAAATTTGACATAACTGGAAAGTTCTAATACAATAACTGCAACCCCTGTTAATTTGACCTTTAGGGTGAATTCAAATATCATATATATACCCCTCATTTGGATATAATAATAAATGCTTAAGTATAAAATGTATTTTGAAATTAATAAAAAGTTCGATAATATAATTTTTCATTTAATAACAAAACCAGATAATAAGCAGTTCGTTTTTCTTTTTTGGGCTTTTCATCCTCCGCCTGATGGATGTGCATGGATTAAGCTGAAAGTTTTAAAGAAGACTACTGTTTTCTCCGAATAAATTATTAAATTTATAATTAATATTAATTTATTGGGAGGTGTTAGTATAAAAAAGAATGATCTTAATAAGTAAACTTTTTACTATTACTTTTTTCATTCCTGTTTTAAAATAAACTTTTTAATCGCGGACCATAATTGATGTCCCGGTAGGTTAAAAAGTTCCCATGTATTAAACTTAATTTCTTCTATAAAGCTAAAGAATAAAACATTATTTTTTTTCAAATAAGGGAAAGGGAGGGCCTACCCCCACATTGCTCATGGCCTTGACGTGGCGTGGGGGTTCTAACATTCTGTACAGTCCTTTTTCTAAATACACTGTAATTTATGAAATGATTCTGCTTCAATGTTTAATTTATCATATAACTTCTACCATTGGCATCATATTCTCAATCAATCAATCGATGTTATTTCCAATAAAAACTATATCTCAAAATTACGAACACTGTACAGAATGATAGTCTAACATGAGGTATGTATCATCATCTTCTTCTTCTTCTTTGTATTTTCCTCCTGTGAATTAGGAGCACCTCCAACAGTGGAGTAAATCACTACTTAATTATTTTAAGTGCAAGTCCATGAGAAAACCATGCAAACCACCCAAAAACTTATACAATGAGTATTGCAGTTGTTTGACTTTTTATATATTTTCTGTAAGAGACCATGTTGTTAGACGATTCATCTGTAAAGTTATTTGGAAAATGGTCAAGTTTTAGATAAGATATAAAGTCAAATAGAAAATCGCATTTTCAAATTGAAAATTTGACCAAAAACCTTGCAATAAAACACCCGCTCTCAGAAAAATCTGTGAAATATTTTGATACATCTACTACTTTTTTCTGTACTATGGATATATCCAATTTCCAGAAAGATGCTACTATTACGATAAGTATTGCTTAAAACTATTTGACTTTGATCATAGAATATGACTATCTACAAGGCATGAAAACCAATTTTCACGCTAAAAAATGATAAAACGCTTAACAATTTTTTTTTCATCCTAGCCTATATTATTTATCAATATGAATCAGACCCTAAAAGATTTTTAGATTTTAAGTATTAAGGATTTTTTTGTATGTAGTTAAAACTTTGCATTTACAGCACTTTGAAAATACCTCCCCTTTTAGAACTCTTCAATAATGAGGCAGTAAACCATTCACTAGAAAAATGGAGGGAAATGGGGGGGGGGGGGGGAAGGTGATTTTGGCCAGAATTGCAAGAACAAGGCTTTGAACACGCTGACAAGCTGTTCTAAACTAACAATTAATCATCTGAGGCATCTGAAATCAAATTCAAAAGAACTAGAAATCGCTGAAAATTATCTAATCTTAAATAGAGCTGGGATAAATGTCATAACATTAGCAATGAATCGAATGATAACACCATTTTTTATTTTCATTCAGATGCAGTTTGTTTTGGTGTAAACATAAAGAACTATGTTATTGAGTTAATATTAGCCACAATTTTCCATGGTAGCATGTTTTTTTACAGTATTTATGACATGTATTGTGCAGGAGGGGGGTGGCACCCACAAATAGCATACAGTGTAGGTTAAAAAATTAGTATTAGTATATTAGTATATATGTATAGTTAAACTTCTGCTGAAATTTACACATACTCTGTAGTGAAAATCATCTTAAATCTTACCATTTTGCAGTTGATTTACACATGTTTCATTGAAATCCATTCACAGGTCAAGGAGGGATAGTGGATAAGTGATGGGTACCCCCTCAAGTATGGTATGACAAAATCCATTTTTCAATATGGGAAACCAAAACAATCGAAAATAATCAAATCTCATATAGCATTTGCATAGCCTTTGGGTGTCTGAAATTTTCATTGAAATCCACCCACAGATTTAGGAGGAGTTGTGGATACGAGATGGGTACCCCCGACTACCCCCTGAAGTCTAACATAAAAATTTCATTGGAATAAGGGGAAAGCAAAAAAATTGAAAATAATCAAATACAAATGTATAAAATATGAGGTGCATATCTGCAATATATGTAAAAGAATGCCTGAAGTTTTCATTGAAATCCAGGAACATTCAGGAGGGGTTGCAAATAAAAGATGACCCCCCCCCCCAAGGTGTAATGGACTGACGTAAGGACATATTCATCACTACATGTGTTGTAGCTTATTTAAAAAACTAGAATACTGACATAGCTATTTCCTCAATTTGAGTAAACACTGAAATAGTTTTATAACTTTAGAAGTTTTTTTTTAATCAAGTTTGGACCCATTTTCTCAAATTCTTGTTGACTGTTGTGTCTTCAAAAAAGGTGATATTATTATGACCCTGGGGAATGATAATGCTGGTAATTGGAGTAAATGTGTGATGCTGTGTTCTGTAAACATGATATGTATATATAAATTTCATTTTTTGTTGTGTATATCTATTCATTTATGCAAATGTTTCACAATAATTGCAGTATTACTTTGTACATTACAGTCAATAAGAAAACGGTTATTTTTAGGTCGAAAACCGTGTACACTGGTCCTTTACCACAATTATATGGGTCCTTTTTGCACATTTTCCAATTGAGATTTTTTCAAATTATTATTCTGCAAACATTTCTTATAGCAATTATTATTAATAACAATATAGGAAAATATTTGCTTACCAGACAAAATATAAAAAAAGAAAGAAATTGCAAATTTTGGGTCAAGGGGCACTATTTCAAAATTGGTCTTATTCCAAAAGCGATCAGTATCCATTAAATTCCATTTGGTCAAATGAAGTTTACTGATAAAAGTATCTTATGCCAAACTTTCATTAATTTTGAAGCGACTTATCAGTTTCTGTGAATTTTTAAAAATAATTGATTTTTTAGCCTTTTTCATAATTTTTATCAAGTAAACTTAGAGTTATCTCCCCTTTTGCTATTGATATAATGTTCTGAAAATACTGTGTTATAAATTTTCAGTTTATACCATATTTAGGGTTATATAATGCGCAGGATTTTGCCCAGATTCTTTAATTTGTAGGAGGGGTGCGCATTATAAACAGGAACAATGTGTTTCACTCTTTCCCAGACCGGGAAATCACATGTCCGCCAATAAAACCCAACATATTTAATATTTTGCAACTTTATTGAAGATGGAAAGAGATAAATGGTTCTTAAATTCTCCCAGCAAATGAAACATGCTCAAAGGACTGAAAAATATATGCGATTGATATTTAATTCTTACATTTCCAAGGCGATTTTTTTAAAAGTCCATGTGCATTATAGACACGACCTAGTTTTTTTCTGGAAATTTTCAAGGCCAAGAGGGGGTGCACATTATACAACCCTAAATACGGTAGTTAGTTTATATGCACAAAAAGAATATTGAATATAAATTGTCAATTATTAATAAAATATATATTTTTTGAGATTTTTCATATATTGGTACACTGCCAATAGGTGGCGCTCTATCACGTGACATGGCACACACAATCATTTTGATTCTGTGATTTCCTATTATGGTGGTCACTATCTACCTCTGACCCAAATATGAATAAAATTTGCCAACCTTGCATGTATAGGTCATTGCATGGTTTTCTCATGGACTTGCACTTAATGTTAATTATTTTTAATATTTTATATACAAAGTAGGGGTAGGATGGAGAGCTTCATTTACTTAATCATAAAAAAAAATACTATTTCAATATTAAAATGTAAAAAAAAAAAAAAAAATCTTTCATTAGAAGGGAACCATATGCATTGTTATAACTTTGCAGACGTGTTTCTTACGTGTTTTATCATTAGGAGGCATACTTCAGAAATAATGTTTATAAAAATATATGGTTAAAATCTAAAATGAGAGGAAAGGTAATATTCACTTTCGTTTGTTTCACTATGATAACAATAGGGAAATAAGAAGTATTAAAATATTTTATTAAAATCTAAAAGATATTCTCAATTAAAATGTAAAATTAATGTCCTTACTTTTGGAGAGAAAAATAGATAATTTCATATGTTATTGTATCAAGAGCTGGTCTTCAGTTCCAGAGACACAAAATTTTATTTCAATTTTGACTTTGAGGGTGCTTCATTAAGAGATGTTGAATCGCATAAACATTTAGGTGTTATTTTTAGTAATGACTGTAAGTGGACCAAACATATTGATAAACTTGTAGAAAAGTCTTCTAAACAAATAAATGTATTAAGAAAACTTAAATTTAAACTTAAACGAAACTATCTTGAAAAAATTTATTTAACATTTATAAGGCCAATTTTAGAATATGCGTCTGAAGTTTGGTTTAATTGTGGCCAATTCAATTCAAATCGTTTAGAAAAAGTGCAAACTGAAGCCGCTCGTATTGTTTGTGGTTTTCCCAGTTACGCTAGTATAGCATCTATTTACAAAGAAACGGGATGGGATAAATTGAAAGTAAGGAGAGAAGTTAAAAATCTCACATTATTTTACAAAATTTATAATAATCTGGCACCTGAATATTTATCAGATTTAATACCACCTTCAGTTTCTGAAACTTCAAATTATTATTTACGTAACAGTCAAAATATAAGTCAACAAGTAAACAGACTTGCACTTCTTCAACAATCTTTTTTTCCTTCAACTATTAAGCTGTGGAATACGTTGGATCTTAATATCCGACAAATCCTTATTTTAGCTCATTTTAAGTCAAAAATCCGTCAGATATATTTTCAAAATGTGAAAAAATCCGCACACTTTTCATGTGGTAATAGATATCATAGTGTATTACACACGAGGATAAGAAACAAATGTAGTTCATTGAAAGAAGACTTGTATAGTACTAATTTAATTTCAAATCCAAACTGTATATGTGGATACCAAAACGAAAATGCGGATCATTATTTGCTATTTTGTAATCGTTATATTGTATATAGAAATAAAATGTTATCGTCATTGGCAATATTGAATATGAACGGGGTAGAAATAAATGTTGATACTTTGTTATTTGGAAATGATTTTCTATCAGATGAAACAAATTGTGAAATATTTTTAATTATTCAAAGATATATTAAAGATACTGGTCGTTTTGCAGTATAATTGTAACAAAACAACCAGGTGAATTCCCTTACAGGTATACCATTTTGACAAAAATGTTAACGTGGTATTCGAATGATCATAATTGAAAATAAAACCTCTGTATGATCTTTGAAGACTATTTGATCTTACAAAATAAATAGAAATATATTTACTTACCATGACTATTTTCAGCAACTAAATCCCAATAGATGAATGAAAGTTAATATGTCCATTGCCACGTAGTACGCATTTGGGTCTGTTCGATATGTATCAATAGGTTATCTATATGTTGATCATATAGTCAATGAGGCTCCATGAGGGTTTTAATTGTTTTACTGTTTATATTTTTCTTCATGCCTTCATTTACTATAAACGTTAATATAAATGTGTGTAATTAAATATTATTATGTTCAATTGTGTATTTCGAAATATATGTAATGGGAGAAGACTGTCTAAGTTGTTTAACTTGTGTCTTATCCTTTTGTCTTTTTGAACAATAAAATATGTTTAAAGTAAGAGCTGGTGTACGAGGTTTTCATTAATTCATATGTTCAACTATATACATTCATATGCCTTCCTGTAAATTCGATATAGCGTCTATCCTTTCCAGTTGATTTTGTCCATGTATCAATCTTGTGATTGATCCCTTATAACGTTTAGTCTGGTTACATGAAGTTGGAACAGAAAATTCCTGGTATGTTTCTCTATTTCGCTCATTAGAACGTTGTCATTTCCAATACAGCCCCCAAACGAAGTACAGTCTATAACCAGCTTTGTGATAGCTAGCTTGGAATTAAATATTTCCGTCCATGTCTGTGATGTTAATTTCTTCAAAATAGTCTCTTTGATGATTTTGAAATGTTTTTCCGGTATACAGGAGAGAATTGGATATGTTGTAATCAGATGAATAATAGTTTCATCATCAGCTTTACAGAGCGGACAGGTGGGTCTATACTGTTATTGTTGAACTTGTGTTTGTCTATTTGAAGGATATATGATCCAGTCATCATTCTTGCCTTTACAATAGCTTTTCTCGTTTCCAATCTCGGTTCCAGTTGCAAGTTCCATACATTTGAACTTTTTCCAATTTCTAGATTCTTGATATTGAGATACTTCAAACTTGACTTTTACTGTGCTATCTGTGGCTTGCAGGTCTCCTGTCGAATAGGTTTTCTTATATTTCCTGAGCTCCATCGCTGTCAGTTATCAATCTGATGAATGCGAACCCTAAGGTAGCGTGAATCCAATTACTGTCCAAAGGGGAAAAACTTGTGGTATAGCGCGGGGTCCCACACTAACCTGCCCTACCCCAGTGACAATGTCTGTTGAATTGACGTGGAATAGCGCGGAGTCCCACGCTGACCGTGAACGTGGATTCAGGTATGCCAGAGCTCGCAAACCTCAAACCAGATCGTTGTTGTTCTGATCTACTGCAGCTTGGTCTTCCTCTGTGGGTTGTTTCCAGCAATCCTTGATGGTGAGAAGGGTAACTTTCATCAACCAGGCTCTGGCTAAGTGGATGTCAGGGTGAATGCCGTCCTTCAACAGCTCTATATTATATAGTCTTCTACTTTTTGTTTCACCGTGTCTACTACTCGAGGGGTTACCAGCATATGTTTTCTTTTGTCTATTTGATGTTCTGTATAAATCACTGTTAAATTCTGGTGCTTCCTGATGGTTCTCTTTATTTAGTTTCTTAATTTCGCTGTTAACGGCCAAAATCTGTTCTTCTAGTTTATTGTCTTGTTCCCGGAATTTAGTTGGCTCTTTTTTACTCCAGGCCTCAGTTGAGTAGAATGGTATTGTAAGAAAGGTGACTTTACTATTCGGAGACAGAGTTTCTAGCAATTGCTGTATTTGTTTATAGTTATTTACGAGATGGTTGACGATTTCTTTAGTTTCAGTATATTTCAGGTTTATTATCTTTGTAGATGGATTGAAGTTTGTAAAGTCGCACGTTTCGATGAGTACATACAACCATATTTTTTGGTTAATTCTGTTTCCAAGTTATCTTTCATCCACTTGACGGCTTTGTTGGAATTTCTCCCCCAGCCACACCACCAGCCTATCTCTCTGTGTTGTATGTGGTAACTTTGTTGTTGCAGTCTCTTTCCAATGCTATCTCCTAGGAAGACTGGTTTGTGTTGACCTTGATTTTGAGGCACTGGAATAGGCCTTCTGTTACTCTTCTTTAATTTAATTAATGACATGTGTATTAATAAGAACGGAACAAGCACGAAAACCACCGAAACACGAGCTCTAAACGGAAGTACAAAGTTTTGATTAATTCAAATAAAGTGTGACCAATTGGTCAATTACTATATCAAAATGCCCCCCCCCCCCAAAAAAAAACAAAAAAAAAAACTTGTTAATACAGAATATTTCAGATGCGATTTAGTTATCAGCTGTCAATTATGGAGCTAAGGGAAATAACTGCCCTCAAAAAAAAAAAAAGACATCAGACAAGTTTTGTTTGTTGATTAGACAAAAACAAAATCAGTTAATTAGCAGTTGAAAGCTACTGAAAATAAAATAAGAATTACATATCTATCAGATGAAATGTCTTTGTCAGGTTGGGACTTAAAAAACAAAGTTCTGCTAAAAATGTCAGTCAAAAATTGATATTTTTTTTTAAATTAATTTCACTTCAAAATATTATTTGAATGAAGTTAGTATATATTACACTCAATTAAAACAAAATAAATTTAAATTTACCTTTGACGACTATATTCTCTATCAAATGGGACTAAAAATGGCGGGCGGCATGGTCTTCATGCCAAACTCGTGAAAAAAAAAAAAAAAATGTCGGTTCAAATATGGATCACTTGGAATAGATATCTCTTTAAAATATTAACAAAAGTGCAATAGGTGACTTTGCTGTGCAATATATAACAGGTGCAAACAAACATAAAAGGATATTAAAAGAAATTATCGCTGCTGAGGTGCACACGTCTTGCTCCCTTCACTCACACCAATACCCCTCATCTCATACGTTCATTTTTGTGAACTTCAGATACGTCAGGCATGTTTATGTCCTAGACCGATATTGATTTTAAATTTAGAAGCGCTTTTATTTTGCTTTGACAGACATGAATATGACCTAAATTTCAACATGCATGTGCTTTAACAATATGATTTAATACTCAAATACCACTTATGAGTTATTGACAAACATGATATTTCATATCTCGGTCGAAAAGGACTATAAATGTTACTTGTCTTTTTATTGGTCAACCGGAAGTAAATTTCGCCGATCTTTCTTGTATATTTTCATTCCGTGAGAAGTAAAACATCAATAAAATTAACTAATAAATATCATTTAAGTCATTTAATATCATCTACAAAGTAATGCAATACTTTTACATGTTTATTTTGCGTTATTTAATTAGTCGACTCTGTTCAGTATCACCCTGATTGGGTTGTCTTCCGTCAGTAAACACAATATGTGGTCGTATTATGATTGGGTTGTCGTTGTTGTCGTCTGTCAGTAAACATACAATGTGGTCGTATTATGATTGGGTTTATTGTTGTTTTCTTTCGTCAGTAAACAGAATATGTGGTCGTATTATGATTGGGTTGTCGTTGTTGTCGTCCTTGTCGTTATTGTCGTCCGTCAGTAAACACATTGTGTGGTCGTATTATGAGAATATTATGATTGGGTTGTCGTTGTCTTCCGTCAATAAACACAATATGTGGTCGTATTATGAGAATATTATGATTGGGTTGTCGTTGTTGTCGTCTGTCAGTAAGCATGAAATGTGGTATTCCGATTGGGTTTATTGTTGTTTTCGTTCGTCAGTAAACATAATATGTGGTCGGATTATGATTGGGTTGTTTGTTGTCCGTCAGTAAACATAATATGTGGTCGTATTATGATTGGGTTGTCGTTGTCGTCCGTTAGTAAACACAATATGTGGTCATATTATGATTGGGTTGTTGTTGTTGTCGTCTGTCAATAAACATACAACGTGGTCGTATTATGATTGGGTTTATTGTTGTTTTCGTTCGTCAGTAAACAGAATATGTGGTCGTATTATGATTGGGTTGTCGTTACTGTCGTCCGGCAGTAAACACAATGTGTGGTCGTACTATTATTGGGTTGTCGTTGTCTTCCGTCAGTCAACACAATATGTGGTCGTATTATGAGAATATTGTGATTGGGTTGTCGTTGTTGTCGTCTGTCAGTAAACATAATATGTGGTGGTATTATGGTTGGGTTTGTCGTTGTCGTCTGTCAGTAAGCATAAAATGTGGTATTACGATTGGGTTTATTGTTGTTTTCGTTCGTCAGTAAACATAATACGTGGTCGAGTTATGATTGGGTTTGTCGTTGTCGTCTGTCTGTAAACATAAAATGTGGTCGTATTATGAGTGGGTTTATTTTTGTTTTCGTTCGTCAGTAAGCATAATATATGGTTGTATTATGATTGGGTTGTCGTTGTTGTCGTCCGTCAGTAAACACAACATGTGGTTGGTTGTGTTATGGTTGGGGTTTGTCGCTGTCGTCTGTGTAAGCATAAAATGTGGGCGTATTATGATTGGGTTTATTGTTGTTGTCGTTCGTCAGTAAACACAATATGTGGTGATATTATGGTTGGGTTTGTCATTGTTGTCGTCCGTCAGTAAACATAATATGTGGTCGTATTATATTTGGGTTTATTGTTGTTGTCGTTCGTCAATAAACACAATATGTGGTCGTATTATGGTTGAGTTTCTCGTTGTCGCCAGTCAGTAAACACAACATGTGGTCGTAATAAGGTTGAATTTGTCGTTGTTGTCATCCGTCAGTAAACACAATATGTGCTTGTCTTATGGTTGGGTTTGTCGTTGTTGTCATTATTCAGTAAACATAATATGTGGTCGTATCATGGTTGAATTTGTCATTGTTGTCGTCCGTCAGTAAACACAACACATGCTCGTATTAGGATTGGGTTTGTCGATGTCGTCATTCAGTAAACACAATATATGGTCGTATTATGATTGGATTTGTTGTAGTGTAAGCATAGTTTTATTCCGGTGTGTATAATATCCGGTTTGGGTTAGGGTTAGCATGGAAAAAATTACCTAGTGCAATAATTCCTCTGTAAATTATACACTAGTGTAACTTGTCCTCTGGAAAGAATACACTGTTACAGTAGTTGTCGTCAGTTAGTAAATATAATATGTGGTCGAATCATGATTGGGTTTGTCGTTTTTGTCGTCCGTCAGTAAACATAATATGTGGTCGTATTATGGTTGGGTTTGTTGTAGTATAAGCGTAGTTGTATTCCGGTGTGTATAATATCCGTTTAGTGTTAGGGTTAGCATGGAAAAAATAACGTAGTGCAATAATTCCTCTGGAAATTATACACTAGTGTAACTTGTCCTCTGGAAATTATACACTAGTGTAGCTTGTCCTCAGGAAATTATACACTAGTGTAACTTGTCCTCAGGAAATTATACACTAGTGTAACTTGTCCTCTGGAAAGAATACACTGTTACAGTAGTTGTCGTCTGTTAGTAAATATAATATGTGGTCGAATCATGATTGGGTTTGTCGTTTTTGTCCGTCACTAAACATAATATGTGGTCGTATTATGGTTGGGTTTATTGTTGTTGTCGTTCGTCAGTAAACATAATATGTGGTCGTATTATGGTTGAATTTGTCATTGTTGTCGTCCATCAGGAAACACAACACATGCTTGTATTATGATTGGGTTTGTCGATGTCGTCATTCAGTAAACACAATATATGGTCGTATTATGATTGGGTTTGTTGTAGTATAAGCGTAGTTTTATTCCGGTGTGTATAATATCCAGTTAGGGTTAGGGTTAGCATGGAAAAAATAACCTGGTGCAATAATTCCTCTGGAAACTATACACTAGTGTAATTTGTCCTCTGTAAATTATACACTAGTGTAACTTGTCCTCTGGAAAGAATACACTGTTACAGTAGTTATCGTCAGTTAGTAAATATAATATGTGGTCGTATTATGATTGGGTTTGTCGTTTTTGTCGTCCGTCAGTAAACACAATATGTGGTCCTATTATGGTTGGGTTTATTGTTGTCGTCCGTCAGTAAACATAATATGTGGTGGTATTATGGTTGGGTTTGTCGTTGTCAGTCAGTAAGCACAACATGTGGTCGTAATAAGGTTGGATTTGTCGTTGCTGTCGTCCGTTAGTAAGCACAATATATGGTCGTATTACGATTGGGTTTGTCATTGTCGTCAGTCAGTGAACAACATGTGGTCGTAATAAGGTTGGATTTATCGTTGTTTTCGTTGGGCAGTAAGCACATAGCATGGTCATTCCGGTATTATGGTTGGGTTTGTCGTTTTTGTCATCAGACAGTAAAGAAAACATGTAGTCGTATTATGGTTGTCGTTGTTGTCGTCTGTCAGTAAGCAAAATATGTGGTGGTATAATGGTTGGGTTTGATGTTGTTGTCGTCTGTCAGTAAACACAATACATGATCGTATTATGGTCGTATTATTGTTGGGTTTGCCTTCATTGTCATCTGTCGTTGTTGTTGTCCGTCAATAAACACAATACGTGGTAGTATTATGGATTGGTTTGTCATTGTTTTCGTCAGCCAGTAAACACAATACGTGGTAGTATTATGGATTGGTTTGTCATTGTTGTCGTCAGCCAGTAAACACAATACGTGGTAGTATTATGGATTGGTTTGTCATTGTTTTCGTCAGCCAGTAAACACAATACGTGGTAGTATTATGGATTGGTTTGTCATTGTTGTCGTCAGCCAGTAAACACAATACGTGGTAGTATTATGGATTGGTTTGTCATTGTTTTCGTCAGCCAGTAAACACAATACGTGGTAGTATTATGGATTGGTTTGTCATTGTTTTCGTCAGCCAGTAAACACAATACGTGGTAGTATTATGGATTGGTTTGTCATTGTTGTCGTCAGCCAGTAAACACAATACGTGGTAGTATTATGGATTGGTTTGTCATTGTTTTCGTCAGCCAGTAAACACAATACGTGGTAGTATTATGGATTGGTTTGTCATTGTTTTCGTCAGCCAGTAAACACAATATGTGGTAATGTAATGATTGGGTGTATTGTTGTTGTCATTCGTCAGTAAACAAAATATGTGGTCATATTATGGTTAGGTTTATTTTTGTTGTCGTTTGTCAGGAAACACAATATATGGTCATGTTATGATTGGGTGTATTGTCGTTCGTCAGTAAACATAACATTTACAGGTGGGTGTGGTGGCTATTATACCTCTATGAATGACTCCTTTACCTAGGAGAACTATCTATCATATTAACAGACAAACAAACAAGGATTAACCACTAGTTTTATAACATTTACAGGTGAATGTGGTGGCTATTATTCCTCCATGAATGTCTCCTTTACCTGGAAGAACTATCTATCATATTAACAGACAGATAAACAGAGATTAATAACTAGTTTTATAACATTTACAGGTGAATGTGGTGGCTATTATTCCTCCATGAATGTCTCCTTTACCTGGAAGAACTATCTATCATATTAACAGACAGATACACAGGGATTAACCACTGGTTTTATAGTATTTACAAGTGAATGTGGTGGCTATTATACCTCCATGAATGTCTCCGTTACCTCAAAGAATTATCTATCATATTAACAGACAAAGAAACAGGGATTAACCACTAGTTTTATAACATTTACAGGTGAATGTGGTGGCTATTATACCTCCATGAATGTCTCCGTTACCTCGGAGAATTATCTATCATATTAACAGACAAACAAACAAAGATTAATAACTAGTTTTATAACATTTACAGGTAGATGTGGTGGCTATTATACCTCCATGAATGTCTCCTTTACTTAGGAGAACTATCTATCATATTAACAGACAAACAAACAAAGATTAATAACTAGTTTTATAACATTTACAGGTAGATGTGGTGGCTATTATACCTCCATGAATGTCTCCTTTACCTAGGAGAACTATCTATCATATTAACAGACAGATAAATATATGCAATCAGACAAAACCATCAAACAAATAACCTATTTACTAAAGCTTTACGTTCAAGGAATGTTTGAAGATACCAAAGAGATAATCAGAAGCCATAAATCGAAGACAGAAAGACAATATAATGGCCAAAAGGACAAGCATATTTGGGTTTGTTGTGGTGGTTTCCAACGCATATTGTGTTGTTTTTGCTTTGTTTGTCTTGTCTTGTGTGCTGGATGTTGCAAGTTTCTCTGGATTGTCCATTTTTGATTGCACCTGTGGTATTCTCTGGCGTTTATTTGTAATCAGAAACCATAAATCCAAGGACAGATAATGCAACAACCAAAAGAAAGTGCCGGTGCTGCAGGAATGTAGCTACATACAAATGGAGTTCACAATGGGAAATTGAAATCATCTCTTTACTCGTACAATTGTGTTCTTAACCGATCTCCACTGTCAATGTCTAAGTGTAGGTCATGGCATGAAGTAGACCTAGCTGTATATGTGTATCCTTTCATGTTTAATGGGATAGATGCGATCAACATAATCTCAAAACTTGGAATGATTTAGTGAAAGGACATCATCTTTGTAGCGGAACATGAAATTAAAGATCTTTGTAGCGGAACATGAAATTAAAGAATCACACTAGCTTTTTTTCATTTTTTCTGAGAAGCTTCTGTATGAAGTCTGCCTCATACAAATAAAGGAATAATCTTTCATGCACTTTTTGGGTTCAGGTAATGTCGTAACTTCGGAGACAAGAATTGCCCATCACCTGCATATTAATTGAGGATTTCTTGTATTGGACTTCAAATACATCATTTGTATCATGTAGGATAGTGTTGCAGATTTCTAAAAATTTCAGCCAATCAAAAACGGAAAATTATCCATGGCAGCCATGTTTGATTTTTACCAGATCAAGCAAGACAGAATAAGACACGTTTTGCAGAAGACACCACACAAACCATTCCTGTAGTGTGGGTTCAGTTCAATAGTTGTGAAAAGATATTAATATACCAGTATCTACCATATTGATGATGATATTGTCCCTTACTAAAATGTTGCCCTGCCATGGCTGACGCTTTGGATTTAGGATCAGCACCAAAAACATGAATTTGGTAGAGGTTCACCCTTGCATCATTCACCCAATATATCAATAGCATAGGCTGTGTTGTTTCTAAAGATCTTTGAAAATTTCAGCCAATCAGAACACTGTTGAAAGTGGCGCTAAACACCATAAACCAAATCATTACACTCACAGTAGGGTCTTCAATAATCAGCAAAACTCAAACATAAAAATAAGTGTGAAACAGTTTGTGTTCAATCATGTTTTTAGTTCTGAAGAAAACGTTTTTACTTATTTTCCTATTAGGTCCTTTGTTAAAAACTTAACATTAGTAGAGAACCATCTAATGAACATTCCTACAATATCACAATCAAATTTCACCAGCAGTTTCTGAGAAGAAAATGTTTGAAATTTCAACCAATCAGAATGCATTATTGGCCCTGACAGCCATGTTGAATTTAAAATCAGCACCATGAAGTCATGAACTCAAACTTGAGCATCCCTGTCAAGTTTAGTTCCAATGGTTCAAGTGGTTTCGGAGGAGATTGAAATGTAATAAGTTTCACTTATGCTTACATAAAGATATCTTATCCAGTTTTGTTTAGTTCTAAATGACTTCAAAGGACGAGATATAAGAATGCAGAAACATTAGTCTCCCACCCATAGGGTCATCCCTTCTGCAATGAAAACGTGATCTTATAAAAGGGGTAACTTCTCTTGAGGTGGACAATTATCTAGGATTTTACTATCTCGGTGCATCGTATAAACTTGGCCTGATAAGAAGGGTGGCCTTTGATGTTAAGGGCCTTATAAAATGAAGACTACTGTACTATGCTTGAAAATATAAAATTGCAGTTTCAGAAAAAAAAAACCCATTTAAATCTTCATTATACTAAAGAATTTATTCTGTACAGAACAGCACAAAAAACAACAATAAATAGCAATGTCCACTTTCTAAAGTGTTGGGCATTGTTTGAAAGTTTGTCATAATAGCTTCATTCTCTTACAACAAGTCTTTCCTTTCTTTACTTTTAAAATCAGAGTGTATTTACTGTTATAACAATCTGATGTAAAACGTGTATAACATAGTTAGTCATTTAGTTAAATCAGTCTTTAAGCCGTTGCTCGTGCAGCTTGTTTTTCTTCGTATTCTTTCATTCTTCGTTCTAATTCTGGTCGGAAATGTCTGATAAGTCCCTGAAAATACAAAGAGTTATTTTTAAATCAACTGTTACACTTGTATACTATAGGTTTGGTTTATGGTGTTTAACTCCACTTTCAAAAATATCTCAGTTGTATCGTGGAGGTCAGTTTTATTGGTGGAGGAAACCGGAGTACCTGGTGAAAACCACAGATCTGTCACAATTCACTGACAACTTTTATCACATAATGTTGTATCGAGTACAGCTCTCCTTTAGTGGTGATAGGCACTGATTGCATAGGTAGTTATAAATCCAACTATCATACGATCACGACCATGATAGCAACCTCCTGTATGCTAAAATGTCACTAATGAGTATATATATCTGGTGAGTGAGTGATTGTTGTTTAATGGCAAGTGAGAAATGTTTCAGCTAAATCAAGACCAGAACAATTAATTTTTTGATGGGATGACAATGATGTCTGTTTTGAATTAGACTGACAAATTGGGTTGGATTTTCACAGTGCTAGCTCACTGAAACAATAGTCCACTGGTAGAATATCACTGCATTCTGACACATTATCCTGATTCCGAACCAACCAGTCTTTGCTCTTTCTCCTTAATGCTGCGTCCTTAGCGGATAAGCAACAAATACCAATTTCATAGTCTTTGGTTTGACCCGACCCAGGCTCGAACCCACGATCTACCACACTCTGGGCGAGCACGCTAACCATTATGCCACCGATGTGGTTGTAGAGAAATTGAGCATTCAAGGTCATACCACTTTAAAACAATCATTTATATTAATTTACCAAGCATCAGAAGAGAAAAGATTTAAATATGCAGGGTATAATTTGACCTTAATTATTTATAATAATTTACTAAAATTGTATTGGAAGATAAATGACTACAACAGGGTAAACAGTGATAACATCAATTAATTTGATTAATCATGTTATACAGAAGTCATAATAATATTCTACAGAGAGATTCATTAGGATATAAATGAATGTCAGAGGGGGTTAGGGTTATGATGTTTAATATCACTTTAACAATTAAACCTTATGTTTTAATCCTATTTAAAGAAAAGTAGAATTAAAATCAGATACAGATTATACAGAGAAGAAACTCTATCTATTTCTGCTTTTAATGCTCAAAATTGAATGAAAATCGGGTAAGAAATAACTTGACAAGGAATTTTCTAAAAAAAAATCATGGGTTTGGGTGATGGAGTTTAACATCACTTTCAACAATATTTCAGTTATATCGTGGTGGTCAGCTTTATTGGTGTCGAAAGCCACTGGCAAATTTTATCACATAATATTGTATCGATTACACCTCGTAATGAGTGGGATTCAAACTCACAACGTAAGTGGTGATAAGCACTGATTGCATAGCTAGTTGTAAATCCAAGACAGCCCCGAATATGTATGACAATTTATCTGAAACTTGGATAAAAGTATCACCAAGCAATTGGTGTCCCCTACAGATTAACATATATTTGATAGTTCATGTATATGTAAATAATGTCAATAAAATGTTGTTATCAAAGAGACCACATTTTAACCATCTCGACGTGAAAAAAAAAGCTCCATCAATATAACATTCAAATTTTTACCTTTTACCTACCACTCCTACAGTACAAATGGTATGACCGTAACTTTCTATATTTGAACTTTGACCTACCTGTACTGGCCACGCAGCTCCGTCCCCTAAAGCACAAATGGTATGACCTTCTATTTGTTTACTTAATTCATATAACATATCAATTTCATCAGGTTTAGCAATTCCAGTTTCTGAAAGAAAAAAAAATCTCTTTAAAATTTAATTTTTCATTTTTACCTAAATATTTTAAAAAGGAATAAATATTAACCAAAAACAAACACCAACAAGAAATGGGGAATCATGTGACCAAGTTTGGTAAAGATCCAACATACAGAACTAAAGTTATCGCGCGAAAACGATCCTGTTGTCAAAAATTGTATTTATAGTAATGGTGACCTTGACCTAATGACCCCAAAATAAATAGGGTTCTTCCCCTTCCACAGGCGAATCATGTGGCTGAGTTTTTTAAAAATCCAATATACAGAACTAAAGTTATCGTGTGGAAACGACCCAGTTGTCAAAAATTATATTTATAGTCAGTGACCTTTGACCTAATGACCCCAAAATAAATAGGGTTCTTCCCCTTCTACAGGGGAATCATGTGGTCAAGATCCAAAATACAGAACTAAAGTTATCATGTGGAAACGATCCTGTTGTCAGAAATCCAATTTATAGTAATGGTGACCTTGACCTTTGACCTAATGACCCCAAAATAAATAAGGTTCTTCCCCTTCCACAGGGGAATCATATGGCCAAGTTTGGTAAAGATCTGATATACAGAACTAAAGTTATTGTGCAGAAACCTGTGTGGACGCCCGCCCGCCACCGCCATACCCAATCACATAATACGGCTCGTCTCGAAACGGGCGTATTAAAAGGTTGTTGTGAAAATATAACGTCAGTCCTTTCTCCTTTAATTTCGCTATACATCACAGATAAGAAAAGTTTGAATATATCAAAGGGTTAATCAGAAGCTGTAAATCGTAGAAAGACATTGTATTAATGACCAAAAGAAAGAGGACAAACACAATCTACAAAATACTACACAGAAAACAAAAGATCGAGTAACATTAACCCCACTAAAAACCGGGGGTGAACTCAGGTGCTCCGGAAGGATAAGCAGTTCCTGCTCCACTTGTGACATCTGTCGTGTCACAAGAATAAACTACTCTAAAGGTCATACAAAGTTATAACGGATCTGGGTAGAAAAAGGAACAGAAAAGAAGTTTTGACAAGATATAAAGTGAGTGAGTGATATGTAGCTTAATGCCAACTCAGCAAGTTTTCAGCTATATCATGGTGAGAACAAGTTAATTTTCAATGAGATGATGATGAGATCCGCTTTGTACTAGACCAACATGCTTAGTTGGATTTTTATAGTGTTAGCTCACTGAAACAACAGTCCACGGATAGACATGTTGCCCCACTCTGACACATTATCCTGATTTCGAGCAAACCAGTCTTTGTTCTTTCTCTTTAATTCTGCGTGCTTAGTGGGGAAGCAACAGATACCAATTTTATAGTATTTGGTTTGACCCGATCAGGGCTCGAAACCACGATCTACTACACTCGAGGCGAGATCAGGGCTCGAAACCACGATCTACTACACTCGATGCAAGATCAGGGCTAGAAACCATGATCTACTACACTCGATGCGAGATCAGGGCTAGAAAGCATGATCTACTACACTCGAGGCAAGATCAGGGCTCGAAAGCTTGATCTACTACACTCGATGCGAGCACGTTAACCATTACACCACCGATGTAGTATGACAAGATATAAAAGTTTATCAAGTTTTTATATCTATTACTATCTACATATGTTTGCCTCTTCATCCGTATTAGAAGTACTTATCTGGATCAAAACCTATGAAAGTCATGTCTAATTAAGAGATAAAAGCACTATTTTCAATCGATAAACTACATTAAACTTTTATTTTCATTATTTTTCAATGATAATTTCACTTCCAATTTTTATTTAGAAGAAAATGGCCCAAAATTACACACACTATCCTTTTAAAATAAACTAATCACAGCAAAACACAATAATTTATTCTGCATTCCTATTCAATTTCCTTAAATATTTGAGGTAGATATAGGGTCTTGTACCAACATGAATGTTGCTTGGCTTGTGGGCAGAAGTTAATATTCGACCACTAATCCCCCTTAAATCTGCATTAAAATCAGTAAACAAACTAGAGGCTCAGGTGAGCCTGTATCGCTCACCTGACATAAATAAGTCCTCTTAAGAATGTCTGCATGCCGAATACATCTAAGTTACTATTCAAATCCCATACTGCCATAGGGTTCTATGTTAAAACTATGTCTGCTCATGGCAGCCATCTTGGATGGAGGTCGTGGTCACCAGACACAATTTTGAAAGTATACTACCCAAGGACCATCCATCCCATGTTTGCTTTAAATTGGCTGACTGGTTTCAGAAGAGAAGACTTTTAAACAATTTTCCCATAGGGTCCTATGTTAAAACTATGTCCGCTGACGGAGGCCATTTTGAACCGAGATCGGGATCACTGAACACAATTTTGGAAGTTGACCACCTAAGGACCATCAATGACATGTTTACTATATTGGCTTACTGGTTTCAGAGGAGAAGATTTTAAAACATTTTTTCCCATAGGGTCCTATGTTAAAACTACAGTATGTCCGCTGAAGGCAGCCATCTTGGATGAAGGTCAGGGTCACTGGACACAATTTTGAAAATTGACCACTTAAGGACCATCCATGCCATGTTTGCTTTAAATTGGCTTACTGGTTTCAGAGGAGAAGATTTTTAAACATATTTCCCATTAGGTCCTATGTTAAAACTATGTCTGCTGATGGTGGCCATCTTGGATGGTGGTTTGGGTCACTGGATATAATTTTGAAAGTTGACCATTTAAGGACCATTCATGCCATGTTTGCTTTAAATTGGCTTACTGGCTTCAGAGGAATTTTTTTTTAAACATTTTTCCCATAGGGTCCAATGTTAAAACTATGTCTGCTGACGGCGGCCATCTTGGATGGAGGTCGAGGTCACAGGACATAATATTGAAAGTTGACCACCCAAGGACCATTCATGCCATGTTTGCTTTAAATTGACTGACTGGTTACAGAGGAGAAGACTTTTAAACATATTTTCCATAGGGTCCTATGTTAAAATTAAGTTGAGTCATGGCGGTCATCTTGAATTTCCGATCAGCAAACGATTCACAAGTTTAGTACAGAACCACCCAATGATCATTCCTACAAAGTTACAATTCAATTGGCTTAGTGGTTTCTAACAAGAAGATTTTTTAAATTTCGACCAATCAGAACACATTATGGGCCCTGGCAGCCATGTTGGATTTCCGATCAGCGCCAAAAACAAAAATCTTGTATATGACCATCCAATGAACATTTCTGGAAGTTTGGTTCAAATCTGTTTTGTGATTTCAGAAAAAAAGATGAAAATATGAAATTCCCATAGTGTTCAATGTTAAACTAAGTCGAGTCATGGCAGCCATCTTGAATTTCCGATCGGCAAACAATTCACAAGTTTAGTATAGGACCACCCAATGATCATTTCTGCAAAGTCACAATTCAATTGGCTTAAGTGGTTTCTAACAAGAAGATTTTTTAAATTTCGACCAATGAGAACACATTATGGGCCCTGGCATCCATGTTGGATTTCAAATCAGCATCAAAAACACAAATCTGGTAGAGGACCATCCAATGAACATTTCTGGCAAGTTTGGTTGAAATCTGTTCAGCGGTTTCAGTGAAGAAGATTTAAATGTGAAAAGCTAACGGACGGACGGACAGACAGACGATGGACACTTACCCATGACAAAAGCTCACATGGCCTATGGCCAGGTGAGCTAAAAAATAGAGATGTAAATTACAGAGATCTACATGGTATTTATACCTTTTGAATATTTAACTAGAAAATTAGTTTTTACAGGTGTTTATGAGGTTCTATTTTTGTCTTTTTATGTCAAGGTTTCAAAACACCTACCAATGACTGATATTACAATCTAACTGTACATTACCATAAAATATATATCAACAACAGCATTCCATATTTTATATTCATAAAATACTGAGGAAAAATTTCTGAGTGTTGGTATATGATAAAATCTGTAAATATACAGTGACACCTGTGCCGTCCCCTATCTAAACCAAACACTGGATAAAATGAAATCCTGTATAAACCGAACTTTAAATAAAGTCCTAATATAAGAAATCTTTCTTAATTTAACCTGTATAAGCCAAACACCTGTCTATTCTGAACACAAAAGTTGGTTTTACTGTAAATTATACTTACCAAATCTGTTCATTATCTTTGCCATCCACCCTGTACCTTCTCTACATGGAGTACACTGAAATGTATACATACATTTATTATATGACTTCAGATAATTGTCTTTTCTGATTGGCTGACGTCCCTAGTAACGTTCTTTGATAAAAACGCTAAATTCAAAGCGCAAAAAGTCATGAGAGTTGAACATAACATTCCAACGCTCCTCCAGACTCCTTAAAATAGAAATGGTGTTTCCCAATTATCTTAAAAGTAGTAGCCAATCATCATCGGGTTAAGTTATGTCATCGAATAATCAGATGCATTCTTACTAATTACTTTCGGTACACAATTAAATTAATAATGGCAGACGTTGGGCAGATAGCGGTGTCTGGGCAACAAAGTCGGCGCTGTTTGGTGTTAATTCAAATTTGATTTAATGTCATATAATAAAACAGTTAATGACTTTCAATTTCGGTGAATACAATGTTCCATGGGTTGATCAATTCTTGTATTCACCTCATCGAAAGTCATCAATTGTATAATATTCTACCGTAAAGAAATAAAATTATTTTTAAGATGTCATAATTAAAAATATCTGTATTGTATTTGAGTGAGTGAGTGATTGCTGTTTAACAATTCAGCAATTTTTCAACTATATCATGGCGAGAACAAGTTAATTTCAGTGAGATGATGATGAGGTCCGCTTTGTACTAGACCAACATGCTGAGTTGGATTTTTATAGTGCTAGCTCACTGAAACAACAGTCCGCGGGTAGACATGTCGCTCCACTCGGACACATTATTCTGATTCCGAGCCAACCAGTCTTTGCTCTTTCTCCACATGTTTAGGGAAGAAGCAACAAACACCAATTTTATAGTCTTTGGTTTGACTCGACCGGGGCTCGAACCCAACATCTACCGCACTCGAGGTAAGCACGCTAACCATTACACTACCGATGTGGTGTATTGTATTTGAAAAGTTGCTGGAATCAATTGGGGATTTGATGGTTGCATATGCAGTTTTACCTGGCAACATGTAGTGGAGCCAGTAAAACAGATGTCTGCTATCAAAAGTTGAATCAAAGCATCAAAATGGCATAAACACTGTGAAATTATAAGCACATGTTCATTACAGGCATGATGAAATGTGTAGAAAATTATATATAATTGTTACCATACTTTACAAAAGATGTACAAAAAAAGAATGTTTCCCGCCAAATTTTGAAAATAGAGTGAAGAATATCAAACATTTATGTTTTTGATTTATATTTCAATCAAATTCATATTTTTAAATGTATAATAGTATTTTATGTACCAGTAATAGCAGTTTATGGTGATATGATGGGGTTGTTTACATTCATGATATGACTGAATTGTCTATACCCCATACATTGCTTATCTCTAAAAAAATATTTTTATGCCATATGAATTTGAAGACCTCTAGATATAAATTTATACTGTGACTTATTTCATGTATCAACGGTGAGGGTTATGGTGTTTAATGCCACTTTCAACAATATTTCAGTTATATTGTGGCGGTCAGTTTTATTGGTGGAGGAAACCGGAGTACCCGAAAAAACCACTGACCTGTCGCAAGTCACTGACAAACTTTATCCAATAATGTTGTATCGAGCACACCTCGCCATGAGCGGGATTTGAACTCACAACTTTTGTGGTGATAGGCATTGATGGCACAGGTAGTTCTTAATCCAACTACCATACGATCATGACCACGACCCCCCTCCCCCATGTATCAAGTATTGCTTCACTAGGTATATAAAATATAAACATCGTTTACTCACCTGTCCACAGCTTTCATGTTTATAAAACTCAATAAGACGTGATATGCATCGTACCATATCTGCCTGGTTATTCAGTACAATGAGAGCTGCCGTACCTAATCCTGTCTGAACTGCTATCAACCCATCAAAGTCCATAGGTACGTCATCGCATACACTAAAATTAATTATAATACAAGGTTAATTTAATTTAGGGAATCTTCTCCATGAAATATGAAGTCATGTTTTTCTACGATTGTGTGTTAGTGAATGAGTAAATTACTGTTGTTTAGATACTCATGATATATTTTTGATATTCAGAATGCAATAGTAGCTATAACGCTTCAATAAATTTTACACGTTTGTTTGTGCTAATAAGACGTTTCAAATCGGAACTTTTTTTTCATTGTAGGATGCTCAATGATATTTTCAATTGTGATGATGTTGGAATTGTGAGCTCACACAGTGAAATAAACTAGGTGAAATACCAGCTTTTATTTCACTAGGAAATCTCAGTATTTCACAGGCATCTATGTAATAATCAGTTTTATTCATGATGGAAAAATGTTACTTTATTTGACAAGTAATATAAAATATGGCATAGATCGAGAAAAATGACAAAGTCCTTATTGTAAATCTGAACGATTCTGTGTTACCTTTTAGGTATAACAGGTGTAGATGATCCACCAGGTATTACCCCCTGTAAGTTGTCCCATCCCCCTATCACACCTCCAGCATGTCTCTCTATTAATTCTTTTAGGGGGATAGACATTTCTTCTTCTACGGTACAGGGGTTGTTTACATTTCCTGAGATGTTAAACAGCTGAAAAATAAAAATAAATAAAACTAGAACTGTGAGTGACCTCACTGAGTGATACCATCCGCTTGCAATACTATGATGTTCAAACTTTGGAATACAGGTATATTAGCAAGTTACCTATGAAAAATGAACGGATATGGAGTTATGTCAAGGAGACAACATCCCATCTCCAAAATAAACTAACAAAGAACATACATCTAGGGGTCGCCACAAGGTCTTCAACAAAGTGGGATTGTTTAAAACCAATACGGTTTCATCAGTATACATAAGGATTACATTTCCTAACTTTTTTACAAGAGGATATAGGTCACATCAAATGTTATTGATTCAAAATTAGCTTACATCACCTTCCAAATTTTTGACAGGAACCATATTCCTACATGCACATCTGTAGGCAGTGTATTACAATTGTGTAAAGTTTCATTTAAATCCAATGAGCCGTTTAGGAGGAGTTGCACTTACAAGCCCATCTCTCCATACAGAACGTATTTCAGAGTATAAGTTAAATTATCTCCCCTTCCAAATTTTGGACAGCAACCATATTCCTTCATGCACATCTGCAGGTAGTGTATTACAACTGTGTAAAGTTTCATAAAAATCCAATAAGCTGTTTAGGAGGAGTTGCACTTACAAGGTACATGCCCTCCTCCTTTTCGTGAAAGTACAAGTTGAATTACCTCCCCTTCCAAATTTTGAACAGCAACCATATTCCTTCATGCACATCTGCAGGTAGTGTACTACAACTGTGTAAAGTTTCACAAAACTCCAATAAGCTGTTTAGGAGGAGTTGCACTTACAAGGTACACAACCCCCCTTTTCGTGAAAGTATAAGTTGAATTATCTCCCCTTCCAAATTTTAGACAGCAACGGTATTCCTTCATGCACATCTGCAGGTTGTGTACTACAACTGTGTAAAGTTTCATAAAAATTCAATAAGCAGTTTAGGAGGAGTTGCACTTACAAGGTACATGCCCTCCTCCTTTTCGTGAAAGTACAAGTTGAATTATCTCCCCTTCCAAATTTTGGACAGCAACCATATTCCTTCATGCACATCTGCAGGTAGTGTACTACAACTGTGTAAAGTTTCACAAAACTCCAATAAGCCGTTTAGGAGGAGTTGCACTTACAAGGTACACAACCCCCCTTTTCGTGAAAGTATAAGTTGAATTATCTCCCCTTCCAAATTTTAGACATCAACGGTATTCCTTCATGCACATCTGCAGGTTGTGTACTACAGCTGTGTAAAGTTTCATAAAAATTCAATAAGCAGTTTAGTAGGAGTTGCACTTACAAGGTACATGCCCCCCCCCCTTTTCGTGAAAGTATAAGTTGAATTATCTCCCCTTTTAAATTTTGGACAGCAACCATATTCCTTCATGCACATCTGCAGGTAGTGTACTAAAAATGTGTAAAGTTTCATAAAAATCCAATAAGCTGTTTAGGAGGAGTTGCGCTTACAAGGTACATGGACAGACGGACAGACGGACAGATTCCTATATACCCCCCCCCCCCAAACTTTGTTTGCAGAGGGAATAAATATAAAGATATTTGCGATATAAATCTAATAATGCTTTTCATTATATGGTAATCTACAGTTAATTCACTTAATTAGTCTTGCTTAAAAATACAAATTCATGTGATATTAAGTGATTAACAATGTCTTCTAAAACGAGAGTTCGCTCTTCGATGAGAGATGACTGAGAAACGTCCTCGAGTTTTAAGACATCTTTAATTATTTTATCGCTATGATAGTGTGTTTATCAAGGATTTGGTAATGTGACATCATTATAACGTCATATTAGAAAACAGTGATATTACTACACGTCCTTGACAACGCTTAGCGATAATTTGAATCATCTCAGCACTAACGTAATATGAAACATATTGGTTTTAAACATCAAAGGGAAAATAAACAAAATAGCGATAAAATATATTATGCTAAATTTAATTACAATTCATATCAATAAAAAATATTTACCTTTGTTCCACGATTTCTTTCTCTTCCAAAGCTGGCAAACCAACTAGCTCCTCTTCTACAAATAGCCTACAAACACAAAACAATGTAAATTCTCAAAACTTCTTGCAAAGATTTTAAAGTGTACAAAAAAAACACTGTTTCTTTTACCTTTAATAATCAACTTGATCCAAAAGTAATTCATGGAGGTTCTAATCTTGAACTTCATATGGAATTATTAACAGGAAGTGAGCAATGTTGTATGATTATTTGTTTTCTACAGCTTTCATGTGATGACAGATTTTAAGCCTATCTACTGACCCTACTACAACAGTCCAACCAAATACACCAACTTCAACTTGGAATATAAGCTTCAGGCATAGCGTTTATCGACAGAAATAAAGAGTACTGCTCATTTGCAGACTACTGCGACTGAAAAATGCAGAACATCAATAAAAGTACTGTTCCTTTACTTGAATTTATGTCTAAGTGTAATTAAGAATGTGTTGGGAGTTTTAACATGGGTTGAAATTGGCGGATATTAGTATTTTTTAATTTACTAATAACCGCCAACATATGTTAAAACTCAAAACACATTCTGGCTTCCATGATTTATTTCGATTCTGATATGTCTAAGAGTACAAATACGGTAGTATACTTTGATTGGAAGACGGTAATTTATATTTACGCTTGCGGAAAATGTCGCACACAATTTATGCTGCCAATGGAAAAGTCAGTCACATTGACCGGCGCATGTGCGAATGAGATTATACCATCGATAAATCGCTCGTTTGTCTACAAAGCAAAAGAAGGACGCCATGTTAGAATGTTGGATAGTCTCTCCATATCCTTTCTTACTAATAAAGACCAGGTTTAATACTTACTGGGGCTACGGCTACAGTTTCTACGTTAGCTACAGTAGTAGGACAACCAAATACTCCAATATCAGCAGGGAATGGTGGCTTCAGTCTAGGTTTACCTGCTTTTCCTTCCAGAGATTCAATTAATGACTGAAAAAATATATATAAATAATTTTGATATTGTAAAAAAATCACATAATGTTGTATCGAATACACCTCCCCATGAGCGGGATTTGAACTCACAACTTTTGTGGTTCTAGGTAGATTACACAGGTAGTTGTAAATCCAACTACCATACGATAACAACTACAACGACCCCTCTTAAAAATCCTGGCTTTATATGAAATATATAGGGAAATATTCTAGTGCAGAAATTCACAGCACAATCCGATTCTTGGACACCATGATCATAGTCTTCAACTTTCTCATTGAAGAATTCACAAAATTTACCAATACGTTTACAATAACGTTGATTGATTGAGTGGTGTTTAATGCCAACTCCAGCAATATTTCAGCTATATCATGGTGTGTCCACACATTAAATAAAAAAAAAATCATACAGTAAATAATTTCCTGTAAAATTGTACCGTAATTTCACACAAAATTGCTTTTTAAAAACATTTTCCCCTTAGGATCCTATGTTATTGTTCGTCCTGCCATGGTGGCCATTTTGCATCCATATTAAAAATGAAATATTTTGTGAGGTACCATCCAGTGATGATCATTCCTGCACAGCTTGGGTTCATTCAAGTTTGCAGCTTCCCTCTACAAACATATAACATAATACAGGTGCGGATGCAGGATTTCAAGTTAGACGTGCAGGCATTTTCTAGATACTTTCTAATGTCTCCAACAGATCCTGTGAATTAGTTATTAGACAATGTAAATGGTTATAAAGAAAATAGTATCGTTCTAATTTAACAACAAACGATCAGCAGCCGATTTTTAGAAGGAGCGTGTGCCGGGTGCATCCCTGTCTTATTCCACAACAGTAAACATCATTATCTTAACAACTACTTACAGTTTCTTCACCACAAATATAAGCTCCAGCTCCACGGTGAACGAACACATCAAAGTCATAACCAGAACCGCAGGCATTTTTACCTATCAACCCAGCTGCATATGCCTAAAATAGAAAATATCAAAGTCATAATCAGAACCACAGTCATTTTTACCTATCAAACCTGTGGCATATGCCTAAAATAAAAAACATCAATGTTAAATATGCCACCATCTACAGCTGTACATGAGTAATTCAGTGGCAATATTATATTTATCACAGAAATTATTATCAACTTCATATAATAAAGTTCATCAGTGACAGTGATTTGTAAAAAGTCTATGATGAGGTATTCCCTGAGTAACAGATGTTCCTCTATAAAACAAACTGACCACCATGATATAACTGAAAAATAGGTTGAAAATGGCATTAATCAGCCATAATTCCAGGGCTCACCAAACCATGCGAAGTGGGCGACTTCTTCGCCCTGGTTTTAATGAAGTCGCCCACTTTCTGTCAAAAAGCGATATTTTTGTCGCCCTGTCAGTCTCTTCAAGTCCGTATTTTTTTCACCAATAATCATACTTTTTCTTCAATATTCACATAAAAGGAGCTCACATGTTCCTGAAAATTGACCCATACAGGGTTTGATGTTCAATATTTTAATCCAAACTCGTTAAATGCATCCTTTTTATGATCATTGTGTCCCACCTTCGTTTTCTTTAAGGTAGGGGAACATGGGGTAGTGGGGAAAGAAATGTTAAAATTTGGATCGATTTTCGGAAGTCTCCCAGCTTTTCCCTCACTTCACCTTCAAGTCAAGAAAGAAAGAAGTCAAGTCGCCCTGTTTTTACTATGTGTGGTGAGCCCTGTAATTCATAAAAAAAACATTATTCTCAAATTTGAATCAATAAAATGACATCATATCATGCTGGTAATATGAATCATGTTATGAGCTGTTAAATCGAAAAAAAAATAAAAATGGATAAATACCAAATTAGTAGACTTTTGATGAATTAGAAACTCAAGAATTATTTATTTTCTAATTTCCATTTACTAACCCAGGTATTTTTTTTTATTATTTAAGTGTCTGTACCAAGCCAGGAAAATGAGCGGGCATGTATATGTGTGTAAGAGTTATCAAGTTTGCCCTTTTCCCACGATTTAGCGAGTATTTCCCATTAAATTTGATCCCTGATATGTGTGTTAGAGTAATCAATTTTGCCCCTTTCCCACGACTTCTGCCAGAATCGATTTTGAAACTGTTCTAATGGTGTGGTATTATTTAATTTTTCCATTTCATTTCATGACACATTTGTTTTCATCACCTTTAATCAACATGAAATCTACCATGCTACAAAAAAATTAATTCTTGATATTAATACAATGTTTTGTTCTATAAATAGACTTTATACCTCTTTTATAGCTAGTTGTACGTTTGATGCTTCATTGTAAAATTCTCCTCTGATATAAACATATGCTGTAAAATAAAAATAAATGTGTCAATGTCTAGTTTGATCACCTTAAAGTGACATCATATATTGTCCTTGCTGCAGGCCTGTATTGTCCTAGTGATCATTTAGTGAATGGTATATTTGTATAATGCAGTGTTCTTAGAAATTAATTAATTTTCACTTTAAAAATTAATGACACGTAATTATCATTTGTTTTTTTTATTTCATATACAGTATAAAACTTGTCTAAAAATTACAAGATGTACCTCCAGTTAAACCTGTCTAATATGGAAACCTTTGTGACCAAACTTCTTGTCCTGAATAGACAGGTGTTTCAATTAAACAAAGTAAACTTACAAAGATATTTAACTAATGTTTATGAGTTACAGTCAATTAATAAGCAAATAGAAAAAAAAATTCTTTTAACAGCTTTTTTCAGGTTAGTTTGTCAAAATGTTTTTGGGGAAAACTGCAAAACATATCAATATAAAGACTTAATCCACAAAATTAAAGGATTATGGTGTTTAATGCCACTTTCAACAATATTTCAGCTATATATTGGCAGTCAGTTTTGTTGGTGGAGCAAACCGAAGTACCCAGAGAAAACCACAGCTTTTTATTTCATATGCACTTCATAATTTACTGAAAAACTGGAGTTATCTCCCATTTCCATGACTACAGCATATATTTACATTTAGAATACTAGATTAGAATTGAACAACAGTTTGTAAGAGAAGTTAACAACAATTAAGTGGAGTTATCTCCCATTTCCATGACTACAGCATATAACTAAAACTACATTTAGAATACTAGAATTGAGCATACTGTTGAAATAAAGCTTGATTCAATGTAAAAAAAAATATATAAAAAAAGAGTTTTAATTTGTGCTTCCCCTGACATAATTTCTAGTTAAAATTGTGTAATATCAAGCCTTAATCTAAAGCTTCAGCTATATCCATGTTTTCAGAGTAAATCAATGTGCAGAAAATGGCAAAATATATCAAAACAAAGTTTTTCCATTGACATATATCAAAAAAAAATTAACTATTCATTCGTGTAAACTGGTAGTACCAAAAGAATGAGACCACAGGATGACACACAAGTTATTTAACATAGAATGAGACCACAGGATGACACACAAGTTATTTAACATAGAATGAGACCACAGGATGACACACAAGTTATTTAACATAGAATGAGACCACAGGATGACCCACAAGTTATTTAACATAGAATGAGACCACATGATGACACACAAGTTATTTAACATAGAATGAGACCACAGAATGACACACAAGTTATTTAACATAGAATGAGACCACAGAATGACACATAAGTTATTTAACATAGAATGAGACCACAGGATGACACACAAGTTATTTAACATAGAATGAGACCACAGGATGACACACAAGTTATTTAACATAGAATGAGACCACAGAATGACACAAGTTATTTAACATAGAATGAGACCACATGATGACACACAAGTTATTTAACATAGAATGAGACCACAGGATGACACACAAGTTATTTAACATAGAATGAGACCACAGGATGACACACAAGTTATTTAACATAGAATGAGACCACAGGATGACACACAAGTTATTTAACATAGAATGAGACCACAGGATGACACACAAGTTATTTAACATAGAATGAAACCACAGGATGACACACAAGTTATTTAACATAGAATGAGACCACAGGATGACACACAAGTTATTTAACATAGAATGAGACCACAGGATGACACACAAGTTATTTAACATAGAATGAGACCACAGGATGACACACAAGTTATTTAACATAGAATGAGACCACAGGATGACACACAAGTTATTTAACATAGAATGAGACCACATGATGACACACAAGTTATTTAACATAGAATGAGACCACAGGATGACACACAAGTTATTTAACATAGAATGAGACCACAGGATGACACACAAGTTATTTAACATAGAATGAGACCACAGGATGACACACAAGTTATTTAACATAGAATGAGACCACAGGATGACACACAAGTTATTTAACATAGAATGAGACCACAGGATGACACACAAGTTATTTAACATAGAATGAGACAACAGGATGACACACAAGTTATTTAACATAGAATGAGACCACAGAATGACACACAAGTTATTTAACATAGAATGAGACCACGGGATGACACACAAGTTATTTAACATAGAATGAGACCACAGGATGACACACACGTTATTTAACATAGAATGAGACCACAGGATGACACACAAGTTATTTAACATAGAATGAGACCACAGAATGACACACAAGTTATTTAATATAGAATGAGACCACAGGATGACCGATTACTGGACAATTGAACTAAAAGGTGTACATTTCATTTAGTTGGTAAGCTTCTGACATTTTTTTGTGACCAGTAAGCGGTCGTAATTCTTTTTAAATCTAGTTTTCTTTTATTAATTATTCTGTGCGGTCCTGCAATATCATGGTCGCTCCACAATGGAAGTCGAATATTTCTGGGGACGTCGCAAAAGTATGGTTTAGTGAAGTATGATCGTCTGCTCTCTAATAAATGATGCGGCGGAGAAACTATTAGGTAGGTCTCCATCCATAAATACTGCAAAGGTCAAGCGAAAACCGTATACGAAAAAATAAACCGATTTGTTTACATTTGTGCCGAAAAATGCATTGGAAGCCTTCTCTTTATTATAACAGTGACACTATTTTTTTTCCACATTGACCCTACATTTTATTCATTGACCGTCGAGTGCCTGTGGGATGACACACAAGTTATTTAACATAGAATGAGACCACAGGATGACACACAAGTTATTTAACATAGAATGAGACCACAGGATGACACACAAGTTATTTAACATAGAATGAGACCACAGGATGACACACAAGTTATTTAACATAGAATGAGACCACAGGATGACACACAAGTTATTTAACATAGAATGAGACCACAGGATGACACACAAGTTATCTAACATAGAATGAGACCACAGGATGACACACAAGTTATTTAACATAGAATGAGACCACAGGATGACACACAAGTTATTTAAGATAGAATGAGACCACAGGATGACACACAAGTTATTTAACATAGAATGAGACCACGGGATGACACACAAGTTATTTAACATATACAGTTTTACAAATTGATAGAGATTTTCATTTCGTTCATAATTACCTGCGATAGCTCCCATTGAACGTCCAGCAACCAGACATCCATCGACAAGCTTGTGTGGATCGTGTCTCATAATCTCTCTGTCTTTACAAGTACCTGGTTCACCTTCATCAGCATTTACAACTAAATATTTCGGTCTGAAATCATAAAAGAGATTATCATAATTATGACAATAAATTTATATCGTATAAAATAATTATAAAATATTCTGTGTACTGTAAACCAACTTATTTTCGCGGCTATTATGTTTCGCGTTTTTCTGCTTGAAGACAGTTTCGCTGAGATTTAATTTCGCGATAACCAAAATGCTAAAAGTTGAAATTTTTCGCGGTATGACTTTGGTCTACATCGCCTTCGACATCGGTTGTTTTTTTATAACAAGAGTTGTCTTTCGTAATATATTATTGATCGTTCGATTGACATACTCAATGTGTAAATTTATTAGAATAAACAAAACAGGCGTTCAGTGTTCAAAATGTCTCTTCAAAAGTGGTTGATTGTTGTTTTACGCCAACTCCATAATTAAGTGTGTATATTTATGTCCAGTTTTTGTCATCATATAATAAATTTGTCGCCTGTGCTATTTTCTTAAAAAACGAAAAAAAGTTTATATTATAGAACATGATAGACCAAGATGTCATAATGTTGTAGTTGATCTCGTTTGTTTTTCCAATGATTATCGGATTATCCCCATTGATTAATAGTTTCAATTATCAACGTACTTATAGGTGACAGCAATTATTGATTTTATAATCCCAGCTGATTATCACAATCAAACGCTTTTAATTACCAGTCAACATTATGCTCACGGCACTTTATACTACAATATACATGTATAATAATAAAACATGTTTTGAACACATTTCGATAATTTTCTTCACTTATAATTATATTTACCAACGAGTAACTTTATAAATTTTAATTTACATGACCCCCCCAATTTTAACTACGTATACATGACTTTGTGTTGTCTAATGGATATCGATCTATACCAGAAAATACATTACGCTATATGGTGTTTGCTAGGCTATATATGTTCTTGTTTCTTACACACTATAGACCGACTTGTTCGCGGATATAAACTTTCGCGATGTTTTACTCTACCGCGAAAGTCGCGAAGGTTTATAGCACGCGAACAAAAGTTGGTTTACAGTATTTTGCTGTGAAAATAAAAAAAAACTTTTTAATAAAAGATAAGGCAAAAAAAAGAAAAAAAAAGACTGATTGTACGATGTTGCATTTATTTGACGACCTATGATTGGATAAAATAATTCCTAAAAATAACGATGAAAGCAGAGCCATATATGGAAATCTAGAGAATAAGATTAATACACTTTACTGGCAAGTTGAAAATTCCATTCCTAAAATTAACGATAGAAGCAGACTGTAGCATTGTGTAATCTATTATTGCATAATTTGACCTTGACGCTGTCCGAAATAAAGAAATATTGTAATCGATAACTGAGACAACGTATTTGAACAGACGCTCACTTTCTTGACTTGGTGTAGGACCTAACACATAATCATACATGATCGCTCACTTTCCTCACTTGGTGTAGGACCTAACACATAATCATACATGATAGCTCACTTTCCTGACTTGGTGTAGGACCTAACACATAATCATACATGATCGCTCACTTTCCTCACTTGGTGTAGGACCTAACACAATCATACATGATTGCTCACTTTCCTGACTTGGTGTAGGACCTAACACATAATCATACATGATCGCTCACTTTCCTGACTTGGTGTAGGATCTAACACATAATCATACATGATCGCTCACTTTCCTGACTTGGTGTAGGACCTAGCACATAATCATACATGATCGCTCACTTTCCTCACTTGGTGTAGGACCTAGCACATAATCATACATGATCACTCACTTTCCTGACTTGGTGTAGGACCTAGCACATAATCATACATGATCGCTCACTTTCCTGACTTGGTGTAGGATCTAACACATAATCATACATGATCGCTCACTTTCCTGACTTGGTGTAGGACCTAACACATAATCATACATGATCACTCACTTTCCTGACTTGGTGTAGGACCTAGCACATAATCATACATGATCGCTCACTTTCCTCACTTGGTGTAGGATCTAACACATAATCATACATGATCGCTCACTTTCCTCACTTGGTGTAGGACCTAACACATAATCATACATGATCACTCACTTTCCTGACTTGGTGTAGGACCTAGCACATAATCATACATGATCGCTCACTTTCCTGACTTGGTGTAGGATCTAACACATAATCATACATGATCGCTCACTTTCCTGACTTGGTGTAGGACCTAGCACATAATCATACATGATCGCTCACTTTCCTCACTTGGTGTAGGACCTAGCACATAATCATACATGATCACTCACTTTCCTGACTTGGTGTAGGACCTAGCACATAATCATACATGATCGCTCACTTTCCTGACTTGGTGTAGGATCTAACACATAATCATACATGATCGCTCACTTTCCTGACTTGGTGTAGGACCTAACACATAATCATACATGATCACTCACTTTCCTCACTTGGTGTAGGACCTAGCACATAATCATACATGATCGCTCACTTTCCTCACTTGGTGTAGGATCTAACACATAATCATACATGATCGCTCACTTTCCTCACTTGGCGTAGGATCTAACACATAATCATACATGATCGCTCACTTTCCTCACTTGGCGTAGGATCTAACACATAATCATACATGATCGCTCACTTTCCTCACTTGGTGTAGGATCTAACACATAATCATACATGATCGCTCACTTTCCTCACTTGGTGTAGGATCTAACACATAATCATACATGATCGCTCACTTTCCTCACTTGGTGTAGGACCTAACACATAATCATACATGATCACTCACTTTCCTGACTTAGTGTAGGACCTAGCACATAATCATACATGATCGCTCACTTTCCTGACTTGGTGTAGGACCTAGCACATAATCATACATGATCGCTCACTTTCCTGACTTGGTGTAGGACCTAACACATAATCATACATGATCGCTCACTTTCCTGACTTGGTGTAGGACCTAGCACATAGTCATACATGATCACTCACTTTCCTCACTTGATGTAGGATATAGCACATAATCATACATGATCGCTCACTTTCCTCACTTGGTGTAGGATCTAACACACAATCATACATGATCGGTCACTTTCCTCACTTGCTGTAGGACCTAACACATAGTCATACATGATCGCTCACTTTCCTGACTTGGTGTAGGATCTAACACATAGTCATACATGATCGGTCACTTTCCTGACTTGGTGTAGGATCTAACACATAATCATACATGATCGGTCACTTTCCTGACTTGGTGTAGGACCTAGCACATAATCATACATGATCGGTCACTTTCCTGACTTGGTGTAGGACCTAACACATAATCATACATGATCGGTCACTTTCCTGACTTGGTGTAGGACCTAACACATAATCATACATGATCGGTCACTTTCCTGACTTGGTGTAGGACCTAACACATAATCATACATGATCGGTCACTTTCCTCACTGGGTGTAGGACCTAGCACATAATCATACATGATCGCTCACTTTCCTGACTTGGTGTAGGACCTAGCACATAATCATACATGATCGGTCACTTTCCTGACTTGGTGTAGGACCTAACACATAATCATACATGATCGGTCACTTTCCTGACTTGGTGTAGGACCTAACACATAATCATACATGATCGGTCACTTTCCTGACTTGGTGTAGGACCTAACACATAATCATACATGATCGGTCACTTTCCTCACTGGGTGTAGGACCTAACACATAATCATACATGATCGGTCACTTTCCTGACTTGGTGTAGGACCTAGCACATAATCATACATGATCGCTCACTTTCCTGACTTGGTGTAGGACCTAACACATAATCATACATGATCGCTCACTTTCCTGACTTGGTGTAGGACCTAACACATAATCATACATGATCGCTCACTTTCCTGACTTGGTGTAGGACCTAACACATAATCATACATGATCGCTCACTTGGTGTAGGAACTTTATATAAACAATGGTGATATTAAACTACTTTTATGGATCCACACCTCCCCTCTTAGTGAAATGAATCGGCCCACCTCCCCTATAAGTGAAATGAATCGGCCATGCAAGTTCTTTCCAAATGCTTTTTAAATTATATAATTCATACAAGAGCATCCTCAAGCAAGATTGTGTTGATTGTTGGCTGCCTACCCTCCAGTGACTCTTATTTCATGCATATTCCGGACGGGAACAAGTTGAACAATATATAAAAAACAATAAAGAAATGACGGAGGGATGGCTCAGCCAGGGCAACACAGTTTGACTGCCACTAGAAAGTAATGATAGTTAAATAAGGGTTCGATCGGGAACATACAAACGAACATTTTTCACGAATGACCTCATTAATTATACACAGTTCTAGTCTTATATGTTGGTTAAATTGATTGATTGATTGATTGGCGCTTAACGCAAAATTTAGCAGTATACAGCTATATCGTGGCTTTTTGATTAAAAGAAAAAATGTAGTCTTTAAGGTTTTCACTTTAACATGCCAATACAGTGCTGAAAAACGATTTATATTCAATTATATTTGTAATTGGTTTAAAGAAAACCAAACGAACGAACTACTAAATGTAACGGGGAATAGTTAAGGTACTCTTGTAGCTTTATCATGTAATTACCATAAAAACATACATTTCCTCTTACTTCGTGATATTGACTAATAACCTAGGTAACAAAATGTTAGTTATAAATCTAATGGTTAATATCCTAGGGTTATTTGTAAATTTAATGTCTCCTAGACCGGATCCAATTTATTAAACGTTTAGGTTTACGTTAAAGGTTCTGTTTAAGAAGTTTGCTGGCCAACCAATACCTTTATGTTTAAGTGTAATAGATAGTTTTATATTTCTCACACCGAATCTACGTTAATAAACGTTTAGATTTACGTTACATTTTCTGTTTAATAAGTTTGCTGCCAACCAAAGGCTTGATAACATACCTTTATATATGTGTATTAGGTAATTTTATATCTCTCAGACCGGATCCAATTTATTAAAGGTTTCTTTATCGTTGCAGGTTCTATTTAAGAAGTTTGCAGGCCAACCAGGGTTTGGTAAATTGTCTTTATTTCTAAGTGTCTTAGGTAAGATATGATAATTGGCAGATTTTAAAATAGTGGCGCTAAGCTTGATTTGTCCAATCAAAATAAAATATGATGCAAAATTTTATATAAACAGTACAATATGCTTATTTGTGTCCCGCACATTTGTACAACACGAATAATTCCTCTCCAATTCGTAGAACATCTGAAACGTTTGAAGATACTAAAATGGGCAATACGACGCCGAAAATGGGCAATACGACGCCGAAAATGGATTAATGGGCAAAACGACGCCGACAATAGATTAATGGGCAATACGACGCCGACGATGGATTAATGGGCAAAACGACGCCGAAAATGGATTAATGGGCAAAACAACGCCGACGATGGATTAATGGGCAATACGACGCCGAAAATGGATTAATGGGCAAAACGACGCCGAAAATGGATTAATGGGCAAAACGACGCCGACAATAGATTAATGGGCAATACGACGCCGAAAATAGATCGATGGGCAATACGACGCCGAAAATGGATTAATGGGTAAAACGACGCCGACAATAGATTAATGGGCAATACGACGCCGACGATGGATTAATGGGCAAAACGACGCCGAAAATGGATTAATGGGCAAAACGACGCCGAAAATGGATTAATGGGCAAAACGACGCCGACAATAGATTAATGGGCAATACGACGCCGAAAATAGATTGATGGGCAATACGACGCCGAAAATGGATTAATGGGTAAAACGACGCCGACAATAGATTAATGGGCAATACGACGCCGACGATGGATTAATGGGCAAAACGACGCCGAAAATGGATTAATGGGCAAAACAACGCCGAAAATGGATTAATGGGCAAAACGACGCCGAAAATGGATTAATGGGCAATACGACGCCGAAAATAAATTAATGGGCAATACAACGCCGAAAATGGATTAATGGGCAATATGACGCCGAAAATGGATTAATGGGCAATACGACACCGAAAATGGATTAATGGGCAATACGACGCCGAGAATGGATTAATGGGCAAAACGACGCCGAAAATGGATTAATGGGCAAAACGACGCCGAAAATGGATTAATGGGCAATACGACGCCGAGAATGGATTAATGGGTAAAACGACGCCGAAAATGGATTAATGGACAAAACGACGCCGAAAATGAATTAATGGGTAAAACGACGCCGAAAATGGATAAATGGGCAAAACGACGCCGAAAATGGATTAATGGACAAAACGACGCCGAAAATGAATTAATGGGTAAAACGACGCCGAAAATGGATTAATGGGCAATACGACGCCGAAAATGGATCAATGGGCAATAAGACGCCGAAAATGGGCAATACGACGCCGAAAATGGATTAATGGGCAATACGACACCGACAATGGATTAATGGGCAATACGACGCCGAAAATGGATTAATGGGAAATACAACGCCGAAAATGGATTAATGAGCAAAACGACGCCGAAAATGGATTAATGGGCAAAACGACGCCGAAAATGGATTAATGGGCAAAACGACGCCGAAAATGGATTAATGGGCAATACGACGCCGAAAATGGATTAATGGGCAATACGACGCCGAGAATGGATTAATGGGCAATACGACACCGAAAATGGATTAATGGGCAAAACGACGCCGAAAATGGATTAATCGGCAATACGACGCCGAAAATGGATTAATGGGCAATACGACACCGAAAATGGATTAATGGGCAATACGACGCCGAAAATGGATTAATGAGCAATACGACGCCGAGAATGGATTAATGGGCAATACGACACCGAAAATGGATTAATGGGCAATACGACGCCGAAAATGAATTAATGGGCAATACGACGCCGAGAATGGATAAATGGGCAATACGAAGCCGAAAATGGATTAATGGGCAATAAGACGCCGAAAATGGGCAATACGACGCCGAAAATGGATTAATGGGCAATACGACACCGACAATGGATTAATGGGCAATACGACGCCGAAAATGGATTAATGGGCAATACAACGCCGAAAATGGATTAATGGGCAAAACGACGCCGAAAATGGATTAATGGGCAAATCGACGCCGAAAATGGATTAATGGGCAAAACGACGCCGAAAATGGATTAATGGGCAATACGACGCCGAAAATAGATTAATGGGCAATTCGACACCGAAAATGGATTAATGGGCAATACGACGCCGAAAATGGATTAATGAGCAATACGACGCGAGAATGGATTAATGGACAATACGACACCGAAAATGGATTAATGGGCAATACGACGCCGAAAATGAATTAATGGGCAATACGACGCCGAGAATGGATTAATGGGCAATACGACGCCGAAAATGGATTAATGGGCAATACGACACCGAAAATGGATTAATGGGCAATACGACGCCGAAAATGGATTAATGGGCAATACGACGCCGAGAATGGATTAATGGGCAATACGACACCGAAAATGGATTAATGGGCAAAACGACGCCGAAAATGGATTAATCGGCAATACGACGCCGAAAATGGATTAATGGGCAATACGACACCGAAAATGGATTAATGGGCAATACGACGCCGAAAATGGATTAATGAGCAATACGACGCCGAGAATGGATTAATGGGCAATACGACACCGAAAATGGATTAATGGGCAATACGACGCCGAAAATGAATTAATGGGCAATACGACGCCGAGAATGGATAAATGGGCAATACGAAGCCGAAAATGGATTAATGGGCAATAAGACGCCGAAAATGGGCAATACGACGCCGAAAATGGATTAATGGGCAATACGACACCGACAATGGATTAATGGGCAATACGACGCCGAAAATGGATTAATGGGCAATACAACGCCGAAAATGGATTAATGGGCAAAACGACGCCGAAAATGGATTAATGGGCAAATCGACGCCGAAAATGGATTAATGGGCAAAACGACGCCGAAAATGGATTAATGGGCAATACGACGCCGAAAATAGATTAATGGGCAATTCGACACCGAAAATGGATTAATGGGCAATACGACGCCGAAAATGGATTAATGAGCAATACGACGCGAGAATGGATTAATGGACAATACGACACCGAAAATGGATTAATGGGCAATACGACGCCGAAAATGAATTAATGGGCAATACGACGCCGAGAATGGATTAATGGGCAATACGACGCCGAAAATGGATTAATGGGCAATACGACACCGAAAATGGATTAATGGGTAATACGACGCCGAAAATGGATTGAAAGACAATACAATAGGAAAAAGAAAACGGGGAAAAAGACAAACAATGATCAACAAAAAACTACATAAAAAGCTAAGAATTGCGGTACAGAACTCCTCAAACAATGGAGGTGCACTAAGGTGTTCCGAAAGGGTAACACTTTCTGCTCCATTAGTGGTATCCATCATGTTACTATTGTTAAGCATCCGGTGATTATATCTACAGCACGAGTTTATATAGATTATAATAATAATAATAATAATAATAATAATAATAATAATAATAATAATTACTACTACTACTACTAATATTGCTAATAATGATAATAATAATAATTCTTCCTTTTATATTCTACAGGTTTATTTTCCACTTTGTTCTTATGGCCTATAGTCCTAGCTTTGGCTCTTACCAATAAAGAGAGAATATCGGGAACGATTATTCCATGGGGGAAAGTTTGTGGAACAACAGCATTGTTTTTATGTAAGTTCTACCTATTAACAACAGTTAAATCGGCAATGTTACGGGACAATGCATAAAAGAGCAGTCTTAGAGGACAATACATAAACTGGCCGAGCTCTGGGCAGTACAGAGAATGGCAATATAGAAGATATTGTAGAAAATTCAAGTAAATCAAATGCCGTAAATAACAGACGGACTGACAATAAAATGGTCATAGACAAAAGGGCAAAAAGACAAACCACGATCTATTAAGCACTACACAAAACACTAAATTTAGAACAAGAAGAGTATGAAGATATCAAAGGGGCAATCAGAATCCGTATATCGAAGAAGAACAGACAACACAATAAAACTAGGGGTGAATTCAAGTGATCCAGAAGGGTAAGAAGTTCCTGCTCAACTAGTGGAACCGTGTGTAATCATATGTTCTTGATAGTTAGAAGCAACAGAAAATAAAGTTTCAAAACAAATAAATGTTCAGGACCAGGATTTCTAATGTCATATTCGTGGCGTTTTATGTGATCAGGAAGTTAAGGTGAGAGGTAATTGTTAGTTTTGTTGATATTGGTGGAATTGTTGATCATCACTGTTTATACTTTCTTTTTTATCATTTGTTATTTTCAGCATACCATATTTTGATGACATATACAAGTGGATTAACATATAAAATATTTTTTGGACTTGGAGTGGCTTTAGGTATCCCAATATGTACAAGTAAGTATGTGCTTTATACTTAATTAGTCGTCGGCCGTTAGAGAAAACCGACAAGGGAATCAAGAATTGACAACCCAGACCCACTGGCAACATGACTCGGAACGAATGGAAATGCTTATATTATCAAATTGATGCTAAAGAAATGTGTGCTAATCAAAAAAAGACTAGAGAAAATCGAAGAGTCAATTAAGACAATCTTGGAAACAGGAAACATCGGGTACACACAACACAGGAGGAAGTAAAAACATACAAAATACACAACACAGAAAACAAAGAGGAGCAACACGAACACCACCAAAAAACCGGGAGTGAATCTAGGTGCTAGTGAAGGGTGAACAGTTCCTATACATGTCGTGTTACCGGGAGTGAATCTAGGTGCTAGTGAAGGGTGAACAGTTCCTATACCTGTCGTGTTACCGGGAGTGAATCTAGGTGCTAGCGAAGGGTGAACAGTTCCTATACCTGTCGTGTTACCGGGAGTGAATCTAGGTGCTAGCGAAGAGTGAACAGTTCATATACCTGTCATGTTACCGGGAGTGAATCTAGGTGCTAGCGAAGAGTGAACAGTTTCTATACCTGTCGTGTTACCGGGAGTGAATCTAGGTGCTAGTGAAGGGTGAACAGTTTCTATACCTGTCGTGTTACCGGGAGTGAATCTAGGTGCTAGCGAAGGGTGAATAGTTTCTATACCTGTCGTGTTACCGGGAGTGAATCTAGGTACTAGCGAAGAGTGAACAGTTCATATACCTGTCATGTTACCGGGAGTGAATCTAGGTGCTAGTGAAGGGTGAACAGTTTCTATACCTGTCGTGTTACCGGGAGTGAATATAGGTGCTAGCGAAGGGTGAACAGTTCCTATACCTGTCGTGTAACCGGGAGTGAATCTAGGTGCTAGCGAATGGTGAACACTTCCTATTCCTGTCGTGTTACCGGGAGTGAATCTAGGTGCTAGCGAAGGGTGAACAGTTCCTATACCTGTCGTGTTACCGGGAGTGAATCTAGGTGCTAGCGAAGGGTGAACAGTTCCTATACCTGACGTGTTACCGGGAGTACATCTAGGTGCTAGCGAAGGGTGAACAGTTCCTATTTCTTATAAGATACCTGTCGTGTTCCTCATAGTAAGTCTTTTTTTCCAATTTGCTAAGATTTGTAGAACAAAGTTAATATAATAAACTGGTATGTTAGAAGGATTTGAATTAAATTGTCTCCCCTGACGCCCTGATATTGAAAATAGTTCCGTTGGGTTATGGCATATGGGGTTCTAATTTTGAAAAGGGTTGCATCTAAATAGTGACTACTTGACTTATTTAGACAATGAAATCCCGGAGAGCTATAACAAACAGACCGGTGTACTTTTCAGTCTTGTGTAATTGACTGGAATCCTCAATTAATAGAGTTGGTATCACTACTCAGACTCAAGTCAGTGGTTGTGCAATGTATAAAAACATGACGCGTTTCTGGAATAACCTTCATCATGTACGCTCAATATCGAAAAATTAGAAAGTCAAATAATTTAAAAGTGTTTAGGAGCAATAAATGCAAAGATCATACACAGGATAGCCAAAATCAGCTATGTTGCGGTTTTTCATGTCTTTGATGATGTATTTGGCATATATTGTATTTGTTGTAGCTTATGTGTTACCTATTACAGTTTCAGATTATGTGTTTAAAAATTTGACATTAAATGGTATGGAAATAGCAGCTCTGAGTTTAACATTGACTGGCTTGTTGTTAGTGCTATGGCCAGAGAGGTGTCCAGCGGGGTTATACAAACCATTTAAATGTTGTGTCAAAAATGAAATTGAAGCTCAACAACGAGAACAACGATCACATTCTCACTCCGTTCTACATTTCAATAAGACTTGACTATGGCAAGGTTTTGGCGTCAAAATTTCTGAAGAGACATAAAGTACAGTGGGTTTTATATCATAAAAGTATTGATCATAATGAACCTTTCGGAATTAATATTATGAACGTGATATCGATAAGGATCATATAGCACGTGTACAGAACGTGATATCGTGTACAGAACGTGATATCGAAAGGAACCAGGCATTTGTGTCATATCTTTCCTAGACTTATCATAGACATAGACAGGGAACCATGCACGGAATGGATAATGGAAAAACAAACACTTCAGCATTTTATTTATATACTAACTTTTTATGCAATGTATGTTGTTAATATATTTTATGGTAAATACATCAATAATGACCAGTGTATTAATTACACTGTGGATGTCTATATATAGAAATAATGAAATCGTCGCAAGTTAACATTGTTAGTGGATAAAATGAATTAGATGAGAAATAGATTATCGCCCCATTTCGCAGACGACAGCATACATTTCTCGTTATTACATTAGTGAAGACCAGGTGTATTACTGTAATAAGACTGTAGATGTCCATATATGGTAGTGAAATCGTCACAAATTATCATGGCGCTTGTAAAAAAAATAATGAGGTGAGAAATAAATTATTTCCCCATTTTCCAGACGGCTACACAATTGGCCTATGACGATTGGTGCTATAAAATTAATTTGTTGTCGATTAAAAACAATAGTTGACGTAGATGACAGATGTGGAGTAGGAACTGCCTACCCTTCCGGAGCACCTGAGTTCACCCCCGGTTTTTAGTGAGGTTCATGTTACTCGATCTTTAGTTTTATGTGTATTATTTATAGATCGTTGTTTGTCCTTTTGTACTTTTTCTTTTGGCCATTGTGTTGTCTGTTCTTCTTTGATTTACGGATTCTGATTACCCCTTTTGTATCTTCAAACGCTTCTTAGAAAGTTCGTATTGTCTGTTATAAGATAATAACCGTCTTGTTGTATAATCTATTTGAGCATATGTTACTCAATCTTTAGTTTTCTGTGTGCTTTGTACTCATTGTTTGTCCTTTTGTACTTTTTCTTTGGGCTGTTGTCTGTCCTTCATGATTTACGACTTCTGAATACCCTTCATGATTTACGACTTCTGAATACCCTTAACTTTAAACTTGTCTTGCATTTGATATTCTGAACCATCAGAAATCTGTCAATTAATTAGAAAAGAGAATAATTAAAGTAATGAGCTACAGTTTGCTAGAAGCTAGCGTTGGTGGTCGTTAAAGACCCCTCCTTTTATCCAAGGTAACAATTTTCAATCTTAATTATCATCTTTTTCCCTATTGCAGTCTTAACTTCAGTCCGTAGTTATTCTGTACTTACAATGTCCATTGTTTGAAAACCTTGTCCTCATAATGGACATTGCTGGTTCGATCCCGCTCATGGTGAGGTGTGCTCGAAACAACATTATGTAATAACGTTTGTCGGTAGATCGGTGGTTTTCTCCGGTTTCCTCCAGCAATAAAGCTGCCGGCACTTTATAGCTCAAATATTGTTCAAAGTGGCGTTAAACACCATACCCCTAACCCTGAACATCGCTGAACAAATGTTAACATAATTTTAAGCAACAATCAATCTGATTGAGGTTATTTCTTCATGAACCGAACAAATAATTTCGATCAATCCTTATAAATTAATTCAAACTTTTTTTGTTATGATATTGAAAAATTGATTTATTTTTTCAAAATAAGGCAAATAATCGGAAATAAATTTAAATAACCCCAAAGGTACCTCATTTAATGAAAATCGCCTGATGACAACGGCACGCGACGCCTTGAGAACGACGTCTATTTTCAGATTCAGTACATATGAAAATAACCTCAACTTTTTAAACCAACCAAAACACGTATAAAATTACATGTGACTCTAAAATTAATGTATATATTAATATAACTTTAAGCAACAATCAATCAATCAATCAATCAATCAATCAATCAATCAATCAATAATTTACTCTTAATAAAACTAACTTAGATGTCAACATGTCGTTGCGCATGTTGCATATTAACACATCCTATCACAAAAATATTAAAGTACAAATTAAATTTAAGAGAAAATCGAAGGTGCAATTATGAATGGACAATCCAGAGAAACTGGCAACATTGGGTACACAAGACACAGGACGAAGTTTGAAAATACCCAAGACGTAATCGCCAGCGGTGAATCGACAATGTAATGGTCAAATGAAGAAGGATGAGGAAACAAACCATGGTACCCAACACACAGGAAACTAAAGATTGAGAAATACGAACCCTCAAAAACGGGTGCTAGTTCAATTCCTGTTCCACTAGTGGTACCAGTTGTGTTAATTTTCAAACGACACAACCATCACTTAATACAGAATTCGCGTAAACAAATAAATATATACCTCCTTACAAAAGCACGGAAACAAAGACGAAGCGAACATCTTGTTACACAAAAATCGTAGCAGACATCACACAACGGAAATAATATGGCGATATGTAATTTGACAAATGAACAACATGAACCAACCCAAAACGGAGGACGATTTTGAGTGCTACGGGAGAGTAGGCATTTTACATCATATTTAAATAGCACTTCAAGATTTTGAAAGCAACAATTTAACTGAACAAGTAGATGTCATCAGAACTTAATCATGATCGGGTTCCAGATATATCATTATGTCGGTGACGTTTTAGAAAAAAATGAGTGGGGCAAAAATACAATTTTAATTAGATTGATCCTAATACAAACAACATGAAAGAGACACTATTATGTCTCTAGTTGTTTGTAGGGGGTCAAAAAGAGACACTATAATGTCTCTAGTTTGTAGGGAGGTCACAAAGAGACACTATTATGTCTCTAGTCTAGTTGTTTGTAGGGGGGCTGACACTATTATGTCTCTAGTCTAGTTGTTTGTAGGGGGTCACAAAGAGACACTATTATGTCTAGTTGTTTGTAGGGGTGTCACAAAGAGACACTATTATGTCTCTAGTTGTTTGTAGGGGGGTGTCACAAAGAGACACTATTATGTCTCTAGTTGTTTGTAGGGGGGTCACAAAGAGACACTATTATATCTCTAGTTGTTTGTAGGGGGTCACAAAAAGACACTAGTATGTCTCTAGTTGTTTGTAGGGGGGTGTCACAAAGAGACACTATTATGTCTAGTTGTTTGTAGGGGGGTCACAAAGAGACACTATTATATCTCTAGTTGTTTGTAGGGGGTCACAAAAAGACACTATTATGTCTCTAGTTGTTTGTAGGGGAGGGGGTGTCACAAAGAGACACTATTATGTCTCTAGTTGTTTGTAGGGGGGTCACAAAGAGACACTATTATATCTCTAGTTGTTTGTAGGGGTCACAAAAAGACACTATTATGTCTCTAGTTGTTTGTAGGGGGGTGTCACAAAGAGACACTATTATGTCTAGTTGTTTGTAGGGGGATCACAAAGAGACACTATTATATCTCTAGTTGTTTGTAGGGGGATCACAAAGAGACACTATTATGTCTCTAGTTGTTTGTAGGGGGGTAACAAAGAGACACTATTATATCTAGTTGTTTGTAGTGGGGGTCACAAAGAGACACTATTATGTCTCTAGATGTTGTAGGGGGTCACAAAGAGACACTATTATATCTCTAGTTGTTTGTAGGGGGGTCACAAAGAGACACTATTATGTCTCTAGTTGTTTGTAGGGGGGTCACAAAGAGACTATTATGTCTCTAGTTGTTTGTAGGGGGTCACAAAGAGACACTATTATATCTCTAGTTGTTTGTAGGGGAGGGGGTGTCACAAAGAGACACTATTATGTCTCTAGTTGTTTGTAGGGGGGTCACAAAGAGACACTATTATATCTCTAGTTGTTTGTAGGGGGTCACAAAAAGACACTATTATGTCTCTAGTTGTTGGTAGGGGGTCACAAAGAGACACTATTATGTCTAGTTGTTTGTAGGGGTGTCACAAAGAGACACTATTATGTCTCTAGTTGTTTGTAGGGGGGTGTCACAAAGAGACACTATTATGTCTCTAGTTGTTTGTAGGGGGTGTCACAAAGAGACACTATTATATCTCTAGTTGTTTGTAGGGGGTCACAAAAAGACACTATTATGTCTCTAGTTGTTTGTAGGGGGGTGTCACAAAGAGACACTATTATGTCTAGTTGTTTGTAGGGGGGTCACAAAGAGACACTATTATATCTCTAGTTGTTTGTAGGGGGGTCACAAAGAGACACTATTATGTCTCTAGTTGTTTGTAGTGGGGTCACAAAGAGACACTATTATGTCTCTAGTTGTTTGTAGGGGGGTCACAAAGAGACACTATTATGTCTCTAGTTGTTTGTAGTGGGGGTCACAAAGAGACACTATTATGTCTCTAGATGTTGTAGGGGGGTCACAAAGAGACACTATTATATCTCTAGTTGTTTGTAAGGGGGTCACAAAGAGACACTATTATGTCTCTAGTTGTTTGTAGGGGGGTCACAAAGAGACTATTATGTCTCTAGTTGTTTGTAGGGGGGTCACAAAAAGACACTATTATATCTCTAGTTGTTTGTAGGGGAGGGGGTGTCACAAAGAGACACTAATATGTCTCTAGTTGTTTGTAGGGGGGTCACAAAGAGACACTATTATGTCTCTAGTTGTTTGTAGGGGGGTCACAAAGAGACACTATTATATCTCTAGTTGTTTGTAGGGGGTCACAAAAAGACACTATTATGTCTCTAGTTGTTGGTAGGGGGTCACAAAGAGACACTATTATGTCTAGTTGTTTGTAGGGGTGTCACAAAGAGACACTATTATGTCTCTAGTTGTTTGTAGGGGGGTGTCACAAAGAGACACTATTATGTCTCTAGTTGTTTGTAGGGGGGTCACAAAGAGACACTATTATATCTCTAGTTGTTTGTAGGGGTCACAAAAACACACTATTATGTCTCTAGTTGTTTGTAGGGGGGTGTCACAAAGAGACACTATTATGTCTAGTTGTTTGTAGGGGGGTCACAAAGAGACACTATTATATCTCTAGTTGTTTGTAGGGGGGTCACAAAGAGACACTATTATGTCTCTAGTTGTTTGTAGTGGGGTCACAAAGAGACACTATTATGTCTCTAGTTGTTTGTAGGTCGGTCACAAAGAGACACTATTATATCTCTAGTTGTTTGTAGTGGGGGTCACAAAGAGACACTATTATGTCTCTAGATGTTGTAGGGGGGTCACAAAGAGACACTATTATACCTCTAGTTGTTTGTAGTGGGGTCACAAAGAGACATTATTATGTCTCTAGTTGTTTGTAGGGGGGTCACAAAGAGACTATTATGTCTCTAGTTGTTTGTAGGGGGGTCACAAAAAGACACTATTATATCTCTAGTTGTTTGTAGGGGAGGGGGTGTCACAAAGAGACACTATTATGTCTCTAGTTGTTTGTAGGGGGTGTCACAAAGAGACACTATTATGTCTCTAGTTGTTTGTAGGGGGGTCACAAAGAGACACTATTATATCTCTAGTTGTTTGTAGGGGGTCACAAAAAGACACTATTATGTCTCTAGTTGTTTGTAGGGGGTCACAAAGAGACACTATTATGTCTAGTTGTTTGTAGGGGGGTCACAAAGAGACACTATTATGTCTCTAGTTGTTTGTAGGGGGACACAAAGAGACACTATTAGGTCTCTAGTTGTTTGTAGGGGGTGTCACAAAGAGACACTATTATGTCTCTAGTTGTTTGTAGGGGGGTCACAAAGAGACACTATTATATCTCTAGTTGTTTGTAGCGGGTCACAAAAAGACACTATTATGTCTCTAGTTGTTGGTAGGGGGTCACAAAGAGACACTATTATGTCTAGTTGTTTGTAGGGGGGTCACAAAGAGACACTATCATGTCTCTAGTTGTTTGTAGGGGGGTCACAGAGAGACATTATTAAGTCTAGTTGTTTGTTGGGGTCACAAAGAGACACTATCATGTCTCTAGTTGTTTGTAGGGGGTCACCAAGAGACACTAATATGTTTCTAGTTGTTTGTAGGGGGGTCACAAATAGACACTATTATATCTCTAGTTGTTTGTAGGGGGGTCACAAAGAGACACTATTATGTCTCTAGTTGTTTGTAGGGGGTCACAAAGAGACACTATTATATCTCTAGTTGTTTGTAGGGGGGTCACAAAGAGACACTATTATATCTCTAGTTGTTTGTAGGGGGGTCACAAAGAGACACTATTATGTCTCTAGTTGTTTGTAGGGGGGTCACAAAGAGACAGTATTATGTCTCTAGTTGTTTGTAGGGGGGTCACAAAGAGACACTATTATGTCTCTAGTTGTTTGTAGGGGGGTCACAAAGGGACACTATTATATCTCTAGTTGTTTGTAGAGGGGTCACAAAGAGACACTATTATATCTCTAGTTGTTTGTAGGGGGTCACAAAGAGACACTATTATGTCTCTAGTTGTTTGTAAGGGGGTCACAAAGAGACTATTATGTCTCTAGTTGTTTGTAGGGGGGTCACAAAGAGACACTATTATGTCTCTAGTTGTTTGTAGGGGGGTCACAAAGAGACAGTATTATGTCTCTAGTTGTTTGTAGGGGGGTCACAAAGAGACACTATTATGTCTCTAGTTGTTTGTAGGGGGGTCACAAAGGGACACTATTATATCTCTAGTTGTTTGTAGAGGGGTCACAAAGAGACACTATTATATCTCTAGTTGTTTGTAGGGGGTCACAAAGAGACACTATTATATCTCTAGTTGTTTGTAGGGGGTCACAAAAAGACACTATTATGTCTCTAGTTGTTGGTAGGGGGTCACAAAGAGACACTATTATGTCTAGTTGTTTGTAGGGGTGTCACAAAGAGACACTATTATGTCTCTAGTTGTTTGTAGGGGGGTGTCACAAAGAGACACTATTATGTCTCTAGTTGTTTGTAGGGGGGTCACAAAGAGACACTATTATATCTCTAGTTGTTTGTAGGGGTCACAAAAACACACTATTATGTCTCTAGTTGTTTGTAGGGGGGTGTCACAAAGAGACACTATTATGTCTAGTTGTTTGTAGGGGGGTCACAAAGAGACACTATTATATCTCTAGTTGTTTGTAGGGGGGTCACAAAGAGACACTATTATGTCTCTAGTTGTTTGTAGTGGGGTCACAAAGAGACACTATTATGTCTCTAGTTGTTTGTAGGTCGGTCACAAAGAGACACTATTATATCTCTAGTTGTTTGTAGTGGGGGTCACAAAGAGACACTATTATGTCTCTAGATGTTGTAGGGGGGTCACAAAGAGACACTATTATATCTCTAGTTGTTTGTAGTGGGGTCACAAAGAGACATTATTATGTCTCTAGTTGTTTGTAGGGGGGTCACAAAGAGACTATTATGTCTCTAGTTGTTTGTAGGGGGGTCACAAAAAGACACTATTATATCTCTAGTTGTTTGTAGGGGAGGGGGTGTCACAAAGAGACACTATTATGTCTCTAGTTGTTTGTAGGGGGTGTCACAAAGAGACACTATTATGTCTCTAGTTGTTTGTAGGGGGGTCACAAAGAGACACTATTATATCTCTAGTTGTTTGTAGGGGGTCACAAAAAGACACTATTATGTCTCTAGTTGTTTGTAGGGGGTCACAAAGAGACACTATTATGTCTAGTTGTTTGTAGGGGGGTCACAAAGAGACACTATTATGTCTCTAGTTGTTTGTAGGGGGACACAAAGAGACACTATTAGGTCTCTAGTTGTTTGTAGGGGGTGTCACAAAGAGACACTATTATGTCTCTAGTTGTTTGTAGGGGGGTCACAAAGAGACACTATTATATCTCTAGTTGTTTGTAGCGGGTCACAAAAAGACACTATTATGTCTCTAGTTGTTGGTAGGGGGTCACAAAGAGACACTATTATGTCTAGTTGTTTGTAGGGGGGTCACAAAGAGACACTATCATGTCTCTAGTTGTTTGTAGGGGGGTCACAGAGAGACATTATTAAGTCTAGTTGTTTGTTGGGGTCACAAAGAGACACTATCATGTCTCTAGTTGTTTGTAGGGGGTCACCAAGAGACACTAATATGTTTCTAGTTGTTTGTAGGGGGGTCACAAATAGACACTATTATATCTCTAGTTGTTTGTAGGGGGGTCACAAAGAGACACTATTATGTCTCTAGTTGTTTGTAGGGGGTCACAAAGAGACACTATTATATCTCTAGTTGTTTGTAGGGGGGTCACAAAGAGACACTATTATATCTCTAGTTGTTTGTAGGGGGGTCACAAAGAGACACTAGTATGTCTCTAGTTGTTTGTAGTGGGGTCACAAAGAGACAGTATTATGTCTCTAGTTGTTTGTAGGGGGGTCACAAAGAGACACTATTATGTCTCTAGTTGTTTGTAGGGGGGTCACAAAGGGACACTATTATATCTCTAGTTGTTTGTAGAGGGGTCACAAAGAGACACTATTATATCTCTAGTTGTTTGTAGGGGGTCACAAAGAGACACTATTATGTCTCTAGTTGTTTGTAAGGGGGTCACAAAGAGACTATTATGTCTCTAGTTGTTTGTAGGGGGGTCACAAAGAGACACTATTATCTCTCTAGTTGTTTGTAGGGGGGTCACAAAGAGACAGTATTATGTCTCTAGTTGTTTGTAGGGGGGTCACAAAGAGACACTATTATGTCTCTAGTTGTTTGTAGGGGGGTCACAAAGGGACACTATTATATCTCTAGTTGTTTGTAGAGGGGTCACAAAGAGACACTATTATATCTCTAGTTGTTTGTAGGGGGTCACAAAGAGACACTATTATGTCTCTAGTTGTTTGTAAGGGGGTCACAAAGAGACTATTATGTCTCTAGTTGTTTTATAGGTGGGTCACAAAGAGACACTATTATGTTTCTAGTTGTTTGTAGGGGAGGGGGTGTCACAAAGAGACACTATTATGTCTCTAGTTGTTTGAAGGGGGTGTCACAAGGAGACACTATTATGTCTCTAGTTGTTTGTAGGGGGGTCACAAGTGACACTATTATGTCTCTCTAGTTGTTTGTAGGGGGAGGGTCACAAGTAACACTATTATGTCTCTAGTTGTTTGTAGGGGGGTCACAAAGAGACACTATTATGTCTCTAGTTGTTTGTAGGGGGTGTCACAAAGAGACACTATTATGTCTCTAGTTGTTTGTAGGGGGGTCACAAAGAGACACTATTATGTCTCTAGTTGTTTGTAGGGGGGTCACAAAGAGACACTATTATGTCTCTAGTTGTTTGAAGGGGGGTCACAAAGGGACACTATTATGTCTCTAGTTGTTTGTAGGGGGGTCACAAAGGGACACTCTTATGTCTCTAGTTGTTTGTAGGGGGTCACAAAGAGACACTATTATGTCTCTAGTTGTTTGTAGGGGGGTCACAAAGAGACTATTATATCTCTAGTTGTTTGTAGGGTGTCACAAAGAGACACTATTATGTCTCTAGTTGTTTGTAGGGGGGTGTCACAAAGAGACACTATTATGTCTCTAGTTGTTTGTAGGGGGGTCACAAAGAGACACTATTATATCTCTAGTTGTTTGTAGGGGGTCACAAAAAGACACTATTATGTCTCTAGTTGTTTGTAGGGGGGTGTCACAAAGAGACACTATTATGTCTAGTTGTTTGTAGGGGGGTCACAAAGAGACACTATTATATCTCTAGTTGTTTGTAGGGGGTCACAAAGAGACACTATTATGTCTCTAGTTGTTTGTAGTGGGGTCACAAAGAGACACTATTATGTCTCTAGTTGTTTGTAGGGGGGTCACAAAGAGACACTATTATGTCTCTAGTTGTTGTAGGGGTGTCACAAAGAGACACTATTATATCTCTAGTTGTTTGTAGGGGGGTCACAAAGAGACACTATTATGTCTCTAGTTGTTTGTAGGGGGGTGTCACAAAGAGACACTATTATGTCTAGTTGTTTGTAGGGGGGTCACAAAGAGACACTATTATATCTCTAGTTGTTTGTAGGGGGTCACAAAGAGACACTATTATGTCTCTAGTTGTTTGTGGTGGGGTCACAAAGAGACACTATTATGTCTAGTTGTTTGTAGGGGGGTCACAAAGAGACACTATTATGTCTCTAGTTGTTTGTAGGGGGGTCACAAAGAGACACTATTATATCTCTAGTTGTTTGTACTGGGGGTCACAAAGAGACACTATTATGTCTCTAGTTGTTGTAGGGGGTCACAAAGAGACACTATTATATCTCTAGTTGTTTGTATGGGGGTCACAAAGAGACACTATTATGTCTCTAGTTGTTTGTAGGGGGGTCACAAAGAGACTATTATGTCTCTAGTTGTTTGTAGGGGGTCACAAAGAGACACTATTATGTCTCTAGTTTTTTGTAGGGGAGGGGGTGTCACAAAGAAACACTATTATGTCTATTGTTGTTTGTAGGGGGGTTTCACAAGGAGACACTATTATGTCTCTAGTTGTTTGTAGGGGGGGTCACAAGTGACACTATTATGTCTCTCTAGTTGTTTGTAGGGGGAGGGTCACAAGTAACACTATTATGTCTCTAGTTGTTTGTAGGGGGGGTCACAAAGAGACACTATTATGTCTCTAGTTGTTTGTAGGAGGGTCACAAAGAAACACTATTATGTCTCTAGTTGTTTGTAGGGGGGTCACAAAGAGACACTATTATGTCTCTAGTTGTTTGTAGTGGGGTCACAAAGAAACACTATTATGTCTCGAGTTGTTTGAAGGGGGTGTCACAAAGAGACACTATTATGTCTCTAGTTGTTTGTAGGGGGGTCACAAACAGACACTATTATGTCTTTAGTTGTTTGTAGGGGGTCACAAAGAGACACTATTATGTCGCTAGTTGTTTGTAGGGGGGACACAAAGAGACACTATTATATCTCTAGTTGTTTGTAGGGGGGTCACAAACAGACACTATTATGTCTCTAGTTGTTTGTAGGGGGTCACAAAGAGACACTATTATGTCTCTAGTTGTTTGTAGGGGGGTCACAAAGAGACACTATTATGTCTCTAGTTGTTTGTAGGGGGGTCACAAAGAGACACTATTATGTCTCTAGTTGTTTGTAGGGGGGTCACAAAGAGACACTATTATGTCTCTAGTTGTTTGTAGAGGGGGCACAAAGAGACACTATTATGTCTCTTGTTGTTTGTAGGGGGGTAACAAAGAGACAGTATTATGTCTCTAATTGTTTGTGGGGGGTTCACAAAGAGACACTATTATATCTCTAGTTGTTTGTAGGGGGGTCACAAAGAGACACTATTATGTCTCTAGTTGTTTGTAGGGGGTCACAAAGAGACTATTATATCTCTAGTTGTTTGTAGGGGGTCACAAAGAGACACTATTATGTCTCTAGTTGTTTGTAAGGGAGGGGGTGTCACAAAGAGACACTATTATGTCTCTAGTTGTTTGTAGGGGGGTGTCACAAAGAGACACTATTATGTCTAGTTGTTTGTAGGGGGTCACAAAGAGACACTATTATATCTCTAGTTGTTTGTAGGGGGGTCACAAAGAGACACTATAATATGTCTCTAGTTGTTTGTAGTGGGGTCACAAAGAGACACTATTATGTCTCTAGTTGTTTGTAGGGGGGTCACAAAGAGACACTATAATATGTCTCTAGTTGTTTGTAGTGGGGTCACAAAGAGACACTATTATGTCGCTAGTTGTTTGTAGGGGGGACACAAAGAGACACTATTATATCTCTAGTTGTTTGTAGGGGGGTCACAAACAGACACTATTATGTCTCTAGTTGTTTGTAGGGGGTCACAAAGAGACACTATTATGTCTCTAGTTGTTTGTAGGGGGGTCACAAAGAGACACTATTATGTCTCTAGTTGTTTGTAGAGGGGGCACAAAGAGACACTATTATGTCTCTTGTTGTTTGTAGGGAGGTAACAAAGAGACAGTATTATGTCTCTAATTGTTTGTGGGGGGTTCACAAAGAGACACTATTATATCTCTAGTTGTTTGTAGGGGGGTAACAAAGAGACAGTATTATGTCTCTAATTGTTTGTGGGGGGTTCACAAAGAGACACTATTATATCTCTAGTTGTTTGTAGGGGGGGTCACAAAGAGACACTATTATGTCTCTAGTTGTTTGTAGGGGGTCACAAAGAGACTATTATATCTCTAGTTGTTTGTAGGGGGTCACAAAGAGACACTATTATGTCTCTAGTTGTTTGTAAGGGAGGGGGTGTCACAAAGAGACACTATTATGTCTCTAGTTGTTTGTAGGGGGGTGTCACAAAGAGACACTATTATGTCTAGTTGTTTGTAGGGGGTCACAAAGAGACACTATTATATCTCTAGTTGTTTGTAGGGGGGTCACAAAGAGACACTATAATATGTCTCTAGTTGTTTGTAGTGGGGTCACAAAGAGACACTATTATGTCTCTAGTTGTTTGTAGGGGGACACAAAGAGACACTATAATATGTCTCTAGTTGTTTGTAGTGGGGTCACAAAGAGACACTATTATGTCGCTAGTTGTTTGTAGGGGGGACACAAAGAGACACTATTATATCTCTAGTTGTTTGTAGGGGGGTCACAAACAGACACTATTATGTCTCTAGTTGTTTGTAGGGGGTCACAAAGAGACACTATTATGTCTCTAGTTGTTTGTAGGGGGGTCACAAAGAGACACTATTATGTCTCTAGTTGTTTATAGGGGGTCACAAAGAGACACTATTATGTCTCTAGTTGTTTGTAGGGGGGTCACAAAGAGACACTATTATGTCTCTAGTTGTTTGTAGAGGGGGCACAAAGAGACACTATTATGTCTCTTGTTGTTTGTAGGGGGGTAACAAAGAGACAGTATTATGTCTCTAATTGTTTGTGGGGGGTTCACAAAGAGACACTATTATATCTCTAGTTGTTTGTAGGGGGGGTCACAAAGAGACACTATTATGTCTCTAGTTGTTTGTAGGGGGTCACAAAGAGACTATTATATCTCTAGTTGTTTGTAGGGGGTCACAAAGAGACACTATTATGTCTCTAGTTGTTTGTAGGGGGGTGTCACAAAGAGACACTATTATGTCTAGTTGTTTGTAGGGGGTCACAAAGAGACACTATTATATCTCTAGTTGTTTGTAGGGGGGTCACAAAGAGACACTATAATATGTCTCTAGTTGTTTGTAGTGGGGTCACAAAGAGACACTATTATGTCTCTAGTTGTTTGTAGGGGGGTCACAAAGAGACACTATTATATCTCTAGTTGTTTGTAGGGGGGTCACAAAGAGACACTATTATGTCTCTAGTTGTTTGTAGTGGGGGTCACAAAGAGACACTATTATGTCTCTAGATGTTGTAGGGGGGTCACAAAGAGACACTATTATATCTCTAGTTGTTTGTAGGGGGGTCACAAAGAGACACTATTATGTCTCTAGTTGTTTGTTGGGGGGTCACAAAGAGACTATTATATCTCTAGTTGTTTGTAGGGGGGTCACAAAAAGACACTATTATATCTCTAGTTGTTTGTAGGGGAGGGGGTGTCACAAAGAGACACTATTATGTCTCTAGTTGTTTGTAGGGGGTGTCACAAAGAGAAACTATTATGTCTCTAGTTGTTTGTAGGGGGGTCACAAAGAGACACTATTATATCTCTAGTTGTTTGTAGGGGGTCACAAAAAGACACTATTATGTCTCTAGTTGTTGGTAGGGGGTCACAAAGAGACACTATTATGTCTAGTTATTTGTAGGGGGGTCACAAAGAGACACTATTATGTCTCTAGTTGTTTGTAGGGGGACACAAAGAGACACTATTATGACTCTAGTTGTTTGTAGGGGGGTCACAAAGAGACACTATCATGTCTCTAGTTGTTTGTAGGGGGGTCACAGAGAGACACTATTAAGTCTAGTTGTTTGTTGGGGTCACAAAGAGACACTATCATGTCTCTAGTTGTTTGTAGGGGGTCACCAAGAGACACTAATATGTCTCTAGTTGTTTGTAGGGGGGTCACAAAGAGACACTATTATATCTCTAGTTGTTTGTAGGGGGGTCACAAAGAGACACTATTATGTCTCTAGTTGTTTGTAGGGGGGTCACAAAGAGACACTATTATATCTCTAGTTGTTTGTAGGGGGGTCACAAAGAGACACTATTATATCTCTAATTGTTTGTAGGGGGGTCACAAAGAGACACTATTATGTCTCTAGTTGTTTGTAGGGGGGTCACAAAGAGACAGTAGTATGTCTCTAGTTGTTTGTAGGGGGGTCACAAAGAGACACTATTATGTCTCTAGTTGTTTGTAGGGGGGTCACAAAGGGACACTATTATGTCTCTAGTTGTTTGTAGGGGGGTCACAAAGGGACACTATTATGTTTCTAGTTGTTTGTAGGGGAGTCACAAAGAGACACTATTATGTCTCTAGTTGTTTGTAGGGGGGTCACAAAGAGACTATTATATCTCTAGTTGTTTGTAGGGGTCACAAAGAGACACTATTATGTCTCTAGTTGTTTGTAGGGGAGGGTGTGTCACAAAGAGACACTATTATGTCTCTAGTTGTTTGTAGGGGGGTGTCACAAAGAGACATTATTATGTCTCTAGTTGTTTGTAGGGGGGTCACAAAGAGACACTATTATATCTCTAATTGCTTGTAGGGGGTCACAAAAAGACACTATTATGTCTCTAGTTGTTTGTAGGGGGGTGTCACAAAGAGACACTATTATGTCTAGTTGTTTGTAGGTGGGTCACAAAGAGACACTATTATATCTCTAGTTGTTTGTAGGGGGTCACAAAGAGACACTATTATGTCTCTAGTTGTTTGTAGGGGGGTCAGAAAGAGACACTATTATGTCTCTAGTTGTTTGTAGAGGGGTCACAAAGAGACACTATTATATCTCTAGTTGTTTGTAGTGGGGGTCACAAAGAGACACTATTATGTCTCTAGTTGTTTGTAGGGGGGTCACAAAGAGACACTATTATATCTCTAGTTGTTTGTAGGAGGTCACAAAGAGACACTATTATGTCTCTAGTTGTTTGTAGGGGGGTCACAAAGAGACTATTATGTCTCTAGTTGTTTGTAGGTGGGTCACAAAGAGACACTATTATGTCTCTAGTTGTTTGTAGGGGAGGGGGTGTCACAAAGAGACACTATTATGTCTCTAGTTGTTTGAAAGGGGTGTCACAAGGAGACACTATTATGTCTATAGTTGTTTGTAGGGGGTCACAAGTGACACTATTATGTCTCTCTAGTTGTTTGTAGGGGGAGGGTCACAAGTAACACTATTATGTCTCTAGTTGTTTGTAGGGGGGGTCACAAAGAGACACTATTATGTCTCTAGTTGTTTGTAGGGGGTGTCACAAAGAGACACTATTATGTCTCTAGTTGTTTGTAGGGGGGTCACAAAGAGACACTATTATGTCTCTAGTTGTTTGTAGGGGGGTCACAAAGAGACACTATTATGTCTCTAGTTGTTTGTAGGGGGTCACAAAGGGACACTATTATGTCTCTAGTTGTTTGTAGGGGGGTCACAAAGGGACACTCTTATGTCTCTAGTTGTTTGTAGGGGGGTCACAAAGAGACTATTATATCTCTAGTTGTTTGTAGGGTGTCACAAAGAGACTATTATGTCTCTAGTTGTTTGTAGGGGAGGGGGTGTCACAAAGAGACACTATTATGTCTCTAGTTGTTTGTAGGGGGGTGTCACAAAGAGACACTATTATATCTCTAGTTGTTTGTAGGGGGGTCACAAAGAGACACTATTATATCTCTAGTTGTTTGTAGGGGGTCACAAAAAGACACTATTATGTCTCTAGTTGTTTGTAGGGGGTCACCAAGAGACACTAATATGTTTCTAGTTGTTTGTAGGGGGGTCACAAAGAGACACTATTATATCTCTAGTTGTTTGTAGGGGGTCACCAAGAGACACTAATATGTTTCTAGTTGTTTGTAGGGGGGTCACAAAGAGACACTATTATATCTCTAGTTGTTTGTAGGGGGGTCACAAAGAGACACTATCATGTCTCTAGTTGTTTGTAGGGGGTCACAAAGAGACACTATTATATCTCTAGTTGTTTGTAGGGGGGTCACAAAGAGACACTATTATATCTCTAGTTGTTTGTAGGGGGGTCACAAAGAGACACTATTATGTCTCTAGTTGTTTGTAGGGGGGTCACAAAGAGACAGTATTATGTCTCTAGTTGTTTGTAGGGGGGTCACAAAGAGACACTATTATGTCTCTAGTTGTTTGTAGGGGGGTCACAAAGGGACACTATTATATCTCTAGTTGTTTGTAGAGGGGTCACAAAGAGACACTATTATATCTCTAGTTGTTTGTAGGGGGTCACAAAGAGACACTATTATGTCTCTAGTTGTTTGTAAGGGGGTCACAAAGAGACTATTATGTCTCTAGTTGTTTGTAGGTGGGTCACAAAGAGACACTATTATGTTTCTAGTTGTTTGTAGGGGAGGGGGTGTCACAAAGAGACACTATTATGTCTCTAGTTGTTTGTAGGGGAGTCACAAAGAGACAGTAGTATGTCTCTAGTTGTTTGTAGGGGGGTCACAAAGAGACACTATTATGTCTCTAGTTGTTTGTAGGGGGGTCACAAAGGGACACTATTATGTCTCTAGTTGTTTGTAGGGGGGTCACAAAGGGACACTATTATGTTTCTAGTTGTTTGTAGGGGAGTCACAAAGAGACACTATTATGTCTCTAGTTGTTTGTAGGGGGGTCACAAAGAGACTATTATATCTCTAGTTGTTTGTAGGGGTCACAAAGAGACACTATTATGTCTCTAGTTGTTTGTAGGGGAGGGTGTGTCACAAAGAGACACTATTATGTCTCTAGTTGTTTGTAGGGGGGTGTCACAAAGAGACATTATTATGTCTCTAGTTGTTTGTAGGGGGGTCACAAAGAGACACTATTATATCTCTAATTGCTTGTAGGGGGTCACAAAAAGACACTATTATGTCTCTAGTTGTTTGTAGGGGGGTGTCACAAAGAGACACTATTATGTCTAGTTGTTTGTAGGGGGGTCACAAAGAGACACTATTATATCTCTAGTTGTTTGTAGGGGGTCACAAAGAGACACTATTATGTCTCTAGTTGTTTGTAGGGGGGTCAGAAAGAGACACTATTATGTCTCTAGTTGTTTGTAGAGGGGTCACAAAGAGACACTATTATATCTCTAGTTGTTTGTAGTGGGGGTCACAAAGAGACACTATTATGTCTCTAGTTGTTTGTAGGGGGGTCACAAAGAGACACTATTATATCTCTAGTTGTTTGTAGGAGGTCACAAAGAGACACTATTATGTCTCTAGTTGTTTGTAGGGGGGTCACAAAGAGACTATTATGTCTCTAGTTGTTTGTAGGTGGGTCACAAAGAGACACTATTATGTCTCTAGTTGTTTGTAGGGGAGGGGGTGTCACAAAGAGACACTATTATGTCTCTAGTTGTTTGAAAGGGGTGTCACAAGGAGACACTATTATGTCTATAGTTGTTTGTAGGGGGTCACAAGTGACACTATTATGTCTCTCTAGTTGTTTGTAGGGGGAGGGTCACAAGTAACACTATTATGTCTCTAGTTGTTTGTAGGGGGGGTCACAAAGAGACACTATTATGTCTCTAGTTGTTTGTAGGGGGTGTCACAAAGAGACACTATTATGTCTCTAGTTGTTTGTAGGGGGGTCACAAAGAGACACTATTATGTCTCTAGTTGTTTGTAGGGGGGTCACAAAGAGACACTATTATGTCTCTAGTTGTTTGTAGGGGGTCACAAAGGGACACTATTATGTCTCTAGTTGTTTGTAGGGGGGTCACAAAGGGACACTCTTATGTCTCTAGTTGTTTGTAGGGGGGTCACAAAGAGACTATTATATCTCTAGTTGTTTGTAGGGTGTCACAAAGAGACTATTATGTCTCTAGTTGTTTGTAGGGGAGGGGGTGTCACAAAGAGACACTATTATGTCTCTAGTTGTTTGTAGGGGGGTGTCACAAAGAGACACTATTATATCTCTAGTTGTTTGTAGGGGGGTCACAAAGAGACACTATTATATCTCTAGTTGTTTGTAGGGGGTCACAAAAAGACACTATTATGTCTTTAGTTGTTTGTAGGGGGTCACCAAGAGACACTAATATGTTTCTAGTTGTTTGTAGGGGGGTCACAAAGAGACACTATTATATCTCTAGTTGTTTGTAGGGGGTCACCAAGAGACACTAATATGTTTCTAGTTGTTTGTAGGGGGGTCACAAAGAGACACTATTATATCTCTAGTTGTTTGTAGGGGGGTCACAAAGAGACACTATCATGTCTCTAGTTGTTTGTAGGGGGTCACAAAGAGACACTATTATATCTCTAGTTGTTTGTAGGGGGGTCACAAAGAGACACTATTATATCTCTAGTTGTTTGTAGGGGGGTCACAAAGAGACACTATTATGTCTCTAGTTGTTTGTAGGGGGGTCACAAAGAGACAGTATTATGTCTCTAGTTGTTTGTAGGGGGGTCACAAAGAGACACTATTATGTCTCTAGTTGTTTGTAGGGGGGTCACAAAGGGACACTATTATATCTCTAGTTGTTTGTAGAGGGGTCACAAAGAGACACTATTATATCTCTAGTTGTTTGTAGGGGGTCACAAAGAGACACTATTATGTCTCTAGTTGTTTGTAAGGGGGTCACAAAGAGACTATTATGTCTCTAGTTGTTTGTAGGTGGGTCACAAAGAGACACTATTATGTTTCTAGTTGTTTGTAGGGGAGGGGGTGTCACAAAGAGACACTATTATGTCTCTAGTTGTTTGAAGGGGGTGTCACAAGGAGACACTATTATGTCTCTAGTTGTTTGTAGGGGGGTCACAAGTGACACTATTATGTCTCTCTAGTTGTTTGTAGGGGGAGGGTCACAAGTAACACTATTATGTCTCTAGTTGTTTGTAGGGGGGTCACAAAGAGACACTATTATGTCTCTAGTTGTTTGTAGGGGGTGTCACAAAGAGACACTATTATGTCTCTAGTTGTTTGTAGGGGGGTCACAAAGAGACACTATTATGTCTCTAGTTGTTTGTAGGGGGGTCACAAAGAGACACTATTATGTCTCTAGTTGTTTGAAGGGGGGTCACAAAGGGACACTATTATGTCTCTAGTTGTTTGTAGGGGGGTCACAAAGGGACACTCTTATGTCTCTAGTTGTTTGTAGGGGGTCACAAAGAGACACTATTATGTCTCTAGTTGTTTGTAAGGGGGTCACAAAGAGACTATTATATCTCTAGTTGTTTGTAGGGTGTCACAAAGAGACACTATTATGTCTCTAGTTGTTTGTAGGGGAGGGGGTGTCACAAAGAGACACTATTATGTCTCTAGTTGTTTGTAGGGGGGTGTCACAAAGAGACACTATTATGTCTCTAGTTGTTTGTAGGGGGGGTCACAAAGAGACACTATTATATCTCTAGTTGTTTGTAGGGGGTCACAAAAAGACACTATTATGTCTCTAGTTGTTTGTAGGGGGGTGTCACAAAGAGACACTATTATGTCTAGTTGTTTGTAGGGGGGTCACAAAGAGACACTATTATATCTCTAGTTGTTTGTAGGGGGTCACAAAGAGACACTATTATGTCTCTAGTTGTTTGTAGTGGGGTCACAAAGAGACACTATTATGTCTCTAGTTGTTTGTAGGGGGTCACAAAGAGACACTATTATGTCTCTAGTTGTTGTAGGGGTGTCACAAAGAGACACTATTATATCTCTAGTTGTTTGTAGGGGGGTCACAAAGAGACACTATTATGTCTCTAGTTGTTTGTAGGGGGGTGTCACAAAGAGACACTATTATGTCTAGTTGTTTGTAGGGGGGTCACAAAGAGACACTATTATATCTCTAGTTGTTTGTAGGGGGGTCACAAAGAGACACTATTATGTCTCTAGTTGTTTGTGGTGGGGTCACAAAGAGACACTATTATGTCTAGTTGTTTGTAGGGGGGTCACAAAGAGACACTATTATGTCTCTAGTTGTTGTAGGGGGGTCACAAAGAGACACTATTATATCTCTAGTTGTTTGTACTGGGGGTCACAAAGAGACACTATTATGTCTCTAGTTGTTGTAGGGGGGTCACAAAGAGACACTATTATATCTCTAGTTGTTTGTAGGGGGGTCACAAAGAGACACTATTATGTCTCTAGTTGTTTGTAGGGGGGTCACAAAGAGACTATTATGTCTCTAGTTGTTTGTAGGGGGTCACAAAGAGACACTATTATGTCTCTAGTTTTTTGTAGGGGAGGGGGTGTCACAAAGAAACACTATTATGTCTATTGTTGTTTGTAGGGGGGTTTCACAAGGAGACACTATTATGTCTCTAGTTGTTTGTAGGGGGGGTCACAAGTGACACTATTATGTCTCTCTAGTTGTTTGTAGGGGGAGGGTCACAAGTAACACTATTATGTCTGTAGTTGTTTGTAGGGGGGTCACAAAGAGACACTATTATGTCTCTAGTTGTTTGTAGGAGGGTCACAAAGAAACACTATTATGTCTCTAGTTGTTTGTAGGGGGGTCACAAAGAGACACTATTATGTCTCTAGTTGTTTGTAGTGGGGTCACAAAGAAACACTATTATGTCTCGAGTTGTTTGAAGGGGGTGTCACAAAGAGACACTATTATGTCTCTAGTTGTTTGTAGGGGAGGGGGTGTCACAAAGAGACACTATTATGTCTCTAGTTGTTTGTAGGGGGGTGTCACAAAGAGACACTATTATATCTCTAGTTGTTTGTAGGGGGGTCACAAAGAGACACTATTATATCTCTAGTTGTTTGTAGGGGGTCACAAAAAGACACTATTATGTCTCTAGTTGTTTGTAGGGGGTCACCAAGAGACACTAATATGTTTCTAGTTGTTTGTAGGGGGGTCACAAAGAGACACTATTATATCTCTAGTTGTTTGTAGGGGGTCACCAAGAGACACTAATATGTTTCTAGTTGTTTGTAGGGGGGTCACAAAGAGACACTATTATATCTCTAGTTGTTTGTAGGGGGGTCACAAAGAGACACTATCATGTCTCTAGTTGTTTGTAGGGGGTCACAAAGAGACACTATTATATCTCTAGTTGTTTGTAGGGGGGTCACAAAGAGACACTATTATATCTCTAGTTGTTTGTAGGGGGGTCACAAAGAGACACTATTATGTCTCTAGTTGTTTGTAGGGGGGTCACAAAGAGACAGTATTATGTCTCTAGTTGTTTGTAGGGGGGTCACAAAGAGACACTATTATGTCTCTAGTTGTTTGTAGGGGGGTCACAAAGGGACACTATTATATCTCTAGTTGTTTGTAGAGGGGTCACAAAGAGACACTATTATATCTCTAGTTGTTTGTAGGGGGTCACAAAGAGACACTATTATGTCTCTAGTTGTTTGTAAGGGGGTCACAAAGAGACTATTATGTCTCTAGTTGTTTGTAGGTGGGTCACAAAGAGACACTATTATGTTTCTAGTTGTTTGTAGGGGAGGGGGTGTCACAAAGAGACACTATTATGTCTCTAGTTGTTTGTAGGGGGGTCACAAAGAGACAGTAGTATGTCTCTAGTTGTTTGTAGGGGGGTCACAAAGAGACACTATTATGTCTCTAGTTGTTTGTAGGGGGGTCACAAAGGGACACTATTATGTCTCTAGTTGTTTGTAGGGGGGTCACAAAGGGACACTATTATGTTTCTAGTTGTTTGTAGGGGAGTCACAAAGAGACACTATTATGTCTCTAGTTGTTTGTAGGGGGGTCACAAAGAGACTATTATATCTCTAGTTGTTTGTAGGGGTCACAAAGAGACACTATTATGTCTCTAGTTGTTTGTAGGGGAGGGTGTGTCACAAAGAGACACTATTATGTCTCTAGTTGTTTGTAGGGGGGTGTCACAAAGAGACATTATTATGTCTCTAGTTGTTTGTAGGGGGGTCACAAAGAGACACTATTATATCTCTAATTGCTTGTAGGGGGTCACAAAAAGACACTATTATGTCTCTAGTTGTTTGTAGGGGGGTGTCACAAAGAGACACTATTATGGCTAGTTGTTTGTAGGGGGGTCACAAAGAGACACTATTATATCTCTAGTTGTTTGTAGGGGGTCACAAAGAGACACTATTATGTCTCTAGTTGTTTGTAGGGGGGTCAGAAAGAGACACTATTATGTCTCTAGTTGTTTGTAGAGGGGTCACAAAGAGACACTATTATATCTCTAGTTGTTTGTAGTGGGGGTCACAAAGAGACACTATTATGTCTCTAGTTGTTTGTAGGGGGGTCACAAAGAGACACTATTATATCTCTAGTTGTTTGTAGGAGGTCACAAAGAGACACTATTATGTCTCTAGTTGTTTGTAGGGGGGTCACAAAGAGACTATTATGTCTCTAGTTGTTTGTAGGTGGGTCACAAAGAGACACTATTATGTCTCTAGTTGTTTGTAGGGGAGGGGGTGTCACAAAGAGACACTATTATGTCTCTAGTTGTTTGAAAGGGGTGTCACAAGGAGACACTATTATGTCTATAGTTGTTTGTAGGGGGTCACAAGTGACACTATTATGTCTCTCTAGTTGTTTGTAGGGGGAGGGTCACAAGTAACACTATTATGTCTCTAGTTGTTTGTAGGGGGGTCACAAAGAGACACTATTATGTCTCTAGTTGTTTGTAGGGGGTGTCACAAAGAGACACTATTATGTCTCTAGTTGTTTGTAGGGGGGTCACAAAGAGACACTATTATGTCTCTAGTTGTTTGTAGGGGGGTCACAAAGAGACACTATTATGTCTCTAGTTGTTTGTAGGGGGTCACAAAGGGACACTATTATGTCTCTAGTTGTTTGTAGGGGGGTCACAAAGGGACACTCTTATGTCTCTAGTTGTTTGTAGGGGGGTCACAAAGAGACTATTATATCTCTAGTTGTTTGTAGGGTGTCACAAAGAGACTATTATGTCTCTAGTTGTTTGTAGGGGAGGGGGTGTCACAAAGAGACACTATTATGTCTCTAGTTGTTTGTAGGGGGGTGTCACAAAGAGACACTATTATATCTCTAGTTGTTTGTAGGGGGGTCACAAAGAGACACTATTATATCTCTAGTTGTTTGTAGGGGGTCACAAAAAGACACTATTATGTCTCTAGTTGTTTGTAGGGGGTCACCAAGAGACACTAATATGTTTCTAGTTGTTTGTAGGGGGGTCACAAAGAGACACTATTATATCTCTAGTTGTTTGTAGGGGGTCACCAAGAGACACTAATATGTTTCTAGTTGTTTGTAGGGGGGTCACAAAGAGACACTATTATATCTCTAGTTGTTTGTAGGGGGGTCACAAAGAGACACTATCATGTCTCTAGTTGTTTGTAGGGGGTCACAAAGAGACACTATTATATCTCTAGTTGTTTGTAGGGGGGTCACAAAGAGACACTATTATATCTCTAGTTGTTTGTAGGGGGGTCACAAAGAGACACTATTATGTCTCTAGTTGTTTGTAGGGGGGTCACAAAGAGACAGTATTATGTCTCTAGTTGTTTGTAGGGGGGTCACAAAGAGACACTATTATGTCTCTAGTTGTTTGTAGGGGGGTCACAAAGGGACACTATTATATCTCTAGTTGTTTGTAGAGGGGTCACAAAGAGACACTATTATATCTCTAGTTGTTTGTAGGGGGTCACAAAGAGACACTATTATGTCTCTAGTTGTTTGTAAGGGGGTCACAAAGAGACTATTATGTCTCTAGTTGTTTGTAGGTGGGTCACAAAGAGACACTATTATGTTTCTAGTTGTTTGTAGGGGAGGGGGTGTCACAAAGAGACACTATTATGTCTCTAGTTGTTTGAAGGGGGTGTCACAAGGAGACACTATTATGTCTCTAGTTGTTTGTAGGGGGGTCACAAGTGACACTATTATGTCTCTCTAGTTGTTTGTAGGGGGAGGGTCACAAGTAACACTATTATGTCTCTAGTTGTTTGTAGGGGGGTCACAAAGAGACACTATTATGTCTCTAGTTGTTTGTAGGGGGTGTCACAAAGAGACACTATTATGTCTCTAGTTGTTTGTAGGGGGGTCACAAAGAGACACTATTATGTCTCTAGTTGTTTGTAGGGGGGTCACAAAGAGACACTATTATGTCTCTAGTTGTTTGAAGGGGGGTCACAAAGGGACACTATTATGTCTCTAGTTGTTTGTAGGGGGGTCACAAAGGGACACTCTTATGTCTCTAGTTGTTTGTAGGGGGTCACAAAGAGACACTATTATGTCTCTAGTTGTTTGTAAGGGGGTCACAAAGAGACTATTATATCTCTAGTTGTTTGTAGGGTGTCACAAAGAGACACTATTATGTCTCTAGTTGTTTGTAGGGGAGGGGGTGTCACAAAGAGACACTATTATGTCTCTAGTTGTTTGTAGGGGGGTGTCACAAAGAGACACTATTATGTCTCTAGTTGTTTGTAGGGGGGGTCACAAAGAGACACTATTATATCTCTAGTTGTTTGTAGGGGGTCACAAAAAGACACTATTATGTCTCTAGTTGTTTGTAGGGGGGTGTCACAAAGAGACACTATTATGTCTAGTTGTTTGTAGGGGGGTCACAAAGAGACACTATTATATCTCTAGTTGTTTGTAGGGGGTCACAAAGAGACACTATTATGTCTCTAGTTGTTTGTAGTGGGGTCACAAAGAGACACTATTATGTCTCTAGTTGTTTGTAGGGGGTCACAAAGAGACACTATTATGTCTCTAGTTGTTGTAGGGGTGTCACAAAGAGACACTATTATATCTCTAGTTGTTTGTAGGGGGGTCACAAAGAGACACTATTATGTCTCTAGTTGTTTGTAGGGGGGTGTCACAAAGAGACACTATTATGTCTAGTTGTTTGTAGGGGGGTCACAAAGAGACACTATTATATCTCTAGTTGTTTGTAGGGGGGTCACAAAGAGACACTATTATGTCTCTAGTTGTTTGTGGTGGGGTCACAAAGAGACACTATTATGTCTAGTTGTTTGTAGGGGGGTCACAAAGAGACACTATTATGTCTCTAGTTGTTGTAGGGGGGTCACAAAGAGACACTATTATATCTCTAGTTGTTTGTACTGGGGGTCACAAAGAGACACTATTATGTCTCTAGTTGTTGTAGGGGGGTCACAAAGAGACACTATTATATCTCTAGTTGTTTGTAGGGGGGTCACAAAGAGACACTATTATGTCTCTAGTTGTTTGTAGGGGGGTCACAAAGAGACTATTATGTCTCTAGTTGTTTGTAGGGGGTCACAAAGAGACACTATTATGTCTCTAGTTTTTTGTAGGGGAGGGGGTGTCACAAAGAAACACTATTATGTCTATTGTTGTTTGTAGGGGGGTTTCACAAGGAGACACTATTATGTCTCTAGTTGTTTGTAGGGGGGGTCACAAGTGACACTATTATGTCTCTCTAGTTGTTTGTAGGGGGAGGGTCACAAGTAACACTATTATGTCTGTAGTTGTTTGTAGGGGGGTCACAAAGAGACACTATTATGTCTCTAGTTGTTTGTAGGAGGGTCACAAAGAAACACTATTATGTCTCTAGTTGTTTGTAGGGGGGTCACAAAGAGACACTATTATGTCTCTAGTTGTTTGTAGTGGGGTCACAAAGAAACACTATTATGTCTCGAGTTGTTTGAAGGGGGTGTCACAAAGAGACACTATTATGTCTCTAGTTGTTTGTAGGGGGGTCACAAACAGACACTATTATGTCTTTAGTTGTTTGTAGGGGGTCACAAAGAGACACTATTATGTCGCTAGTTGTTTGTAGGGGGGACACAAAGAGACACTATTATATCTCTAGTTGTTTGTAGGGGGGTCACAAACAGACACTATTATGTCTCTAGTTGTTTGTAGGGGGTCACAAAGAGACACTATTATGTCTCTAGTTGTTTGTAGGGGGGTCACAAAGAGACACTATTATGTCGCTAGTTGTTTGTAGGGGGGTCACAAAGAGACACTATTATGTCTCTAGTTGTTTGTAGGGGGGTCACAAAGAGACACTATTATGTCTCTAGTTGTTTGTAGAGGGGGCACAAAGAGACACTATTATGTCTCTTGTTGTTTGTAGGGGGGTAACAAAGAGACAGTATTATGTCTCTAATTGTTTGTGGGGGGTTCACAAAGAGACACTATTATATCTCTAGTTGTTTGTAGGGGGGTCACAAAGAGACACTATTATGTCTCTAGTTGTTTGTAGGGGGTCACAAAGAGACTATTATATCTCTAGTTGTTTGTAGGGGGTCACAAAGAGACACTATTATGTCTCTAGTTGTTTGTAAGGGAGGGGGTGTCACAAAGAGACACTATTATGTCTCTAGTTGTTTGTAGGGGGGTGTCACAAAGAGACACTATTATGTCTAGTTGTTTGTAGGGGGTCACAAAGAGACACTATTATATCTCTAGTTGTTTGTAGGGGGGTCACAAAGAGACACTATAATATGTCTCTAGTTGTTTGTAGTGGGGTCACAAAGAGACACTATTATGTCTCTAGTTGTTTGTAGGGGGGTCACAAAGAGACACTATAATATGTCTCTAGTTGTTTGTAGTGGGGTCACAAAGAGACACTATTATGTCGCTAGTTGTTTGTAGGGGGGACACAAAGAGACACTATTATATCTCTAGTTGTTTGTAAGGGGGTCACAAACAGACACTATTATGTCTCTAGTTGTTTGTAGGGGGTCACAAAGAGACACTATTATGTCTCTAGTTGTTTGTAGGGGGTCACAAAGAGACACTATTATATCTCTAGTTGTTTGTAGGAGGTCACAAAGAGACACTATTATGTCTCTAGTTGTTTGTAGGGGGGTCACAAAGAGACTATTATGTCTCTAGTTGTTTGTAGGTGGGTCACAAAGAGACACTATTATGTCTCTAATTGCTTGTAGGGGGTCACAAAAAGACACTATTATGTCTTTAGTTGTTTGTAGGGGGATCACAAAGAGACACTATTATGTCTTTAGTTGTTTGTAGGGGGGTCACAAAGAGACACTATTATGTCTCTAGTTGTTTGTAGAGGGGGCACAAAGAGACACTATTATGTCTCTTGTTGTTTGTAGGGGGTAACAAAGAGACAGTATTATGTCTCTAATTGTTTGTGGGGGGTTCACAAAGAGACACTATTATATCTCTAGTTGTTTGTAGGAGGTCACAAAGAGACACTATTATGTCTCTAGTTGTTTGTAGGGGGTCACAAAGAGACTATTATATCTCTAGTTGTTTGTAGGGGGTCGCAAAGAGACACTATTATGTCTCTAGTTGTTTGTAGGGGAGGGGGTGTCACAAAGAGACACTATTATGTCTCTAGTTGTTTGTAGGGGGGTGTCACAAAGAGACACTATTATGTCTCTAGTTGTTTGTGGGGGGGGTCACAAGTGACACTATTATGTCTCGAATTGTTTGTAGGGGGAGGGTCACAAGTGACACTGTTATCTCTGTAGTTGTTTGTAGGGGGAGGGTCACAAGTGACACTATTATGTCTCTAGTTGTTTGTAGGGGGAGGGTCACAAGTGACACTGTTATGTCTCTAGTTGTTTGTAGGGGGAGGGTCACAAGTGACACGATTATGTCTTTAGTTGTTTGTAAGGGGGTCACAAAGAGACACTATTATGTCTCTAGTTGTTTGTAGGGGGTCACAAAGAGACATTATTATGTCTCTAGTTGTTTGTAGGGGGGTCACAAAGAAACACTATTATGTCTCTTGTTGTTTGTAAGGGGGTCACAAAGAGACACAATTATGTCTCTAGTTGTTTGTAGGGGGTCACAAAGAGACACTATTATGTCTCTAGTTGTTTGTAGGGGGTCACAAAGAGACACTATTATGTGTCTAGTTGTTTGTAGGGAGGGTCACAAAGAGAAACTATTATGTCTCTAGTTGTTTGTAGGGAGGTCACAAAGAGACACTATTATGTCTCTAGTTGTTTGTAGGGGAGTCACAAAGAGACACTATTATGTCTCTAGTTGTTTGTAGGGGGGTCACAAAGAGACACTATTATGTCTCTAGTTGTTTGTAGGGGGGTCACAAAGGGACACTATTATGTCTCTAGTTGTTTGTAGGGGGGTCACAAAGGGACACTATTATGTTTCTAGTTGTTTGTAGGGGAGTCACAAAGAGACACTATTATGTCTCTAGTTGTTTGTAGGGGGGTCACAAAGAGACTATTATATCTCTAGTTGTTTGTAGGGAGGGTCACAGAGAGACACTATTATGTCTCTAGTTGTTTGTAGGGGGTCACAAAGAGACACTATTATGTCTCTAGTTGTTTGTAGGGGGGTCACAAAGAGACACTATTATATCTCTAGTTGTTTGTAGGGGGGGTCACAGAGAGACACTATTATGTCTCTAGTTGTTTGTAGGGGGGTCACAAAGAGACACTATTATGTCTCTAGTTGTTTGTAGGGGGGTCACAAAGAGACACTATTATGTCTCTAGTTGTTTGTAGGGGGGGTCACAAAGAGACACTATTATGTCTCTAGTTGTTTGTAGGGGGTCACAAAGAAACACTATTATGTTACTAGTTGTTTGTAGGGGGTCACAAAGAGACACTATTATGTCTCTAGTTTTTTGTAGGAGGTATTCACAAAGAGACACTATTATGTCTATAGTTGTTTGTAGGGGGTCACAAAGAGACAATATTATGTCTCTAGTTGTTTGTAGGGGGTCACAAAGAGACACTATTATGTCTCTAGTTGTTTGTAGGGGTGGGGTCCACAAAGAAACACTATTATGTCTCCAGTTGTTTGTAGTGGGGTCACAAATAGACACTATTATGTCTCTAGTTGTTTGTAGGGGGTCACAAAGAGACACTATTATGTCTGTAGTTGTTTGTAGGGGGGTCACAAAGAGACACTATTATGTCTCTAGTTGTTTGTAGGAGGGTCACAAAGAGACACTATTATGTCTCTAGTTGTTTGTAGGAGGGTCAGAAAGAGACACTATTATGTCTCTAGTTGTTTGTAGGGGGGTCACAAAGAGACACTATTATGTGTTTAGTTGTTTGTAGGGGGGTCACAAAGAGACACTATTGTGTCACTAGTTGTTTGTAGGGAGGGTCACAAAGAGACACTATTATGTCTCTAGTTGTTTGTAGGGGGGGGATCACAAAGAGACACTATTATGTCTAGTTGTTTGTAGTGGGGTCACAAAGAGACACTATTATGTCTCTAGTTGTTTGTAGGGGGACACAAAGAGACACTATTATGTCTTTAGTTGTTTGTAGGGGGGTCACAAAGAGACACTATTATGTCTCTAGTTGTTTGTAGGGGGGACAAAAAGAGACACTATTATGTCTCTAGTTGTTTGTAGGGGGTCACCAAGAGACACTAATATGTTTCTAGTTGATTGTAGGGGGGTCACAAAGAGACACTATTATATCTCTAGTTGTTTGTAGGGGGTCACCAAGAGACACTAATATGTTTCTAGTTGTTTGTAGGGGGGTCACAAAGAGACACTATTATATCTCTAGTTGTTTGTAGGGGGGTCACAAAGAGACACTATTATGTCTCTAGTTGTTTGTAGGGGGTCACAAAGAGACACTATTATATCTCTAGTTGTTTGTAGGGGGGTCACAAAGAGACACTATTATATCTCTAGTTGTTTGTAGGGGGGTCACAAAGAGACACTATTATGTCTCTAGTTGTTTGTAGGGGGGTCACAAAGAGACAGTATTATGTCTCTAGTTGTTTGTAGGGGGGTCACAAAGAGACACTATTATGTCTCTAGTTGTTTGTAGGGGGGTCACAAAGGGACACTATTATGTCTCTAGTTGTTTGTAGGGGGGTCACAAAGGGACACTGTTATGTTTCTAGTTGTTTGTAGGGGAGTCACAAAGAGACACTATTATGTCTCTAGTTGTTTGTAGGGGGGTCACAAAGAGACTATTATATCTCTAGTTGTTTGTAGGGGTCACAAAGAGACACTATTATGTCTCTAGTTGTTTGTAGGGGAGGGTGTGTCACAAAGAGACACTATTATGTCTCTAGTTGTTTGTAGGGGGGTGTCACAAAGAGACACTATTATGTCTCTAGTTGTTTGTAGGGGGGTCACAAAGAGACACTATTATATCTCTAATTGCGTGTAGGGGGTCACAAAAAGACACTATTATGTCTCTAGTTGTTTGTAGGGGGGTGTCACAAAGAGACACTATTATGTCTAGTTGTTTGTAGGGGGGTCACAAAGAGACACTATTATATCTCTAGTTGTTTGTAGGGGGTCACAAAGAGACACTATTATGTCTCTAGTTGTTTGTAGGGGGGTCAGAAAGAGACACTATTATGTCTCTAGTTGTTTGTAGAGGGGTCACAAAGAGACACTATTATATCTCTAGTTGTTTGTAGTGGGGGTCACAAAGAGACACTATTATGTCTCTAGTTGTTTGTAGGGGGGTCACAAAGAGACACTATTATATCTCTAGTTGTTTGTAGGAGGTCACAAAGAGACACTATTATGTCTCTAGTTGTTTGTAGGGGGGTCACAAAGAGACTATTATGTCTCTAGTTGTTTGTAGGTGGGTCACAAAGAGACACTATTATGTCTCTAGTTGTTTGTAGGGGAGGGGGTGTCACAAGGAGACACTATTATGTCTCTAGTTGTTTGTAGGGGGTCACAAGTGACACTATTATGTCTCTCTAGTTGTTTGTAGGGGGAGGGTCACAAGTAACACTATTATGTCTCTAGTTGTTTGTAGGGGGGGGGTCACAAAGAGACACTATTATGTCTCTAGTTGTTTGTAGGGGGTGTCACAAAGAGACACTATTATGTCTCTAGTTGTTTGTAGGGGGGTCACAAAGAGACACTATTATGTCTCTAGTTGTTTGTAGGGGGGTCACAAAGAGACACTATTATGTCTCTAGTTGTTTGTAGGGGGTCACAAAGGGACACTATTATGTCTCTAGTTGTTTGTAGGGGGGTCACAAAGGGACACTCTTATGTCTCTAGTTGTTTGTAGGGGGGTCACAAAGAGACTATTATATCTCTAGTTGTTTGTAGGGTGTCACAAAGAGACTATTATGTCTCTAGTTGTTTGTAGGGGAGGGGGTGTCACAAAGAGACACTATTATGTCTCTAGTTGTTTGTAGGGGGGTGTCACAAAGAGACACTATTATATCTCTAGTTGTTTGTAGGGGGGTCACAAAGAGACACTATTATATCTCTAGTTGTTTGTAGGGGGTCACAAAAAGACACTATTATGTCTCTAGTTGTTTGAAGGGGGTCACCAAGAGACACTAATATGTTTCTAGTTGTTTGTAGGGGGGTCACAAAGAGACACTATTATATCTCTAGTTGTTTGTAGGGGGTCACCAAGAGACACTAATATGTTTCTAGTTGTTTGTAGGGGGGTCACAAAGAGACACTATTATATCTCTAGTTGTTTGTAGGGGGGTCACAAAGAGACACTATTATGTCTCTAGTTGTTTGTAGGGGGTCACAAACAGACACTATTATATCTCTAGTTGTTTGTAGGGGGGTCACAAAGAGACACTATTATATCTCTAGTTGTTTGTAGGGGGGTCACAAAGAGACACTATTATGTCTCTAGTTGTTTGTAGGGGGGTCACAAAGAGACAGTATTATGTCTCTAGTTGTTTGTAGGGGGGTCACAAAGAGACACTATTATGTCTCTAGTTGTTTGTAGGGGGGTCACAAAGGGACACTATTATATCTCTAGTTGTTTGTAGAGTGGTCACAAAGAGACACTATTATATCTCTAGTTGTTTGTAGGGGGTCACAAAGAGACACTATTATGTCTCTAGTTGTTTGTAAGGGGGTCACAAAGAGACTATTATGTCTCTAGTTGTTTGTAGGTGGGTCACAAAGAGACACTATTATGTTTCTAGTTGTTTGTAGGGGAGGGGGTGTCACAAAGAGACACTATTATGTCTCTAGTTGTTTGAAGGGTGTGTCACAAGGAGACACTATTATGTCTCTAGTTGTTTGTAGGGGGGTCACAAGTGACACTATTATGTCTCTCTAGTTGTTTGTAGGGGGAGGGTCACAAGTAACACTATTATGTCTCTAGTTGTTTGTAGGGGGGGTCACAAAGAGACACTATTATGTCTCTAGTTGTTTGTAGGGGGTGTCACAAAGAGACACTATTATGTCTCTAGTTGTTTGTAGGGGGGTCACAAAGAGACACTATTATGTCTCTAGTTGTTTGTAGGGGGGTCACAAAGAGACACTATTATGTCTCTAGTTGTTTGAAGGGTGGTCACAAAGGGACACTATTATGTCTCTAGTTGTTTGTAGGGGGGTCACAAAGGGACACTCTTATGTCTCTAGTTGTTTGTAGGATCACAAAGAGACACTATTATGTCTCTAGTTGTTTGTAGGGGGGTCACAAAGAGACTATTATATCTCTAGTTGTTTGTAGGGTGTCACAAAGAGACACTATTATGTCTCTAGTTGTTTGTAGGGGAGGGGGTGTCACAAAGAGACACTATTATGTCTCTAGTTGTTTGTAGGGGGGTGTCACAAAGAGACACTATTATGTCTCTAGTTGTTTGTAGGGGGGTCACAAAGAGACACTATTATATCTCTAGTTGTTTGTAGGGGGTCACAAAAAGACACTATTATGTCTCTAGTTGTTTGTAGGGGGGTGTCACAAAGAGACACTATTATGTCTAGTTGTTTGTAGGGGGGTCACAAAGAGACACTATTATATCTCTAGTTGTTTGTAGGGGGTCACAAAGAGACACTATTATGTCTCTAGTTGTTTGTAGTGGGGTCACAAAGAGACACTATTATGTCTCTAGTTGTTTGTAGGGGGGTCACAAAGAGACACTATTATGTCTCTAGTTGTTGTAGGGGTGTCACAAAGAGACACTATTATATCTCTAGTTGTTTGTAGGGGGGTCACAAAGAGACACTATTATGTCTCTAGTTGTTTGTAGGGGGTGTCACAAAGAGACACTATTATGTCTAGTTGTTTGTAGGGGGGGTCACAAAGAGACACTATTATATCTGTAGTTGTTTGTAGGGGGGTCACAAAGAGACACTATTATGTCTCTAGTTGTTTGTGGTGGGGTCACAAAGAGACACTATTATGTCTAGTTGTTTGTAGGGGGGTCACAAAGAGACACTATTATGTCTCTAGTTGTTGTAGGGGGGTCACAAAGAGACACTATTATATCTCTAGTTGTTTGTACTGGGGGTCACAAAGAGACACTATTATGTCTCTAGTTGTTGTAGGGGGGTCACAAAGAGACACTATTATATCTCTAGTTGTTTGTAGGGGGGTCACAAAGAGACACTATTATGTCTCTAGTTGTTTGTAGGGGGGTCACAAAGAGACTATTATGTCTCTAGTTGTTTGTAGGGGGTCACAAAGAGACACTATTATGTCTCTAGTTTTTTGTAGGGGAGGGGGTGTCACAAAGAAACACTATTATGTCTATTGTTGTTTGTAGGGGGGTTTCACAAGGAGACACTATTATGTCTCTAGTTGTTTGTAGGGGGGGTCACAAGTGACACTATTATGTCTCTCTAGTTGTTTGTAGGGGGAGGGTCACAAGTAACACTATTATGTCTCTAGTTGTTTGTAGGGGGGGTCACAAAGAGACACTATTATGTCTCTAGTTGTTTGTAGGAGGGTCACAAAGAAACACTATTATGTCTCTAGTTGTTTGTAGGGGGGTCACAAAGAGACACTATTATGTCTCTAGTTGTTTGTAGTGGGGTCACAAAGAAACACTATTATGTCTCGAGTTGTTTGAAGGGGGTGTCACAAAGAGACACTATTATGTCTCTAGTTGTTTGTAGGGGGTCACAAACAGACACTATTATGTCTTTAGTTGTTTGTAGGGGGTCACAAAGAGACACTATTATGTCGCTAGTTGTTTGTAGGGGGTCACAAAGAGACACTATTATGTCTCTAGTTGTTTGTAGGGGGGTCACAAAGAGACACTATTATGTCTCTAGTTGTTTGTAGGGGGGTCACAAAGAGACACTATTATGTCTCTAGTTGTTTGTAGAGCGGGCACAAAGAGACACTATTATGTCTCTTGTTGTTTGTAGGGGGGTAACAAAGAGACAGTATTATGTCTCTAATTGTTTGTGGGGGGTTCACAAAGAGACACTATTATATCTCTAGTTGTTTGTAGGGGGGTCACAAAGAGACACTATAATATGTCTCTAGTTGTTTGTAGTGGGGTCACAAAGAGACACTATTATGTCTCTAGTTGTTTGTAGGGGGGTCACAAAGAGACACTATAATATGTCTCTAGTTGTTTGTAGTGGGGTCACAAAGAGACACTATTATGTCGCTAGTTGTTTGTAGGGGGGACACAAAGAGACACTATTATATCTCTAGTTGTTTGTAGGGGGGTTACAAACAGACACTATTATGTCTCTAGTTGTTTGTAGGGGGTCACAAAGAGACACTATTATGTCTCTAGTTGTTTGTAGGGGGGTCACAAAGAGACACTATTATGTCTCTAGTTGTTTGTAGAGGGGGCACAAAGAGACACTATTATGTCTCTTGTTGTTTGTAGGGGGGTAACAAAGAGACAGTATTATGTCTCTAATTGTTTGTGGGGGGTTCACAAAGAGACACTATTATATCTCTAGTTGTTTGTAGGGGGGTAACAAAGAGACAGTATTATGTCTCTAATTGTTTGTGGGGGGTTCACAAAGAGACACTATTATATCTCTAGTTGTTTGTAGGGGGGGTCACAAAGAGACACTATTATGTCTCTAGTTGTTTGTAGGGGGTCACAAAGAGACTATTATATCTCTAGTTGTTTGTAGGGGGTCACAAAGAGACACTATTATGTCTCTAGTTGTTTGTAAGGGAGGGGGTGTCACAAAGAGACACTATTATGTCTCTAGTTGTTTGTAGGGGGGTGTCACAAAGAGACACTATTATGTCTAGTTGTTTGTAGGGGGTCACAAAGAGACACTATTATATCTCTAGTTGTTTGTAGGGGGGTCACAAAGAGACACTATAATATGTCTCTAGTTGTTTGTAGTGGGGTCACAAAGAGACACTATTATGTCTCTAGTTGTTTGTAGGGGGGTCACAAAGAGACACTATAATATGTCTCTAGTTGTTTGTAGTGGGGTCACAAAGAGACACTATTATGTCGCTAGTTGTTTGTAGGGGGGACACAAAGAGACACTATTATATATCTAGTTGTTTGTAGGGGGGTCACAAACAGACACTATTATGTCTCTAGTTGTTTGTAGGGGGTCACAAAGAGACACTATTATGTCTCTAGTTGTTTGTAGGGGGGTCACAAAGAGACACTATTATGTCTCTAGTTGTTAATAGGGGGGTCACAAAGAGACACTATTATGTCTCTAGTTGTTTGTAGGGGGGTCACAAAGAGACACTATTATGTCTCTAGTTGTTTGTAGAGGGGGCACAAAGAGACACTATTATGTCTCTTGTTGTTTGTAGGGGGGTAACAAAGAGACAGTATTATGTCTCTAATTGTTTGTGGGGGGTTCACAAAGAGACACTATTATATCTCTAGTTGTTTGTAGGGGGGTCACAAAGAGACACTATTATGTCTCTAGTTGTTTGTAGGGGGGTCACAAAGAGACACTATTATGTCTCTAGTTGTTAATAGGGGGGTCACAAAGAGACACTATTATGTCTCTAGTTGTTTGTAGGGGGGTCACAAAGAGACACTATTATGTCTCTAGTTGTTTGTAGAGGGGGCACAAAGAGACACTATTATGTCTCTTGTTGTTTGTAGGGGGTAACAAAGAGACAGTATTATGTCTCTAATTGTTTGTGGGTGGTTCACAAAGAGACACTATTATATCTCTAGTTGTTTGTAGGGGGGTCACAAAGAGACACTATTATGTCTCTAGTTGTTTGTAGGGGGTCACAAAGAGACTATTATATCTCTAGTTGTTTGTAGGGGGTCACAAAGAGACACTATTATGTCTCTAGTTGTTTGTAAGGGAGGGGGTGTCACAAAGAGACACTATTATGTCTCTAGTTGTTTGTAGGGGGGTGTCACAAAGAGACACTATTATGTCTAGTTGTTTGTAGGGGGTCACAAAGAGACACTATTATATCTCTAGTTGTTTGTAGGGGGGTCACAAAGAGACACTATAATATGTCTCTAGTTGTTTGTAGTGGGGTCACAAAGAGACATTATTATGTCTCTAGTTGTTTGTAGGGGGGTCACAAAGAGGCACTATTATATCTCTAGTTGTTTGTAGGGGGGTCACAAAGAGACACTATTATGTCTCTAGTTGTTTGTAGTGGGGGTCACAAAGAGACACTATTATGTCTCTAGATGTTGTAGGGGGGTCACAAAGAGACACTATTATATCTCTAGTTGTTTGTAGGGGGGTCACAAAGAGACACTATTATGTCTCTAGTTGTTTGTTGGGGGGTCACAAAGAGACTATTATGTCTCTAGTTGTTTGTAGGGGGGTCACAAAAAGACACTATTATATCTCTAGTTGTTTGTAGGGGAGGGGGTGTCACAAAGAGACACTATTATGTCTCTAGTTGTTTGTAGGGGGTGTCACAAAGAGAAACTATTATGTCTCTAGTTGTTTGTAGGGGGGTCACAAAGAGACACTATTATATCTCTAGTTGTTTGTAGGGGGTCACAAAAAGACACTATTATGTCTCTAGTTGTTGGTAGGGGGTCACAAAGAGACACTATTATATCTAGTTATTTGTAGGGGGGTCACAAAGAGACACTATTATGTCTCTAGTTGTTTGTAGGGGGACACAAAGAGACACTATTATGACTCTAGTTGTTTGTAGGGGGGTCACAAAGAGACACTATCATGTCTCTAGTTGTTTGTAGGGGGGTCACAGAGAGACACTATTAAGTCTAGTTGTTTGTTGGGGTCACAAAGAGACACTATCATGTCTCTAGTTGTTTGTAGGGGGTCACCAAGAGACACTAATATGTCTCTAGTTGTTTGTAGGGGGGTCACAAAGAGACACTATTATATCTCTAGTTGTTTGTAGGGGGTCACAAAGAGACACTATTATGTCTCTAGTTGTTTGTAGGGGGGTCACAAAGAGACACTATTATATCTCTAGTTGTTTGTAGGGGGGTCACAAAGAGACACTATTATATCTCTAATTGTTTGTAGGGGGGTCACAAAGAGACACTATTATGTCTCTAGTTGTTTGTAGGGGGGTCACAAAGAGACACTATTATGTCTCTAGTTGTTTGTAGGGGGGTCACAAAGGGACACTATTATGTCTCTAGTTGTTTGTAGGGGGGTCACAAAGGGACACTATTATGTTTCTAGTTGTTTGTAGGGGAGTCACAAAGAGACACTATTATGTCTCTAGTTGTTTGTAGGGGGGTCACAAAGAGACTATTATATCTCTAGTTGTTTGTAGGGGTCACAAAGAGACACTATTATGTCTCTAGTTGTTTGTAGGGGAGGGTGTGTCACAAAGAGACACTATTATGTCTCTAGTTGTTTGTAGGGGGCTGTCACAAAGAGACACTATTATGTCTCTAGTTGTTTGTAGGGGGGTCACAAAGAGACACTATTATATCTCTAATTGCTTGTAGGGGGTCACAAAAAGACACTATTATGTCTCTAGTTGTTTGTAGGGGGGTGTCACATAGAGACACTATTATGTCTAGTTGTTTGTAGGGGGGTCACAAAGAGACACTATTATATCTCTAGTTGTTTGTAGGGGGTCACAAAGAGACACTATTATGTCTCTAGTTGTTTGTAGGGGGGTCAGAAAGAGACACTATTATGTCTCTAGTTGTTTGTAGAGGGGTCACAAAGAGACACTATTATATCTCTAGTTGTTTGTAGTGGGGGTCACAAAGAGACACTATTATGTCTCTAGTTGTTTGTAGGGGGGTCACAAAGAGACACTATTATATCTCTAGTTGTTTGTAGGAGGTCACAAAGAGACACTATTATGTCTCTAGTTGTTTGTAGGGGGGTCACAAAGAGACTATTATGTCTCTAGTTGTTTGTAGGTGGGTCACAAAGAGACACTATTATGTCTCTAGTTGTTTGTAGGGGAGGGGGTGTCACAAAGAGACACTATTATGTCTCTAGTTGTTTGAAAGGGGTGTCACAAGGAGACACTATTATGTCTCTAGTTGTTTGTAGGGGGTCACAAGTGACACTATTATGTCTCTCTAGTTGTTTGTAGGGGGAGGGTCACAAGTAACACTATTATGTCTCTAGTTGTTTGTAGGGGGGGTCACAAAGAGACACTATTATGTCTCTAGTTGTTTGTAGGGGGTGTCACAAAGAGACACTATTATGTCTCTAGTTGTTTGTAGGGGGGTCACAAAGAGACACTATTATGTCTCTAGTTGTTTGTAGGGGGGGTCACAAAGAGACACTATTATGTCTCTAGTTGTTTGTAGGGGGTCACAAAGGGACACTATTATGTCTCTAGTTGTTTGTAGGGGGGTCACAAAGGGACACTCTTATGTCTCTAGTTGTTTGTAGGGGGGTCACAAAGAGACTATTATATCTCTAGTTGTTTGTAGGGTGTCACAAAGAGACTATTATGTCTCTAGTTGTTTGTAGGGGAGGGGGTGTCACAAAGAGACACTATTATGTCTCTAGTTGTTTGTAGGGGGGTGTCACAAAGAGACACTATTATATCTCTAGTTGTTTGTAGGGGGGTCACAAAGAGACACTATTATATCTCTAGTTGTTTGTAGGGGGTCACAAAAAGACACTATTATGTCTCTAGTTGTTTGTAGGGGGGTGTCACAAAGAGACACTATTATGTCTAGTTGTTTGTAGGGGGTCACACAGAGACACTATTATATCTCTAGTTGTTTGTAGGGGGGTCACAAAGAGACACTATTATGTCTCTAGTTGTTTGTAGTGGGGTCACAAAGAGACACTATTATGTCTCTAGTTGTTTCTAGGGGGGTCACAAAGAGACACTATTATGTCTCTAGTTGTTGTAGGGGGGTCACAAAGAGACACTATTATATCTCTAGTTGTTTGTAGGGGGGTCACAAAGAGACACTATTATGTCTCTAGTTGTTTGTAGGGGGGTGTCACAAAGAGACACTATTATGTCTAGTTGTTTGTAGGGGGGTCACAAAGAGACACTATTATATCTCTAGTTGTTTGTAGGGGGGTCACAAAGAGACACTATTATGTCTCTAGTTGTTTGTAGTGGGGTCACAAAGAGACACTATTATGTCTAGTTGTTTGTAGGGGGGTCACAAAGAGACACTATTATGTCTCTAGTTGTTGTAGGGGGGTCACAAAGAGACACTATTATATCTCTAGTTGTTTGTAGTGGGGGTCACAAAGAGACACTATTATGTCTCTAGTTGTTGTAGGGGGGTCACAAAGAGACACTATTATATCTCTAGTTGTTTGTAGGGGATCACAAAGAGACACTATTATGTCTCTAGTTGTTTGTAGGGGGTCACAAAGAGACTATTATGTCTCTAGTTGTTTGTAGGGGGTCACAAAGAGACACTATTATGTCTCTAGTTGTTTGTAGGGGAGGGGGTGTCACAAAGAGACACTATTATGTCTCTAGTTGTTTGTAGGGGGGTGTCACAAGGAGACACTATTATGTCTCTAGTTGTTTGTAGGGGGGTCACAAGTGACACTATTATGTCTCTCTAGTTGTTTGTAGGGGGAGGGTCACAAGTAACACTATTATGTCTCTAGTTGTTTGTAGGGGGGGTCACAAAGAGACACTATTATGTCTCTAGTTGTTGTAGGGGGGTCACAAAGAGACACTATTATGTCTCTAGTTGTTTGTAGTGGGGTCACAAAGAGACACTATTATGTCTCTAGTTGTTTCTAGGGGGGTCACAAAGAGACACTATTATGTCTCTAGTTGTTGTAGGGGGGTCACAAAGAGACACTATTATATCTCTAGTTGTTTGTAGGGGGGTCACAAAGAGACACTATTATGTTTCTAGTTGTTTGTAGGGGGGTGTCACAAAGAGACACTATTATGTCTAGTTGTTTGTAGGGGGGGTCACAAAGAGACACTATTATATCTCTAGTTGTTTGTAGGGGGGTCACAAAGAGACACTATTATGTCTCTAGTTGTTTGTAGTGGGGTCACAAAGAGACACTATTATGTCTAGTTGTTTGTAGGGGGGTCACAAAGAGACACTATTATGTCTCTAGTTGTTGTAGGGGGGTCACAAAGAGACACTATTATATCTCTAGTTGTTTGTAGTGGGGGTCACAAAGAGACACTATTATGTCTCTAGTTGTTGTAGGGGGTCACAAAGAGACACTATTATATCTCTAGTTGTTTGTAGGGGATCACAAAGAGACACTATTATGTCTCTAGTTGTTTGTAGGGGGTCACAAAGAGACTATTATGTCTCTAGTTGTTTGTAGGGGGTCACAAAGAGACACTATTATGTCTCTAGTTGTTTGTAGGGGAGGGGGTGTCACAAAGAGACACTATTATGTCTATAGTTGTTTGTAGGGGGTGTCACAAGGAGACACTATTATGTCTCTAGTTGTTTGTAGGGGGGTCACAAGTGACACTATTATGTCTCTCTAGTTGTTTGTAGGGGGAGGGTCACAAGTAACACTATTATGTCTCTAGTTGTTTGTAGGGGGGGGGTCACAAAGAGACACTATTATGTCTCTAGTTGTTTGTAGGAGGGTCACAAAGAAACACTATTATGTCTCTAGTTGTTTGTAGGGGGGTCACAAAGAGAAACTATTATGTCTCTAGTTGTTTGTAGTGGGGTCACAAAGAAACACTATTATGTCTCTAGTTGTTTGAAGGGGGTGTCACAAAGAGACACTATTATGTCTCTAGTTGTTTGTAGGGGGGGTCACAAAGAAACACTATTATGTCTTTAGTTGTTTGTAGGGGGTCACAAAGAGACACTATTATGTCTCTAGTTGTTTGTAGGGGGTCACAAAGAGACACTATTATGTCTCTAGTTGTTTGTAGGGGGGACACAAAGAGACACTATTATATCTCTAGTTGTTTGTAGGGGGGTCACAAACAGACACTTATGTCTCTAGTTGTTTGTAGGGGGGGTCACAAAGAGACACTATTATGTCTCTAGTTGTTTGTGGGGGGGTCACAAAGAGACACTATTATATCTCTGGTTGTTTATAGGGGGGTCACAAAGAGACACTATTATGTCTCTAGTTGTTTGTAGGGGCGTCACAAAGAGACACTATTATGTCTCTAGTTGTTTGTAGAGGGGGCACAAAGAGACACTATTATGTCTCTTGTTGTTTGTAGGGGGGTAACAAAGAGACAGTATTATGTCTCTAATTGTTTGTGGGGGGTTCACAAAGAGACACTATTATATCTCTAGTTGTTTGTAGGGGGGTCACAAAGAGACACTATTATGTCTCTAGTTGTTTGTAGGGGGTCACAAAGAGACTATTATATCTCTAGTTGTTTGTAGGTGGTCACAAAGAGACACTATTATATCTCTAGTTGTTTGTAGGGGGGTGTCACAAAGAGACACTATTATGTCTCTAGTTGTTTGTGGGGGGGGGTCACAAGTGACACTATTATGTCTCGAATTGTTTGTAGGGGGAGGGTCACAAGTGACACTATTATTTTTCTAGTTGTTTGTAGGGGGAGGGTCACAAGTGACACTATTATCTCTGTAGTTGTTTGTAGGGGGAGGGTCACAAGTGACACTATTATGTCTCTAGTTGTTTGTAGGGGGAGGGTCACAAGTGACACTGTTATGTCTCTAGTTGTTTGTAGGGGGAGGGTCACAAGTGACACGATTATGTCTTTAGTTGTTTGTAAGGGGGTCACAAAGAGACACTATTATGTCTCTAGTTGTTTGTAGGGGGTCACAAAGAGACATTATTATGTCTCTAGTTGTTTGTAGGGGGGTCACAAAGAAACACTATTATGTCTCTTGTTGTTTGTAAGGGGGGTCACAAAGAGACACAATTATGTCTCTAGTTGTTTGTAGGGGGTCACAAAGAGACACTATTATGTCTCTAGTTGTTTGTAGGGGGTCACAAAGAGACACTATTATGTGTCTAGTTGTTTGTAGGGGGGTCACAAAGAGACACTATTATGTCTCTAGTTGTTTGTAGGGGGGTCACAAAGAGACACTATTATGTCTCTAGTTGTTTGTAGGGGGGTCACAAAGAGACACTATTATGTCTCTAGTTGTTTGTAGGGGGGGTCACAAGTGACATTATTATGTCTCTAGTTGTTTGTAGGGGGAGGGTCACAAGTGACACTATTATGTCTCTAGTTGTTTGTATGGGGGTCACAAAGAGACACTATTATGTCTCTAGTTGTTTGTAAGGGGTCACAAAGAGACTATTATGTCTCTAGTTGTTTGTAGGGGGGTCACAAAGAGACACTATTATGTCTCTAGTTGTTTGTAGGAGGGTCACATTAGACACTATTATGCCTCTAGTTGTTTGTAGGGGGAGGGTCACAAGTGACACTATTATGTCTCTAGTTGTTTGCAATGGGGTCACAAAGAGACACTATTATGTCTCTAGTTGTTTGTAGGGGGGTCACAAAGAGACACTATTATGTCTCTAGTTGTTTGTAAGGGGTCACAAAGAGACACTATTATGACTCTAGTTGTTTGTAGGGGTGGTCACAAAGAGACACTATTATGTCTCTAGTTGTTTGTAGGGGGGTCACAAAGAGACACTATTATGTCTCTAGTTGTTTGTAAGGGGTCACAAAGAGACTATTATGTCTCTAGTTGTTTGTAGGGGGTCACAAAGAGACACTATTATGTCTCTAGTTGTTTGTAGGGGGGTCACAAAGAGACACTATTATGTCTCTAGTTGTTTGTAGGAAGAGGGTCACAAGTGACATTATTATGTCTCTAGTTGTTTGTAGGGGGAGGGTCACACAATGACACTATTATGTCTCTAGTTGTTTGTAGGGGGGTCACATTAGACACTATTATGCCTCTAGTTGTTTGTAGGGGGGGTCACAAAGAAACACTATTATGTCTCTAGTTGTTTGTAAGGGGTCACAAAGAGACTAGTATGTCTCTAGTTGTTTGTAGGGAGGTCACAAAGAGACACTATTATGTCTCTAGTTGTTTGTAGGGGAGGGGGTGTCACAAAGAGACACTATTATGTCTCTAGTTGTTTGTAGGGGGTCACAAAGAGACACTATTATGTCTCTAGTTGTTTGTAGGGGGACACAAAGAGACACTATTATGTCTCTAGTTGTTTGTAGGGGGACACAAAGAGACACTATTATGTCTCTAGTTGTTTGTAGGTGGGTCACAAAGAGACACTATTATGTCTCTAGTTGTTTATAGGGGGGTCACAAAGAGACACTATTATGTCTCTAGTTGTTTGTAAGGGGTCACAAAGAGACACTATTATGTCTCTAGTTGTTTGTAGGGGGTCACAAAGGGACACTATTATGTCTCTAGTTGTTTGTAGTGGGGTCACAAAGAGACACTATTATGTCTCTAGTTGTTTGTAGGGGGTCACAAAGAGACACTATTATGTCTAGTTGTTTGTAGGGGGTCACAAAGAGACACTATTATGTCTCTAGTTGTTTGTAGGGGGTCACAAAGAGACACTATTATGTCTATAGTTTTTTGTAGGGGGGATTCACAAAGAGACACTATTATGTCTCTAGTTGTTTGTAGGGGGGTCACAAAGAGACACTATTATGTCTCTAGTTGTTTGTAGGGGGGTCACAAAGAGACACTATTATGTCTATAGTTGTTTGTAGGTGGTCACAAAGAGACAATATTATGTCTCTAGTTGTTTGTAGGGGGTCACAAAGAGACACTATTATGTCTCTAGTTGTTTGTAGGGGTGGGGTCCACAAAGAAACACTATTATGTCTCTAGGTGTTTGTAGGGGGGATTCACAAAGAGACACTATTATGTCTATAGTTGTTTGTAGGGGGTCACAAAGAGACACTATTATGTCTCTAGTTGTTTGTAGGAGTGGGGTCCACAAAGAAACACTATTATGTCTCCAGTTGTTTGTAGTGGGGTCACAAATAGACACTATTATGTCTCTAGTTGTTTGTAGGGGGTCACAAAAAGACACTATAATGTCTGTAGTTGTTTGTAGGGGGGTCACAAAGAGACACTATTATGTCTCTAGTTGTTTGTAGGTGGGTGACAAAGAGACACTATTATATCTCTAGTTGTTGTTGGGGGGTCACAAAGAGACACTATTATGTCTCTAGTTGTTTGTAGGTGGGTCACAAAGAGACACTATTATGTCTCTAGTTGTTTGTAGGGGGGTCACAAAGAGACACTATTATGTCTCTAGTTGTTTGTAGGGGGGTCACAAAGAGACACTATTATGTCTCTAGTTGTTTGTAGGGGGGTCACAAAGAGACACTATTATGTCTCTAGTTGTTTGTAGGGAGGGTCACAAAGAGACACTATTATGTCTCTAGTTGTTTGTAGGGGGGTCACAAAGAGACACTATTATGTCTCTAGTTGTTTGTAGGGGGGTCACAAAGAGACACTATTATGTCTCTAGTTGTTTGTAGGGGGTCACAAAGAGACACTATTATGTCTCTAGTTGTTTGTAGGAGGGTCACAAAGAGACACTATTATGTCTCTAGTTGTTTGTAGGTGGGTCACAAAGAGACACTATTATGTCTCTAGTTGTTTGTAGGGGGACACAAAGAGACACTATTATGTCTTTAGTTGTTTGTAGGGGTGTCACAAAGAGACACTATTATGTCTCTAGTTGTTTGTAGGGGGGACAAAAAGAGACACTATTATGTCTCTAGTTGTTTGTAGGGGGTCACAAAGAGACACTATTATATCTCTAGTTGTTTGTAGGGGGGTCACAAAGAGACACTATTATGTCTCTAGTTGTTTGTAGGGGGGCATCACAAAGAGACACTAGTATGTCTCTAGTTGTTTGTAGGAGGAGTGGGGTCATAAGCAGACACTATTATGTCTCTAGTTGTTTGTAGGGGGAGGGGGTCACACAGAGACACTATTATGTCTCTAGTTGTTTGTAGGGGGGTCACAAAGAGACACTATTATGTCTCTAATTGTTTGTAGGGGAGGGGGGTCACAAAGAGACACTATTATGTCTCTAGTTGTTTGTAGGGGGAGGGGGGTCACAAAGAGACACTATTATATCTCTAGTTGTTTGTAGGGGGTCACAAAGAGACACTATTATGTCTCTAGTTGTTTGTAGGGGGTCACAAAGAGACTATTATGTCTCTAGTTGTTTGTATGTGGGTCACAAAGAGACTATTATGTCTCTAGTTGTTTGTAGGGGAGGGGGTGTCACAAAGAGACACTATTATGTCTCTAGTTGTTTTGAAGGGGGTGTCACAAGGAGACACTATTATGTCTCTAGTTGTTTGTAGGGGGGTCACAAGTGACACTATTATGTCTCTCTAGTTGTTTGTAGGGGGAGGGTCACAAGTAACACTAGTATGTCTCTAGTTGTTTGTAGGGGGGTCACAAAGAGACACTATTATGTCTCTAGTTGTTTGTAGGGGGTCACAAAGAGACACTATTATGTCTAGTTGTTTGTAGGGGGTCACAAAGAGACACTATTATGTCTCTAGTTGTTTGTAGGAGGTCACAAAGAGACACTATTATCTCTCTAGTTGTTTGTAGGGGGTCACAAAGAGACACTATTATGTCTCTAGTTGTTTGTAGGGGGTCACAAAGAGACACTATTATGTCTCTAGTTTTTTGTAGGGGGTATTCACAAAGAGACACTATTATGTCTCTAGTTGTTTGTAGGGGGGTCACAAAGAGACACTATTATGTCTCTAGTTGTTTGTAGGGGGGTCACAAAGAGACACTATTATGTCTATAGTTGTTTGTAGGGGGTCACAAAGAGACAATATTATGTCTCTAGTTGTTTGTAGGTGGTCACAAAGAGACAATATTATGTCTCTAGTTGTTTGTAGGGGGTCACAAAGAGACACTATTATGTCTCTAGTTGTTTGTAGGGGTGGGGTCCACAAAGAAACACTATTATGTCTCTAGGTGTTTGTAGGGGGGATTCACAAAGAGACACTATTATGTCTATAGTTGTTTGTAGGGGGTCACAAAGAGACACTATTATGTCTCTAGTTGTTTGTAGGAGTGGGGTCCACAAAGAAACACTATTATGTCTCCAGTTGTTTGTAGTGGGGTCACAAATAGACACTATTATGTCTCTAGTTGTTTGTAGGGGGTCACAAAGAGACACTATAATGTCTGTAGTTGTTTGTAGGGGGGTCACAAAGAGACACTATTATGTCTCTAGTTGTTTGTAGGTGGGTCACAAAGAGACACTATTATATCTCTAGTTGTTGTTGGGGGGTCACAAAGAGACACTATTATGTCTCTAGTTGTTTGTAGGTGGGTCACAAAGAGACACTATTATGTCTCTAGTTTGTAGGGGGGTCACAAAGAGACACTATTATGTCTCTAGTTGTTTGTAGGGGGGTCACAAAGAGACACTATTATGTCTCTAGTTGTTTGTAGGGGGGGTCACAAAGAGACACTATTATGTCTCTAGTTGTTTGTAGGGAGGGTCACAAAGAGACACTATTATGTCTCTAGTTGTTTGTAGGGGGGTCACAAAGAGACACTATTATGTCTCTAGTTGTTTGTAGGGGGGTCACAAAGAGACACTATTATGTCTCTAGTTGTTTGTAGGGGGTCACAAAGAGACACTATTATGTCTCTAGTTGTTTGTAGGAGGGTCACAAAGAGACACTATTATGTCTCTAGTTGTTTGTAGGTGGGTCACAAAGAGACACTATTATGTCTCTAGTTGTTTGTAGGGGGACACAAAGAGACACTATTATGTCTCTAGTTGTTTGTAGGGGGGTCACAAAGAGACACTATTATGTCTCTAGTTGTTTGTAGGGGGGACAAAAAGAGACACTATTATGTCTCTAGTTGTTTGTAGGGGGTCACAAAGAGACACTATTATATCTCTAGTTGTTTGTAGGGGGGTCACAAAGAGACACTATTATGTCTCTAGTTGTTTGTAGGGGGGCATCACAAAGAGACACTAGTATGTCTCTAGTTGTTTGTAGGAGGAGTGGGGTCATAAGCAGACACTATTATGTCTCTAGTTGTTTGTAGGGGGAGGGGGTCACACAGAGACACTATTATGTCTCTAGTTGTTTGTAGGGGGGTCACAAAGAGACACTATTATGTCTCTAATTGTTTGTAGGGGAGGGGGGTCACAAAGAGACACTATTATGTCTCTAGTTGTTTGTAGGGGGAGGGGGGTCACAAAGAGACACTATTATATCTCTAGTTGTTTGTAGGGGGGTCACAAAGAGACACTATTATGTCTCTAGTTGTTTGTAGGGGCTCACAAAGAGACTATTATGTCTCTAGTTGTTTGTAGGTGGGTCACAAAGAGACACTATTATGTCTCTAGTTGTTTATAGGGGAGGGGGTGTCACAAAGAGACACTATTATGTCTCTAGTTGTTTGAAGGGGGTGTCACAAGGAGACACTATTATGTCTCTAGTTGTTTGTAGGGGGGTCACAAGTGACACTATTATGTCTCTCTAGTTGTTTGTAGGGGGAGGGTCACAAGTAACACTAGTATGTCTCTAGTTGTTTGTAGGGGGGTCACAAAGAGACACTATTATGTCTCTAGTTGTTTGTAGGGGGTGTCACAAAGAGACACTATTATGTCTCTAGTTGTTTGTAGGGGGTGTCACAAAGAGACACTATTATGTCTCTAGTTGTTTGTAGGGGGGTCACAAAGAGACACTATTATGTCTCTAGTTGTTTGTAGGGGGGTCACAAAGGGACACTATTATGTCTCTAGTTGTTTGTAGGGGGGTCACAAAGGGACACTCTTATGTCTCTAGTTGTTTGTAGGGGGCTCACAAAGAGACACTATTATGTCTCTAGTTGTTTGTAGGGGGGTCACAAAGAGACTATTATATCTCTTGTTGTTTGTAAGGTGTCACAAAGAGACACTATTATGTCTCTAGTTGTTTGTAGGGGAGGGGGTGTCACAAAGAGACACTATTATGTCTCTAGTTGTTTGTAGGGGGGTGTCACAAAGAGACACTATTATGTCTCTAGTTGTTTGTAGGGGGGGTCACAAAGAGACACTATTATATCTCTAGTTGTTTGTAGGGGGTCACAAAGAGACACTATTATGTCTCTAGTTGTTTGTAGGGGGTGTCATAAAGAGACACTATTATGTCTAGTTGTTTGTAGGGGGGTCACAAAGAGACACTATTATATCTCTAGTTGTTTGTAGGGGTGTCACAAAGAGACACTATTATGTCTCTAGTTGTTTGTAGGGGGGTGTCACAAAGAGACACTATTATGTCTCTAGTTGTTTGTAGGGGGGTGTCACAAAGAGACACTATTATGTCTAGTTGTTTGTAGGGGGGTCACAAAGAGACACTATTATATCTCTAATTGTTTGTAGGGGGGTCACAAAGAGACACTATTATGTCTCTAGTTGTTTGTAGTGGGGTCACAAAGAGACACTATTATGTCTAGTTGTTTGTAGGGGGCTCACAAAGAGACACTATTATGTCTCTAGTTGTTGTAGGGGGGTCACAAAGAGACACTATTATATCTCTAGTTGTTTGTAGTGGGGGTCACAAAGAGACACTATTATGTCTCTAGTTGTTGTAGGGGGGTCACAAAGAGACACTATTATATCTCTAGTTGTTTGTAGGGGGGTCACAAAGAGACACTATTATGTCTCTAGTTGTTTGTAGGGGGGTCACAAAGAGACTATTATGTCTCTAGTTGTTTGTAGGGGGTCACAAAGAGACACTATAATGTCTCTAGTTGTTTGTAGGGGAGGGGGTGTCACAAAGAGACACTATTATGTCTATAGTTGTTTGTAGGGGGTGTCACAAGGAGACACTATTATGTCTCTAGTTGCTTGTAGGGGGGGTCACAAGTGACACTATTATGTCTCTCTAGTTGTTTGTAGGGGGAGGGTCACAAGTAACACTATTATGTCTCTAGTTGTTTGTAGGGGGGGGTCACAAAGAGACACTATTATGTCTCTAGTTGTTTGAAGGGGGTGTCACAAAGAGACACTATTATGTCTCTAGTTGTTTGTAGGGGGGGTCACAAAGAAACACTATTATGACTTTAGTTGTTTGTAGGGGGTCACAAAGAGACACTATTATGTCTCTAGTTGTTTGTAGGGGTCACAAAGAGACACTATTATGTCTCTAGTTGTATGTAAGAGGGACACAAAGAGACACTATTATGTCTCTAGTTGTTTGTAGGGGGGTCACAAAGAGACACTATTATGTCTCTAGTTGTTTGTAGGGGGGTCACAAAGAGACACTATTGTATCTCTAGTTGTTTATAGGGGGGTCACAAAGAGACACTATTATGTCTCTAGTTGTTTGTAGGGGGGTCACAAAGAGACACTATTATGTCTCTAGTTGTTTGTAGAGGGGGCACAAAGAGACACTATTATGTCTCTAGTTGTTTGTAGGGGGTCACAAAGAGACTATTATATCTCTAGTTGTTTGTAGGGGGTCACAAAGAGACACTATTATGTCTCTAGTTGTTTGTAGGGGAGGGGGTGTCACAAAGAGACACTATTATGTTTCTAGTTGTTTGTAGGGGGTGTCACAAAGAGACACTATTATGTCTCTAGTTGTTTGTGGGGGGGGTCACAAGTGACACTATTATGTCTCGAATTGTTTGTAGGGGGAGGGTCACAAGTGACACTATTATCTCTGTAGTTGTTTGTAGGGGGAGGGTCACAAGTGACACTATTATGTCTCTAGTTGTTTGTAGGGGGAGGGTCACAAGTGACACTGTTATGTCTCTAGTTGTTTGTAGGGGGAGGGTCACAAGTGACACGATTATGTCTTTAGTTGTTTGTAAGGGGGTCACAAAGAGACACTATTATGTCTCTAGTTGTTTGTAGGGGGTCACAAAGAGACATTATTATGTCTCTAGTTGTTTGTAGGGGGGTCACAAAGAAACACTATTATGTCTCTTGTTGTTTGTAAGGGGGGTCACAAAGAGACACAATTATGTCTCTAGTTGTTTGTAGGGGGTCACAAAGAGACACTATTATGTCTCTAGTTGTTTGTAGGAGGTCACAAAGAGACACTATTATGTGTCTAGTTGTTTGTAGGGAGGGTCACAAAGAGAAACTATTATGTCTCTAGTTGTTTGTAGGGAGGTCACAAAGAGACACTATTATGTCTCTAGTTGTTTGTAGGGGAGTCACAAAGAGACACTATTATGTCTCTAGTTGTTTGTAGGGGGTCACAAAGAGACACTATTATGTCTCTAGTTGTTTGTAGGAGGAGGGTCACAAGTGACATTATTATGTCTCTAGTTGTTTGTAGGGGGAGGGTCACATTAGACACTATTATGCCTCTAGTTGTTTGTAGGGGGTCACAAAGAGACACTATTATGTCTCTAGTTGTTTGTAGGGGGGTCACAAAGAGACACTATTATGTCTCTAGTTGTTTGTAAGGGGTCACAAAGAGACACTATTATGTCTCTAGTTGTTTGTAAGGGGTCACAAAGAGACACTATTATGTCTCTAGTTGTTTGTAGGGGGGTCACAAAGAGACACTATTATGTCTTTAGTTGTTTGTAGGGGGGTCACAAAGAGACACTATTATGTCTTTAGTTGTTTGTAGGGGGGTCACAAAGAGACACTATTATGTCTCTAGTTGTTTGTAGGGGGGTCACAAAGAGACACTATTGTATCTCTAGTTGTTTATAGGGGGGTCACAAAGAGACACTATTATGTCTCTAGTTGTTTGTAGGGGGGTCACAAAGAGACACTATTATGTCTCTAGTTGTTTGTAGAGGGGGCACAAAGAGACACTATTATGTCTCTAGTTGTTTGTAGGGGGTCACAAAGAGACTATTATATCTCTAGTTGTTTGTAGGGGGTCACAAAGAGACACTATTATGTCTCTAGTTGTTTGTAGGGGAGGGGGTGTCACAAAGAGACACTATTATGTTTCTAGTTGTTTGTAGGGGGTGTCACAAAGAGACACTATTATGTCTCTAGTTGTTTGTGGGGGGGTCACAAGTGACACTATTATGTCTCGAATTGTTTGTAGGGGGAGGGTCACAAGTGACACTATTATCTCTGTAGTTGTTTGTAGGGGGAGGGTCACAAGTGACACTATTATGTCTCTAGTTGTTTGTAGGGGGAGGGTCACAAGTGACACTGTTATGTCTCTAGTTGTTTGTAGGGGGAGGGTCACAAGTGACACGATTATGTCTTTAGTTGTTTGTAAGGGGGTCACAAAGAGACACTATTATGTCTCTAGTTGTTTGTAGGGGGTCACAAAGAGACATTATTATGTCTCTAGTTGTTTGTAGGGGGGTCACAAAGAAACACTATTATGTCTCTTGTTGTTTGTAAGGGGGGTCACAAAGAGACACAATTATGTCTCTAGTTGTTTGTAGGGGGTCACAAAGAGACACTATTATGTCTCTAGTTGTTTGTAGGAGGTCACAAAGAGACACTATTATGTGTCTAGTTGTTTGTAGGGAGGGTCACAAAGAGAAACTATTATGTCTCTAGTTGTTTGTAGGGAGGTCACAAAGAGACACTATTATGTCTCTAGTTGTTTGTAGGGGAGTCACAAAGAGACACTATTATGTCTCTAGTTGTTTGTAGGGGGTCACAAAGAGACACTATTATGTCTCTAGTTGTTTGTAGGAGGAGGGTCACAAGTGACATTATTATGTCTCTAGTTGTTTGTAGGGGGAGGGTCACATTAGACACTATTATGCCTCTAGTTGTTTGTAGGGGGTCACAAAGAGACACTATTATGTCTCTAGTTGTTTGTAGGGGGGTCACAAAGAGACACTATTATGTCTCTAGTTGTTTGTAAGGGGTCACAAAGAGACACTATTATGTCTCTAGTTGTTTGTAAGGGGTCACAAAGAGACACTATTATGTCTCTAGTTGTTTGTAGGGGGGTCACAAAGAGACACTATTATGTCTTTAGTTGTTTGTAGGGGGGTCACAAAGAGACACTATTATGTCTTTAGTTGTTTGTAGGGGGGTCACAAAGAGACACTATTATGTCTCTAGTTGTTTGTAGAGGGGGCACAAAGAGACACTATTATGTCTCTTGTTGTTTGTAGGGGGTAACAAAGAGACAGTATTATGTCTCTAATTGTTTGTGGGGGGTTCACAAAGAGACACTATTATATCTCTAGTTGTTTGTAGGAGGTCACAAAGAGACACTATTATGTCTCTAGTTGTTTGTAGGGGGTCACAAAGAGACTATTATATCTCTAGTTGTTTGTAGGGGGTCACAAAGAGACACTATTATGTCTCTAGTTGTTTGTAGGGGAGGGGGTGTCACAAAGAGACACTATTATGTCTCTAGTTGTTTGTAGGGGGGTGTCACAAAGAGACACTATTATGTCTCTAGTTGTTTGTGGGGGGGGGGGTCACAAGTGACACTATTATGTCTCGAATTGTTTGTAGGGGGAGGGTCACAAGTGACACTATTATCTCTGTAGTTGTTTGTAGGGGGAGGGTCACAAGTGACACTATTATGTCTCTAGTTGTTTGTAGGGGGAGGGTCACAAGTGACACTGTTATGTCTCTAGTTGTTTGTAGGGGGAGGGTCACAAGTGACACGATTATGTCTTTAGTTGTTTGTAAGGGGGTCACAAAGAGACACTATTATGTCTCTAGTTGTTTGTAGGGGGTCACAAAGAGACATTATTATGTCTCTAGTTGTTTGTAGGGGGGTCACAAAGAAACACTATTATGTCTCTTGTTGTTTGTAAGGGGGGTCACAAAGAGACACAATTATGTCTCTAGTTGTTTGTAGGGGGTCACAAAGAGACACTATTATGTCTCCAGTTGTTTGTAGGGGGTCACAAAGAGACACTATTATGTGTCTAGTTGTTTGTAGGGAGGGTCACAAAGAGAAACTATTATGTCTCTAGTTGTTTGTAGGGAGGTCACAAAGAGACACTATTATGTCTCTAGTTGTTTGTAGGGGAGTCACAAAGAGACACTATTATGTCTCTAGTTGTTTGTAGGGGGGTCACAAAGAGACACTATTATGTCTCTAGTTGTTTGTAGGAGGAGGGTCACAAGTGACATTATTATGTATCTAGTTGTTTGTAGGGGGAGGGTCACATTAGACACTATTATGCCTCTAGTTGTTTGTAGGGGGTCACAAAGAGACACTATTATGTCTCTAGTTGTTTGTAGGGGGGTCACAAAGAGACACTATTATGTCTCTAGTTGTTTGTAAGGGGTCACAAAGAGACACTTTTATGTCTCTAGTTGTTTGTAAGGGGTCACAAAGAGACACTATTATGTCTCTAGTTGTTTGTAGGGGGGTCACAAAGAGATACTATTATGTCTTTAGTTGTTTGTAGGGGGGTCACAAAGAGACACTATTATGTCTTTAGTTGTTTGCAGGAGGGTCACAAAGAGACACTATTATGTCTCTAGTTGTTTGTAGGGGGGTCACAAAGAGACACTATTATGTCTCTAGTTGTTTGTAGGGGGGTCACAAAGAGACACTATTATGTCTCTAGTTGTTTGTTAGGGGTCACAAAGAGACACTGTTATGTCTCTAGTTGTTTGTAGGAGGGTCACAAAGAGACACTATTATGTCTCTAGTTGTTTGTAGGGGGGTCACAAAGAGACACTATTATATCTCTAGTTGTTTGTAGGGAGGGTCACAGAGAGACACTATTATGTCTCTAGTTGTTTGTAGGGGGTCACAAAGAGACACTATTATGTCTCTAGTTGTTTGTAGGGGGGTCACAAAGAGACACTATTATATCTCTAGTTGTTTGTAGGGAGGGTCACAGAGAGACACTATTATGTCTCTAGTTGTTTGTAGGGGGGTCACAAAGAGACACTATTATGTCTCTAGTTGTTTGTAGGGGGGTCACAAAGAGACACTATTATGTCTCTAGTTGTTTGTAGGGGGGGTCACAAAGAGACACTATTATGTCTCTAGTTGTTTGTAGGGGGTCACAAAGAAACACTATTATGTTACTAGTTGTTTGTAGGGGGTCACAAAGAGACACTATTATGTCTCTAGTTTTTTGTAGGAGGTATTCACAAAGAGACACTATTATGTCTATAGTTGTTTGTAGGGGGTCACAAAAGACAATATTATGTCTCTAGTTGTTTGTAGGGAGGTCACAAAGAGACACTATTATGTCTCCAGGTGTTTGTAGGGGGGATTCACAAAGAGACACTATTATGTCTATAGTTGTTTGTAGGGGGTCACAAAGAGACACTATTATGTCTCTAGTTGTTTGTAGGGGTGGGGTCCACAAAGAAACACTATTATGTCTCCAGTTGTTTGTAGTGGGGTCACAAATAGACACTATTATGTCTCTAGTTGTTTGTAGGGGGTCACAAAGAGACACTATTATGTCTGTAGTTGTTTGTAGGGGGGTCACAAAGAGACACTATTATGTCTCTAGTTGTTTGTAGGAGGGTCACAAAGAGACACTATTATGTCTCTAGTTGTTTGTAGGAGGGTCAGAAAGAGACACTATTATGTCTCTAGTTGTTTGTAGGGGGGTCACAAAGAGACACTATTATGTCTCTAGTTGTTTGTAGGGGGGGTCACAAAGAGACACTGTTGTGTCTCTAGTTGTTTGTAGGGAGGGTCACAAAGAGACACTATTATGTCTCTAGTTGTTTGTAGGGGGGATCACAAAGAGACACTATTATGTCTCTAGTTGTTTGTAGGGGGGTCACAAAGAGACACTATTATGTGTTTAGTTGTTTGTAGGGGGGTCACAAAGAGACACTATTGTGTCACTAGTTGTTTGTAGGGAGGGTCACAAAGAGACACTATTATGTCTCTAGTTGTTTGTAGGGGGGGGATCACAAAGAGACACTATTATGTCTAGTTGTTTGTAGTGGGGTCACAAAGAGACACTATTATGTCTCTAGTTGTTTGTAGGGGGACACAAAGAGACACTATTATGTCTTTAGTTGTTTGTAGGGGGTCACAAAGAGACACTATTATGTCTCTAGTTGTTTGTAGGGGGGACAAAAAGAGACACTATTATGTCTCTAGTTGTTTGTAGGGGGTCACAAAGAGACACTATTATATCTCTAGTTGTTTGTAGGGGGGTCACAAAGAGATACTATTATGTCTCTAGTTGTTTGTAGGGGGCATCACAAAGAGACACTATTATGTCTTTAGTTGTTTGTAGGGGGAGGGGGTCACACAGAGACACTATTATGTCTCTAGTTGTTTGTAGGGGGGTCACAAAGAGACACTATTATGTCTCTAATTGTTTGTAGGGGAGGGGGGTCACAAAGAGACACTATTATGTCTCTAGTTGTTTTTAGGGGGAGGGGGGTCAAAAAGCGACACTATTATGTCTCTAGTTGTTTGTAGGGGGAGGGGGGTCACACAGAGACACTATTATATCTCTAGTTGTTTGTTGGGGGATAGGGAGGTCACAAAGAGACACTATTATGTCTCTAGTTGTTTGTAGGGGAGGGGGGTAAGAAAGAGACACTATTATGTCTCTAGTTTTTTGTAGGGGGAGGGGGGTCATAAAGAGACATTATTATGACTCTAGTTGTTTGTAGGGGGAGGGGGGTCATAAAGAGACATTATTATGTCTCTAGTTGTTTGTAGGGGGAAGGGGGTCACAAAGAGACACTATTATATCTCTAGTTGTTTGTAGGGGGAGGGGTTGTCACAAAGAGACATTATTATGTCTCTAGTTGTTTGTAGGGGGAAGGGGGTCACAAAGAGACACTATTATATCTCTAGTTGTTTGTAGGGGGAGGGGATGTCACAAAGAGACATTATTATGTCTCTAGTTGTTTGTATGGGGAAGGGGGTCACAAAGAGACACTATTATGTCTCTTGTTGTTTGTAGGGGGAGGGTGGTCACAAAGAGACACTGTTATGTCTCTAGTTGTTTGAAGGGGGAGGGGGGTCATAAAGAGACATTATTATGTCTCTAGGTGTTTGTAGGGGGAGGGGGGTCACAAAGAGACACTATTATGTCTCTAGTTGTTTGTAGGGGGAGGGGGGTCACAAAGAGACACTATTATGTCTCTAGTTGTTTGTAGGGGGAGGGGGTGTCACAAAGAGACACTATTATGTCTCTAGTTGTTTGTAGGGGGAGGGGGGTCACAAAGAGACACTGTTATGTCTTTAGTTGTTTGTAGGGGTGTCAAAAAGACACACTATTATGTCTCTAGTTGTTTTTAGGGGGGTCACAAAGAGACACTATTATGTCTCTAGTTGTTTGTAGGGGGGTCACAAAGAGACACTATTATGACTTGTTGTTTTTATGGGGGGTCACAAAGATACACTATTATGTCTCTAGTTGTTTGTAGGGGGCTGACACTATTATGTCTGTAGTTGTTTGTAGGGGGCTGATACTATTATGTCTGTAGTTGTTTGTAGGGGGGTCACAAAGAGACACTATTATGTCTCTAGTTGTTTGTAGGGGGGTCACAAAGAGACACTATTATGTATCTAGTTGTTTGTAGGGGGGTCACAAAGAGACACTATTATGTCTCTAGTTGTTTGTAGGTGGGTCACAAAGAGACACTATTATGTCTCTAGTTGTTTGTAGGGGGCTGACACTATTATGTCTGTAGTTGTTTGTAGGGGGCTGACACTATTATGCCTTTAGTTGTCTGTAGGGGGGCTGACACTATTATGCCTCTAGTTGTTTGTAGGGGGGCTGACACTATATATACTGCTAATTGCGTGAAGTTTGTAATTATGAATACATGTTATAGGATATAACAGAACAAAGACATCTGTCGCTAATATACTACTAATATACATACATACAATAACGAATACAATCATTATTAATATATTATTACTAGTAATTTAGAAAATGGTTCTATTTGTCGTTGTTTTATATAAAAGTACAATCTCGTAATAGTACAATATAAACGAAATACTACAGTAAACCTATCTAATCCGTACCCCTTTGGGACTGACAAATATTTTCAGTTTACGAAAAGACGACCCCAATGTCTGTAAAAAAAATATTTAATTTTATGCATTTATTAATGATTGTTCGTCTTATTTGATATTTATCTACCAACCAGTACATATTTAGCATTAAAACGTTTGTGGATGTAAATGAACACGGCAGAAAATCTAAACTGAAACTCAGGTATCATGACATAAAATCTACCTGACGCTTAGGTATCATGACATAAAATCTACCTGACGCTTAGGTATCATCACATAAAATCTACCTGAAACTCAGGTATCATGACATAAAATCTACCTGACGCTTAGGTATCATGACATAAAATCTACCTGAAACTCAGGTATCATGACATAAAATCTACCTGACGCTTAGGTATCATGACATAAAATCTACCTGAGACTCAGGTATCATGACATAAAATCTACCTGACGCTTAGGTATCATGACATAAAATCTACCTGAAACTCAGGTATCATGACATAAAATCTACCTTAAGCTTAGGTATCATGACATAAAATCTACCTGAAACTCAGGTATCATGACATAAAATCTACCTGACGCTTAGGTATCATGACATAAAATCTACCTGAGACTCAGGTATCATGACATAAAATCTACCTGACGCTTAGGTATCATGACATAAAATCTACCTGAAACTCAGGTATCATGACATAAAATCTACCAGACGTTTAGGTATCATGACATAAAATCTACCTGAAACTCAGGTATCATGACATAAAATCTACCTGACGCTTAGGTATCATGATATAAAATCTACCTGAGACTCAGGTATCATGACATAAAATCTACCTGACGCTTAGGTATCATGACATAAAATCTACCTGAAACTCAGGTATCATGACATAAAATCTACCTGAAACTCAGGTATCATGACATAGCATCTACCAGATAATTGTGCATAGGTGACCTTGTCGATTTTGGCTATCCTCTTTGGGCCTTTTGGTTTACTTACTCCCCCAAATATTTAAATCATACAGCTTTCCAGTCATTGGACCGTGACCGTACCTGATAAATATCGTTTTCCAGGAAAGCGTAATGCGCACTAAATTAGATATCTAGGTTTTTATTATCTTCATCTTACATCCACGTGGCCATCAATGCCAATGTCAAGGGCGTATCCAGGATTTCAAGTTAGGGGGGCGCACTTAAAAAAATTACGCCGAGCAGAGGGGGGCTCGAAAATTTTTGGGGTATCTCGTGTGAAAAATCACGATTTTACGCCAAAAAATCATATTTTTTTCAATTTTAGGGTGTGGGGGGGGGGGGGGGGGGCGCCGGCTGCGCGCCCCCTGGATCCGCCCCTGAATAGTTATATTTATGATACATTTAATATCATATCATTATATTATATAAATTTGTTATCGTTATTTTGCTTATTTTCCCATTGATGTTTAAAACCAATATATTTCATATCACGTAAGCGCTGAGATGATTCCAATAATCGCTAATCGCTAAGCGTTGTCAAGGACGCACGTAGTATTATCGCTGTTTTCTAATATAACGTTATAATGACGTCACATTACCAAATCCTTGATATTTATAGATTAATACATGGCCTTTTTCATATTGCCCTTGTTATCAGCACGAGACCTTGATATCGGCCCCGAGGGCTTTAGCCCGAGGAACGAAGATATCAGTCGAGGGATGATGACAAGGGCAATATGAAAAAGGCCATGCATTAATCTATTTATCACATATTTTGCCAAGGCAGATAACATGTTATTGCCCTTCACAAGAGGGCAGATAACATGTTATTGCCCTCGTAAAATGTTATTGCCCAGGAGGCAAATAACACGCTGCAATTTTTTTATTACACATGCAAATTCGGCGTTATTTCAATAAAATATGTGATAATAAGTGATTAACGATATAAAATATTAATTGTGTTTAAAAAAATGTCAGTATCTCAACAAAAATTATTTAATTATGAATACAAAATAGCGATAAAATAATTAAAGATGTTTTTAAAACTCGAGGACGTTTCTCAGTCATCTCAGTCAGATGACTGAGAAAAGTCCTCTCGTTTAAAAAAAACATCGTTAATCACTTAATAACGTTGTCATATGATAAGCTGATAATATTGATTTTTTTTTATATAATTATCGTGGTTTTTTTCAAAGGTAGGATTCGGTTACTAATATATGTAATATTGCTAAAACTAAAGTTCTCCTCCCTCAAACAAACATGACCTTGACCGATATTGGCTATCCCGTTTAGGCCCTTTGGTTTTAAAGTTCAAATTAAAAAAATATATTTGGTTTTCCATCCTTTGGACTCACCTGGTGAAGGTTATTATATAAACGTGTCGTGCACATTAAATGTGATATCTATATTTTTATTTTTTCACTTAAGATTCTAATATATCAATGTCATATCTGAATGTCAACAAAAGAGATAATTGCCTATATGAAATCCTTTCCAAGTTTTATAATGTTAAATGATGAGAGGTATCATTTCCATCCAATATGATTATATTACAATCAGAGATACATAACATTGAATATTGGTGACTGGCGGTTCCCTAATCCCAAGTATCAATCCACAGATCTGACTATGGCCAGTGCGTCCCCATGTGGTTGATGGTTATCTGAGTGAGTGACTGATTGATTGCTGTTTAACGTCAACTCAACAATTTTTCAGCTATATCATGGTGAGAAGTAAATTTTCAATGAGATGATGACGAGATCAGCTTTGTATTATACCAACACACTTAGTTGAATTTTTTTATATTGCTAGTTCACTGAAACAACAGTCCACGGATAGACATGTCGCCCCACTCGTATACATTATTCTGATTCCGAGCCAACCAGACTTTGCTCTTTCTCTTTAATGCTGCGTGCCTTTCGAAGAAGCAACACATACCAAACTTATAGTCTTTGGTTTGATCCGTTCGGAGCTCGAACCCACGATCTACCGCATTCGAGACGAGCACCTAAACATTACACCACCGATGCGGTGCGATGGTTATCTGTGTTGGAGGGATATTTGTGAAAGGTGTTGGTCCATGTCTATTTTTCTTTTCACCATGTTTTTGTCTTTTGCTATTAGTTTATGACTTTTGGTCATGTCTTGGTAACTTCATTACTGGTGTAAATAGCGTTAAGCAACAAACACTCATTGACTCGCTTACCCTTCTATTGGAGATTCGTGATTGTTGTCAGGGCTTGATCCACGGAGCTGCACAGTACCTGCTGTGGTGACGGATAAAGGGTGTGGTCTTCGATGGTGGTATGCCAGGTTAATATATGGAAAGCCTGGTCGTTGATCATAGTGAACAACGTGTGTGGAGGGTGCCACGCTCCTCGTAGGTGAAAGACTGATAACGTGTGTGGAGGGTGCCACGCTCCTCGTAGGTGAAAGACTGATAACGTGTGCGGGGGGTGCCACGCTCCTCGAAGGTGAAAGACTGATAACGTGTGTGGAGGGTGCCACGCTCCTCGTAGGTGAAAGACTGATAACCTGTGTGAATGGTGCCACGCTCCTCGTAGGTGAAAGACTGATAACGTGTGTGGAGGGTGCCACGCTCCTCGTATGTGAAAGACTGATAACGTGTGTGGAGGGTGCCACGCTCCTCGTAGGTGAAAGACTGATAACGTGAGTGGAGGGTGCCACGCTCCTCGTAGGTGAAAGACTGATAACGTGTGTGAAGGGTGCCATGCTCCTCGTAGGTAAAAGACTGATAACGTGTGTGAAGGGTGCCACGCTCCTCGTAGGTGAAAGACTGATAACGTGTGTGGAGGGTGTCACGCTCCTCGTAGGTGAAAGACTGATAACGTGTGTGGAGGGCGCCACGCTCCTCGTAGGTGAAAGACTGATAACGTGTGTGAAGGGTGCCACGCTCCTCGTAGGTGAAAGACTGATAACGTGTGTGGAGGGTGCCACGCTCCTCGTAGGTGAAAGACTGATAACGTGTGTGGAGGGTGCCACCTCGTAGGTGAAAGACTGATAACGTGTGTGGAGGGTGCCACGCTCCTCGTAGGTGAAAGACTGATAACGTGTGTGGAGGGTGCCACGCTCCTCGTAGGTGAAAGACTGATAACGTGTGTGGAGGGTGCCACGCTCCTCGTAGGTGAAAGACTGATAACGTGTGTGGAGGGTGCCAGGCTCCTCGTAGGTGAAAGACTGATAACGTGTGCGGAGGGTGCCACGCTCCTCGAAGGTGAAAGACTGATAACGTGTGTGGAGGGTGCCACGCTCCTCGTAGGTGAAAGACTGATAACGTGTGTGAATGGTGCCACGCTCCTCGTAGGTGAAAGACTGATAACGTGTGTGGAGGGTGCCACGCTCCTCGTATGTGAAAGACTGATAACGTGTGTGGAGGGTGCCACGCTCCTCGTAGGTGAAAGACTGATAACGTGAGTGGAGGGTGCCACGCTCCTCGTAGGTGAAAGACTGATAACGTGTGTGAAGGGTGCCATGCTCCTCGTAGGTGAAAGACTGATAACGTGTGTGAAGGGTGCCACGCTCCTCGTAGGTGAAAGACTGATAACGTGTGTGGAGGGTGTCACGCTCCTCGTAGGTGAAAGACTGATAACGTGTGTGGAGGGCGCCACGCTCCTCGTAGGTGAAAGACTGATAACGTGTGTGAAGGGTGCCACGCTCCTCGTAGGTGAAAGACTGATAACGTGTGTGGAGGGTGCCACGCTCCTCGTAGGTGAAAGACTGATAACGTGTGTGAAGGGTGCCACGCTCCTCGTAGGTGAAAGACTGATAACGTGTGTGAAGGGTGCCACGCTCCTCGTAGGTGAAAGACTGATAACGTGTGTGGAGGGTGTCACGCTCCTCGTAGGTGAAAGACTGATAACGTGTGTGGAGGGTGCCACGCTCCTCGTAGGTGAAAGACTGATAACGTGTGCGAAGGGTGCCACGCTCCTCGTAGGTGAAAGACTGATAACGTGTGTGGAGGGTGCCACGCTCCTCGTAGGTGAAAGACTGATAACGTGTGTGGAGGGTGCCACGCTCCTCGTAGGTGAAAGACTGATAACGTGTGTGGAGGGTGCCACGCTCCTCGTAGGTGAAAGACTGATAACGTGTGTGGAGGGTGCCACGCTCCTCGTAGGTGAAAGACTGATAACGTGTGTGAAGGGTGCCACGCTCCTCGTAGGTGAAAGACTGATAACGTGTGTGAGGGGTGCCACGCTCCTCGTAGGTGAAAGACTGATAACGTGTGTGAAGGGTGCCACGCTCCTCGTAGGTGAAAGACTGATAACGTGTGTGGAGGGTGCCACGCTCCTCGTAGGTGAAAGGCTGATAACGTGTGTGGAGGGTGCCACGCTCCTCGTAGGTGAAAGACTGATAACGTGTGTGAAGGGTGCCACGCTCCTCGTTGGTGAAAGACTGATAACGTGTGTGAAGGGTGCCACGCTCCTCGAAGGTGAAAGACTGATAACGTGTGTGGAGGGTGCCACGCTCCTCGTAGGTGAAAGACTGATAACGTGTGTGAAGGGTGCCACGCTCCTCGTAGGTGAAAGACTGATAACGTGTGTGAAGGGTGCCACGCTCCTCGTAGGTGAAAGACTGATAACGTGTGTGAAGGGTGCCACGCTCCTCGTAGGTGAAAGACTGATAACGTGTGTGAAGGGTGCCACGCTCCTCGTAGGTGAAAGACCTGCAGTGCAGGTTTCGATGATGTTTGAAAAAACCCAGTTCCTAAATAATGTAAATCGTTGTTTGTTCTTTTGTCCTTTTTCTTTTGGCCATTGTGTTGACTGTTCCTCGATTTACATATTCTGATTACCGCTTTGGTATCTTCAGACTCTTCTTTCGACAAAGAAATACAGTCAAACCTGTCCATGTGGTCACCTCTATTAAGCGATCACCTGTATTTAAAGGCCACATTTTTCTTGTCCTTTCATAGAAAATTGCATATGAATTGAACCTTTTTTAAGAGGTCACCTGTCTTATAAGGCCACATTTTCTTTGTCCCAAGGGTGACCTCTTAATACAGGTTGGACTGTAGTGGCAAAGTAGTCTCTACAAAGACTAAGTTTCAACCCAGCTCTCCGTACTTCTACACTTAATAAATTATTTATCAAAACGATTAGCGCCCACTAATCAGCTGTACCTGACCTCTCTCTCTCTCTCTCTCTCTCTCTCTCTCTCTCTCTCTCTCTCTCCGAGTTGAATAAATACCAGTATTAAAAGGTTACTTGAAAGAGATGCTGAAGGACTGACTTGATACTATTTACTATTAAGCAATACGTTGTAATTCAAATTACCCATTGGTATCTACCCACCTCTCTCTCTCTCTCTCTCTCTCTCTCTCCGAGTTAAATAAAAACTAGTATTAAAAGGTTACTTGATAGAGACGCCGAAGGCTGAAAGCCTGACTTGATACTATTAAACAATACTATAACCGATCTATTATTTAATCGTGCAAACGGAATTTCATTGTTTAATTAGTTTCAATTAAAACTCGACATTGCCTGACATCAATGGAAGATCTAATAACAGAACAAAGTATAATATATTATATTAAAACGCACAATACCATCGATCTTGAGGGGAGAATAATGTAAATTTTGTCTTCAGGGAGCATTTATTGACGACTTGAAACGTAATAATTGTGCTTGGTTTATTTTATGTGAAGAGGAATTAATTACTAAATGCAATTAAATATTAATATTAAACTTTCTCCACCAAATGATGGATCCTGTTGTCCGTGGTAAAACATTATTATTACGTATGATATAATATAAAAGATTGATCTAGGAAGCCATTCCATTGTAGATTTATATAGCCTTGTGATATTGTATGTTATAATGAATTCTGATATTTTACTTGAAGGTCAATACACGCTCAAGGGAGACAATCGAAATAAAAACGTAGACATGTAATTTTGTGCCCACGATACTTTGCTGGTGTTCGTATTACTCGATTTTTAGTTTTATGTGTAATGTTTTGTAGATCAACGTTTGTCCTTTTGTCCTTTTTCTTTTGGCCATTGTGTTGTCTTTCCTTCTTCGACTTATGGATTCTGATTGCCCCTTTGGTATCATCAAATGATCTTCTCACCAGGAACGATTGGAAAACCAATTAATTTAGAAGTCATTGGGAGAAAGAAAACCAAATGGCCAAATAAGATAGCCACAAATCGGCTAAGGTCACCTATAGGGAGGATAATCTTAGCTTAATTACAATTTCTGCATAAAAACGATGTTCGATTCGTCTTTACCTGCAGTTGTTTGTAGGAGGGCGCATGTCTTATTTACGCTATTTGTGTTTGCTTGTGCATAGTGGTGTCAAGCACATGTTGTGTTGTGTTTTTTGCTTTGTTTCTCTTCGTCTTGTGCCTTGTGTACCCTATGTTGCCAGTTTCTTTGAATTTTCCTTTTTTGATTGCATCTTCACTTTCGTCTTAATTTAATACAATTTAATAAACAATAGTTCTGTTTATGGTCTTCTGAAACATTAGTTTTACTCATGAGAACGAGTCTGATAAGAGGTTGATAGCTCAATCTATATTACCATAGTTACGGGTAATAAGATTCTAAACGCATTAACGTAAAATATGTAGCTGCAATACGCCTAAGAAAGTTTGGAGATACCCATAGGTAGACATGTTGCATCACTCGGACACAATATTCTGAGATACCCATAGGTAGACATGTTGCATCACTCGGACACATTATTCTGATTCCGAGCCAACATGTAGTTGATCTTTCTCACTGTTGCGTGCTTAGCTGAGAAACACAAATACCAATTTTATAGTGACTGATTTGACCCAACCAGAGATCGAACTCACAATATCCCGAACTAGACATAAGGACGACAACCATTACATCATTGATGCAGTTCCAATGAAATAAACCGTTATGTAGTAATTGACATACATACTTCAGGAAGCTACTAGAGGAGATTAGTTCCGAGTATCTCTATGACAAAAATTTGTAGCGGACTTTTCCTAGTAATCGTACACTTTCGATCCCATTCTAGACTTTGATGAATTTCATTTTGGTCTCCATTAAATTGGAACTACAATGAATTACTAAGGAGGGGTCTTCACCTACCCAGGTTAAGAAGAGTTTGAAAATACAAAAGGGACAATAAGAAGCCATCAATCGAAGAAAGACAGACAATACAATGGCCAAAAGAAAAAGGACAAACAATGATCTACGAAACACTAAACAAAAAATGAAAGATCGAGCAACGCGAACCCTACTAATACAAACTACATTTTTTTGTATTTCTAAAAACTTTTTTTTTTCTTTTTTTTTCTAACAATTGGTAACATTTGAAAACGAAATATCAACATAACACATGAGGATTTTATTTAATTTGTGAGGAAGACAAGACATATAAAACAACAAACATAACTGTAGAATAATTTAAATCGTATAATATGACTCAGTGAGTGAGTGATTGTTGCTTAACGCCAAACGAGCAAATATTCAGCTATATCATGACAGGAATAAGTTACATTTCGATGAGATAATGATGGCCGTGCCCACTTTGTACTAGACTAACACGCTTAGATGTATGTGTATAGTGCTATCTCACTGAAACCACAGTCGCTCCCCTCTGACACATTGTCCTGATTCCAAGACAACCAGTCTTTGTTCTTACTCCTTAAAACTGCGTGCTTAGCAGAGAAGCAGCAAATACCAATCTTACAGTCTTTGGTTTTGATCCGAACGCACTCGATGCTAGCACGCTAACCATTACATCACCGATGCGGTATATATCAGCATCACGTACATTCGTAAGATAGAAAATATAAAAATTGCATCATTGTACTAGTATTTCCTTCATTAGCTAAAACAACATCTTCGCAAGCCAAGGGTTGCGATTCAGGTCCCCCTTCTCTCCACACTTGGCGGAACTGGAATACATTTTGAGGATTCGCGCTTTAATATTTCATTGGTTACGGCTACCAGTACACGTATCCAATCAGAAGACGTTTTACACGGAGCACATGTTATCGACGAAATGTAAGCAAAGATGCCACTTCCCGTTTTGGTTCCAATGAAAACATCTTTCCCGTTTGCCAAAGCTTTGAAACTTTTCACTTGGTTGACAGTAAGTGCTTCCAAATTAAATTTATCACCAATAAGTTTTTCTTCACTGGGCGCTGCCATTTTCAACTCTCCAACATAGGTATAACAAACCAATTCTGATTGGCTGGCGATGACGACTATCTAAGGGGCGCAACTTCGATAAACCACCAGGTGGCATTGGCCGTGAATTTCAAAATGTATTCTAGATCCGCCAAGGGTGGAGAGAAGGGGGACCCGAATCGTAATCCTTGGCTAGCGAAGATGCTAAAACAATAAAAAGAATTATATAATCTCCTTATATCATGTTCTTGAATTTTCGTAATTAATCGATCAAGGAGTGTGTTTTTGTAAATTGGAATAAAAAAAATTAGCATCATCAATAATAGGGGTAGATTGGGGACCATGACACTAATTTAACTCCGCCACATTTTATTGAAATGCCCGTATCAAGTTAGAAAAGTGAGTGGCCATGTGTAGCAAGAAAGAATATGGATGTAAATGAATAAAAATGTAGATATCACATTTAGTGCGCATGACGCGTTTCTGGAATAACCTTCACCAGGTACGCTCAAAATCGAAAGATTGGAAAGCCAATGACATGAGAGAATATCCAACATTACACTTGGACACAAAATCAAGTAAAGGAACAGAGCGGTTATAACTAGATAACATATTTACAACATTTTAATGGGAAAACACATATAAGTCCATGTCTGGAAAGTGTACCTTCGTCTTTTTATTTTAAATATAACCTTTCATTACCTGCCTTCTTTTGTAGAAACCTATTTGATAATACTTTTAGTACAAGAAAAAATTGAAGATACCAAAGAGATAATCAGAAGCAGTAAATCTAAGAATGACAGACAATACAATGGACAAGGAGAAAAGACAAGGAGACAAGAGGAAAAGACAAGGATACAACAGGAAAAGACAAGGAGACAACAGGAAAAGACAAGGAGACAAGAAGAAAAGACAAGGAGACAACAGGAAAAGACAAGGAGACAACAGGAAAAGACAAGGAGACAACAGGAAAAGACAAGGAGACAACAGGAAAAGACAAGGAGACAAGAAGAAAAGACAAGGAGACAACAGGAAAAGACAAGGAGACAATAAGAAAAGACAAGCAGACAAGAGGAAAAGACAAGGAGACAAGAGGAAAATACAAGGAGACAACAGGAAAAGACAAGGAGACAAGGAGACAAGAGGAAAAGACAAGGAGACAACAGGAAAAGACAAGGAGACAAGAGGAAAAGACAAGGAGACAAGAAGAAAAGACAAGGAGACAAGAAGAAAAGACAAGGAGACAAGAGGAAAATACAAGGAGACAACAGGAAAAGACAAGGAGACAAGAGGAAAAGACAAGGAGACAAGAAGAAAAGACAAGGAGACAAGAGGAAAATACAAGGAGACAAGAGGAAAAGACAAGGAGACAACAGGAAAAGACAAGGAGACAAGAGGAAAAGACAAGGAGACAACAGGAAAAGACAAGGAGACAAGAAACGATCTACAAATCACTACACAGAAAGCTAATGAAGAAACAACACGAACCCCACTAAAACTCGGAGGTGAACTCGGTGCTAAGGAAGGGTTAGTATTTCCTGCTCCAGTAACAGTATAACTGGGTGCTAAGGAAGGGTTAATATTTCCTGCTCCAGTAACAGTAGAACTTGGTGCTAAGGAAGGGTTAGTATTTCCTGCTCCAGTAACAGTAGAACTCGGTGCTAAGGAAGGGTTAGTATTTCCTGCTCCAGTAACAGTAGAACTTGGTGCTAAGGAAGTGTTAGTATTTCCTGCTCCAGTAACAGTAGAACTCGGTGCTAAGGAAGGGATAGTATTTCCTGCTCCAGTAACAGTAGAACTCGGTGCTAAGGAAGGGTTAGTATTTCCTGCTCCAGTAACAGTAGAACTCGGTCCTAAGGAAGGGTTAGTATTTCCTGCTCCAGTAACAGTAGAACTCGGTGCTAAGGAAGGGTTAGTATTTCCTGCTCCAGTAACAGTAGAACTCGGTGCTAAGGAAGGGTCAGTATTTCCTGCTCCAGTAACAGTAGAACTCGGTGCTAAGGAAGGGTTAGTATTTCCTGCTCCAGTAACAGTAGAACTTGGTGCTAAGGAAGGGTTAGTATTTCCTGCTCCAGTAACAGTAGAACTCGGTGCTAAGGAAGGGTTAGTATTTCCTGCTCCAGTAACAGTAGAACTCGGTGCTAAGGAAGGGTTAGTATTTCCTGCTCCAGTAACAGTATAACTCGGTGCTAAGGAAGTGTTAGTATTTCCTGCTCCAGTAACAGTAGAACTCGGTGCTAAGGAAGGGTTAGTATTTCCTGCTCCAGTAACAGTAGAACTCAGTGCTAAGGAAGGGTTAGTATTTCCTGCTCCAGTAACAGTAGAACTCGGTGCTAAGGAAGTGTTAGTATTTCCTGCTCCAGTAACAGTAGAACTCGGTACTAAGGAAGGGTTAGTATTTCCTGCTCCAGTAACAGTAGAACTCGGTGCTAAGGAAGGGTTAGTATTTCCTGCTCCAGTAACAGTAGAACTCGGTGCTAAGGAAGGGTTGGTATTTCCTGCTCCGGTAACAGTAGAAAAATGTACTTATTTACCGACAATTGCTTAATTAAAAAAAAATCTTTGTGTTGCGCATTAGAAACCAGAACAGATAACAGTATCTTGTTTACATCATCAAAAATCAGCTTCTTGTTTGTTGCAAGAAACTTTCTTTAAAATATAAAATCAGTTCCGGTCTGCTCCAAGAACAATAAACCAGAGTAATTTATTGATAAAATCAGTTCCTAGTTTGCTGCACTCAACTTAATCCATAGTGCTGTTGGTACATTAAAGACATGAATTCATGACATAATTGCTTCATTTAGGTAATTAAAGGTCTATATAGCTATCAGTCGTAATTCACATCAACTATCACCATGTAATTGTCGTATTTAGTCAGAGATTTGTCACGAGTATTGGTGACTGGACACATTAAGACGTAATTCAGATCACCTATCACCATGTATTGGTCAAATTTAGTCTGACAATTTTCACGAGTATGGGTCAGATTTAGTCAGGCATTTGCCACAAGTATTGGTGAGTTTTAGTCAGACATGTGTGACGAGTATTGGTTAGATTTAGTCAGACATTTTGTCACGTTCAGTAAATCATGTATTTCAACAAATTTTGACCTTAGACCTGTGATACTATTAACTTTCTCTGGTGATCTTTTACTTTTCAATTCTTGAAAGGGACTGTCGTAGTCATGATCGTATGGTAGTTGGATTTACAACTATCTGTGCAATCAGTGAGTTGTGGGTTCGATTCAAACTCACGGCGAAGTGTATTCGATACAATATTTTATGATCAAGCTTGTCGGTGACTTGCGATAAGTCTATATGGATTTCTCTGGGACTCCAGTTTCCTCCACCAATACATCTGACCGGCCATGATATAACTGAAATATTGTTGAAAGTGGCATTAAGCGCCATAATCATATACATATACTCCATTCTTTAGAGAGGTTAATTTCATTGTATGTTGAACCATCTAAAGAGAGATAACTCGAGTTTGTTTCATCAATAGTAGTTTGGTCGTATAGGAATTTGAGAAAGTGCAGTTTAAAAAAAAATTCAATTCTCATTTGAGTTAGATAATATATCGAATTCTGATTTTAATATGTTAATACATTTTATGTAATATCACTGTATTCATTCGTCACAAAGAACAATTCCAGTTTGTTTTTCCTTGCGTATTTCTTACCTACACCACATTGAAACTTTGGGTAAGGGTTATGGTGTTTAACGTCACATTAAAACAATATGTAAATTATATAGTGGCGATCAGTTTTATTGGGAAAAAACCTCAGTACCCGAAGAAAACTACGGACCTGCCGCAAGTCACTGAAAAAATTCATTGTATGGAGTAATCTTATGTAGAACATATTTATCTTTGTGTTGAAGTTATTGTTATGAAAGGGGCCCGGGTGGCTCAATGAGTTAGTTCGTTGGATCTAACAACTCATACAAGCCTATCACCAATACGGTGTGGGTTCGCGCCCAGCTTTGTAAATTACAAAAAGGGTGCACTCGACTTGCAGCTGCAAGTGATATAGTTTACCAGTTGCTTGCCCAGGGTCGGTGGTTCTCTCCGGGTAATCCAGCTTCCTCCACCACTAAAACTGGTCGTCATGTTATAGCTGAAAGTGCATGGCGTTAAACACCAAAAATCAAATCAGATATTGTTATGTAAGATTATTGATCGATTTAAACTGTTTTTTTTACATTTTGGGGGATAGGCCTACTAATTACGTAGTTAAACAAAATCACCTCTGAAAACCAAATATTGGCAATTAGGATTTTTTACACCGTAATGCACAACAGGGAATTATAAAAATTCCCTGTGCACAATTGTTATTCTTACTTAATTAGTTTAAACATAATTTTATTAATTAATAAATATTGTACAATAAGATAAATTTCAATATGATATAATACACATAATTAAAGGGATTCGAAAACAAGTTTAATTAAAAATGTACATATATTTATACTATTTCTAAATACTATAGGATGTATATATAAATGTGTTCAGAATATTAATGAGCATAAAAATGGTGTCTTCAACCTACGCCAACATTTTGAAATATTATATTCAAGGTATGCCAACAAACATTATATTACATGTGTTTATATAGCAATTAATGACATTTACAGGTAAGTAAATTTGGAAATGCAGGTCTCAAAAGTGAAATTTATTATTTTAAAAAAAAACAAACAAAACAAAATCAATCTAAAAATATAAGAATAAGTCTGTTAAAATTTAATAACTTGAAAAAAAAAAAAATTAAACTTTTGTAAAAATTTATATATAAAATAAAAATCTGGTAAAATTACACAAAAATCTGTAAATAAAAAAGATGAAAATATAAAATTTTAGAATAATTTAAATAAACAATCTTTCTAAAACGTATGCATTTAAAATATTATATGATACTCATGCAATTAAGCAATTTTCCTAAAATCTAAATTCAAAAGTTTTTAATAATACTGTATTCATTTATAAATTTAGAATTATCATAATTTCTATGATTTCTAAATCGAACATTGTTATTCTAAATCTAAGAAAATTGTATTTTTAGCAATTTGTAATGTGATTGTGTATACCGATTGTTTTTGATTATTTTGATAAAGTATGATGAAAAAAATATCTGTGCCTATAATATCTTTAATTTATTTTCATGAAGTATGATAAAAAAAAAATATCTGTGCTTGTAATATCCTATTTTATTTTCATAATGATTGATGTTAAAATATATGTGCTTATAATAATATCCTAATTATTTTTATAAAGTTTGATATTAAAGGACAATTGACACGATTTTTAATTTTTCACAAAACTTTATGAAATACTTCCAAAATGCTGTAAAAATAATTACTTTTTCACTTTCATGTGATTAACGATACGTACAAAGGGATAAACACCCTTTTTATCGCCCTTTTTGCTGACCTAGAAATTAAATGAACCAATCGTGACGTCACATGCGCCAGTCATCTATTTCTAAATCAGTTGATTGATATCGATACGAAATTTGCATAACAAAGCCGTGATTAGCAAACCAAAACAAACATCCACGTGGGTAAAATAGCTAGAAGTTCCAAATGGTGTCCTGTGCAGCGTTTGGGTACAACAACAGAGAAACCAAAGGCAATGGACTGAGTTTTTTCTCGTTCCCAAAGGACGGCCAGCTGAGAAAAGCCTGGATCCATTACTGTCGACGATGGAATTTCGATCCAACATCAGGTCACAGATTGTGCTCCACCCACTTCACCCGTGACTGCTTTGAAAGGGATCCTTTGAGAATGATGGAACTTGGTGTTGATGGAACCTTCAAGCGACGACTGAAGCCAGATGCAACCCCAAATGTGCCCCTAGCATCACCTGACCCGGAGAAAAAAAATGGCGAAACTCCAGTTGTTCAACACCTACACATTCTCAGGGGAGCACTACAGAAGCGTCAAAAGGCCGAGGTATGTGATTTTTAACATTACAACATTACACATGTGCAAAGGCTAGTCGAGAAGATCGATAATAATTAATGATATTAGAGTGCAAGTCGTGGTTTAGAAGTACATGTAGGTCATCATGCAGAAAATGCCAGACAACTCGGCCCGCGGACAACTCGGCCCGTAAGCGAGGACAAGTCGGCCCGTAAGCGAGAACAAGTCGGCCCGTATGTTAAGACAACTCGGACCGTATTATTGTTTTATAATTTTGTTCAATATTTATATGTGTATTATATAATTATTTATTTATTTATTTAAAAGACAATTATTATCTTTTAGTGAAAAAGAATTATTTATTAAATGATAATATTACTTGTGACCAAAAATGTGATTAGGACGTGATTTTGTTCTCATAACATGGTCTATCACGTATCATTTACAGGAATAAAATTAATATCAAAAATTAAAAATAAATAATTTAAGAAAAAATTATTTAGAGCTTATAAATTATGAAATTTCATATAAGCATTATGTATTATTTTTTGTTTGTATAAGCTTCATGGTTGTTGGAAAAGTTGCAAATGGGTGTCGTTAAATAAAACATAAATTAAAAAAAAATTATATCTTAAAGATGACAATATGTAATATCAAGTTGTCATTGATAAATATAAAAATTTAACAAAAATGTTAACAGGATTTTGTCAAAATTGGGTTTTGTTGTCCATTAATTCAAAGTTTAATTTTTTATGCATTGTATTTTGGCGGCTACATAATTTCTTTTAAATACATGCCTGTCAAATTATTTGTAGTTGCTAAAGTATCAAGATATTTTTAATTATTTATTTGAAATTCGGTTCATTAATTTTCTAATTTTATTTTAGTTTTGAAAATCATTTTATCCACAACTAGGATTTTTTGTTGGAAAGTTCCAGTTGAAACATTAGTTATTGTCATTATAATTAACTCATGAATGTTTTATTACCAATTTAATACACACCTACTAATGGGGTATATTTCTTGACAAATAGCAACGACCAGATGGCCACTATTGCTCAATTATACACAGACAGGAAACACAAAAATTCAAAAGAAGTCATACCACATTTTTTGACATTTCAAAGATTTCTCAAGTTTTCCATATAACAATTGCAAACTGAGACCATAAATTACTGAAATGACAGGTATTCCCTGTATATTGGACAACATTTTATTTCCTGTAAATATCATTGGACAGTATTTTATTTCCTGTTAATCTCATTGGTCAAATTCACGATTGGTTCCTGAATCTAGATAGAATTACAAAAAGATATAAATTGATGGAATAAGAATTAACTTCCAAAGGTGAGCCGGACGGTAAACCCTCATACTACTACTACTAACTTCCAAAAAGCGCTCTTACATTGTTAAATATATCTAATTTCCGTATAACCACAAAAATGCCAAAACGCAAAATTTCATACTTAAAAAGGTCCGTTTTCTGGCCTTGCGGTGAGTGCAGACAGAATTGTACCAAGAACTAAGTACAGTGTGACTCCTGTAATTCGTGGTATCACTATGATTGTCAACAACTTTCCCTGTCCGACAGATGTCTTGGTTAATACCAGCAATTCCACCTTCTGCTGTTTGAACTGTTTGAGAGAAGAAGTAGAACCAACCTACTCCTATTCATCTGGACTTCTTAGACTTAATTTGGTAATTATTTAATTGATAATTTCTCAAGCAAATCTTTTCTTAGAGCATATGTCATTTTAAGGTATATACCTCAAAAACTGCATTTGTATAGGTTCTCTTCCACATTGAAATAACGAGTCATTGTTGGTAGTAAATTATCCAGATCTACTTATTTGACTAAAATAAAGAATAAAAGATACAGCGTGTGTCCTTATTTTTAAAAACATTTTCATCATATTTATTTATATTAAAGTTATGTATCCAGCGGGAAAATTTTCAAAATTCTTAAATTCACATAAGAATTTATTAACTATCAATTTATTGTGAAATGTATTGAAACTAAATGAATCAACATTTTCATTATTTCTTGGGTTAACTGGAATACTACCAATTTTTTTCTACGAATTTAGTTACGACAATTTGAAATTGAATAAAAAATGGCAAAACTTTGGGCTCTATCGAAGTTATTTTCATGCCATATGTGGTACACACAGTGGTATCAGGACATCTCGGTACTGAACATATGCGACATCTCGGTACTGGACATCTCGGTACTCTGTACAGTAGTTGTTTATTTCATTGTTGATTCAAGTAATTAACACGCTTTATCTGTTTATTACTAACGCATGTCCAGTGTAATTTTATATACAACACTTCTGTCTAATTGATTTATTACCCACACGTCTCAATAAGCATTTTATTCATTTGTATATGGTTTTTCATATAAAACTAAAGGAGCTTATACAAAATTACCAAGTTGTCAGCCTATTTTTTTTCCAGTTAAATGTGTATTTCATATAAATATTCACTAAGTATGACCTTCAGAACTACGTATATAGATAACTTCAAATTAAAGAAAACAAGAATCAGACTCATGGTATACAGTGTAAAAAGTAGATGAAATTGAAAAAAAACACCACTACATCTCATATTTTATTATGAGTATTTTTATCAAATGTTTGCTATATTTGAATATTGGAAATAAGTTGTGTACACAATATTTCTATTTTTCTAATCATTGCGTTGACACATAGGATACAGTTAAGACATCCTAAGTTAGGATAGTCTTAAGATAGCTTCGAGATCACTCTTAGGACATGTCAAAATGAGCTCAAATTTTAGCTGCAGCTACATGGCAAGGAGTAGTTGAACATATATTCCGGGTTTTTCTGCGAAATTTTTCTTTCAGCCGATTAATACCGATTATGCAAATTAGGCATATTTTGATAAAAGATTACATTTAAATCTTCTCCTCTGAAACCGCTGAATCAAATTACACCAAACCTGGCAGATGGGTGTGTTTTGATGTGTTGTTCTTCATTTCGGAATTTCACTTTTTGTTTTTATTTGTTTTTATTTTATTTTCGCCTGCTTGTATATATGTGTTTTCCTTTAGGTGTATGTTTCAATGTTTGTTTGTTTTGTTGTTTGATTTCGTTTTTATTCCCTTTTTGAATTTATTTATTGTTTATGTTATGTGACTGTACTTTATCAATTTTTCTTTGAAAATATATCTTGCTCTAAAACGAGATTATCATATTCTGTTTGTTTATTGGGATCTCCTGTACTTGGCGATCACTAGTATAAAAATTTGTTCCAGTATTGTGATTTTTTTTCAAAATTTTGTACAATACTAGTATACCAGTATTGTGATCGCCAAGTACAGGAGATCCGTTTATTGATTGATTGTATACGTTGTATTCTTGAAAATTTATCGTAATATCGTATGTATAATCCAGTGAAATTATAATTAAAATAATTCAGTTCACATTTTTAATTTTCATATAAATCAATTATTTATCGAAATAATATTTGAAAGGCAATAATTGTCCTCCCAGTTACCTTTATTAGAATTTTGTTAAGTAAAATATTATTTCGATAAATTGTCGTTTTTGTCCAGAATAAAGGAAAAAAAACATGCTTAAACGACGCTTTATCAAAATATTATTTGAAAGGCAATAATTGTCCTCCCAGTTACCTTTATTAGAATTTTGTTAAGTAAAATATTATTTCGATAAATTGTCGTTTTTGTCCAGAATAAAGGAAAAAAAACATGCTTAAACGACGCTTTATCAAAATATTATTTGAAAGGCAATAATTGTCCTCCCAGTTACCTTTATTAGAATTTTGTTAAGTAAAATATTATTTCGATAAATTGTCGTTTTTGTCCAGAATAAAGAAAAAAAAAACATGCTTAAACGAAGCTTTATCAAAATATTATTTGAAAGGCAATAATTGTCCTCCCAGATTAAAATTTTGTCAAGTGAAATATTATTTCGACAAAATGTCGTTTTTGTCCAGAATAAAGAAAAAAAACATGCTTAAACAACGCTTTATCGAAATAATATTTGAAAGGCAATAATTGTCCTCCCAGATTAAAATTTTGTTAAGTAAAATATTATTTCGACAAAATGTCGTTTTTGTCCAGAATAAAGAAAAAAAAACATGCTTAAACGACACTTTATCGAAATAATATTTGAAAGGCAATACTTGTCCTCCCAGTTACCTTTATTAGAATTTTGTTAAGTAAAATATTATTTCGATAAATTGTCGTTTTTGTGCAGAATAAAGAAAAAAAACATGCCTAAACGACGCTTTATCGAAATATTAGTTGAAAGACAATAATTGTCCTCCCAGCTCCCTTTATTAATGTCCTGAAATTAAATTGAATATAAGCACAGCTTTTTATGAAGTTAATTTTTTCTTATTTCTTTCTCAACAGGCTTCCCAGAGTGGTTATGACGCTTTAGTATATGTTGCTAAGAGAGAGACTCTAGTAATGCCAAATGATCCTATTCCAGAACCAACACCAGTGGATCACACATCTCTTCGTACACATTACCTTTCGCAAGTTATCATGCATCAGCAGAACATGTCAACACACGGTGTCCCAAAATCAACAACAGGTGATGGAAACTGTTTTTTCCATGCCATTTCCCTTGCATTATATGGAACCGAGCAATACTCAACAGAAATGCGCCTACGCACATGTGTACAGATGTGCTTGCATCCGCAAGTGTACAAAGACCGTGCAGATGCCAACGACATCTTCATTCTGTCCCCGCCATTTGAGGACTCCGCAATGGACTGTTCACGACCAACAGCGTACTCATCAATTTGGACAATGCTTGCAGCAACCGATGCACTTGGTATATCAATTACGTCCATCTACCCACCACTTAATGGCCATCAAGACCTACCTTTTAAGGTACTCAACACAGTTTTCAATTCTAGCACCGTATGGCAGCCAAGCACCAATATTAACATAATGTGGACCCATACAGAAATTACCTCCGACTCGTGCGGAACCTGGACACCAAACCACTTTGTACCCGTTTTCAAAGACAATTCTGTTAATATAAGCTTTGTACCACAATCTCACAGCTCTCCGCTCTCAAAAACTTCAAATCAAGATATGAGTGACCAGCCTGTAACATCACCCAACAGCAGTTTTAAGCAGCATCCAGCAGCTGAAATGACCGAACAACCCTTTCAACAGTCCGATAGTCTTGACTTGCGTGAACAGGATAAAGAACGCAGTAATAACCATTCATCGTTTGACATCACCAGACAGTGTTTTACCATCCAAGCGGAAACTGCAGAAGTGTGAGTAATTTAATAATCTTTATTTGAAATTGTATATATGGAATCGATGTTCACAAGATTTTAACAAATTGACTACATTGTAATCGTATATTTCTTATTAATGTAAGAAGAGTTTGAAGATACCAAAGGGGCAATCAGAATCCGTATATCGAAGAAGAACAGACAACACAATGGCCAAAAGAAAAAGCACAAAAGGGCAAACAACGATCTACAAAACATACATATACAACTAAAGATCGAGTAACACGAACCCCACTAAAAACCGGGGATGAACTCATGTGCTCTGGAAGTGTAAGCAGTTCCTGCTCCACTAGTGACACGTCTTGTTAATCTAGTTACAAACCCGGTAATAAGTCGTTCATGAGGAAAAGATCGGGAAGTGTAAAATTTTTATTATAATTCAAATTAATATTATATTTTACAGATCTTTAGAGGATGACCCTATTGACCAGGTAACAACACTTGAGGCTGATGAAACATTCACCTTGGTAGATTCTGGTACGCAACGCACAAAGAGAAAGCTGGTTTCCAGTCATGGATTCACATTTACCATCAAACGACAGAACTCCAACTCAACAGAATGGCGGTGCAGTGTCCGTAATAAGACTGTGACATGCCCAGTTGTGGTGGTTCAGCATGGCGACAACTATTCAACCCAAAAGACCCACCTGCATGCTTCCAAGCCCGGTATCATGACATCGGGGAAAATAGCAAAGGAGGTCAGTGATTATATTTTCCTTATTATTGTTATCATCATAATTATTAAGGTCGTGAAAGACCTTGCGATTGTTCTCTGAACAATTGTGTTCCTAGTTATTATTATTATTATTATTATTTGTTATCCATGATTACCAGTGATCAATTAAATGAAGTATTTTAAATTATTATTGTTATCATTATTATTATTATTATTTGTTATCCATGATTACCAGTGATCAATTAAATGAAGTATTTTAAATTATTATTGTTATCATTATTATTATTATTATTTGTTATGTCCATGATACACCATGATTACCAGTGATCAATTAAATGAAGTATTTTAAATTATTATTGTTATCATTATTATTATTATTATTATTTGTTATCCATGATTACCAGTGATCAATTAAATGAAGTATTTTAAATTATTATTGTTATCATCATTATTATTATTATTTGTTATCCATGATTACCAGTGATCAATTAAATGAAGTGTTTTAAATTATTATTGTTATCATCATTATTATTATTATTTGTTATCCATGATTACCAGTGATCAATTAAATGAAGTATTTTAAATTATTATTGTTATCATCATTATTATTATTATTTGTTATCCATGATTACCAGTGATCAATTAAATGAAGTGTTTTAAATTATTATTGTTATCATCATTATTATTATTATTTGTTATCCATGATTACCAGTGATCAATTAAATGAAGTATTTTAAATTATTATTGTTATCATCATTATTATTATTATTTGTTATCCATGATTACCAGTGATCAATTAAATGAAGTATTTTAAATTATTATTGTTATCATCATTATTATTATTATTTGTTATCCATGATTACCAGTGATCAATTAAATGAAGTGTTTTAAATTATTATTGTTATCATCATTATTATTATTATTTGTTATCCATGATTACCAGTGATCAATTAAATGAAGTGTTTTAAATTATTATTGTTATCATCATTATTATTATTATTTGTTATCCATGATTACCAGTGATCAATTAAATGAAGTGTTTTAAATTATTATCCGTTGATGTTGTTTCGTACTTAGTATCACTATTAAATTTTATTTTTCAGATCCGTTCCCACGCAATGAGGAATGTATTTGATTCAGCACCCAAACTTGTAGATCAGATTCTTGAGGAACATGCCGACCCAAGAGAACCGGAACACAGTCGACCTGCCTTCAACACCATGACCCGTAACCTGAATCGCATTCGACAGGGACTTCGCCCAGATGACCCAACAGACATGTCATTCGAACTGGACACAGACTACCTTCAACAGCACATCCCACAACAGTTCTTCCATGCAGATGTGCTCGTCAAAGACAGGCGTCACCTGGTATTTGCAACTGACCGTCAGCTAGAACTTCTAGGAAAGGCAAAGACTTGGTTCATCGACGGCACTTTTAAGATCGTAAGAGAACCCTTTTACCAGCTTCTCAGTATCCATGCCTTCGTCAAGAGTGGTGATGACAACAAGCAACTACCACTGGTTTTCTGTGTAATGGCAGGAAAGACCAAGAAAGACTATAAAAAGGTAATTTAAATGTGCGGTTTACATAAATGAGACAATATCTCCGAAATAATCGATTGATTTTAATGATTGATTTTTGGTGTTTTAACGCCACTTTCAACAATATTTCAGCTATATCATGGCGAACAGTTTTAGTGGTGGAGGAAGCCGGAGTACCCGCAGACAACCACCGACCATGGGCAAGCAACTGGTAAACTTTATCACTTGCGGTTGAGACACCCGTACCCCTCCGAAATAATCATAAATTAAATAATAATAATGAAAGTTTATAAAAATCATTTAATATAATATGTTTATATTCCAGGTGTTCCAAGCTGTTCTGGACCTACTACCAGTTGTTCCTGCTGTAAAGTCCTTTGTGGTAGATTTTGAGAGTGGTTTATGGCGTTCACTGCAGTCTATATTCACCAACCCAGAGATCCATGGTTGTGCATTCCACTGGGGACAAGCTGTGTGGCGCAAGGTCCAAGAGTTTGGTTTACAGGTATGTTACTGTTGTTTCTTGCTGTACAAAAAATACTTGTGATCTACTTGTAACATGAATGAATAAGACTTCTCTCGTTCATTGCATACAAATGGCATTGTTGACACATAGAACACCCATATGAACAAGAGATTCTACCACATGGGTTAAATAGCTTTATTATATAGATAGCATTGAATTACAGAATTTTTCGAGTTAAATAAAAACGATAAGATCCATACATACATGTAAAATGTGCGCTTCATAACTGACATTACCAGTGCTTAATGGTAAATGATATGAATAAGAATAAGAATATGATACATGATTTTTCGCTCTCAATTATTTCGGTCTTCTATTCATTGTTTCTAACTTTTTATTAACATGTATCATATTCTTATTCTTATTCATATCATTTACCATTAAGCACTGGTAATGTCAGTTATGAAGTGCACATTTTACATGTATGTATGGATCGAAACAATGAATAGAAGACCGAAATAATTGAGAGCGAAAAATCATATTATACATTATTAGTTATAATAATAATAATAGTATTCATGTTTTATTTCATTTTTTTTACCATTAATTTAGTCATTATAGAATTAAAATAAAACTTGATATATATATTATTACATATAAATTGTCCAATACATGTATATACAATGTACCGGTATATGTCTTCATGTTTCTTAATTGTTGATTTTCTCCTTTTTTCAGACAGCGTATACCAGCCGTGATGATGTCTACAAGTTTTTACGACAGGTGTTTGCACTTCCTTTTCTCCCCGCCGACCATATACCAGTCGCCTTCAACACACTGAAAGAGAAAGCCACCACTCAGCAGTTGCAGAGCGTTATGACTTACATCCAAGGCACATGGTTTGACAGCACTGTTTGGCCCGTTACTGCATGGAGTGTGTTTGGGAAGAGTGTTCGTACTAACAACGATGTAGAAGGTTGGCACAACCGTGTCAACACCCACGCACAGAAGAGCAACTTACAGTTCTACCTCCTGATCGAACTTATGTACAAGGAAGCATCCAAGATACCGCTACAACTGAAGATGATATCTGAAGGCAAACTACGTCGCAGACAACGGAAGCAGACCAAGATGGTACAGTGGAAAATCTTGCAGTTATGGGACGAGACGACTACGCCAACAACAAGATTACAGCTAGTCATCTACTGAAGAAGTGTGGCAGCCTTTATACTCCCGGTGTGTAGAGTGTTCAGTGACATGACATTGTATGCATTTGAATGAATAGATGTATATAATATGTGCTGATGTTATGATAATGATATTTCTATGTGCGTTTTTCATATCATGTTGAATTTGAATGTTTATATTATATCATCATCATCTCTAATAAAATATTTAAGATAATATCTTATTTCTCTTTAATAAATTAGCTCATTATATACTGACAATTTTAAAAAAAATCACTTATCAGTTATGATCATACATGATCAGGCTAGTAAGTTGATTGTTATGTACACAATAACTTAATCACATTCTAATTTTCACATGACTTCACCTTAAATTGATCAATTGACACGAGTCTTTATAGACACATTTTTATCAATCTTAGACATGGATTTTTAATAGCTAGACTATCTATCAAAATCCTTGAAATGAAGTTGCACATACAGTCTTCTGTCAAAAGCATTGGGAAACGTAAAAAAAAACATTTTTTCAAAAAATGATTGTGAAGTCATTTCTGGATAGATTTTTAACAAAGTTTACACCAAAACATTCGGAATTATCTATATTTTGTTTGTTTATTTGCTCATTATGTTTATATGAGCGGTTTTTATTTGTACATAATTTTCCCATGATTGTCAATTTTTAGGATTTATTTTTAGTTGAAATACATAGGAAAATCAAATTTTATTTGTTGTGTTTAAATTATGTACAAATAAAGAATAAAATAAAAATCACTCATAACAACATAATGAATAAATAACCAATCAAAATATAGACAATTCCGAATGTTTTGGTGTAAAATTTGTAAAAATCTATCCAGAAATGACTTCACAATAATTTTTTGAAAAAAATATGGTTTTAATTGATTATATAGGGATTTTTTTTTTTACATTTCCCAATACTTTTGACAGATGACTGTATCTTTATGATTTCCGTCAATTTTATTAAAAAAAATAAGTAAGACAACAATAATTATTGATGGTCCGAGTAGTGTTTTCATACGGTCCGAGTTGTCTTAACATACGGGCCGACTTGTCTCACTTACGGGCCGACTTGTCCTCACTTACGGGCCGACTTGTCCTCGCTTACGGGCCGACTTGTCTCGGTCCGAGTTGTCTGGTACCCATCATGCTCCCCCTTTTTCGTAGCTTACCACGATCAGACGATCACGGGCGTATACATCAAGTTTTGCATGTTGTAATCCCGTTTAAATTTCATGCATAATATACAAGTGTTATAATTTATTTCCAGTTTCATAAATTACTAGTGTATACGTTCTCCACACATGTACAAATGTACGTACGGTCCAGATTCTGACCTTTACCAAATGTAAACAAATAACAATACTATTTTTAACTCAGATTTGACAACTGAAAATACACCACTGTATGTTACAGTGCAAATATAAAAAAAAACCATTCATATAAACATGATGAAGAAGAAAAATGAACAAGCAAACTCAAAGAAAAAATACAAGTGTGAAATTGTTTACCAAACAGAAATGTGCAATGTATACACAGTCGGAAAGCAAACCCATGATTTGACCGTTATAGCTAGTGATTCTAAAACCACGCAGTCAGGGGGCGATAACCGCAACAAATTCCCGCTAGGTGCCGCTTTACAAGTCCCGCAAAATTTTTCATTCGCGTCGTTGTAGGATAAACGTGAAATAAAGTATTAAATAGACAAAATTGTGATAGAAACGTGATTTCTATAAAATATATATATATTTTTTGCAATGACTGGCTATATCAGACAAGCGACCGAGGTTTATATTAGTCAAAAACGTGTTTCGAATCGTGCATTCTAAAATGTGTAAAAACACGAAGTTTGGTTTGTTTACATTTTTCGGCCAATGAAAAAGCTGACACAATTCTATATTAGGACATGAAATTGATGATACAGGAGTGATATAGCATCATCAACCAATAGTAAATGCTCTCTCAACTGGAAATTCCGTCACCCTGAATGGAAATCATTCCTGAAAGAAAATTCGACGAGGCATGTTTTTTTAAATTTTCGCCTTGTTTTAGTGTAAAATTTGCCCATTTTGGTGAATATTTCTCCCCCAAAACACCCATGTAGTGTGTATGTCTGCCTTTTATTAGATTTATTAATATCTTTATATTTTAACCGAAAGTTTACAAGAAAACTGCATTGTTTACATCAGATTACGCCCCCCTTTTCCCCCGTCCTTTCCCGTTTGCTGTCCGTTAATCTTGTACATATCTAATGTGGCGATTATTTCAAAGGCAATTAGTTTATCAAATATATTTAGGAATGCTGACTTTTAAGTTTTATCTGATTTTCTTCTGCAAATGAATTATGAATTTATGTCGTGTAACAGGTATACAATGATTGAATGAATGTGACTCTGAAAACAAAAACCAGCCAGTTTGTGTGTTATAAATAGAAAGTAGGCTAAATTTGTTATCTGTATGCAACTGCATATATGATATTTAATTGATTAAACAACTGTATTTTGCAAGACTGTGATTTTACCATAATTGACTAGTAGTTAATGCCCCCCCAAACAACTTAACTGTTCTGAAGCCCACAGTGGCAGGGACCCTGGGCCCTGTGTTCATTGTCTGCAGGCAAAGCCATTTTATGCCTTACATGTTATAAAAATTTTAACAAATTTGTGAGGTCTGATGATTCTCTAAATGAACTTTCAAAAGCTGATGACTACCAGTTAACTAAATGTTTTCACAGTTTGATCAGGTGGAATATTGCAATGTAGACTGACAATCTTGACCGTTACTGTTTTATCCTGTTTTAGAATTTGTAGTCAGTGACTTTTTATCCAACAAAGCTTTATTGTTGCCAGATTTGTACAAAAAAAATGAAGATTTAGTTGACAAAACAGCTTTAATTAAGTCACTGAAAGAACCAGAAGACAAAATTGGAGAACCCTCTCCCATTAGAGGCAATAAATTCTCCCATTTAAGTTTGGAGATTTCAAGGAAACGGGTGATGAAACCTTTGCATGGGAAAGTTTCGAGAAGAAATTGTCAGCTTACAGTTTTCTGAAATATTTGGTACAGGTCTTAAGACTTTTCTTTCATTTTCTGAAATTGACACTGAAAAATCTGAGTTTTGTTCAATTGAAGTTTTAGATGAGACAGCAGATTCAAAAGCCACAGTTTTGAAAACTTTGAATATTCTTCACAAAAAGTTTCAGATTGGGATAAAGCTTCAGTATCAAGTTGTTGTTGGGGACAGGAAATCTTATGACCATTTAATAAAATCAAAATCAGAATATGGAGGTTCATTAAGCTGGGTTTTGCCATATCCTGGAGACTGGCCCATACTTTTTAGCTCACCTGACCCAAAGGGTCATGTGAGGTATTGCCATCACTTGGCATCCGTCCGTTAACTTTTCATATTTTAATCTACTCCTTATAAACAACTGGACCAAATTGAACCAAACTTGGCAGAAAGCATCTATATAAGGTCCTCTATAAAGTTTCTTCATTTCGTCCCATTCCGCCAACAAATATGGCCACCAAGGGCAATTCTTGTTTCTGATTGGCTAATGTTAAAAAAATCTTCTTCTCTGAAACTGCTTGGCCAAATGGAGCCAAACTTGGCAGGAAGCATCTATGTAAGATCCTCTATAAAACTTCTTCATTTAATTCCATTCGGCCAACAAACATGGCCACTGTTACTAAAAATAGAACATAGGGTAAAATTGCACGTTTTTGGTAACAACTCAAAAACCGTTAATAATATCAGAAATCTAACATGGGTAAAAATTATCAGCACAGGAAGATCTAACTACCCTGAAATTTTGAAGAAAATCTGATTACCTATCTTGGAGTTATTGCCCTTTTTTCGTCAAATTTTCAAAATTTTAATACTTTTCATTTTTTATTTCAAAAACTATAAGAGATAGACGTTAAGTTTAAACAGCAAACATGTGCAGCATGTCAAGATCTATATGCCCTGCAATTTTGAAGTAAATCTGATTACCCGTCTAGGAGTTATTGCCCTTTTTAATTTTTTAATTTAAACATTTTTGTCTGATATTTCAAAAACTATTAGAGATAAAGGTTAAGTTTAAATTGCAAACATGTGCAGCATATTAAGATCTACCTACCCTGTAATTTTGAAGTTAATTTGAGTACCCAATTTGGAGTTATTGCCCTTTTTTTTGTCAAATTTTCAAAATGTTAATACCTTTTGTCCTTTATTTCAAAAACTATAAGAGATAGATGTTAAGTTTAAACAGCAAACATGTTCAGCATGTCAAGATCAACCTAGCCTACAATTTTTAAGTAAATCTGATTACCCATCTTGAAGTTATTGCCCTTTTTTTCATCAAATTTTAAAAATGTTAATACTTTTCATCCTTTATTTCAAAAACTATAAGAGATAGATGTTGAGTGTAAACTGAAAACATGTTCAGCTTGTCAAGATCTACATGCCCTGCAATTTTGAAGTAAATCTGATTACCCATCTAGGAGTTATTCCCCTTTTTTCATCATTTTTTAGCTCACCTGACCCAAAGGGCCCTGTGAGGTATTGCCATCACTTGGCGTCTGTCGTCCGTCCGTTAACTTTTCATATTTTAATCTTCTCCTCTGAAACAACTTGGCCAAATGGAACCAAACTTGGCAGTAAGCATCTATGTAAGGTCCTCTATAAAGTTTCTCCATTTCGTTCCATTTGGCCTATAAACATGGCCGCCAAGAATAAATCTTTTTTCTGATTGGCTAATGTTAAAAAAATCTTCTCCTCTGAAACAGCTTGGCCAAATGAAGCCAAACTTGGCATAGATGGTCCCTGGGTGTGTCCCTTTTAAAATTGTGTCCGACAGCCCCACCCTCCATTCAAGATGGCTGCTGTTTTTTAAGGTAATGATTATCTCCCTTTGAAATTTGCTTCAGTATCATTCTATTGTCAGGTGAGCGATACAGACTCAGTGGACTGAGCCTCTAGTTTTTAATCTCATTTTCTATTAAATTAATAATTCATTTTACTTAGGATTTGTTCAACTTTCATAAAAATTTATGGATTTTTACTGTTAACAGTTTTTGGAAAAGAAATACACTTGAAAACTAATATGTACAGTCATCTGTCAAAAGTATTGGGAAATGTAAAAAAATATCCCTATATAATCAACCAAAACCATATTTTTTTCAAAAAATTATTGTGAAATCATTTCTGGATAGATTGTAACAAATTTTACACCAAAACATTCGGAATTGTCTATATTTTGTTTGTTTATTTGCTCAAATCTTTATACGAGTGGTTTTTATTTGTACATAATTTTTCTATGATTGTTAATTTTTAGGTTTTATTTTTAGTTGAAATATATAGGAAAATCAAAATCAATTTTTATTTGTTGTGTTTAAATTATGTACAAATAAAAATAACTCATAAAAACATAATGAGTAAATAAACAATCAAAATATTGACAATTCTGAATGTTTTGGTGTAAAATTTGTTAAAATCTATCCAGAAATTACTTCACAATATTTTTTTGAAAAAATATGGTTTTGGTTGATTATATAGGGATTTTTTTTACATTTCCCAATACTTTTGACAGATGACTGTATACATTTTCTTTCAATATTTATACATTTTTTTTTATCTTTATATTGAATTTTATTTTCATGCCTAGAAAAAAAATACACGAGTTCTGTTCATGATTCATCAAAAGGATATAGAAATGTTTTTTCTTGAATTGCTAGAATAAAAGCTTTCGAGTTGATCCGGCCTGAAAACTATTCGGCCTTATGAAAATCCGGCCTTAGTTGATTCGGCCTTAGTTGATACGGCCTTGGTTAATTAATGCGGCCTCAGTTAAGAATGATGTGTATCTATGGATATATATGATACATACAATAAAACGACACATTGTGATGGTCCTACTATTACATAGTCTGTGTTGCCACTGGAAACAACTGTCACACTCTAAAGCATGCTGCTTTGAACGGAGGTTCTGCTCACACACAATACAAGGAAACGACATAGTTGATAGTTTTGAAAATAGTAGGACCATCACCAAAATGTGCATATATTAGTGCGGTTTCATCAAAAGAATTGGAGTACTTTTTGAGTAATTTATAGTATGGCTTCCTTTTACTTTTTGGTAACCCTTATAATCATACTGCCAGTGCAATTATACGACTATTAAACAAATGATAATTAATTGCAAGAGAACATCTAAGGAATTTCGCTTGTTGACAGCTTGGTATATCAACCTGAATTGTTTTTTTAATCATCAACTTCAATGGAAATGATTTCCGTCATTATTACCAAAAATTACTAATTAAAAAATTGCTAAAATAATAACGATTTATTATGGCTTTTCATATTGAGTTACGAGTAAATCTTGTGAAAACACTACAAGTTCCAATATTTTATTCATCATAGCCATGAATATTTAAATAATATTCTAAATTTAAATAGAACTTTTAATTTTTTAATTATTCTTTTCCATTTGATATAAGGCCGGATTTGCCGTAGGCCGCATAATATATGATAAGGCCGGAACATCCATTTGATATAAGGCCGGATTTGCGTAAGGCCGAATCTGTCATAAGGCCGAAACAACTTGTAAGGAATAAAACCGGTGGACTTCTAAATTTTAGTCGCCTATCCTTTCTTTTGGGGATAGGAGACCATATATAAATGTTTGTATTTTCCAAAATTTGTAGTTAATTATATGCATATGCTATTAAAATAGCAGCCTGCATCGGCATTAACATTTGTGCACAGCGTGTTTTTAAGTCATTAGGTTAGTTCTAAATTTATTTTTAGAAATACGGAAATTCATACGGAGTTATCTTTCTTGACTGACAATTTTTCTGAATCGGAATAATTTTCGGCACTAAAAGCTGACAGAAACTCTTATTAATAAATAAAAACGTGTACCAGAGAAACATTTCGTTAAATAAATATATAACCTAGCGCAGTGTGAAGTTTGGGAATGTCATTCTACTGCAAACTTAATATATTTGCATTTTATTTCAATGCGATGGTACGGAGGTATCTTTCTTGGCTGACAATTTTTCGGCACTAAAAGCTGACACAATTTTTTATTAATGAATAAAAACGTGTACCAGAGAAACATTTCGTTAAATAAATATATAACCTAGCGCAGTGTGAAGTTTGGGAATGTCACTCTACTGCAAACCTAATATATTTGCATTTTATTCCAATGCGATGGCGACATTCCATCGAGGGGGTCACCCTCTAAATCATCAAAATTTTAATAGTAATCTCCCGTTTTAACTCAAATCTAATAAACAAATCGTAGAAGTAATTATTGCTGAAAAGAAAACAATATAAGACGTTTCGATATTTTCTACGGTATAAATAAACGAGGTCTTTGTTCTACAATTTTCATGACCGACGAACATGTCACCGTTTTCAAATGAGAATCGTTTCGTTTTCGTTTCGTTTTCAGGTAATTTCCTCCATAAGCTGGAGCACTCCAATTTCCATTGGATAAAAGCACAATGATTTTAAAAAGACGCAAAATAGTTCAGTATATCACAAAAGTTCATTTTCTGACCTTATAAAAGCGTCTAGTTAAAGGTTTCTGTGTAGCAAATGTACATATGTCTATATATATATACGTCTGAAAATTAAACCAAACAGTGTTAGAATTAGATTTTAGAGCTGTCCCAGGGAGTGGATGTAGTCGAGTGGTCTAGGGCGCTGGACGTAAGGCTAAGCGAATGGTGCTGCAGTGTATCAATGGTGTGGGTTCAAATCCCGTCGAGGGAAGAACAAAAATTTGACAGCTCTAAAATCTAATTCTAACACTGTTTGGTTTAATTTTCAGACATATATAATATTTAGTATTAACCTAGTATCCTTTAAAGTAACTTTGAGATCCAGTGGGACAGATATATTGTATGGTTGTCACTTGCTTCTAGACTGTTTGGTTTAATTTTCAGACGTATATAATATTTAGTATTAACCTAGTATCCTTTAAAGTAACTTTGAGATCCAGTGGGACAGATATATTGTATGGTTGTCACTTGCTTCTAGACGTTTGTATAATATACTTTATTTCCTGTGACTGTATAATGAATAATTCTTCATTATCCTATCCAATATATTAAAAATTGCTGAGTTAGATTGCTGTCAAATTATAATATTAAGTATATATGTACCATCTACACACGCTTATACACATGTCTTACGCCTATCCCTAGATTTGCCTTACGAGACAAGGTAACACTACGACTATTGAAGCTCCTTTTTTAGGGAGTGGATGTAGTCGAGTGGTCTAGGGCGCTGGACGTAAGGCTAAGCGAATGGTGCTGCAGTGTAACAATGGTGTGGGTTCAAATCCCGTCGAGGGAAGAACAAAAATTTGACAGCTCTAAAATCTAATTCTAACACTGTTTGGTTTAATTTTCAGACGTATATATATATATATAGATATACACTTCAGGAGTTAAAATATAAAAGATGGATCCTGTAGTGAAAAACGACGTCCAAGTTTGTCTCTATCTTAATTCGCAATATAGTTTGGTTTTAAGTCTATGTAGTTCAAAGCACAAATTTTGTGAGGCACGTTCTATGGCCTTCAAGTCATTGTGGTTATTTGTAATAATAGTATATACATTTTTAGATGTACAATCTTAATATCGCCTGTAAAAGTTGATTTTTCTCTTCAAGTAGTTCTGCACCACCCCCCTTTATATCTTCCACTGTCCTTTTGAATTGTTCTAACTTGTTCTGTCGTACTTCATCTAGCGGTTTGTATTTTAGTATAAAATGTTCTATATCTTCAACTCCATCGTTGCAGATTTTACAAAATCCAGCATTTTCCTTATGACTAAACTTATCTTGATGGTACTGGAGCATATATGTATCAGTAACCAGTTTCACTTTTACTTCTGCTTTTTGTATATCTAATTTTTGGTTTTTTACACAGTTCCATATATTATGTGGTGTTCCTATAGGTTCCTTTTGAATTTCAAGGTGTCTGATAGTTGTTTTCGTTGACTTTTCCTCATTGTACTTTGTGTACCAGTATTCATTTATGGCCTTCTTTATCATTGTTTTCCCCATATGTTTACTTGGCGGGTTTATAAGAAGTTCCATTGGCGTATGCATTCCATACTTTTCTAGAATTCCAGCTATTTTGTTGATAAACAATGTATCATTTGCATTGGCATTTGCGGACTCCCACAGTAGCATTTGTTTCTCAATTGTTGAGTCTAGCCTGGCAATTCCAAAAAATAAGTTTATACAATATTTATCCAGTGTTACTTCTATTGGTTCTGCTCCCGTCAATGCATATACAGCTATAGATGAGGTTCTTTCAGGTAAGCACTGGAATTGCCTACAGACTTTTCGCTGGAGTTGTTCAAGCTTTTTAATATCTGTTTTTGTGGGGTTTTGTACTTCAAGGCCATACAGGAATCTTGGCACTACATATGTGTTCCATATTTTCATTAGTACAACTGGCGACATTCCTGACCGGGCATGGAGACCTGATCCTAATAATGCGTATATTGTTTGTCTGCCCATCTTTAGCCTTTCATCAAGGTTGATTTTGTTATTTTCTTGATACGTTATTCCTAGATGTTTCAATTTTTGGACTCTTTTTATTTCTTGTCCTTCCAAGGTGTACTCCGAGCTTACGTTGTTATTTTTCTTCGCCATACGGATGACTTCAGTTTTTTCAGGATTTAGTTTTACAAGATCTCGTCTTGTGTTGTACTGTACAACATCAATCATGGCTTGCATTTCAGTACTTGGTCCAAGCAGAACAATATCATCTGCACATGCTGGGGAGGCAACACCTATGTCTCCAAATTTTGCCCCTAGTGTGCTTATAGTCAGGCTATTGAGAATAGTGTTATTATATCTTTTGTATAAGAGGGTCGACAGTTTCGCACCTTGCCGAATTCCTTGTGCTATGTTAATATTATCCGTTAGATGATTGTCCCATTTAACTTTGAATTAGAGACCACATATCTCCTTCCACACCATCCTGGTAAAGTTTGTTAAACATGATGTCGTGGTTGACTGTATCAAAAGCTTTTTCGGCATCCAGAGTAAGTACTTCCAGCTCCATATTAAGTTTCCTATAAAGAGCTATTGTTTCTGCTGTTATGAATGCTGTGAATTTGCTGGATGCTTTTTCGGTGAAGCCTCTCTGTAGTGGATTTTGGGTTTTCTTCAGTTGTTCTTCAAGTCTATCTTTTATTATTGATTCTAATATTTTGGAGAATGTATTAGTTACTACAATTCCTCTATAATTTCCAGGTATATTTTTATCCTTTCCCTTTTTCAGGATGGGAGTTAGTATTCCACTTTTCATGCTATCTGGAATGTCCAAATCTTGAAAAATCTGATTTATAATTTCACAAAGGAGCGGAGCCAATTCTTCCTTTGCATTTCGGAAGTGTTCAGCTTGTATTCCATTTTCGTCTGCTGATTTACCAGTGTTAAGCTTTTCTACTGCATTCATAACTTCTTTACAGGTGGTTGGTGTTATTGGTATTTTTGTATTGGTGGAAGTTGATATAATGTAGTTTTGAAGTTTGCATAGATTTTGCCGTTCAACATCGAAGGAGTCATTCATACTGGGTGTTGCAAGCTTTTCGAAGGGGATCTTCCATCCATCCATTAATTCATCTTCTGTATATTTGGTGCCATCTAGAATCAGTATATCGGTGTTTATATTTGAATTGGACCTTTGCATTCGAATCAGCTTGTGAAAAGTTTTTGAGTCGTTTTCAGAGGCCTGCATTATATCGGAGATCATATTATCCTCTTTTGATGCACGAGCTTGCCTTTGTAGCTGTCGTTATTCTCTTTTCCTTCTGACCATCTCCTTCTTTTCTGAGTCTGAATTTGAATTTGTTTTCTTACTATTTTTCCATTGCCAATTTGCTCTTTTTGCTTCTTTTGATTTTTGACTAATTTTACTATTCCATATTCCTTTACCACATGTTTTTAGTGATTTTATTTTCCTATATTTTGGAATTGCTTTTGCTCCTGGTTTATGTAACATTTGATCTAGCTGTTTTATTTTAAAGTTTACTGGCTGATGTTCCTTTTCTAAATTATTTATTTCATTTTGAATACAATCTTTATATATATTATGGTCACATTTTTCCAATCTTGGTTTTGTGAGTATCTTGGCAGCTTTAGGGGCGGATCTCTTAACGTCAACTCCTACAGTTGCTAGTACGAGTGTATGATCAGAGGTATTTAAAGCATCCATTTCCTTGATTTTCACGCTGGCGTTCAAATGTTCTGTTGATTTGAATAAAAAATAGTCAATTTGAGATTTTTACTTCCCATTGTGATGGAAAAAGGTTGGCCGCTCTGGATGGTTGTTTGCTAGTTTTAACCCATTTTCATGTATGAAATTTCTGAACAGGTTGTCTCTTCTTCTATCATCCCTATGTAGCGATACATTCATGTCCCCACAAACTATAATTTGGTACGAGTTATCATATTTTTGTATTATCTCTTGTAGTTGGTCGAGATTATCTTTATATTCATAATCACCCTCTTTCGCTTCTGATGGCATATATACGTTAACAATACAACAGTTTTTATGTGAGCTATTCATGGTGACGACCTGTATGCGATTGTTCCCATCAGGCATTACTGTCATTGCGTGATCTATACTTTTTTTCCAAAATATTGCAATTCCCCCATTTCCACGCCAAGATCTATAGTCTAATCGAATGTTATCATCGTCTACTGATTTTGATGTGACGTTGTATTTTTCATTGGCATTATTCAGTATCTTTTTCTCTAGAGATAGTAGCCAGTGTTCCTGTATGCAGAGAATATCACAGTCATCAAGTATTTGTTTGAGATAGACCGAGTTGCCTTTAGCGCTTTGGATGTTGATTGACCCTATAGTTGTGTTGGCGGGTCGTGATTTTTTGTCCTGTGCCAAATAGCTGTTGTTGCTCGGCCAGCCCCTAAAAAAGGCGACTGACTTCCATTTGTTGGGTTTGTGTGTACATTTTCAGGTATTAGTTGGTTACCTCCTTCACCCATGTTTTCTCTATTTACTAACGGAGTCTTATCTCTATTTTGACTTTTTCTCCATTGTAGGTTCAGAGTACGGTATTCTCCACTTTGTCTATGGGCTCTATGTCTATGTTGTTGTAGACTACTGTTTTGTTGTATCTTGTCATGTTGACTCATTCTATGTTGATTGCTTGGCCAGGGTGTATTAATTTTTGGAGATATGTCGCCAATTGGAATTTGGTAATGCACTGGAGTTTGGTGGCTAGATTGCTTCTTTATTTGCTGATATTCGCTTCTTTGTATTGGTTGATGCCAGTTGAATTGTTGTATATCGTTGTCTTGATATCTTTTATTGTACTGAATTGGTGGAGGCTCTGTATATATATCAGGTCTATAATAGCCCTTATGTATAGGATCTTGGTTCCTGTTGTTTGTTCCCATTTCATACTTCTGTGAGTTATGTTGGCCATGTGCATGTGTATGTACGATACTTGGTTGGAATTGCTCTAGATGCCCTATATTTTGAGCTCTTGGAAAAGTAGTTTGCATGTTACACTTAGTATGTTTTTCCTTAACCTCTAAAAAGTTTAGTTTGCATTTCATTTCATTCATTTCCATATTATGCTTCATTTGCATTTTGGTAATTTCGAATTTATGATTCATATCTTCCTGAAGTGTTCCTATTTTGTCCATGAATGTCGATTCAAGTATATCGAGCCTGTAGGAGAATGATTGGTGTTCCTGAGTTTTGTGTTCAGTTATCCTGATGGTCGGATTTGGTATACCAAGTTTGGCCGTTAATAATTGGATTGTGTTTTGGTAGTCCTTGTTGGTTTCTTCCAGCATCGTTATCCTGGCTTTACAAGCAGCTAGCTGAGTTTCTAGACTAGCTTGAGCAGTATGTTCTTTCTTTCTCTGACGTTTTTGTTTTGGCTTATCCCCATCTATAGTTAGTGGATGTACGCAGTTGGCTTGGCTATGTAAAATTTGGGGTGCAGCTCTTGTCATCATATTTGAATGTTCTATTTCGGCCACAGGTGGTCTCAACTCAGATGTTTTGCTGTTCACTTCTCGTATTTGCTTGAGCTCTGTATCTACCTCCCTGTCTATAGTTGGCGAGTTCTTATGGTTGTTAGATACAGTTTCGGTAATGTCTAATAGTTTAGGAGATGTTTCTTCATATGGCAAGGTTTCATCCAGAGTTCCACACATTGCGCATATATAGCTTTCTAAGTGATCTTGCTGTTCATTTGTACATTTAATGTGGTACCAGTTTGTACATTGTATACAGTCTATTGCCGGTTCAGCATCAAGGATATACTCGTTACATTGATGGCACTTTATTTCATATGACGTATCCAGTAGCCCTTCTCTCTGATGTGTTACTAACTCGTCACTGAGACAAGATGCATATATAGTTGTCATATGGTCCTGTTTGTCTAGGTGTTTATTGTTTTCATTTTCTATAGCAGGGACTTTACTGGTATTTTCTTCCACTTGTCCAATTTCAGTTATTTTACCATTATTTCCGTTCACGTGTACTGTTTGTCTTTTCGCTATTGTTTTGCTACAACTGTTTTGACTGTGGCTATGAATGGTTTCAGAGTCTTTCGTATTTTGAACGTTAGTCAGTGATCTTTTGCATATTTCTCCAATTTTTCTATTTAGGGTTTTGTAGTCTATGACATCTTTCATCTTATCACATATGGTTTCCAGATGGCTTTGTATAAATTCATCCAGTTTATATCCATTGACATCAATACGACTAGTTGTATTGAATAGATTGATTCTATATAATTGTTTATTTGATCTTCCTTGTCTATTCCTGACAGATATGGACTCCTCAGTTATAACAGGTTCAATGCTTATATCTCTGTTGTCTAGTTTGCTCCTTTTAGTGTGCACAACTATTGATTTATCCAATGAGTTGTTGTAATGTTCATATATTGCCTTTTTTAGAATTTCATATGCGGCGGCGGAGCATGTTAGCACTAGGGTCCCTGATTTAAGTTGTATATCACAGTCCAGTTCTCTTTCTGATGCTTCTATCTTTTTTCCGAGTGCTTTCTTGCTGTTTAAATTATAGTTCATAGTGTGGCTACTTGTGGCATTATTCCTACTTGGTGTATAAATTTGTGGAGGGTTACTTATTCTGCTGCTAGATCGTGTAGAGAGTGCCATTTTGTTGGTGTAAGATCAGACGGGTCAGCTAGCAGATCTGCTTGCCTGAACTTAACTACTTTAATCACCAGCACGCTTCTTTGATTCGGTCTACTATTTCTCTAAGCCAGACCCTTGGCTTTGCAAGTTTTTGTGTTGGGTGTACACCGTCTTTGTAGAGTTTAAAGTTGTAATAGTGCCAAGTGTCTCGTTGCGACCTTCTCCTGTGTCTAGCGCTTGCCTTCAGAAATTTTTTAATTTATCATGATCAGATTCCATCTGTATTTTACCGGAAGTTGATGTTTCTATGGCGGTTTGTGTAAACAAAAAATTTTTTGGGGGCTAAAATTTGCCTTTTCAATGGAAATTGTGTGTTGTGCAAGTAATGGTTAGATCTTACTAAATCTCTGTTGAGTCTTCTATTCTTTCTTTGAATCCTCACTACGCTTTTAACGAATTTCCAGAAAATCATTCATGTCTCTGAAACCGTTGTAATCCTATGACACTTCAACTTGAAAATTCTTTCAAAATTTAACTGAAAGTCTTCAAAATAACTTCACAAATATTGAAATGTGTCCAAAATGTATTCATTGTCACAAAAAAATTCACGTTTTAAATCACTTAAACTCCTTAAATCCAAAAAAAAAACCTCCTTGAATTTGAAACAGCTGACTATCGTAACAGCGCCACCTATTTACCAGCGACGCCATTAATGAGTTTGCTTTCCGACTGTACAGATGTAACCTTTTGAACATGTAGCTTATAATATTGTTTATTTAGGTTTGCGAGTTGTTTCCAATGATATGACACACATCAAAGGTACATTGTAGTCTAGAATCAGGTGGACTTAAAATGTATGAAAATCTGTACACATCTATTCTACTTGTGAACATTCATAAGAAAAAGTGTTTGCATCCAAAAGATAAAATGTGGTGGTTTTATTTTGTAACAAATCAAATGTAAATATTTGTATATTTTTTTTCAAACTGATTTGACTTTTGCAGGTTAGGAATAGCTGCACTTCATTACAACGAGAACGGCAACAGAGACCAAGCAACAACTAAAGATGGACAGCAATGCTTCAACACCTGCTACCCAAAGAAGAGAATACACGCTGTTGCAAAACCTAGGAGGACACCACCACCATCATTTGGTTAGTATACAGTCAAACATCAATAGCTTCAGAACCACTCATTTCTCAATCCACTTTTTCAATCCTGCATATTCTTTTATCAGTAACTAAACAATATGCATTTCTTGAAAAAAATTGTGCAGTCCCTGTGAGGTTTTACTGTACATGTATACTTCACACTGTAATGTAAAATTCATACCTTTTGACAAATTTGATTTTGTCAAACTTCCAGTTTCACCAAGATGAAGAACAGCAATAAATATAAAAACCTTGTTCTTTTGCACTGATTTTCTTTTTTTCTCACATGTATTATCCCCTGTCCATCCTGTTTTCAGTTAAAATTTGATAAAGCACTTTAACGGTTTATTTGATGTGTTGCAAGAATGAGCTATACATTTTTACTGACAATTTTTCATGCTTTTAACTAAAGTTTAATAATTCAAGGAAATATAGTCATGTAGGTACACAGTGTTGAGAAACAAATTAAAAATATCAACTCTACTAATATAAAGTTGCAATTGTGATATATGTCATTTACCAGATTTTATAACTTTCTTTTTTATTGTAGTGTATGTGGCCCTGATCAAGCAGGCAGTAGTGAAAAGAATACGATCCGAGTGCAGTACCCACTCTAATGCCCTAGATGATGTAAAAGTGCTCAACACTACCAATCCACCGTCTCTAACATCATTCACTATATTTGAGAAAGCAGACCTCATTCAGAGACATCGATCAAGATTTAGCAGACAATGAAAAGACTGTGTGAACATTAAAATTTAATTCTACATGTAAATTGTATATAATAATCTGCAGTGTATATAATTCACAGTTCATAGAAATAGTACATATTTCAAACAAATGTTACTCAAACAGTAGCATATTTAAACCCACAATATTCTTCTGATGGAAAAGTCTCTCTTATTTTCTGAACAACACAAGCTGGTAAAATTTTCCTGTTACGACTTCCAAGTCTGTGCCAAATCCACTGTACGAAGTGTCTGTAAGCCATAAATCTGTATTGTCTGAAATAAAAATACCAATTTTTAGATTCAGTTTCACTTATTATAACAGTTTATAAAATAATTAATTAGAAGATTTTACAGAGTATGATTCTAAACATTTTATATCTTCCTATATTCACAATTATTTGTATATTAAAAATATAATTGTTAATTTGTCCTGTAAATAATTCTTCTGTATATCCAATAATAATTGATATAAAAACAAATTTATGAGTTTACATGACAAAGTCTTGTGTTGTAAGTTCTGTATGTTAATAAATATAATTTGTATAAAGATACAAATTATTCATTGTAAATATACCTGTTTATAGTTATGCACATTTTACTGAAAAATGCACATACTGAATAAAATGTTGAAATATGATTACACACTCATTTAATGGCTCGTCATCAAAAGGAAGAGGAGGGGGCATATATTTTTTGAATGAAACAAGTGCCTGTCTTTCAGTGGTATCGGACGTACGAGACTTAGGATCACCTTTGCGCTTTATGTTAAGAAGATCTTCATTAGTTGAGTGTGTTAGTGTGTTACACGGAACGTGTTTACAATGCGCAGATTTTTTTTTATTCATCAGTATGTGCAGCCATGTTTGTCAAAAAATCCTAAGTACACATTTTATTCCATAAAGAGCTCGCTGACACTCGCATAATATGAAACAGGCACGGCCATGAATGCTCGCAAATCTGAAAATTATCTGGCAATTTCACGCTCATCCAGTGCATCAAAAAGTGTCCAGATTTTTTGGGCCGAGATATATCGGGGACGACTTTTTGTAGGGCCGAATCTAGTCTCATTCAATCGAACTGTCGTTCCTTACGAAATCTCAAAAGTTAACTTCCGCGTAGAAACAAAAATTCTTGTCAGTATGTCAGAACAGATTTAATAAATTAAAAAATATCAATATAAGTAAAACAAGCTAACAAAATGACTTTATTACAGACGGGTTCCGGGTTTCAGTGGTATCGGACGTAGGAGAGAGTGTACGAGACTTAGGATCACCTTTGCGCTTTATGTTAAGAAGATCTTCATTAGTTGAGTGTGTTAGTGTTTAACATGGAACGTGTTTACAATGCGTCAAATTTTTTTTATCCATCAGTATGTGCAGCCATGTTTGTCAAAAATCCGAAGTACACATTTTATACCATAAAGAGCTCGCTGACGCTGGCATATAATGATGTCCAATATATATAATAATATTGGACACTTTGATATTTTCCGTATATTACAATTATACTTCGGTATTTTCCGACTTATTTCGGTCGATTCTAAATTTGCATATACACACTTCAAATACGTCAAAAAATTATCCAATGAAAAGTTTCTCGATATACGCGAACTAGACGAGAATTTTCTTACTTATTATAAAATCCCGAGATACATCGAATGGTAAAATCGGCCATTCTCTAGCATAATTATGTGCAGATTCCCTCCCCTTTCCCTATGACATCCCCTGTGTGTACACAGCAGTCAACTGGTCACTCATTTGAATGATACGAACATGTTTTACAGTGAATGACACAAAGGTAACTGAATTTACTTATTATAAACATCATTTATTGATGATAAATTGTGTTTTGTCAACTTTTACAAGATGTTGAATTTTCACAACATTGGCATTGTACGCAATGGAAAACGAAAGTGAAAAAAATAATAATTTTGTTTAAAACTGTTACACATAATATTTCAGATTATTTCCGTCTTACATAAGTCAGTATATTTAAAAATTTATATAATAACATCTTAAGACAAGAAGAGAAAGTACAAATAACCCTGATCAATATTTTGTCCTAGATATAAGACATATGATACTATTTACGGTTCAATAATCGGAATATCGCTGTGGGGATTTTCCCATAATAAATTGAAGAATTCGGGTCGTTTCTTTCCGGGTCGTTTCGACCTAGGTCGGAACGTTTCGTACCGTATAGTGAGACGTTTCGTACCGTATAGTGAGACGTTTCGTACCTATAGATTTATCATGGTGAGATGTTTCATACCTATATATTTATTTTTTGTGGGAATTTTTTTGTATCCATTCAGATATAATTATAAATGTTACCACAAAGGAGGTAGATGAGTTAAAAATATATAAATATTATGTATATAAAACAAGAGTTGTACCTTGGCCTTCATTGTTTTTGGTACGCTTTCCAAAATGTCGTTGTCGACATAGCCAGAAATGATAGGTGATTTGCTTATTTGCATATTCAAAATGGCGGCTCAAAGAGAATTTGGAATTTAACATATAGTTGAACGGGAAACTTTCTGTTAGCTTGGGCCGGACAATTTGCCGGGATAGAAAATCAAACTATGCACCGGTTTGAACAATATCTCAAAATATTACAGCTGTGCCATGAAAACTCAAGGTTCCCACCCAGTTTCAAATTTTGAAGCGTAAGCACCATTCAAAAGCATTGAGAAGAAGTGAAAAAATGCATCCTGCACGGTTTTCAAGACATTAAAGCACTTTTCTTACAATCCCCATTCTAGTTGCCGGGACAAATTCGGTCAGTTCCGGTAACATTGTTGAGGAATCTTTCTTCGATAAATATTTTGCTGAAAAATTAAAGGTTCCCACGATAATTTAAAAGAGGGCTTCACAAGTTTTTTTTTACCTTTCTAGTAGAGATTCAATAGGGGTTCATGCAAAAAAATCTACTATTTCGTAAAACTGCTTCTGCTAGACAGCATTATTTGAGTAAGCACCGCATTCCATTGTAAATGTAAATGTAAATAAACAATTAAAAAAAGGCTCCACAAGGGTATTTTTTTATTTCGACAAAACAACAGAAGAAGTAACTATAATACAATTGGTAACAATACTGCCGATATATAAAGTTCAAAAAATTTAACAATATATATACTAACCGATTTCAATGACATACTAATACTTATGTGGGGCAGAAATTGAAAAAAAATGCACATTATATTTTTTATTTACATATTTTTATTTCGTGGAAAAAAAAAGGGGGGGGGGGGCAGTGCATTAAATATAATTTCGATCTTTTACACACATCATCGGATTCCTAATAAACATATGATGACAATTAATTTTGATACGATCACAAATAATTATGAAGTTATTTATGTGATCAAAACTGTGATGAAATATCATTTAAAAAAAATAGATACGAGTTTTCATCAGCCTCTTCCAAATATGGTTCAACGTTTATTTGCTGACGTCATAAATGACGCGATTTGGTTTATGAATATTCATGAGCAAAATCACCCATGATTTCTGGCTATGATCAGGTCTTGTTTCACGGGTTCAGGTGCGACTGCCACGGGTCTGGGTCTGTAATCGTCGTAGACGTTCAAATATCGAGTGAACGATTGGTCGTATAGCTTGAGACGTTCGTCTGCCGACAGGTCTTCTCTTTCTAGTATGGTTTGCATCTTTTTATCCAAGGTGTCCATGACTTTTACGCGTTGTTCCACTGGAGGTTTGGGCGCTCTTGGGTCTGGTGGTATCTATTTATTAAGGTTAGTTCCTTCATTGAAACAATGCAGAGAGCAACGGTGCTACTACAGATGCAATCGGTGCTAGTAGGGATCCCAAAAATCCACCTTTCTGTAAGATCGCTTTCTTCTTTTTGAGAGAGACCGACTTTTTCGTCAGTGCTCTCAATCCGGCCTTATTTCTCTTGAGTTTTTCCTTCTGCAGTTTAGTTAACGGGACGGGACGTTGCCTCTTAAAATATTATCGGCACACTCACACAGACAGTCGACGAGACTGCGATCGGCTTTGGTTATGAGGTATTTACGAATACATGGTTTCGTCTTTTGTAAGTATACTATATCACTGCCGTGCTTTTGCAAGCTCTGAGAGACCATGTTATTCTTTCAGGGTCTGATGCAAGAGTGACAAGAAACGGGATGTAACATCATTTTTTTGACTCGACATACGCTTTCTGTTCCTCACCGGGAAAGATGAAGGTTCTTAATCTCAGGATATCAGGCGTGTTTTGTTTCATATCGATCATGTAGTCGTGAGGTCTGGCCGTTGCTCGGGCAAAGGCTTCCAGGAAAAATTGCGTTCTCCTGCAGTGTTCCAGCTAGGATTTCAAAAGGGCAGGGTGCTGGTCCTGAAAAAGGGCTCTTTAGTGCGCTGTTGGACTTTCAAAAAAGGCATTTTTTAGGAACACTGTAAAATCAAATAAAGTATACAATGAAATATTGACTTTTATTATTTATACATGAGCAAATAGGTCAGTTTATTCAACAAATCAACCTAGATATAATTCTATCTTTCTGTCATTAACTCTAAAAAAACTTGGCAACTACTGTATCTGACACATGCTCATAACATTGTTTGTTGCAATTTAGTTTGACATGTAACATATTGTTCATTGTGACCTGTTTCATGCGATTTATGTGATCACACTTTACCAATTTCACCTGTGAAAATACCCTTTCTACTTCTGCTGTACTCAGAGGTAACACAGCAGCTGTACTCATTAAGTGTATGCTATCAGGGGCGGATCCAGGATTTCAAGTTAGGGGGGGCGCACTTAAAAAAATTGCGCCGAGCGGAGAGGGGCGCGAATTTTTTTGGGGTATTTCGTGTGAACAATCACGATTTTACGCCAACAAATCTTATTTTTTCCAATTTTAGGTGGGGGGGGGGGGGGGGGGGGGGACGAGAGCCCCGCTGGATTCGCCCCTGCATAAAAACTCCTTGTGTGTTTAGTCACTTGTATTTGAGTGTGTGTGTTTTTAAGGAATGTTCCTACATGTGGGACAATCTATAGTGATATATTTATTAAGTAGCGTTAATTCTCCTATTATTATGACGTGTCTTCGGTGATTTGGAGATTATCATTAAAATTATACACGATTTCGTCATCACACCATTTTCACACTACAATTGACATTTGATCAGCTGTCATCTAGATATTGGTCACGCCTCTCCGGGTATTCACTATATTGTGAAATTTGATTGGTCTTTGCTTCTGGGTACCTGTAGCTGTTATTGATCACGTAGAAGTTACCGTGAAAACATGTGGTTTTGTTTATTTACACTCGCGTCACACAAATAAATGATGAATTTTGGATGATTGTGGACCAAATATAGAACATATATTGGAAATATATATAAAATAAAAAAGACGGATATTTGGATTTAAATAGTCGGTGTGAAGACGGACATGCAGAGTGATAGTGTGAAAGTTGCAGTACGTGTTCGACCGTTTAATCAGGTAATACATTCTAATTATAACTATATATAAATAATTGATCTAACAGACACACACAAAAAAGATGACATCTAAGACATTTATTACTTTTTAAAATATATATTATATCCTTATTGCCTTTCTTAGCATCGGACTTCATGGAAACTTAAAAAGTACTGAATTGGATTGAAAAAAATATAGGATTAAACAAAATTTATAAAACTCTAAACAAACGTGTAATACATTGTAATATCTTATTGTCAAATATGTATAATGTTTTGTTTGTTTCTAAACAACATTTATTCAAATAATCCTACAACATTGAAGTAAGACGTTGGAATTCCTAGATTGGCATATCATTAAAAAAAATTGTCATGGGGTTCACGTGTTACTGAAGTAGATTAATATTTGTGATTTAATTTCATTGATATAAAATCACGTTGTCATTTCAAAGTAACAAAAATTAATGACTATGTCATAATTGTGTATTACATAGTATACTATCTATTTTGAATGTCATTGTTACTACACATATATACAATGAAAAATATGATTGGTTATGGACAAATGCAAATTACATGAATTGACAAAAAATGTAATATTGAATAAAATCATCTAAGTTATTACATGATGCTTATATATGTAGTAAAAATGTAGCTAATGAAGGCAAACAATCATGGTTTTTATTTACTGAATTTTTTTCTAAGTTTATTGGTATTCAGGATAAAATTATATTTTTTAAAAAACTGTTACATGAAAAATATGTAAAAAATTGAAAAATAGTTTTTTGGATGGTAAATTAACCACTTATTTCAAATTAAAGCAACATTTTGGTTTTGAGAGATACCTTTCATATACTAAAAATTTGAATATAGGAGATCTATTGTGTAAATTATTATTTTTTTTTAGTTTATGATCATTTTATTTGTTAAATTAACAAAAGGGATAGGACACAAGTTTTACCAACTTATGAAGTCTTTTCCCATTTATACAATAAATTCACATAGTATAATAATCATTCTGAGCATGCATATAATACATATTGTAAATAATTAACGAATTAATAAAAAGTTTGTGTTGGATGGATGCCAGGTTGGAGAGTAGATAAATTATCGGGTAATTATACTACAAGGAATCTTTTTAAAGATTTAATAAAATTGAAAACGTGTTTGATGATATTAATATTTTCTTCATATGTTAAATCATCCGACCCACAGGTTAGTAGATTCAAATTCAAATCGCTTGTCTGTACCCAATTTAAGTTGTTCATAATAATACCTCTTATTTCAGTATAGTTAGGACAGGTAAAAAAAATAATGGAATGCATCTTCCCGTGGAGCTCCACTGGAACAAGCAGCATCATTTACTATATTAACCAGGAGCGGATCCAGGATTTGTGGTTAGGGGGGGCGGGGGGGGGGGGGCGTGAGTAGGCAAGAGGTCGGGGGACCGCTTAAGGTTCCCATCGGGTCCAATGCAGAGTCCTGGTAGGGGACCAGGGGGGCGAAGCTCTGGGGGGTTTGAGGAATTACAGACATTTATTTGAACGACAATTTTGAACCAACCACACCATTTTTATCAGACCAAAAAAACTTGACTTTGAATCTTAATTTTGTCGGATAATTGTTAACAGTATGTTTTTGTCAGATTATATGAAGGCATGCCTTATAAGAACTTAAAGTAAAACTTTTCTTTAACAACCGTTATGCGAATTGTTCAACTCATGACTGATCGATCACGATGTTTTAATCCTTCAAAGAACTATTGGTTTAGTTTTAACGCATTCCTCATTTCACTAATTGATCTGTACTTTCGGTGCTTGTCCTTTCGGGTGGTTCTAGTTAATGCTGCCCGTCCGGATGGAGCTTTTCTTTTTTTCGTTTGATTCATGCATTGAAAACGTATGATTCGATCGTTCTTGTTTATAGACAAACAAAAGCGGAAATTGTCAATACATGAACTTGTTGTTGATTTCTGATAAGCTAACGTAACTAAATTAGATGATCAGAATCGTTTCATGCAGCATTAATGTTAACATATTAGCCTTTGTTTGTCTATAAACAAGAACGAATCATACGTTTTCAATGAATGAACCAACCGCAAAACGAAAAGCTTCATCCGGACGGACAGTATACTGATCATTTATCAATGGGTAGAGCTTTTTAGAATGATATCCCAAATTTACTCCTAATATCATTACTATTCATTTTGACTTACAGGTCACGAGTTAACCATTCATGAAAAAGTGGTTTGTTGAACTGCTTAATTAACGTTGTATAACATATGCTTTGCGAATTTTAGGGGGGGGGGCACACGCCCCGCACGCCCCCCTCTAAATCCACCTCTGGCTATTATTGGGGTACAGTGCTGATAAACCAAGCTTTTCATTTAATAAAAGCTTAAGGCATGCCATGATGCACCTTTCATGACATTCCTCTATTTTTATCACTTGTTTAAGTTTCAGATGAATTTGAAAGTTCAACATTTTAAAATTGGATTAAATAATTTTTTTTATCAAAATACAAGGATGTTACGGGAGGACAGACGGACGAACGGAAGGTAGCGTTACTACATGTATATCCCTTCGCAACTTCGTTGGCGATGGGATAAAAACCCACAAAATAAAAACCTCTACAAACTATCAGTTGTAAAAGGCAACCCCTTACAACAATTACAGCAGCATCAATTATGGCAATAGACGATGTAAGTGGGTTTTTTTCTTCTTCAAATTTACAATAAAAACAATGATGCCTGTGATATGGCAGTTAAAGGCACTCACTAAAAACTATAAATATCATACTTCTACACAACATTTATACTTATATAACAAGTGCCATTCTATAAAGAATTATGAGAGACTATATAAATTTCAATAAATTAAAACTTTAAATCACGTCTATAAAACATTTCAGTTCTGTAAAAACTTAACTATCAATCAAGAATATAAAAAACTATTTCTTCTACCTTAAATATTAAAAAGAAACCATCATAAAGAAAGATAATTAAAAAGTTGGCATGCGGTGAAATATTTCTCCAATTACGAATTATACCTCAAAAAACGGCATTGTCATAATTTGGTCTTAATTTATGGTACAAGGATGTGCTTTGCAAAGTTTTGATCTTTTTATCTAAGACATCAGCATATCTGGCATGCATCCAGGATATGTACAATGAAAGATGAACACAGGATTTACACAGACATCGTGTTCTTTGTATTTGACCTCAATCTACTTTATTAGGTTTAAATAAAATACCTTGTCTTTTGTATGAACAATTATTTATACACACGACTATATGGTTTAAAAGGAATATATTACTTGGCTCTATTTTAAGCTTGTCTTATTATTTGTTATGTTAATTTGTCAAGTACGCACATGTGTTTACCAAGAAGCTAATTGTATTGATTGATCAATTAAAAAGTAATATTTTTTTCTATTAGAATTACCATGCAGAGTCAGTGTGTTTTAAATCGGTCATCCAATCAGGACGCTCATTATTCTTGTCCAAGATAAAAATACATCGCTAAAGTAAATTTACCTGTGGTTTCAGAGTAGAAGATTTTTAGAAATCTAACATAAAATTTCCCCACTTCAACTCGTAAATTTACATAGAAATCGGAGATATTTCGTCATAAAACTTCACACATGGTTTTGTCTATCATATTTCTTGAAGACAAACATAACATTTTATAGCATTTATCAATATTTTATGAGTATCAGAAGTTTTTTCAACACCGTATCTGTTTCTCGATACAGCCGCCCGATTACAGTGACCGTGACCCAGATTAGCAGTTTTTTCTGAATAGGTACGATATATTTAATTATGTCCCCCAAACGAAGTTTGGGAGACATATTACTTTTCCTCCGTTATTTATTATTATTATTATTATTATTATTATTATATATAATTCTTTATTTGCATAATAATACATTTTTATTATTCTTCCTCCTTCCGCATCAATTTTGTCCGTCCCTTTTCTCAGAGATGCCTTGATCAAACTTTATGAAACCTTGTAAAAGTTGTAGGAATATCATATGCCATGTAAAGTTGTGCTTTTAAAGGGTTGATTTTTTAAAAATGGCTGCCGTTACCATGGAAACGGCCAAAATGCTAAAAAATTGAAAAAGACAAAAATGATCATAACAGGTTACTCGCCAAACAGAAATTGATGAAACTTGATAGGAATAACATCCACATCTAGTGGAACGAGATAAGCCAAAATTGGAATCGGTTGGACAAACTTTGCCGCAGTTGCCATGGAAACAAAAAAGGGGGGATATAAAAAAAAATTTGATTCCTTTCATCAAACTTCATGAAACTTTGTAGGAATATCCACCGTAGTGTGTGGCAGCTCTTGGGGGGGGGGGGGGGGGGGGGGTGAAAAAAATTCAACCAAGGTGCAAAAAATGTTAACTTCACAAATTTTTGCAGTAATGTTTCTTGTCACATCCACCACTAGTGGAACGAGATAAGCCAAAAAAATCGGAATCGGTAGGACAAAATGGCTGCCATTTCAAAATGGCTGCCAATATAAAAATTAAAAAAATCAAAATAAATTCAAAGATGAAAAGATTTAAATGGAAATGGATATTTACAAGGAGTAAGACATGCTGCACCATATGACGACCATTTTAGTTTGCTATGGCGGCCATTTTGAATTCAAAATGGCCGCCAAAATACAAAAATCCTCCGATTTGGGCAAAATTTGCTTTCCAAGTAGCCTTTGTTCTTGCGAATTGATAATCGTCATCGTTTTTGGAATTGGGAACCATATTATGATCCTTCAGATCATATCATATCTTGTTATTATTCTTCTTCTTCTTTCTTTCTTTCTTTCTTTCTTCCCTCAAAAGTTTGTCTTTCACATTTCTCGGAGATGCCTAGATGAAACTTTATGAAACCTTGTAGGAATATCATATGCCATGTGAAGTTGTGCCTTTAATGGTTGATTTTTTCAAAATGGCTGCCGTTGCCATGGAAACTGCCAAAATGCTAAAAAAATGAAAAACACAAAAATGATCATAGCAGAAATTGATGAATCTTGATAGGAACAACATCCACATCTAGTGGAACGAGATAAGCCAAAAAAAATCGGAATCGGTTGGACAAATTTTGCCGCAGTTGCCATGGAAACAAAAAAGGGGGGATTTAATTTTTTTTTTTATTTCTTTGATCAAACTTCATGAAGCTTTGTAGGAATATCAACCGTAGTGTGTAGCAGCTTTTGAGGGGTTGAATAAATTCAAAATGGAGGACGTTGCCATGGTAACCAAGGTGCAAAAAATGTTAAATTAACTCCAAACTGCGGATCCTTTTGAAACTTGACACGAAAATAGATCATCACTCAAAGTTGTGCTCTTTGTTTTAAAAATGTTCAAAATGGCCGCCAATATAAAAAATTAAAAAAATCGTTAACAATTCAAAAATGAAAAGATTTCAATGGAAATGGATATTTACAGGGAGTAAGATATTCTGCACCATATTGCGACCACTTCGGTTTGCTATGGCGTCCATTTTGAATCCAAAATGACCGCCAAAATACAAAAATCTCCGAATTGGGCGAAATTTGGTTTCCAAGTAGATTATGATGTTGCGAATTGATATCCAAACTTTACAGGGATGTTAAGCACTATGAGTAGATGTGCAGACTAGTTACAGAATTTCAAAATGTCCGCCGTTGCCATGGAAACCACAAAAAAAACACAAAAAATTTAAAGTGCTCGGAATTGGATGAAACTTAATAGAAATGTTGTATGGCATGTGTATTAATGGTGTTGAGGCTTGGAAATTTCAAAATGCTAGTTTATTGTAGCACATTGTAGGGTAACATAACAAAGAAGCCCTAATATAGACATGATAGAGTCAAAAACTGGGCTCTAATTATTTCTTGCTATGTTCTCACACTATTCTTCATTCATTCCACTAGTACTTGTATTGTTCATTTGGGGGACATTTGTAGAGCTCTGCGTTACAGTAACCAATATTTTTTATTTGTTTTAATTTGGAAAGGCTGAAGATTTTATTTTGTTTTACACGGGTACTAAATTAAATAGATATGAATGCCTGTGAGTCTAGCAAAATGTATACATTTATAATAATATTTTTACATGCAAAATGCATAAGCCTCCTCCTTTTTCACCCGGGCTTGGGACCGGCGTTGGCGGAGTTAAAGTTTTTGTTGTTGTTTTTTTTTGCGTATTGTACATATATAAACAGAATTTCTTCTTTCCACCAACACTGTCATAGTCCTTAGATCATACACTGACTACCATGCTTATACTGGCATAAAGCCTGATTTTTCATATGAAAAACCTTGGCCATGGTATAACCATGGATTGGAAGTCAATTAGGGAGAACCGGTAGCTGCAGTTGGTCCATACACAAAAGCACACCCCTTTAATGAAGGTGCTGGCAGATATCTGGTGCTGTGCGTACTGATCCCATAAGGAAAATATACGGCCTTGAATGTAGCGGGACCGTTTGCGCTGGTACCATTTAAGTTTGCCCTCGCAAACCTACTTAACTTGTAGAGGGAGCAGCGATGATTCCCTGTGAAGTAATCGGCACAAGAAGTAGAAAGGCGGGTTCACAATTACAGCTTGCGTGTTGAGGTAATTGTGGTACCCCTCAATGTCGTTGTTTATCCGGATGGCTTGACGAAAGACACACCAGCTGGTGATTGGGTAAATACGTATACGACTGGAAATCCAACGTTTTTCCACATACCGAACAACTGTCTGGAGGCGACCCTGTGCAGTGTCCTTTAATTTGTTGAATGCAAGTGGTATGTGTGCATGCAATGATTGGCAGTTTTATGATCCCCACCCTTTAATTGCAGATGTAATTATATCTTCATTTATGACAGGTGTGAACTTGTGATGGCCGCTAATCCCCTGACATGTCCTCCCGAGTCATTAATTCACCAAGCTTCACCATTAATCTTATTTAGAGTATAGACCTATGTATTTGTACTCTTGTGATGATAGCCTGGGTAAGGGGAACCCCTGCCCAAATTTTTCAAAAATTGGGGTGAAAGGGGTTTTAATTGATATTTGGGGGTAAAAATGGGTAAAAGTGTTACACAAATTGAAGTTTTACTTACATTTAAATTATTTTTCACATTATATTGGGTTAATGCCACCTAGACCAGCTGGGTACTGGTAACCCCTGCCCAAATATTCTTACAAATATGCATGTACTTGTAAGACTTTTCAAGTTTATCAGTGAATAACAAGAGGTTTTACAGAACTTTTATACTGTTTAAAAACATACATATTTTACAGATACAATTTAACACACATACGAATAGAGCAGAACAATTTGAAATGTCCATCATCATTAAGGTGCACACCGTCTATCAAAATATTTAGGCTTCTGCCACGAGCTTTGATGTCTCCAGTATTTGATATCACTCTCTTTCACTTTGTTCAGTTCTTTATTTATCTTCTTTTTCTTTCTATCATATGTTGTCTCCTTCATATTTCTTGGTGTTGGTCGTATTATGTTGGATCCAATCACAACAGTGGAAACTCCCATGCGCCTAATGTGTTTTGCAAGTTGGATGACCTCTGATGCATTGTGTGATGCCGAATATTGCTGGCAGATGTCATTCTCTCCAATCTGTAGAAATACCATGTCTCACTCTGGTTCAAAGTTCTTTACAACATGAAGATCAAAGTGTTTCAATGAATGGACTTGTCTTCCGCCTACGCCATACAGTTTAGTATCAATAGTGCTTGACAAGTCTGATTTTGTCCTCTCCATCCATGACTCAAGTCTTCTAATAAAACTGTGTACAATTACAAGTACTTTGGGTTTATTGACTGACAATGACATCTTTGACGTTAATGTTTAGAATGGATTTAAGTGAGAAAAGTGCTGCCAATATATACTTGTACATGTACACATCTCACTTACATGTGACCTAATTAAATCTTAATAGTTCCGTTAATTGTTTAATTAATTAAAATAGGGGTAATTAAGCATAAGCTCTTTATTAATGCATATATGAATTAAGTCTTCTGTGTTCAATTTTTTTCTTAAATATTATAAATAAATGTAGTCCCGGAATAGACTCTATCATCATGTAAAGCTTCACCATTAATCTTATTTAGAGAATAGACCTATGTATGTGTACACTCTTGTGATGATTAAACGAGTTTCAACTATACATACAACATTTTAATTAACGAGTTTATTACAAATCTATGAGTTGAAGAGAAGGTACGAAACGTCTCACTATACATTTTTACTCCGGTACGAAACGTCCCGATGTAGATACGAAACGACCTGGTACGAAACGACCAGGTTACGAAACGTCCTGCACACAAATTGAAAAACTATGTGTTTTTTTCAGTTGTGTGTGTCAGTAAAAGGGAATATTTATTATCATACATCCTATTTTCTCACATTAAGGTGCATTATAACACTTGTCAAGGGAGTATCTACATGATCTTGTAACCTTAAAAAATAATAAATATAATTTTAGGTACAGCAATACAGCACATATACCAACAGTCAAGACTACCCGGTATGTAATTGATATTATGCTTCAAAAACTTGGAATGAGCTGCCAGACCACTATAGGAAAGAAACATTTTCCAATCAATTTAAGAGTTTAATAAATTCTTGGAATGGCAGCTCATGCCACTGCAGTTTCTGTGCATGAGTTTTAAATTGTTTTCATCTTTTTTGCTTTGTTTTAAATTTGCCAATATATTGATGCATGTGTTTTGAAATTGATAATTTTAAATTTGACTAGTTTCTATGGGTCTTATTTATATATTAATACTTTTTGTTTACTCACATCAATGTGTGTGTGCTTTTAAATAATGATTGTGCTACTGCTGTGTTTTAATTGCTTTCATATTTTAGTTTGGTTTTAAATTTGTTTGAAGGATTTTTAGATTTCACAGTGTTTTTTAAATTTATTGTGTGCATGTTTAGTCATTTTTTTTGTATATCCATATTCTTATGTCAGATCTAAAAGCTCACTAGAGCTTGCATTAAAATTGTTTGATTCTTTCTGACTTTAAATCAATTGTTGTGTTCGACTTGTAATTTGATAAAAGGAAAAACACATTTATTTCTTAATTGAATAAAAAATGGAAAATAAAAACAACAACAACACATAATCGATATGTTTTACACGGGGAATACTTTGTATAACATTAAAAGAAAGAAACAGAAAACAGTTTGTGCAGAATTGGCATTCCCTAAAGTCACCTTCGACACAATGGTCATGCATTTTTTTTTATATAGAATTTGTCATTTTTTATTTATTTGCTATGCAGTTTGATTATTGCAATATTCAAAGCTCAAAGGTAGGAACTCCCAACTGTTTTTGTAGTCATAAGTTGTGCTTTAACGCCTCAAAATTGTATCAGAAGTGGAAAAAGTTGGTAAATGTACCGGTATGCCATACTTACAATGTTTTCAAGCTCAGAGTTATGCTGGGAGTGCCTAGCTGATACCATACACATCATGTTGTACTATATATATAGATATACTGGGAGTGCCTAGCCGATACAGTGTACCATACACATCATGTTGTACTATATATATAGATATGCTGGGAGTGCCTAGCTGACACCATAAACATCATGTTGTACTATTTATATAGATATGCTGGGAGTGCCTAGCTGACACCATAAACATCATGTTGTACTATTTATATTTACAACTTTTTACTTAAAACAAAAGATCGGAATTCTATAAAAACAAATTATGTTGCATCATGAAAATTCGGAAACTTTTCAACTCATTATTACTAGTACATGATGGCTATGTGGAAATATCAAGTTAAACTCTTATAGTTTCCTATTCATTTTTGCTTTCACATGAACTATTAAAAACAAATTGGCATATCGAGTGCACCCTTTGAATTTGAAACGTGTTGTGTGAACTATGTAAATAAAGAATAGAATACAATATAAATAATGTTCTACAATGGTAAAATTACTTACAGACATGGCTGTTACATGATTTCTTACAATAAAATTTGAGTAAATTATATAATAAAGTTTGAGTAAAATATATAATAAAGTTTGAGTAAAATATATAATCAAGTTTGAGTAAAATATATAATCAAGTTTGAGTAAAATATATAATCAAGTTTGAGTAAAATATATAATACAATTTGAGTAAAATATATATAGTTTTTGTAAAAGATATAATAAAGATTGAATGAAATATATTATAAAGTTTGAGTAAAATATAAGATACCCCTTCCCCCACACATACATACACCCACCAAGAGTCTTCATAGAATCTGTATACAGTGTAGTTTGTGTAAGGGTATGTAGTAAAACTGACATATAAAATAAAGGTAGGCAGGTGGGCAGATAGACAGGCAGGAAGGCAGGCTGGCAATATGTTTGTCTGTTTTTCAATCAGATTTTCCAGTGTATTCGACTTAGCTATTTATTTTAGTTTCTATGATTTAATGGATTAAAAGGAGGCTGAAAGGGAGCAACTATTATTACAGTGAGACTAGACAAATATCTGTTTTCAACATATTACTGTGTCCACACTTGCTATTGATAAACACTTAACATTGTTCTGCTTTCCTTTGCCGACACGTTGCGGTCGTGACATGCTGATTACATCAATACAGATTTCTGCAATTTTGACATTATCTTTTGTAAACAAACCTGGACGTGTAGTCGAGTGAACCTGTAAGCGTAGTCGGAGTGCAGGTGGAAGTGAAATCAGAGTGAACATGGAAGTGTAGTCGAGTTAACCAGTGAGTGTAGTCGGAGTGAACCTAGCATTGTAGTGGGCATGGACCAATGAGTTTAGTCAGAGTGAACCTGGAAGTGTAGTCGGAGTGAATCCCTACAGTCAGTTTGAAGTGAACATGGACGTGTAGTCTGAGTTTACCAGTAAGTGTAGTCGTGGTGAACTGGGAGTTTTTGTCAGAGTGAATGAGTAAGTGTAGTCAGATTGAAGCTGTCAGTTTAGTTGGAGAGAACCAGCCGAACTTAATTTAACATAGGACCGTATGGGAAATTCCCATACAAATCTTCTTGTCTGAAATCATTTGCTCAATAAGAGCTAAATTTTGATGAAATAGTCATTGGATGGTTCTCTTCCAAAAATGTGTCCGGCGGTTCGGCCCTTCGACCAAAATTGCCCCCACAGCCGAAATTTGTTTAACATAGAACCCTATGGGAAATTCACATAAAAATCTTCTCTTCAGAAACCACTGGGCTAATTGCAACCAAACTTTGGTGGAATGGTCCTTGGATGGTCCCCTTCTAAAATGTGTCCGGTGATCCTGACTTCCAACCAAGATGTCCGTCAAGCTAAAAATGAAAAAAGGAGGGATGAAATTAAAAAAAAATCTTCTCTGAAACTGCTGAGCCATTCTCAACCAAACTTTGCTGAAATGATCCTTGGGTGGTCCCCTTCCAAAAGTGTGTCTGGCATTTCAAACCTCCGAGGCTCTGACCAAGATGGCCGCCACAGTAGAACTTAATTTAACATAGGACCCTATGGGATATTCCCATAAAAATGTTCTTGTCTGAAACCATTTGCTCAATAAGAACTAAATTTTGATGAAATAGTCATTGGATGGTTCTTTTCCTAAAATGTGTCCGGCGGTTCGGCCTTTCGACCAAGATGGCTCTCACAGCCGAACGTAGCTTAACATAGAACCCTATGGGAAATTCACATACAAATCTTCTCTTCATAAACCACTGGACCAATTGCAACCAAACTTTGGTGGAATGGTCCTTGGATGGCCCCCTTCCAAAGATGTGTCCGGTGATCCCGACTTCCAACCAAGATGTCCGCCAAGCTAAAAATAGAAAAAGGGGAGATGAAATTTAGAAAAATCTTCTCTGAAACTACTGAGCCAATCTCAACCAAACTTTGCTGAAATGATCCTTGGGTGGTCCCCTTCCAAAATTGTGTCCAGCATTTCAGACCTCCGACCAAGATGGCCGCCACAGCCGAACCTAATTTAACATAGGACCCTATGGGAAATTCCCATAAAAATTTTCTTGTCTGAAACCATTTGCCCAATAAGAACTAAATTTTGATGAAATAGTCATTGGATGGTTCTCTTCAAAAAATGTGTCCGTCGTTTCGGCCCTTCGACCATGATGGCTCCCACAGCCGAACTTAGCTTAACATAGAACCCTATGGGAAATTCACATAAAAATCTTCTCTTCAGAAACCACTGGGCTAATTGCAGCCAAACTTTGGTGGAATGGTCCTTGGATAGACCCCTTCCAAATTATTGTCCGGCGATCGCGGCTTTCAACCAAGATGGCCGCCAAGCTAAAAATAGAAAAATGGGGGGATGAAATTAAAAAAAAATGTTCTCCTCTGAAACTACTGAACCAATCTCAACCAAACTTTGCTGAAATGATCCTTGTATGGTCCCCTTCCAAAATTGTGTCCGGCCTTTCAGACCTCCCACCGAAATGACCACCACAGCCGAACTTAATTTAACATAGGACCCTATGGGATATTCCCATAAAAATTTTCTTGTCTGAAACCATTTGCTCAATAAGAACTAAATTTTGATGAAATAGTCATTGGATGGTTCTCGTCCAAGAATATTTCCGGCGGTTCGGCCCTTCGACCAAGATGGCCCCCACAGTCGAACTTAGTTTAATATAGGACCCTATGGGAAATTCCCATAACAATCTTGTTGTCTGAAACCATTTGCTCAATAAGAACTAAATTTTGATGAAATAGTCATTGGATGGTTCTCTTCCAAAAATGTGTCTGGCGGTTCGGCCCTTCGACCAAAATGGCCCCCACAGCCGAACTTAGCTTAACATAGAACTCTATGGGAAATTCACATACAAATCTTCTCTTCAGAAACCACTGGGTTAATTGCAACCAAACTTTGGTGGAATGGTCCTTGGATGACCCCCTTCCAAAAATGTGTCCGGTGATCCCGACTTCCAACCAAGATGTCCGCGAAGCTAAAAATAGAAAAAGGGGGGATGAAATTTAAAAAAAATCTTCTCTGAAACTACTGAGCCAATCTCAACCAAACTTTGCTGAAATGATCCTTGGGTGGTCCCCTTCCAAAAGTGTGACCGTCATTTCAGACCCCCGACCAAGATGGACGCCACAACCGAACTTAGTTTAACATAGGACCCTATGGGAAATTCCCATAAAAATCTTCTTGTCTGAAACCATTTGCTCAATAAGAATTAAATTTTGATGAAATAGTCATTGGATGGTTCTCTTCCAAAAATGTGGACGGCGGTTCGGCCCTTCGACCAAGATGGCTCCCACAGCCGAACTTAGCTTAACATTGAACCCTATGGGAAATTCACATTACAATCTTCTCTTCAGAAACCACAGGGCTAATTGCAACCAAACTTTGGTGGAATGGTCCTTGGATAGCCCCCTTCCAACATTGTATCAGGTGATCCCGACTTTCAACCAAGATGGCCGCCAAGCTAAAAATAGAAAAATGGGGGGGGGGATGAAATTAATAAAAAAAATGTTCTCCTCTGAAACTACTGAGCCAATCTCAACCAAACTTTGGTGGAATGATCCTTGTGTAGTCCCCTTCCAAAAGTGTGTCCGTTATTTCAGACCTCCGACCAATATGGCCACCACAGCCGAACTTAATTTAACATAGGACCCTATGGGAAATTTCCATAAAAATCTTCTTGTGTGAAACCATTTGCTCAATAAGAACTAAATTTTGATGAAATAGTCATTGGATGGTTGTCGTCCAAAAATGTGTCCGGCGGTTTGGCCCTTCGACAAAGATGGCCCCCACAGTCGAACTTAGTTTAACATAGGACCCTATGGGAAATTCACATAAACATCTTCTTGTCTGGAACCAGTTGCTCAGTTGGAACCAAACTTTGATAAAATAGTCATTGGATGGTCCTCTTCCAAAATTGTGTCTGGTGGTCCAGCCCACTGACCAAGATGGCTGCACAGCTGAACTTAGTTTAAGATAGGACCCTATGGGAAATTCACATAAAAAGCATCTTGTCTGGAACCAGTAGCTCAATTAGAACAAAATTTTGATGGAATAGTCATCGGATGGTCCTTTTCGAAAATTGTGTCCGGCAGTCGCGCTCTCTCACGAAGATGGCCGCCACAGTGCAGTTGCGTTGTTATTGAAAGCAGCTTTGATCCAGGTGAGCGATTACAGGCTCCTGTGAGCCTTTGGTCGTATTAGCACCTGTGTAGTAGTCTCAGTAATCTTGTGTTGAGGAACATTTTGATTAATTCGTCATCGGAAATAGTGATGAAAAATTTGTAATGTACATAATAATTAATTCAAGGACTGGCTTGAGAACAAAACAATACACCACTAGCAGATTTAACATTTATATTAATAAAAGAATATCACTTTTGAATTGATATTATTAGCCTTGTATTTGTATACTGAAAATCATATGAAAATTCAGGGTAAACAATTATATGTATCCATGCAGTGTACTTGTATAGACATAAACATGGCTGAACTCAGAGAGTCTGGCGAAAGTATGCAGTTCCTGAAAGTTATAGAGCATGCTAACGCCAGACTAACAATAAACTAGAATTGTGAGTGACCTCACTGAGTGATACCCCCCGCTTGCAATAATATGATGTTCAAACTTTGGAATCGAGGTATATTAGCAAGTTACCTATGATGAAAAATGAACGGATATGAAGTTATGTCAAGGAGACAACATCCCATCTCCAAAATAAACTAACGAAGAACATACATCTAGGGGTCGCCACAAGGTCTTCAACAAAGTGGGATTGTTTGAAACCAATACGGTTTCATCGGTTGAATTATCTCCCCTTTTAAATTTTAGACAACAACGGTATTCCTTCATGTATATCTGCAGGTTGTTTACTACAATTGTGTAAAGTTTCATAAAAATTCAATAAGCAGCTTAGTAGGAGTTCCGCTTACAAGGTACACCCCCCTTTTCGTGAAAGTATAAGTTGAATCATCTCCCCTTTTAAATGTTGGACAGCAACCATATTCCTTCATGCACATCTGCAGGTAGAGTACTACAACTGTGTAAAGTTTCACAAAATTCCAATAAGCCGTTTAGGAGGAGTTGCGCTTACAAGGTACACGACCCCCTTTTCGTGAATGTATAAGTTGAATTATCTCCCCTTCTAAATTTTAGACAGCAACGGTATTCCTTCATGCACATCTGCAGGTTGTGTACTACAATTGTGTAAAGTTTCATAAAAATTCAATAAACAGTTTTGTAGGAGTTGCGCTTACAAGGTACATGCCCCCCTTTTTCTTGAAATTATAAGTTGAATTATCTCCCCTTTTAAATCTTGGACAGCAACCATATTCCTTCATGCACATCTGCAGGTAGTGTACTACAACTGTGCAAAGTTTCACAAAACTCCAATAAGCCGTTTAGGAGGAGTTGTGCTTATAATGTACACGACCCCCCTTTTCGTGAGAGTATAAGTTGAATTATCTGCCCTTCTAAATTTTAGACAGCAACGGTATTCCTTCATGCACATCTGCAGGTTGTGTATTAGAACTGTGTAAAGTTTCATAAAAATTCAATAAGCAGTTTAGTAGGAGTTGAGTTTACAAGGTACATGTGTGTACACCCCCCCCCCCCCCCCCCCACACACCCCCTTTCGTGAAAGTATAAGTTGAATTATCTCCCCTTTTATATGTTGGACAGCAACCATATTCCTTCATGCACATCTGCAGGTAGAGTACTACAACTGTGTAAAGTTTCACAAAACTCCAATAAGCCGTTTAGGAGGAGTTGCGCTTACAAGGTACACGACCCCCTTTTCGTGAAAGTATAAATTGAATTATCTCCCCTTCTAAATTTTAGACAGCAACGATATTCCCTCATGCACATCTGCAGGTTGTGTACTACAACTGTGTAAAGTTTCATAAAAATTCAATAAGCAGTTTAGAAGGAGTTGAGTTTACAAGGTACATGTATGTACATGCCCCCCCCCCCCCCTTTTCGTGAAAGTATAAGTTGAATTATCTCCCCTTTTAAATTTTGGACAGCAACCATATTCCTTCATGCACATCTGTAGTGTACTACAAATGTGTAAAGTTTCATAAAAATCCAATAAGCCGCCTAGGAGGAGTTGCGCTTACAAGGTACATGGACAGACGGACGGACAGGGTGATTCCTATATACCCCCCCCCCCCCCCCAAAAAAAAACCTTTGTTTGCGGGGGGGTATTAAGAGGCAACAGAACCACCAACCTTTGGCAGGTAACTGACTAATCCTATAATTACATACACTCGAGTACACCTATTGTTGTTATGCACAAAGCAGGGATTGAACTATTACCATAGAGGTAATTGACTGATGGTCAACAGTAGTCGTATTTAAACTAGCAACATAGGCTACTCGGCCACCTAGGCCCCCACTAGCCGTTTCTAAGCACAATTTCATTACAATCCTTGAAAACAGCATAGTTTTATAGGAATTAGCTTGTATAGTACATAGGTACATTTTTTTTTATTCAAATGCTTTTGAAAAAAAACCAATGGTTTCAGGCATTTATTTCATATTCCAATCAGGTAAAAATAACTTTCAAATGTGCACACATAAAATAAAAATTCAACCAAATAACGTTTGCATAAATCATTGCATAAACAAAACTTGATTCTCAAAATCAGTGTCCCCCCAAAAAAGGTGAGTCCCCCAGACCAAAAAATTGCAGATAATTGTTTCTTATGACAAAAATAGTTTAATCCTCACCAGCTTCACATTTTTTTTTTCAAATCTGAAATTTTTTGCTCATCATAAGCTAGTTATTTCATTAAAAACAAGAATTAATTTTAAAAATCCGGCCATAATTTTCAAAGAAAACTAGAATTGTTTCAGAGGATTAAACCCATGTCTCCCATTCATAAAACTCTCAAGTAAAACATTTGACCTCAAGGTCAAACTGTGATCATGATGGTACGTGAGACACTGTCTCATCATTATACAACCACATACCAAATATCATTAACCTATCTAAAAAGGCAAAAAGTTATTGCCCAGACACAAAAACACTTAAAAAATATCAATTATTTGACCTTAAAATCAAAGGTCAAAATGAGGGCACGATGGAACACGACACACCGTTTCAAGATTATACACGGTACACCTACATACCAAATATCATTAATCTATCGTAAAAGACATAAAGGTTATGATTCGGACACCATAACACTTCAAAAATATCAATTATTTGACCTTAAGGTCAAAGGTGAAAGACAAAATGTGATCATGTTGGTACATGGCACACCCTCTCATGATTATACACCTACATACCAAATATCATTGACCTATCTGAAGAGACAAAAAACTTAGGGAACGACCATTCAACTTGAAGTGGGGGGGGGGGGGGGGTGGTACGTCAGTAAACACAATATGTGGTCGTATTATGATTGGGTTTATTGTTGTTGTAGTCCGTCAGTAAACACAATATGTGGTCGTATTATGATTGGGTTGTTGTTGTCTTCCGTCAGTAAACACAATATGTGGTCGTATTATGATTGGGTTGTCGTTGTTGTCGTCCGTAAGTTAACACAATATGTGGTCGTATTATGACTGGGTTTATTGTTGTTGTCGTCCGACAGTAAACACAATATGTGGTCGTATTATGATTGGGTTGTCGTTGTTGTCGTCCGTAAGTTAACACAATATGTGGTCGTATTATGACTGGGTTTATTGTTATTGTCTTCCGTCAGTAAACACAATATGTGGTCGTATTATGATTGGGTTTATTGTTGTTGTCGTCCGACAGTAAACACAATATGTGGTCGTATTATGATTGGGTTTATTGTTGTTGTCGTCCGACAGTAAACACAATATGTGGTCGTATTATGACCGGGTTTATTGTTGTTGTAGTTCGTCAGTAAACACAATATGTGGTCGTATTATGATTGGGTTGTCGTTGTTTTCGTCCGTCAGTAAACACAATATGTGGTCGTATTATGATTGGGTTGTCGTTTTCTTCCGTCAGTAAACACAATATGTGGTCGTATTATGATTGGGTTGTCGTTGTTTTCGTCCGTCAGTAAACACAATATGTGGTCGTATTATGATTGGGTTGTCGTTTTCTTCCGTCAGTAAACACAATATGTGGTCGTATTATGACTGGGTTTATTGTTGTTGTAGTCCGTCAGTAAACACAATATGTGGTCGTATTATGATTGGGTTTATTGTTGTTGTCGTCCGTCAGTAAACACAATATGTGGTCGTATTATGATTAGGTTTATTGTTGTTGTTCGTCAGTAAAAACAATATGTGGTCGTATTATGATTGGGTTGTCGTTGTTGTCGTCCGTCAGTAAACACAATATGTGGTCGTATTATGATTGGGTTTATTGTTGTTGTCGTCCGTCAGTAAACAGAATATTTGGTCGTATTATGATTGGGTTTATTGTTGTTGTAGTCCGTCAGTAAACACAATATGTGGTCGTATTATGATTGGGTTGTCGTTGTCTTTCGTCAGTAAACACAATATGTGGTCGTATTATGATTGGGTTTATTGTTGTTGTCGTCCGTCAGTAAACACAATATGTGGTCGTATTATGATTAGGTTTATTGTTGTTGTTCGTCAGTAAAAACAATATGTGGTCGTATTATGATTGGGTTGTCGTTGTCTTTCGTCAGTAAACACAATATGTGGTCGTATTATGATTGGGTTTATTGTTGTTGTCGTCCGTCAGTAAACACAATATGTGGTCGTATTATGATTAGGTTTATTGTTGTTGTTCGTCAGTAAAAACAATATGTGGTCGTATTATGATTGGGTTGTCGTTGTCTTTCGTCAGTAAACACAATATGTGGTCGTATTATGATTGGGTTTATTGTTGTTGTCGTCCGTCAGTAAACACAATATGTGGTCGTATTATGATTAGGTTTATTGTTGTTGTTCGTCAGTAAAAACAATATGTGGTCGTATTATGATTGGGTTGTCGTTGTTGTCGTCCGTCAGTAAACACAATATGTGGTCGTATTATGATTGGGTTTATTGTTGTTGTCGTCCGTCAGTAAACAGAATATTTGGTCGTATTATGATTGGGTTTATTGTTGTTGTCGTCAGTCAGTAAACACAATATGTGGTCGTATTATGATTGGGTTGTCGTTGTCTTTCGTCAGTAAACACAATATGTGGTCGTATTATGATTAGGTTTATTGTTGTTGTCGTCCGTCAGTAAACATACAATGTGGTCGTATTATGATTGGGTTTATTGTTGTTGTAGTCCGTCAGTAAACACAATATGTGGTCGTATTATCATTGGGTTGTCGTTGTTGTCGTCTGTGAGTAAACACAATATGTGGTCGTATTATGATTGGGTTTATTGTTGTTGTCGTCCGACAGTAAACACAACATGTGGTCGTATTATGATTGGGTTTATTGTTATTGTCGTCCGACAGTAAACACAATATGTGGTCGTATTATGATTGGGTTTATTGTTATTGTCTTCCGTCAGTAAACACAATATGTGGTCGTATTATGATTGGGTTTATTGTTGTTGTCGTCCGACAGTAAACACAATATGTGGTCGTATTATGATTGGGTTGTCGTTGTTGTCGTCCGTAAGTTAACACAATATGTGGTCGTATTATGACTGGGTTTATTGTTATTGTCTTCCGTCAGTAAACACAATATGTGGTCGTATTATGACTGGGTTTATTGTTATTGTCTTCCGTAAGTTAACACAATATGTGGTCGTATTATGACTGGGTTTATTGTTATTGTCTTCCGTCAGTAAACACAATATGTGGTCGTATTATGACTGGGTTTATTGTTGTTGTCGTCCGACAGTAAACACAATATGTGGTCGTATTATGATTGGGTTGTCGTTGTTGTCGTCCGTAAGTTAACACAATATGTGGTCGTATTATGACTGGGTTTATTGTTATTGTCTTCCGTCAGTAAACACAATATGTGGTCGTATTATGATTGGGTTTATTGTTGTTGTCGTCCGACAGTAAACACAATATGTGGTCGTATTATGATTGGGTTTATTGTTGTTGTCGTCCGACAGTAAACACAATATGTGGTCGTATTATGACTGGGTTTATTGTTGTTGTAGTCCGTCAGTAAACACAATATGTGGTCGTATTATGATTGGGTTTATTGTTGTCGTCCGACAGTAAACACAATATGTGGTCGTATTATGACTGGGTTTATTGTTGTTGTCGTCCGACAGTAAACACAATATGTGGTCGTATTATGATTGGGTTTATTGTTATTGTCGTCCGTCAGTAAACACAATATGTGGTCGTATTATGACTGGGTTTATTGTTGTTGTCGTCCGACAGTAAACACAATATGTGGTCGTATTATGATTGGGTTTATTGTTATTGTCGTCCGTCAGTAAACACAATATGTGGTCGTATTATGATTGGATTTCTTATTGTTGTTGTCCGTCAGTAAACACAATATGTGGTCGTGTTATGATTGGGTTGTCGTTGTTGTTGTCCGTCAGTAAACACAATATGTGGTCGTATTATGACCGGGTTTATTGTTGTTGTCGTCCGTAAATAAACACAATATGTGGTCGTATTATGTTTGGGTTTATTGTTGTTGTCGTCCGTCAGTAAACACAATATGTGGTCGTATTATGACTGGGTTTATTGTTGTTGTCGTCCGTCAGTAAACACAATATGTGGTCGTATTATAATTGGGTTTATTGTTGTCGTCCGTCAGTAAACACAATATGGGGTCGTATTATGATTGGGTTGTCGTCCGTCAGTAAACACAATATGTGGTCGTATTATGACTGGGTTTATTGTTGTTGTCGTCCGTCAGTAAACACAATATGTGGTCGTGTTATGATTGGGTTTATTGTTGTTGTCGTCCGTCAGTAAACACAATATGTGGTCGTGTTATGATTGGGTTGTCGTTGTTGTTGTCCGTCAGTAAACACAATATGTGGTCGTATTATGATTGGGTTTATTGTTATTGTCGTCCGTCAGTAAACACAATATGTGGTCGTATTATGATTGGATTTATTGTTGTTGTTGTCCGTCAGTAAACACAATATGTGGTCGTGTTATGATTGGGTTGTCGTTGTTGTTGTCCGTCAGTAAACAAAATATGTGGTCGTATTATGACCGGGTTTATTGTTGTTGTCGTCCGTCAGTAAACACAATATGTGGTCGTATTATGTTTGGGTTTATTGTTGTTGTCGTCCGTCAGTAAACACAATATGTGGTCGTATTATGATTGGGTTTATTGTTGTTGTCGTCCGTCAGTAAACACAATATGTGGTCGTATTATAATTGGGTTTATTGTTGTCGTTCGTCAGTAAAAACTAATATGGGGTCGTATTATGATTGGGTTGTCGTTGTTGTCGTCCGTCAGTAAACACAATATGCTGGTCGTATTATGATTGGGTTGTCGTTGTTGTTGTCCGTCAGTAAACACAATATGTGGTCGTATTATGATTGGGTTGTTGTTGTCTTCCGTCAGTAAACACAATATGTGGTCGTGTTATGATTGGGTTGTCGTTGTTGTTGTCCGTCTGTTAACACAATATGTGGTCGTATTATGACTGGGTTTATTGTTGTTGTCGTCCGTCAATAAACACAATATGTGGTCGTATTATGACTGGGTTTATTGTTGTTGTCGTCCGTCAGTAAACACAATATGTGGTCGTATTATGATTGGGTTTATTGTTGTTGTCGTCCGTCAGTAAACACAATATGTGGTCGTATTATGATTGGGTTGTCGTTGTTGTTGTCCGTCAGTAAACACAATATATGGTCGTATTATGATTGGGTTGTCGTTGTTGTTGTCGTCAGTAAACAGAATATGTGGTCGTATTATGATTGGGTTGTCGTTGTTGTCGTCCGTAAGTTAACACAATATGTGGTCGTATTATGACTGGGTTTATTGTTGTTGTCGTCCGTCAGTAAACACAACATGTGGTCGTATTATGACTGGGTTTATTGTTGTTGTCATCCGTCAGTAAACACAATATGTGGTCGTATTATGATTAGGTTTATTGTTCTTGTTCGTCAGTAAAAACAATATGTGGTCGTATTATGATTGGGTTGTCGTTGTTGTCGTCCGTCAGTAAACACAATATGTGGTCGTATTATGACTGGGTTTATTGTTGTTGTCGTCCGTCAGTAAACACAATATGTGGTCGTATTATGATTGGATTTATTGTTGTTGTTATCCGTCAGTAAACACAATATGTGGTCGTATTATGATTGGGTTGTCGTTGTTGTTGTCCGTCAGTAAACAAAATATGTGGTCGTATTATGACCGGGTTTATTGTTGTTGTCGTCCGTCAGTAAACACAATATGTGGTCGTATTATGATTGGGTTTATTGTTGTTGTCGTCCGTCAGTAAACACAATATGTGGTCGTATTATAATTGGGTTTATTGTTGTCGTTCGTCACTAAAAACAATATGGGGTCGTATTATGAATGTGTTGTCGTTGTTGTCGTCCGTCAGTAAACACAATATGCTGGTCGTATTATGATTGGGTTGTCGTTGTTGTTGTCCGTCAGTAAACACAATATGTGGTCGTATTATGATTGGGTTGTTGTTGTCTTCCGTCAGTAAACACAATATGTGGTCGTGTTATGATTGGGTTGTCGTTGTTGTTGTCCGTCTGTTAACACAATATGTGGTCGTATTATGACTGGGTTTATTGTTGTTGTCGTCCGTCAGAAAACACAATATGTGGTCGTATTATGACTGGGTTTATTGTTGTTGTCGTCCGTCAGTAAACACAATATGTGGTCGTATTATGATTGGGTTTATTGTTGTTGTCGTCCGTCAGTAAACACAATATGTGGTCGTATTATAATTGGGTTTATTGTTGTCGTTTGTCAGTAAAAACAATATGGGGTCGTATTATGATTGGGTTGTCGTTGTTGTCGTCCGTCAGTAAACACAATATGCTGGTCGTATTATGATTGGGTTGTCGTTGTTGTTGTCCGTCAGTAAACACAATATGTGGTCGTATTATGATTGGGTTGTTGTTGTCTTCCGTCAGTAAACACAATATGTGGTCGTGTTATGATTGGGTTGTCGTTGTTGTTGTCCGTCTGTTAACACAATATGTGGTCGTATTATGACTGGGTTTATTGTTGTTGTCGTCCGTCAGTAAACACAATATGTGGTCGTATTATGACTGGGTTTATTGTTGTTGTCGTCCGTCAGTAAACACAATATGTGGTCGTATTATGATTGGGTTTATTGTTGTTGTCGTCCGTCAGTAAACACAATATGTGGTCGTATTATGATTGGGTTGTCGTTGTTGTTGTCCGTCAGTAAACACAATATATGGTCGTATTATGATTGGGTTGTCGTTGTTGTTGTCCGTCAGTAAACAGAATATGTGGTCGTATTATGATTGGGTTGTCGTTGTTGTCGTCCGTAAGTTAACACAATATGTGGTCGTATTATGACTGGGTTTATTGTTGTTGTCGTCCGTCAGTAAACACAACATGTGGTCGTATTATGACTGGGTTTATTGTTGTTGTCGTCCGTCAGTAAACGCAATATGTGGTCGTATTATGATTAGGTTTATTGTTGTTGTTCGTCAGTAAAAACAATATGTGGTCGTATTATGATTGGGTTGTCGTTGTTGTCGTCCGTCAGTAAACACAATATGTGGTCGTATTATGACTGGGTTTATTGTTGTTGTCGTCCGTCAGTAAACACAATATGTGGTCGTATTATGATTGGGTTTATTGTTATTGTCGTCCGTCAGTAAACACAATATGTGGTCGTATTATGATTGGATTTATTGTTGTTGTTGTCCGTCAGTAAACACAATATGTGGTCGTATTATGATTGGGTTGTCGTTGTTGTTGTCCGTCAGTAAACACAATATGTGTTCGTATTATGATTGGGTTGTCGTTGTCGTCCGTCAGTAAACACAATATGTGGTCGTATTATGACTGGGTTTATTGTTGTTGTCGTCCGTCAGTAAACACAATATGTGGTCGTATTATGATTGGGTTTATTGTTGTTGTCGTCCGTCAGTAAACACAATATGTGGTCGTATTATAATTGGGTTTATTGTTGTCGTTCGTCAGTAAAAACAATATGGGGTCGTATTATGATTGGGTTGTCGTTGTTGTCGTCCGTCAGTAAACACAATATGCTGGTCGTATTATGATTGGGTTGTCGTTGTTGTTGTCCGTCAGTAAACACAATATGTGGTCGTATTAAGATTGGGTTGTTGTTGTCTTCCGTCAGTAAACACAATATGTGGTCGTGTTATGATTGGGTTGTCGTTGTTGTTGTCCGTCTGTTAACACAATATGTGGTCGTATTATGACTGGGTTTATTGTTGTTGTCGTCCGTCAGTAAACACAATATGTGGTCGTATTATGACTGGGTTTATTGTTGTTGTCGTCGTCAGTAAACACAATATGTGGTCGTATTATGATTGGGTTTATTGTTGTTGTCGTCCGTCAGTAAACACAATATGTGGTCGTATTATGATTGGGTTGTCATTGTTGTTGTCCGTCAGTAAACACAATATATGGTCGTATTATGATTGGGTTGTCGTTGTTGTTGTCCGTCAGTAAACAGAATATGTGGTCGTATTATGATTGGGTTGTCGTTGTTGTCGTCCGTAAGTTAACACAATATGTGGTCGTATTATGACTGGGTTTATTGTTGTTGTCGTCCGTCAGTAAACACAATATGTGGTCGTATTATGATTAGGTTTATTGTTGTTGTTCGTCAGTAAAAACAATATGTGGTCGTATTATGATTGGGTTGTCGTTGTTGTCGTCCGTCAGTAAACACAATATGTGGTCGTATTATGACTGGGTTTATTGTTGTTGTCGTCCGTCAGTAAACACAATATGCTGGTCGTATTATGATTGGGTTTATTGTTATTGTCGTCCGTCAGTAAACACAATATGTGGTCGTATTATGATTGGATTTATTGTTGTTGTCCGTCAGTAAACACAATATGTGGTCGTGTTATGATTGGGTTGTCGTTGTTGTTGTCCGTCAGTAAACACAATATGTGGTCGTATTATGACCGGGTTTATTGTTGTTGTCTGTCCGTAAATGAACACAATATGTGGTCGTATTATGTTTGGGTTTATTGTTGTTGTCGTCCGTCAGTAAACACAATATGTGGTCGTATTATGACTGGGTTTATTGTTGTTGTCGTCCTTCAGTAAACACAATATGTGGTCGTATTATAATTGGGTTTATTGTTGTTGTCGTCCGTCAGTAAACACAATATGGGGTCGTATTATGATTGGGTTGTCGTTGTTGTCGTCCGTCAGTAAACACAATATGTGGTCGTATTATGATTGGGTTTATTGTTATTGTCGTCCGTCAGTAAACACAATATGTGGTCGTATTATGATTGGATTTATTGTTGTTGTTGTCCGTCAGTAAACACAATATGTGGTCGTGTTATGATTGGGTTGTCGTTGTTGTTGTCCGTCAGTAAACAAAATATGTGGTCGTATTATGACCGGGTTTATTGTTGTTGTCGTCCGTCAGTAAACACAATATGTGGTCGTATTATGTTTGGGTTTATTGTTGTTGTCGTCCGTCAGTAAACACAATATGTGGTCGTATTATGATTGGGTTTATTGTTGTTGTCGTCCGTCAGTAAACACAATATGTGGTCGTATTATAATTGGGTTTATTGTTGTCGTTCGTCAGTAAAAACTAATATGGGGTCGTATTATGATTGGGTTGTCGTTGTTGTCGTCCGTCAGTAAACACAATATGCTGGTCGTATTATGATTGGGTTGTCGTTGTTGTTGTCCGTCAGTAAACACAATATGTGGTCGTATTATGATTGGGTTGTTGTTGTCTTCCGTCAGTAAACACAATATGTGGTCGTGTTATGATTGGGTTGTCGTTGTTGTTGTCCGTCTGTTAACACAATATGTGGTCGTATTATGACTGGGTTTATTGTTGTTGTCGTCCGTCAATAAACACAATATGTGGTCGTATTATGACTGGGTTTATTGTTGTTGTCGTCCGTCAGTAAACACAATATGTGGTCGTATTATGATTGGGTTTATTGTTGTTGTCGTCCGTCAGTAAACACAATATGTGGTCGTATTATGATTGGGTTGTCGTTGTTGTTGTCCGTCAGTAAACACAATATATGGTCGTATTATGATTGGGTTGTCGTTGTTGTTGTCGTCAGTAAACAGAATATGTGGTCGTATTATGATTGGGTTGTCGTTGTTGTCGTCCGTAAGTTAACACAATATGTGGTCGTATTATGACTGGGTTTATTGTTGTTGTCGTCCGTCAGTAAACACAACATGTGGTCGTATTATGACTGGGTTTATTGTTGTTGTCATCCGTCAGTAAACACAATATGTGGTCGTATTATGATTAGGTTTATTGTTGTTGTTCGTCAGTAAAAACAATATGTGGTCGTATTATGATTGGGTTGTCGTTGTTGTCGTCCGTCAGTAAACACAATATGTGGTCGTATTATGACTGGGTTTATTGTTGTTGTCGTCCGTCAGTAAACACAATATGTGGTCGTATTATGATTGGATTTATTGTTGTTATTATCCGTCAGTAAACACAATATGTGGTCGTATTATGATTGGGTTGTCGTTGTTGTTGTCCGTCAGTAAACAAAATATGTGGTCGTATTATGACCGGGTTTATTGTTGTTGTCGTCCGTCAGTAAGCACAATATGTGGTCGTATTATGATTGGGTTTATTGTTGTTGTCGTCCGTCAGTAAACACAATATGTGGTCGTATTATAATTGGGTTTATTGTTGTCGTTCGTCACTAAAAACAATATGGGGTCGTATTATGAATGTGTTGTCGTTGTTGTCGTCCGTCAGTAAACACAATATGCTGGTCGTATTATGATTGGGTTGTCGTTGTTGTTGTCCGTCAGTAAACACAATATGTGGTCGTATTATGATTGGGTTGTTGTTGTCTTCCGTCAGTAAACACAATATGTGGTCGTGTTATGATTGGGTTGTCGTTGTTGTTGTCCGTCTGTTAACACAATATGTGGTCGTATTATGACTGGGTTTATTGTTGTTGTCGTCCGTCAGAAAACACAATATGTGGTCGTATTATGACTGGGTTTATTGTTGTTGTCGTCCGTCAGTAAACACAATATGTGGTCGTATTATGATTGGGTTTATTGTTGTTGTCGTCCGTCAGTAAACACAATATGTGGTCGTATTATAATTGGGTTTATTGTTGTCGTTTGTCAGTAAAAACAATATGGGGTCGTATTATGATTGGGTTGTCGTTGTTGTCGTCCGTCAGTAAACACAATATGCTGGTCGTATTATGATTGGGTTGTCGTTGTTGTTGTCCGTCAGTAAACACAATATGTGGTCGTATTATGATTGGGTTGTTGTTGTCTTCCGTCAGTAAACACAATATGTGGTCGTGTTATGATTGGGTTGTCGTTGTTGTTGTCCGTCTGTTAACACAATATGTGGTCGTATTATGACTGGGTTTATTGTTGTTGTCGTCCGTCAGTAAACACAATATGTGGTCGTATTATGACTGGGTTTATTGTTGTTGTCGTCCGTCAGTAAACACAATATGTGGTCGTATTATGATTGGGTTTATTGTTGTTGTCGTCCGTCAGTAAACACAATATGTGGTCGTATTATGATTGGGTTGTCGTTGTTGTTGTCCGTCAGTAAACACAATATATGGTCGTATTATGATTGGGTTGTCGTTGTTGTTGTCCGTCAGTAAACAGAATATGTGGTCGTATTATGATTGGGTTGTCGTTGTTGTCGTCCGTAAGTTAACACAATATGTGGTCGTATTATGACTGGGTTTATTGTTGTTGTCGTCCGTCAGTAAACACAACATGTGGTCGTATTATGACTGGGTTTATTGTTGTTGTCGTCCGTCAGTAAACGCAATATGTGGTCGTATTATGATTAGGTTTATTGTTGTTGTTCGTCAGTAAAAACAATATGTGGTCGTATTATGATTGGGTTGTCGTTGTTGTCGTCCGTCAGTAAACACAATATGTGGTCGTATTATGACTGGGTTTATTGTTGTTGTCGTCCGTCAGTAAACACAATATGTGGTCGTATTATGATTGGGTTTATTGTTATTGTCGTCCGTCAGTAAACACAATATGTGGTCGTATTATGATTGGATTTATTGTTGTTGTTGTCCGTCAGTAAACACAATATGTGGTCGTATTATGATTGGGTTGTCGTTGTTGTTGTCCGTCAGTAAACACAATATGTGTTCGTATTATGATTGGGTTGTCGTTGTCGTCCGTCAGTAAACACAATATGTGGTCGTATTATGACTGGGTTTATTGTTGTTGTCGTCCGTCAGTAAACACAATATGTGGTCGTATTATGATTGGGTTTATTGTTGTTGTCGTCCGTCAGTAAACACAATATGTGGTCGTATTATAATTGGGTTTATTGTTGTCGTTCGTCAGTAAAAACAATATGGGGTCGTATTATGATTGGGTTGTCGTTGTTGTCGTCCGTCAGTAAACACAATATGCTGGTCGTATTATGATTGGGTTGTCGTTGTTGTTGTCCGTCAGTAAACACAATATGTGGTCGTATTAAGATTGGGTTGTTGTTGTCTTCCGTCAGTAAACACAATATGTGGTCGTGTTATGATTGGGTTGTCGTTGTTGTTGTCCGTCTGTTAACACAATATGTGGTCGTATTATGACTGGGTTTATTGTTGTTGTCGTCCGTCAGTAAACACAATATGTGGTCGTATTATGACTGGGTTTATTGTTGTTGTCGTCGTCAGTAAACACAATATGTGGTCGTATTATGATTGGGTTTATTGTTGTTGTCGTCCGTCAGTAAACACAATATGTGGTCGTATTATGATTGGGTTGTCATTGTTGTTGTCCGTCAGTAAACACAATATATGGTCGTATTATGATTGGGTTGTCGTTGTTGTTGTCCGTCAGTAAACAGAATATGTGGTCGTATTATGATTGGGTTGTCGTTGTTGTCGTCCGTAAGTTAACACAATATGTGGTCGTATTATGACTGGGTTTATTGTTGTTGTCGTCCGTCAGTAAACACAATATGTGGTCGTATTATGATTAGGTTTATTGTTGTTGTTCGTCAGTAAAAACAATATGTGGTCGTATTATGATTGGGTTGTCGTTGTTGTCGTCCGTCAGTAAACACAATATGTGGTCGTATTATGACTGGGTTTATTGTTGTTGTCGTCCGTCAGTAAACACAATATGCTGGTCGTATTATGATTGGGTTTATTGTTATTGTCGTCCGTCAGTAAACACAATATGTGGTCGTATTATGATTGGATTTATTGTTGTTGTCCGTCAGTAAACACAATATGTGGTCGTGTTATGATTGGGTTGTCGTTGTTGTTGTCCGTCAGTAAACACAATATGTGGTCGTATTATGACCGGGTTTATTGTTGTTGTCTGTCCGTAAATGAACACAATATGTGGTCGTATTATGTTTGGGTTTATTGTTGTTGTCGTCCGTCAGTAAACACAATATGTGGTCGTATTATGACTGGGTTTATTGTTGTTGTCGTCCTTCAGTAAACACAATATGTGGTCGTATTATAATTGGGTTTATTGTTGTTGTCGTCCGTCAGTAAACACAATATGGGGTCGTATTATGATTGGGTTGTCGTTGTTGTCGTCCGTCAGTAAACACAATATGTGGTCGTATTATGATTGGGTTTATTGTTATTGTCGTCCGTCAGTAAACACAATATGTGGTCGTATTATGATTGGATTTATTGTTGTTGTTGTCCGTCAGTAAACACAATATGTGGTCGTGTTATGATTGGGTTGTCGTTGTTGTTGTCCGTCAGTAAACAAAATATGTGGTCGTATTATGACCGGGTTTATTGTTGTTGTCGTCCGTCAGTAAACACAATATGTGGTCGTATTATGTTTGGGTTTATTGTTGTTGTCGTCCGTCAGTAAACACAATATGTGGTCGTATTATGATTGGGTTTATTGTTGTTGTCGTCCGTCAGTAAACACAATATGTGGTCGTATTATAATTGGGTTTATTGTTGTCGTTCGTCAGTAAAAACTAATATGGGGTCGTATTATGATTGGGTTGTCGTTGTTGTCGTCCGTCAGTAAACACAATATGCTGGTCGTATTATGATTGGGTTGTCGTTGTTGTTGTCCGTCAGTAAACACAATATGTGGTCGTATTATGATTGGGTTGTTGTTGTCTTCCGTCAGTAAACACAATATGTGGTCGTGTTATGATTGGGTTGTCGTTGTTGTTGTCCGTCTGTTAACACAATATGTGGTCGTATTATGACTGGGTTTATTGTTGTTGTCGTCCGTCAATAAACACAATATGTGGTCGTATTATGACTGGGTTTATTGTTGTTGTCGTCCGTCAGTAAACACAATATGTGGTCGTATTATGATTGGGTTTATTGTTGTTGTCGTCCGTCAGTAAACACAATATGTGGTCGTATTATGATTGGGTTGTCGTTGTTGTTGTCCGTCAGTAAACACAATATATGGTCGTATTATGATTGGGTTGTCGTTGTTGTTGTCGTCAGTAAACAGAATATGTGGTCGTATTATGATTGGGTTGTCGTTGTTGTCGTCCGTAAGTTAACACAATATGTGGTCGTATTATGACTGGGTTTATTGTTGTTGTCGTCCGTCAGTAAACACAACATGTGGTCGTATTATGACTGGGTTTATTGTTGTTGTCATCCGTCAGTAAACACAATATGTGGTCGTATTATGATTAGGTTTATTGTTGTTGTTCGTCAGTAAAAACAATATGTGGTCGTATTATGATTGGGTTGTCGTTGTTGTCGTCCGTCAGTAAACACAATATGTGGTCGTATTATGACTGGGTTTATTGTTGTTGTCGTCCGTCAGTAAACACAATATGTGGTCGTATTATGATTGGATTTATTGTTGTTATTATCCGTCAGTAAACACAATATGTGGTCGTATTATGATTGGGTTGTCGTTGTTGTTGTCCGTCAGTAAACAAAATATGTGGTCGTATTATGACCGGGTTTATTGTTGTTGTCGTCCGTCAGTAAGCACAATATGTGGTCGTATTATGATTGGGTTTATTGTTGTTGTCGTCCGTCAGTAAACACAATATGTGGTCGTATTATAATTGGGTTTATTGTTGTCGTTCGTCACTAAAAACAATATGGGGTCGTATTATGAATGTGTTGTCGTTGTTGTCGTCCGTCAGTAAACACAATATGCTGGTCGTATTATGATTGGGTTGTCGTTGTTGTTGTCCGTCAGTAAACACAATATGTGGTCGTATTATGATTGGGTTGTTGTTGTCTTCCGTCAGTAAACACAATATGTGGTCGTGTTATGATTGGGTTGTCGTTGTTGTTGTCCGTCTGTTAACACAATATGTGGTCGTATTATGACTGGGTTTATTGTTGTTGTCGTCCGTCAGAAAACACAATATGTGGTCGTATTATGACTGGGTTTATTGTTGTTGTCGTCCGTCAGTAAACACAATATGTGGTCGTATTATGATTGGGTTTATTGTTGTTGTCGTCCGTCAGTAAACACAATATGTGGTCGTATTATAATTGGGTTTATTGTTGTCGTTTGTCAGTAAAAACAATATGGGGTCGTATTATGATTGGGTTGTCGTTGTTGTCGTCCGTCAGTAAACACAATATGCTGGTCGTATTATGATTGGGTTGTCGTTGTTGTTGTCCGTCAGTAAACACAATATGTGGTCGTATTATGATTGGGTTGTTGTTGTCTTCCGTCAGTAAACACAATATGTGGTCGTGTTATGATTGGGTTGTCGTTGTTGTTGTCCGTCTGTTAACACAATATGTGGTCGTATTATGACTGGGTTTATTGTTGTTGTCGTCCGTCAGTAAACACAATATGTGGTCGTATTATGACTGGGTTTATTGTTGTTGTCGTCCGTCAGTAAACACAATATGTGGTCGTATTATGATTGGGTTTATTGTTGTTGTCGTCCGTCAGTAAACACAATATGTGGTCGTATTATGATTGGGTTGTCGTTGTTGTTGTCCGTCAGTAAACACAATATATGGTCGTATTATGATTGGGTTGTCGTTGTTGTTGTCCGTCAGTAAACAGAATATGTGGTCGTATTATGATTGGGTTGTCGTTGTTGTCGTCCGTAAGTTAACACAATATGTGGTCGTATTATGACTGGGTTTATTGTTGTTGTCGTCCGTCAGTAAACACAACATGTGGTCGTATTATGACTGGGTTTATTGTTGTTGTCGTCCGTCAGTAAACGCAATATGTGGTCGTATTATGATTAGGTTTATTGTTGTTGTTCGTCAGTAAAAACAATATGTGGTCGTATTATGATTGGGTTGTCGTTGTTGTCGTCCGTCAGTAAACACAATATGTGGTCGTATTATGACTGGGTTTATTGTTGTTGTCGTCCGTCAGTAAACACAATATGTGGTCGTATTATGATTGGGTTTATTGTTATTGTCGTCCGTCAGTAAACACAATATGTGGTCGTATTATGATTGGATTTATTGTTGTTGTTGTCCGTCAGTAAACACAATATGTGGTCGTATTATGATTGGGTTGTCGTTGTTGTTGTCCGTCAGTAAACACAATATGTGTTCGTATTATGATTGGGTTGTCGTTGTCGTCCGTCAGTAAACACAATATGTGGTCGTATTATGACTGGGTTTATTGTTGTTGTCGTCCGTCAGTAAACACAATATGTGGTCGTATTATGATTGGGTTTATTGTTGTTGTCGTCCGTCAGTAAACACAATATGTGGTCGTATTATAATTGGGTTTATTGTTGTCGTTCGTCAGTAAAAACAATATGGGGTCGTATTATGATTGGGTTGTCGTTGTTGTCGTCCGTCAGTAAACACAATATGCTGGTCGTATTATGATTGGGTTGTCGTTGTTGTTGTCCGTCAGTAAACACAATATGTGGTCGTATTAAGATTGGGTTGTTGTTGTCTTCCGTCAGTAAACACAATATGTGGTCGTGTTATGATTGGGTTGTCGTTGTTGTTGTCCGTCTGTTAACACAATATGTGGTCGTATTATGACTGGGTTTATTGTTGTTGTCGTCCGTCAGTAAACACAATATGTGGTCGTATTATGACTGGGTTTATTGTTGTTGTCGTCGTCAGTAAACACAATATGTGGTCGTATTATGATTGGGTTTATTGTTGTTGTCGTCCGTCAGTAAACACAATATGTGGTCGTATTATGATTGGGTTGTCATTGTTGTTGTCCGTCAGTAAACACAATATATGGTCGTATTATGATTGGGTTGTCGTTGTTGTTGTCCGTCAGTAAACAGAATATGTGGTCGTATTATGATTGGGTTGTCGTTGTTGTCGTCCGTAAGTTAACACAATATGTGGTCGTATTATGACTGGGTTTATTGTTGTTGTCGTCCGTCAGTAAACACAATATGTGGTCGTATTATGATTAGGTTTATTGTTGTTGTTCGTCAGTAAAAACAATATGTGGTCGTATTATGATTGGGTTGTCGTTGTTGTCGTCCGTCAGTAAACACAATATGTGGTCGTATTATGACTGGGTTTATTGTTGTTGTCGTCCGTCAGTAAACACAATATGCTGGTCGTATTATGATTGGGTTTATTGTTATTGTCGTCCGTCAGTAAACACAATATGTGGTCGTATTATGATTGGATTTATTGTTGTTGTCCGTCAGTAAACACAATATGTGGTCGTGTTATGATTGGGTTGTCGTTGTTGTTGTCCGTCAGTAAACACAATATGTGGTCGTATTATGACCGGGTTTATTGTTGTTGTCTGTCCGTAAATGAACACAATATGTGGTCGTATTATGTTTCGGTTTATTGTTGTTGTCGTCCGTCAGTAAACACAATATGTGGTCGTATTATGACTGGGTTTATTGTTGTTGTCGTCCTTCAGTAAACACAATATGTGGTCGTATTATAATTGGGTTTATTGTTGTTGTCGTCCGTCAGTAAACACAATATGGGGTCGTATTATGATTGGGTTGTCGTTGTTGTCGTCCGTCAGTAAACACAATATGTGGTCGTATTATGATTGGGTTGTCGTTGTTGTTCGTCAGTAAACACAATATGTGGTCGTATTATGATTGGGTTGTTGTTGTCTTCCGTCAGTAAACACAATATGTGGTCGTGTTATGATTGGGTTGTCGTTGTTGTTGTCCGTCTGTTAACACAATATGTGGTCGTATTATGACCGGGTTTATTGTTGTTGTCGTCGTCAGTAAACACAATATGTGGTCGTATTATGATTGGGTTTATTGTTGTTGTCGTCCGTCAGTAAACACAATATGTGGTCGTATTATGATTGGGTTGTCGTTGTTGTTGTCCGTCAGTAAACAAAATATGTGGTCGTATTATGACCGGGTTTATTGTTGTTGTCGTCCGTCAGTAAACACAATATGTGGTCGTATTATGTTTGGGTTTATTGTTGTTGTCGTCCGTCAGTAAACACAATATGTGGTCGTATTATGATTGGGTTTATTGTTGTTGTCGTCCGTCAGTAAACACAATATGTGGTCGTATTATAATTGGGTTTATTGTTGTCGTTCGTCAGTAAAAACAATATTGGGTCGTATTATGAATGGGTTGTCGTTGTTGTCGTCCGTCAGTAAACACAATATGCTGGTCGTATTATGATTGGGTTGTCGTTGTTGTTGTCCGTCAGTAAACACAATATGTGGTCGTATTATGATTGGGTTGTTGTTGTCTTCCGTCAGTAAACACAATATGTGGTCGTGTTATGATTGGGTTGTCGTTGTTGTTGTCCGTCTGTTAACACAATATGTGGTCGTATTATGACTGGGTTTATTGTTGTTGTCGTCCGTCAGTAAACACAATATGTGGTCGTATTATGACTGGGTTTATTGTTGTTGTCGTCCGTCAGTAAACACAATATGTGGTCGTATTATGACTGGGTTTATTGTTGTTGTCGTCCGTCAGTAAACACAATATGTGGTCGTATTATGATTGGGTTTATTGTTGTTGTCGTCCGTCAGTAAACACAATATGTGGTCGTATTATGATTGGGTTGTCGTTGTTGTTGTCCGTCAGTAAACACAATATATGGTCGTATTATGATTGGGTTGTCGTTGTTGTTGTCCGTCAGTAAACAGAATATGTGGTCGTATTATGATTGGGTTGTCGTTGTTGTCGTCCGTAAGTTAACACAATATGTGGTCGTATTATGACTGGGTTTATTGTTGTCGTCCGTCAGTAAACACAATATGTGGTCGTATTATGATTGGGTTGTCGTTGTTGTTGTCCGTCAGTAAACACAATATATGGTCGTATTATGATTGGGTTGTCGTTGTTGTTGTCCGTCAGTAAACAGAATATGTGGTCGTATTATGATTGGGTTGTCGTTGTTGTCGTCCGTAAGTTAACACAATATGTGGTCGTATTATGACTGGGTTTATTGTTGTTGTCGTCCGTCAGTAAACACAACATGTGGTCGTATTATGACTGGGTTTATTGTTGTTGTCGTCCGTCAGTAAACACAACATGTGGTCGTATTATGACTGGGTTTATTGTTGTTGTCGTCCGTCAGTAAACACTATGTGGTCGTATTATGATTGGGTTTATTGTTGTTGTCGTCCGTCAGTAAACACAATATGTGGTCGTATTATGATTGGGTTGTCGTTGTTGTTGTCCGTCAGTAAACACAATATATGGTCGTATTATGATTGGGTTGTCGTTGTTGTTGTCCGTCAGTAAACAGAATATGTGGTCGTATTATGATTGGGTTGTCCTTGTTGTCGTCCGTAAGTTAACACAATATGTGGTCGTATTATGACTGGGTTTATTGTTGTTGTCGTCCGTCAGTAAACACAACATGTGGTCGTATTATGACTGGGTTTATTGTTGTTGTCGTCCGTCAGTAAACACAATATGTGGTCGTATTATGATTAGGTTTATTGTTGTTGTTTGTCAGTAAAAACAATATGTGGTCGTATTATGACTGGGTTTATTGTTGTTGTCGTCCGTCAGTAAACACAATATGTGGTCGTATTATGATTAGGTTTATTGTTGTTGTTCGTCAGTAAAAACAATATGTGGTCGTATTATGATTGGGTTGTCGTTGTTGTCGTCCGTCAGTAAACACAATATGTGGTCGTATTATGACTGGGTTTATTGTTGTTGTCGTCCGTCAGTAAACACAATATGCTGGTCGTATTATGATTGGGTTTATTGTTATTGTCGTCCGTCAGTAAACACAATATGTGGTCGTATTATGATTGGATTTATTGTTGTTGTCCGTCAGTAAACACAATATGTGGTCGTGTTATGATTGGGTTGTCGTTGTTGTTGTCCGTCAGTAAACACAATATGTGGTCGTATTATGACCGGGTTTATTGTTGTTGTCTGTCCGTAAATGAACACAATATGTGGTCGTATTATGTTTGGGTTTATTGTTGTTGTCGTCCGTCAGTAAACACAATATGTGGTCGTATTATGACTGGGTTTATTGTTGTTGTCGTCCTTCAGTAAACACAATATGTGGTCGTATTATAATTGGGTTTATTGTTGTTGTCGTCCGTCAGTAAACACAATATGGGGTCGTATTATGATTGGGTTGTCGTTGTTGTCGTCCGTCAGTAAACACAATATGTGGTCGTATTATGATTGGGTTGTCGTTGTTGTTCGTCAGTAAACACAATATGTGGTCGTATTATGATTGGGTTGTTGTTGTCTTCCGTCAGTAAACACAATATGTGGTCGTGTTATGATTGGGTTGTCGTTGTTGTTGTCCGTCTGTTAACACAATATGTGGTCGTATTATGACCGGGTTTATTGTTGTTGTCGTTCTCAGTAAACACAATATGTGGTCGTATTATGATTGGGTTTATTGTTGTTGTCGTCCGTCAGTAAACACAATATGTGGTCGTATTATGATTGGGTTGTCGTTGTTGTTGTCCGTCAGTAAACAAAATATGTGGTCGTATTATGACCGGGTTTATTGTTGTTGTCGTCCGTCAGTAAACACAATATGTGGTCGTATTATGTTTGGGTTTATTGTTGTTGTCGTCCGTCAGTAAACACAATATGTGGTCGTATTATGATTGGGTTTATTGTTGTTGTCGTCCGTCAGTAAACACAATATGTGGTCGTATTATAATTGGGTTTATTGTTGTCGTTCGTCAGTAAAAACAATATTGGGTCGTATTATGAATGGGTTGTCGTTGTTGTCGTCCGTCAGTAAACACAATATGCTGGTCGTATTATGATTGGGTTGTCGTTGTTGTTGTCCGTCAGTAAACACAATATGTGGTCGTATTATGATTGGGTTGTTGTTGTCTTCCGTCAGTAAACACAATATGTGGTCGTGTTATGATTGGGTTGTCGTTGTTGTTGTCCGTCTGTTAACACAATATGTGGTCGTATTATGACTGGGTTTATTGTTGTTGTCGTCCGTCAGTAAACACAATATGTGGTCGTATTATGACTGGGTTTATTGTTGTTGTCGTCCGTCAGTAAACACAATATGTGGTCGTATTATGACTGGGTTTATTGTTGTTGTCGTCCGTCAGTAAACACAATATGTGGTCGTATTATGATTGGGTTTATTGTTGTTGTCGTCCGTCAGTAAACACAATATGTGGTCGTATTATGATTGGGTTGTCGTTGTTGTTGTCCGTCAGTAAACACAATATATGGTCGTATTATGATTGGGTTGTCGTTGTTGTTGTCCGTCAGTAAACAGAATATGTGGTCGTATTATGATTGGGTTGTCGTTGTTGTCGTCCGTAAGTTAACACAATATGTGGTCGTATTATGACTGGGTTTATTGTTGTCGTCCGTCAGTAAACACAATATGTGGTCGTATTATGATTGGGTTGTCGTTGTTGTTGTCCGTCAGTAAACACAATATATGGTCGTATTATGATTGGGTTGTCGTTGTTGTTGTCCGTCAGTAAACAGAATATGTGGTCGTATTATGATTGGGTTGTCGTTGTTGTCGTCCGTAAGTTAACACAATATGTGGTCGTATTATGACTGGGTTTATTGTTGTTGTCGTCCGTCAGTAAACACAACATGTGGTCGTATTATGACTGGGTTTATTGTTGTTGTCGTCCGTCAGTAAACACAACATGTGGTCGTATTATGACTGGGTTTATTGTTGTTGTCGTCCGTCAGTAAACACTATGTGGTCGTATTATGATTGGGTTTATTGTTGTTGTCGTCCGTCAGTAAACACAATATGTGGTCGTATTATGATTGGGTTGTCGTTGTTGTTGTCCGTCAGTAAACACAATATATGGTCGTATTATGATTGGGTTGTCGTTGTTGTTGTCCGTCAGTAAACAGAATATGTGGTCGTATTATGATTGGGTTGTCGTTGTTGTCGTCCGTAAGTTAACACAATATGTGGTCGTATTATGACTGGGTTTATTGTTGTTGTCGTCCGTCAGTAAACACAACATGTGGTCGTATTATGACTGGGTTTATTGTTGTTGTCGTCCGTCAGTAAACACAATATGTGGTCGTATTATGATTAGGTTTATTGTTGTTGTTCGTCAGTAAAAACAATATGTGGTCGTATTATGATTGGGTTGTCGTTGTTGTCGTCCGTCAGTAAACACAATATGTGGTCGTATTATGACTGGGTTTATTGTTGTTGTCGTCCGTCAGTAAACACAATATGTGGTCGTATTATGATTGGGTTTATTGTTATTGTCGTCCGTCAGTAAACACAATATGTGGTCGTATTATGATTGGATTTATTGTTGTTGTTGTCCGTCAGTAAACACAATATGTGGTCGTATTATGATTGGGTTGTCGTTGTTGGTGTCCGTCAGTAAACACAATATGTGTTCGTATTATGATTGGGTTGTCGTTGTCGTCCGTCAGTAAACACAATATGTGGTCGTATTATGACTGGGTTTATTGTTGTTGTCGTCCGTCAGTAAACACAATATGTGGTCGTATTATGATTGGGTTTATTGTTGTTGTCGTCCGTCAGTAAGCACAATATGTGGTCGTATTATAATTGGGTTTATTGTTGTCGTTCGTCAGTAAAAACAATATGGGGTCGTATTATGATTGGGTTGTCGTTGTTGTCGTCCGTCAGTAAACACAATATGCTGGTCGTATTATGATTGGGTTGTCGTTGTTGTTGTCCGTCAGTAAACACAATATGTGGTCGTATTAAGATTGGGTTGTTGTTGTCTTCCGTCAGTAAACACAATATGTGGTCGTGTTATGATTGGGTTGTCGTTGTTGTTGTCCGTCTGTTAACACAATATGTGGTCGTATTATGACTGGGTTTATTGTTGTTGTCGTCCGTCAGTAAACACAATATGTGGTCGTATTATGACTGGGTTTATTGTTGTTGTCGTCGTCAGTAAACACAATATGTGGTCGTATTATGATTGGGTTTATTGTTGTTGTCGTCCGTCAGTAAACACAATATGTGGTCGTATTATGATTGGGTTGTCGTTGTTGTTGTCCGTCAGTAAACAGAATATGTGGTCGTATTATGATTGGGTTGTCGTTGTTGTCGTCCGTAAGTTAACACAATATGTGGTCGTATTATGACTGGGTTTATTGTTGTTGTCGTCCGTCAGTAAACACAATATGTGGTCGTATTATGATTAGGTTTATTGTTGTTGTTCGTCAGTAAAAACAATATGTGGTCGTATTATGATTGGGTTGTCGTTGTTGTCGTCCGTCAGTAAACACAATATGTGGTCGTATTATGACTGGGTTTATTGTTGTTGTCGTCCGTCAGTAAACACAATATGTGGTCGTATTATGATTGGGTTTATTGTTATTGTCGTCCGTCAGTAAACACAATATGTGGTCGTATTATGATTGGATTTATTGTTGTTGTTGTCCGTCAGTAAACACAATATGTGGTCGTATTATGATTGGGTTGTCGTTGTTGTTGTCCGTCAGTAAACACAATATGTGTTCGTATTATGATTGGGTTGTCGTTGTCGTCCGTCAGTAAACACAATATGTGGTCGTATTATGACTGGGTTTATTGTTGTTGTCGTCCGTCAGTAAACACAATATGTGGTCGTATTATGATTGGGTTTATTGTTGTTGTCGTCCGTCAGTAAACACAATATGTGGTCGTATTATAATTGGGTTTATTGTTGTCGTTCGTCAGTAAAAACAATATGGGGTCGTATTATGATTGGGTTGTCGTTGTTGTCGTCCGTCAGTAAACACAATATGCTGGTCGTATTATGATTGGGTTGTCGTTGTTGTTGTCCGTCAGTAAACACAATATGTGGTCGTATTAAGATTGGGTTGTTGTTGTCTTCCGTCAGTAAACACAATATGTGGTCGTGTTATGATTGGGTTGTCGTTGTTGTTGTCCGTCTGTTAACACACTATGTGGTCGTATTATGACTGGGTTTATTGTTGTTGTCGTCCGTCAGTAAACACAATATGTGGTCGTATTATGACTGGGTTTATTGTTGTTGTCGTCGTCAGTAAACACAATATGTGGTCGTATTATGATTGGGTTTATTGTTGTTGTCGTCCGTCAGTAAACACAATATGTGGTCGTATTATGATTGGGTTGTCGTTGTTGTTGTCCGTCAGTAAACAGAATATGTGGTCGTATTATGATTGGGTTGTCGTTGTTGTCGTCCGTAAGTTAACACAATATGTGGTCGTATTATGACTGGGTTTATTGTTGTTGTCGTCCGTCAGTAAACACAATATGTGGTCGTATTATGATTAGGTTTATTGTTGTTGTTCGTCAGTAAAAACAATATGTGGTCGTATTATGATTGGGTTGTCGTTGTTGTCGTCCGTCAGTAAACACAATATGTGGTCGTATTATGACTGGGTTTATTGTTGTTGTCGTCCGTCAGTAAACACAATATGTGGTCGTATTATGATTGGATTTATTGTTGTTGTCCGTCAGTAAACACAATATGTGGTCGTGTTATGATTGGGTTGTCGTTGTTGTTGTCCGTCAGTAAACACAATATGTGGTCGTATTATGACCGGGTTTATTGTTGTTGTCTGTCCGTAAATGAACACAATATGTGGTCGTATTATGTTTGGGTTTATTGTTGTTGTCGTCCGTCAGTAAACACAATATGTGGTCGTATTATGACTGGGTTTATTGTTGTTGTCGTCCTTCAGTAAACACAATATATGGTCGTATTATAATTGGGTTTATTGTTGTTGTCGTCCGTCAGTAAACACAATATGTGGTCGTATTATGATTGGGTTGTCGTTGTTGTTCGTCAGTAAACACAATATGTGGTCGTATTATGATTGGGTTGTTGTTGTCTTCCGTCAGTAAACACAATATGTGGTCGTGTTATGATTGAGTTGTCGTTGTTGTTGTCCGTCTGTTAACACAATATGTGGTCGTATTATGACCGGGTTTATTGTTGTTGTCGTCGTCAGTAAACACAATATGTGGTCGTAATATGATTGGGTTTATTGTTGTTGTCGTCCGTCAGTAAACACAATATGTGGTCGTATTATGATTGGGTTGTCGTTGTTGTTGTCCGTCAGTAAACAGAATATGTGGTCGTATTATGATTGGGTTGTCGTTGTTGTTGTCCGTCAGTAAACACAATATGTGGTCGTATTATGATTGGGTTGTCGTTGTTGTCGTCCGTCAGTAAACACAACATGTGGTCGTATTATGACTGGGTTTATTGTTGTTGTCGTCCGTCAGTAAACACAAAATCTGGTCGTATTATGATTGGGTTTATTGTTATTGTCGTCCGTCAGTAAACACAATATGTGGTCGTATTATGATTGGATTTATTATTGTTGTTGTCCGTCAGTAAACACAATATGTGGTCGTGTTATGATTGGGTTGTCGTTGTTGTTGTCCGTCAGTAAACACAATATGTGGTCGTATTATGACCGGGTTTATTGTTGTTGTCGTCCGTAAATAAACACAATATGTGGTCGTATTATGTTTGGGTTTATTGTTGGTGTCGTCCGTCAGTAAACACAATATGTGGTCGTATTATAATTGGGTTTATTGTTGTCGTCCGTCAGTAAACACAATATGGGGTCGTATTATGATTGGGTTGTCGTCCGTCAGTAAACACAATATGTGGTCGTATTATGACTGGGTTTATTGTTGTTGTCGTCCGTCAGTAAACACAATATGTGGTCGTGTTATGATTGGGTTTATTGTTGTTGTCGTCCGTCAGTAAACACAATATGTGGTCGTGTTATGATTGGGTTGTCGTTGTTGTTGTCCGTCAGTAAACACAATATGTGGTCGTATTATGATTGGGTTTATTGTTATTGTCGTCCGTCAGTAAACACAATATGTGGTCGTATTATGATTGGATTTATTGTTGTTGTTGTCCGTCAGTAAACACAATATGTGGTCGTGTTATGATTGGGTTGTCGTTATTGTTGTCCGTCAGTAAACAAAATATGTGGTCGTATTATGACCGGGTTTATTGTTGTTGTCGTCGTCAGTAAACACAATATGTGGTCGTATTATGTTTGGGTTTATTGTTGTTGTCGTCCGTCAGTAAACACAATATGTGGTCGTATTATGATTGGGTTTATTGTTGTTGTCGTCCGTCAGTAAACACAATATGTGGTCGTATTATAATTGGGTTTATTGTTGTCGTTCGTCAGTAAAAACTAATATGGGGTCGTATTATGATTGGGTTGTCGTTGTTGTCGTCCGTCAGTAAACACAATATGTGGTCGTATTATGATTGGGTTGTCGTTGTTGTTGTCCGTCAGTAAACACAATATGTGGTCGTATTATGATTGGGTTGTTGTTGTCTTCCGTCAGTAAACACAATATGTGGTCGTGTTATGATTGGGTTGTCGTTGTTGTTGTCCGTCTGTTAACACAATATGTGGTCGTATTATGACTGGGTTTATTGTTGTTGTCGTCCGTCAATAAACACAATATGTGGTCGTATTATGACTGGGTTTATTGTTGTTGTCGTCCGTCAGTAAACACAATATGTGGTCGTATTATGATTGGGTTTATTGTTGTTGTCGTCCGTCAGTAAACACAATATGTGGTCGTATTATGATTGGGTTGTCGTTGTTGTTGTCCGTCAGTAAACACAATATATGGTCGTATTATGATTGGGTTGTCGTTGTTGTTGTCCGTCAGTAAACAGAATATGTGGTCGTATTATGATTGGGTTGTCGTTGTTGTCGTACGTAAGTTAACACAATATGTGGTCGTATTATGACTGGGTTTATTGTTGTTGTCGTCCGTCAGTAAACACAACATGTGGTCGTATTATGACTGGGTTTATTGTTGTTGTCATCCGTCAGTAAACACAATATGTGGTCGTATTATGATTAGGTTTATTGTTGTTGTTCGTCAGTAAAAACAATATGTGGTCGTATTATGATTGGGTTGTCGTTGTTGTCGTCCGTCAGTAAACACAATATATGGTCGTATTATGACTGGGTTTATTGTTGTTGTCGTCCGTCAGTAAACACAATATGTGGTCGTATTATGATTGGGTTTATTGTTATTGTCGTCCGTCAGTAAACACAATATGTGGTCGTATTATGATTGGATTTATTGTTGTTGTTGTCCGTCAGTAAAAACAATATGTGGTCGTATTATGATTGGGTTGTCGTTGTTGTTGTCCGTCAGTAAACACAATATGTGGTCGTATTATGATTGGGTTGTCGTTGTTGTCTTCCGTCAGTAAACAAAATATGTGGTCGTATTATGACCGGGTTTATTGTTGTTGTCGTCCGTCAGTAAACACAATATGTGGTCGTATTATGTTTGGGTTTATTGTTGTTGTCGTCCGTCAGTAAACACAATATGTGGTCGTATTATGATTGGGTTGTCGTTGTTGTTGTCCGTCAGTAAACAGAATATGTGGTCGTATTATGATTGGGTTGTCGTTGTTGTTGTCCGTCAGTAAACACAATATGTGGTCGTATTATGATTGGGTTGTCGTTGTCCGTAAGTAAACACAATATGTGGTCGTATTATGACTGGGTTTATTGTTGTTGTCGTCCGTCAGTAAACACAACATGTGGTCGTATTATGACTGGGTTTATTGTTGTTGTCGTCCGTCAGTAAACACAATATGTGGTCGTATTATGATTGGGTTTATTGTTGTTGTTCGTCAGTAAAAACAATATGTGGTCGTATTATGATTGGGTTGTCGTTGTTGTCGTCCGTCATTAAACACAATATGTGGTCATATTATGACTGGGTTTATTGTTGTTGTCTTTCGTCAGTAAACACAATATGTGGTCGTATTATGATTGGATTTATTGTTGTTGTCGTCCGTCAGTAAACACAATATCTGGTCGTATTATGACTGGGTTTATTGTTGTTGTCGTCCCTCAGTAAGCACAATATGCGGTCGTATTATGATTAGATTTATTGTTGTTGTCGTCCGTCAGTAAACACAATATGTGGTCGTATTATGATTGGGTTGTCGTTGTTGTTGTCCGTCAGTAAACACAATATGTGGTCATATTATGATTGGGTTGTCGTTGTTGTCGTCCGTAAGTAAACTCAATATGTGGTCGTATTATGACTGGGTTTATTGTTCTTGTCGTCCGTCAGTAAACACAATATGTGGTCGTATTATGATTGGGTTTATTGTTGTTGTCGTCCGTCAGTAAACACAATATGTGGTCGTATTATGACTGGGTTTATTGTTGTTGTCGTCCGTCAGTAAACACAATATGTGGTCGTATTATGATTGGGTTGTCGTTGATGTTGTCCGTCAGTTAACACAATATGTGGTCGTATTATGATTGTGTTGTCGTTGTTGTCCGTCAGTAAACACAATATGTGGTCGTATTATGATTGGGTTGTCGTTGTCGTCCGTAAGTAAACACAATATGTGGTCGTATTATGACTGGGTTTATTGTTGTTGTCGTCCGTCAGTAAACACAACATGTGGTCGTATTATGACTGGGTTTATTGTCGTTGTCGTCCGTCAGTAAACACAATATGTGGTCGTATTATGATTGGGTTTATTGTTGTTGTCTGTCAGTAAAAACAATATGTGGTCGTATTATGATTGGGTTGTCGTTGTTATCGTCCGTCAGTAAACACAATATGTGGTCGTATTATGACTGGGTTTATTGTTGTTGTCTTCCGTCAGTAAACACAATATGTGGCGTATTATGATTGGTTTTATTGTTGTTGTCGTCCGTCAGTAACACAATATCTGGTTGTATTATGACTGGGTTTATTGTTGTTGTCGTCCGTCAGTAAACACAATATGTAGTCGTGTTATGATTGGGTTGTCGTTGTAGTCGTCCGTCAGTAAACACAATATGTGGTCGTATTATATTTGGGTTTATTGTTGTTGTCGTCCGTCAGTAAACACAACATGTGGTCGTATTATGACTGGGTTTATTGCTGTTGTCGTCGTCAGTAAACACACTATGTGGTCGTATTAAAATTGGGTTTATTGTTGTTGTCGTCCGTCAGTAAACACAATATGTGGTCGTATTATGATTGGGTTCTCGTTGTTGTCGTCCGTCAGTAAACACAATATGTGGTCGTATTATGATTGGGTTGTCGTTGTTGTTGTCCGTCAGTAAACACAATATGTGTTCGTATTATGATTGGGTTGTCGTTGTCGTCCGTCAGTAAACACAATATGTGGTCGTATTATGACTGGGTTTATTGTTGTTGTCGTCCGTCAGTAAACACAATATGTGGTCGTATTATGATTGGGTTTATTGTTGTTGTCGTCCGTCAGTAAACACAATATGTGGTCGTATTATGACTGGGTTTATTGTTGTTGTCGTCCGTCATTAAACACAACATGTGGTCGTATTATGACTGGGTTTATTGTTGTTGTCTTCCGTCAGTAAACACAATATGTGGTCGTATTATGATTGGGTCGTCGTTTTGTCGTCAGTCAGTAAACACAATATGTGGTCGTATTATGATTGGGTTGTCGTTGTTGCCGTCAGTAAACACAATATGTGGTCGTATTATGATTGGTTGTCGTTGTCGTCCGTCAGTAAACACAATATGTGGTCGTATTATGACTGGGTTTATTGTTGTTGTTGTCCGTCAGTAAACACAATAGGTGGTCGTATTATGATTGGGTTTATTGTTGTTGTCGCCCGTCAGAAAACACAATATGTGGTCGTATTATGACTGGGTTTATTGTTGTTGTCGTCCGTCAGTAAACACACCATGTGGTCGTATTATGACTGGGTTTATTGTTGTTGTCTTCCGTCAGTAAACACAATATGTGGTCGTGTTATGATTGGGTTGTCGTTGTTGTCCGTCAGTTAGCACAATATGTGGTCGTATTATGACCGGGTTTATTGTTGTCGTCCGTCAGTAAACACAATATGTGGTCGTATTATGACTGGGTTTATTGTTGTTGTCGTTCGTCAGTAAACACAATATGTGGTCGTATTATGATTGGGTTTATTGTTGTTGTCGTCCGTCAGTAAACAGAATATGTGGTCGCATTATGATTGGGTTGTCGTTGTTGTTGTCCGTCAGTAAACACAATATATGGTCGTATTATGATTGGGTTGTCGTTGTTGTTGGCCGTCAGTAAACACAATATGTGGTCGTATTATGATTGGGTTGTCGTTGTTGTCGTCCGTCAGTAAACACAATATGTGGTCGTATTATGACTGGGTTTATTGTTGTCGTCCGTCAGTAAACACAACATGTGGTCGTATTATGACTGGGTTTATTGTTGTTGTCGTCCGTCAGTAAACACAATATGTGGTCGTATTATGATTGGGTTTATTGTTGTTGTCCGTCAGTAAAACCAATATGTGGTCGTATTATGATTGGGTTGTCGTTGTTGTCGTCCGTCAGTAAACACAATATGTGGTCGTATTATGACTGGGTTTATTGTTGTTGTCTTCCGTCAGTAAACACAATATGTGGGCGTATTTTGATTGGGTTTATTGTTGTTGTCGTCCGTCAGTAAACACAACATCTGGTCGTATTATGACTGGGTTTATTGTTGTTGTCGTCCGTCAGTAAACACAATATGTGGTCGTATTATGATTGGGTTGTCGTTGATGTTGTCCGTCAGTTAACACAATATGTGGTCGTATTATGATTGTGTTGTCGTTGTTGTCCGTCAGTAAACACAATATGTGGTCGTATTATGATTGGGTTATCGTTGTTGTCGTCCGTAAGTAAACACAATATGTGGTCGTATTATGACTGGGTTTATTGTTGTTGTCGTCCGTCAGTAAACACAACATGTGGTCGTATTATGACTGGGTTTATTGTTGTTGTCGTCCGTCAGTAAACACAATATGTGGTCGTATTATGATTGGGTTTATTGTTGTTGTCCGTCAGTAAAAACAATATGTGGTCGTATTATGATTGGGTTGTCGTTGTTATCGTCCGTCAGTAAACACAATATGTGGTCGTATTATGACTGGGTTTATTGTTGTTGTCGTCCGTCAGTAACACAATATCTGGTTGTATTATGACTGGGTTTATTGTTGTTGTCGTCCGTCAGTAAACACAATATGTAGTCGTGTTATGATTGGGTTGTCGTTGTAGTCGTCCGTCAGTAAACACAATATGTGGTCGTATTATATTTGGGTTTATTGTTGTTGTCGTCCGTCAGTAAACACAATATGTGGTCGTATTATGACTGGGTTTATTGCTGTTGTCGTCGTCAGTAAACACACTATGTGGTCGTATTAAAATTGGGTTTATTGTTGTTGTCGTCCGTCAGTAAACACAATATGTGGTCGTATTATGATTGGGTTCTCGTTGTTGTCGTCCGTCAGTAAACACAATATGTGGTCGTATTATGATTGGGTTGTCGTTGTTGTTGTCCGTCAGTAAACACAATATGTGTTCGTATTATGATTGGGTTGTCGTTGTCGTCCGTCAGTAAACACAATATGTGGTCGTATTATGACTGGGTTTATTGTTGTTGTCGTCCGTCAGTAAACACAATATGTGGTCGTATTATGATTGGGTTTATTGTTGTTGTCGTCCGTCAGTAAACACAATATGTGGTCGTATTATGACTGGGTTTATTGTTGTTGTCGTCCGTCAGTAAACACAACATGTGGTCGTATTATGACTGGGTTTATTGTTGTTGTCTTCCGTCAGTAAACACAATATGTGGTCGTATTATGATTGGGTCGTCGTTTTGTCGTCCGTCAGTAAACACAATATGTGGTCGTATTATGATTGGGTTGTCGTTGTTGTTGCCGTCAGTAAACACAATATGTGGTCGTATTATGATTGGTTGTCGTTGTCGTCCGTCAGTAAACACAATATGTGGTCGTATTATGACTGGGTTTGTTGTTGTTGTCGTCCGTCAGTAAACACAATATGTGGTCGTATTATGACCGGGTTTATTGTTGTTGTCGTCCGTCAGTAAACACAATATGTGGTCGTATTATGATTCGGTTTATTGTTGTTGTCGCCCGTCAGAAAACACAATATGTGGTCGTATTATGACTGGGTTTATTGTTGTTGTCGTCCGTCAGTAAACACACCATGTGGTCGTATTATGACTGGGTTTATTGTTGTTGTCTTCCGTCAGTAAACACAATATGTGGTCGTGTTATGATTGGGTTGTCGTTGTTGTTGTCCGTCAGTTAGCACAATATGTGGTCGTATTATGACCGGGTTTATTGTTGTCGTCCGTCAGTAAACACAATATGTGGTCGTATTATGACTGGGTTTATTGTTGTTGTCGTCCGTCAGTAAACACAATATGTGGTCGTATTATGATTGGGTTGCCGTTGTTGTTGTTGTTGTCCGTCAGTTAACACAATATGTGGTCGTATTATGATTGTGTTGTCGTTGTTGTCCGTCAGTAAACACAATATGTGGTCGTATTATGATTGGGTTGTCGTTGTTGTTGTCCGTAAGTAAACACAATATGTGGTCTTATTATGACTGGGTTTATTGTTGTTGTCGTCCGTCAGTAAACACAACATGTGGTCGTATTATGACTGGGTTTATTGTTGTTGTCGTCCGTCAGTAAACACAATATGTGGTCGTATTATGATTGGGTTTATTGTTGTTGTCCGTCAGTAAACACAATATGTGGTCGTATTATGACTGGGTTTATTGTTGTTGTCTTCCGACAGTAAACACAATATGTAGTCGTGTTATGATTGGGTTGTCGTTGTAGTCGTCCGTCAGTAAACACAATATGTGGTCGTATTATGTTTGGGTTTATTGTTGTTGTCGTCCGTCAGTAAACACAATATGTGGTCGTATTATGACTGGGTTTATTGCTGTTGTCGTCCGTCAGTAAACACACTATGTGGTCGTATTAAAATTGGGTTTATTGTTGTTGTCGTCCGTCAGTAAACACAATATGTGGTCGTATTATGATTGGGTTCTCGTTGTTGTCGTCCGTCAGTAAACACAATATGTGGTCGTATTATGATTGGGTTGTCGTTGTTGTCGTCCGTAAGTAAACACAACATGTGGTCGTTTTATGACTGGGTTTATTGTTGTTGTCGTCCGTCAGTAAACACAATATGTGGTCGTATTATGATTGGGTTTATTGTTGTTGTCCGTCAGTAAACACAACATGTGGTCGTATTATGACTGGGTTTATTGTTGTTGTCTTCCGTCAGTAAACACAATATGTGGTCGTATTATGATTGGGTTTATTGTTGTTGTCCGTCAGTAAACACAACATGTGGTCGTATTATGACTGGGTTTATTGTTGTTGTCTTCCGTCAGTAAACACAATATGTGGTCGTATTATGATTGGATTTATTGTTGTTGTCGTCCGTCAGTAAACACAATATCTGGTCGTATTATGACTGGGTTTATTGTTGTTGTCGTCCGTCAGTAAGCACAATATGCGGTCGTATTATGATTGGATTTATTGTTGTTGTCGTCCGTCAGTAAACACAATATGTGGTCGTATTATGATTGGGTTGTCGTTGTTGTTGTCCGTCAGTAAACACAATATGTGGTCGTATTATGATTGGGTTGTCGTTGTTGTCGTCCGTAAGTAAACACAATATGTGGTCGTATTATGACAGGGTTTATTGTTCTTGTCGTCCGTCAGTAAACACAATATGTGGTCGTATTATGATTGGGTTTATTGTTGTTGTCGTCCGTCAGTAAACACAATATGTGGTCGTATTATGACCGGGTTTATTGTTGTTGTCGTCCGTCAGTAAACACAATATGTAGTCGTATTATGATTGAATTTATTGCTGTTGTTGTCCGTCAGTAAACACAATATGTGGTCGTATTATGATTGGGTTAGTCGTTGTTGTCGTCCATCAGTAAACACAATATGTGGTCGTGTCATGATTGGGTTTATTGTTGTCTTCCGTCAGTAAACACAATATGTGGTCGTATTATGATTGGATTTATTGTTGTTGTCGTCCGTCAGTAAACACAATATGTGGTCGTATTATGATTGGGTTGTCGTTGTTGTTGTCCGTCAGTAAACACAATATGTGGTCGTATTATGATTGGGTTTATTGTTGTTGTCGTCCGTCAGTAAACACAATATGTGGTCGTGTCATGATTGGGTTTATTGTTGTCTTCCGTCAGTAAACACAATATGTGGTCGTATTATGATTGGATTTATTGTTGTTGTCGTCCGTCAGTAAACACAATATGTGGTCGTATTATGATTGGGTTGTCGTTGTTGTTGTCCGTCAGTAAACACAATATGTGGTCGTATTATGATTGGGTTTATTGTTGTTGTCGTACGTCAGTAAACACAATATGTGGTCGTGTTATGATTGGGTTTATTATTGTCCGTCAGTAAAAACAATATGTGGTCCTATTATGATTGGGTTGTCGTTGTTGTCGTCCGTCTGTAAACACAATATGTGGTCGTATTATGATTGGGTTTATTGTTGTCTTCCGTCAGTAAACACAATATGTGGTCGTATTATGATTGGATTTATTGTTGTTGTCGTCCGTCAGTAAACACAATATGTGGTCGTATTATGACTGGATTTATTGTTGTTGTCGTCCGTCAGTAAACACAATATGTTGTCGTATTATGTTTGGATTTATTGTTGTTCTCGTCCGTCAGTAAACACAATATGTGGTCGTGTTATGATTGGGTTGTCGTTGTCGTCCGTCAGTAAACACAATATGTGGTCATATTATAATTGAGTTGTCGTTGTTGTCTTCCGTCAGTAAACACCATATGTGGTCGTATTATGATTGGGTTTATTGTTGTTGTCGTCCGTCAGTAAACACAATATGTGGTCGTATTATGATTGGGTTGTCGTTGTCGTCCGTCAGTAAACACAATATGTAGTCGTGTTATGATTGGGTTGTCGTTGTTGTCGTTCGTCAGTAAACACAATATGTGGTCGTATTATGTTTGAGTTGTCGTTGTTGTCGTCCGTCAGTAAACACAATATGTGGTCGTGTTATGATTGAGTTGTCGTTGTTGTCTTCCGTCAGTAAACACAATATGTGGTCGTATTATGATTGGGTTTATTGTTGTTGTCGTCCGTCAGTAAACACAATATGTTGTCGTTTAATGATTGGGTTTATTGTTGTTGTCCGTCAGTAAAAACAATATGTGGTCGTATTATTATTGGGTTGTCGTTGTTGTCGTCCATCAGTAAATACAATATGTGGTCGTATTATGATTGGGTTTATTGTTGTTGTCGTTCGTCAGTAAACACAATATGTGGTCGTATTATCATTGGGTTTATTGTTGTTGTCTGTCAGAAAAAATAATATGTGGTCGTATTATGATTGGGTTGTCGTTGTTGTCGTCCGTCAGTAAACACAATATGTGGTCGTATTATGATTGGGTTGTCTTTGTCGTCCGTCAGTAAACACAATATGTGGTCGTATTATGATTGGGTTGTCGTTGTTGTTGTCCGTCAGTAAACACAATATGTGGTCGTATTATGATTGGGTTGTCGTTGTTGTTGTCCATCAGTAAACACAATATGTGGTCGTATTATGATTGGGTTGTCGTTGTTGTCGTCCGTAAGTAAACACAATATGTGGTCGTATTATGACTGGGTTTATTGTTGTTGTCGTCCGTCAGTAAACACAACATGTGGTCGTCTTATGACTGGGTTTATTGTTGTTGTCGTCCGTCAGTAAACACAATATGTGGTCGTATTATGGTTGGGTTTATTGTTGTTGTCCGTCAGTAAATACAATATCTGGTCGTATTATGATTGGGTTGTCGTTGTTGTCGTCCGTAAGTAAACACAATATGTGGTCGTATTATGACTGGGTTTATTGTTCTTGTCGTCCGTCAGTAAACACAATATGTGGTCGTATTATGATTGGGTTTATTGTTGTTGTCGTCCGTCAGTAAACACAATATGTGTTCGTATTATGACCGGGTTTATTGTTGTTGTCGTCCGTCATTAAACACAATATATGGTCGTATTATGATTGAATTTATTGCTGTTGTTGTCCGTCAGTAAACACAATATGTGGTCGTATTATGATTGGGTTGCCGTTGTTGTTGTCCGTCAGTTAACACAATATGTGGTCGTATTATGATTGTGTTGTCGTTGTTGTCCGTCAGTAAACACAATATGTGGTCGTATTATGATTGGGTTGTCGTTGTTGTCGTCCGTAAGTAAACACAATATGTGGTCGTATTATGACTGGGTTTATTGTTGTTGTCGTCAGTCAGTAAACACAACATGTGGTCGTATTATGACTGGGTTTATTGTTGTTGTCGTCCGTCAGTAAACACAATATGTGGTCGTATTATGATTGGGTTTATTGTTGTTGTCCGTCAGTAAACACAATATGTGGTCGTATTATGACTGGGTTTATTGTTGTTGTCTTCCGACAGTAAACACAATATGTAGTCGTGTTATGATTGGGTTGTCGTTGTAGTCGTCCGTCAGTAAACACAATATGTGGTCGTATTATGTTTGGGTTTATTGTTGTTGTCGTCCGTCAGTAAACACAATATGTGGTCGTATTATGACTGGGTTTATTGCTGTTGTCGTCCGTCAGTAAACACACTATGTGGTCGTATTAAAATTGGGTTTATTGTTGTTGTCGTCCGTCAGTAAACACAATATGTGGTCGTATTATGATTGGGTTCTCGTTGTTGTCGTCCGTCAGTAAACACAATATGTGGTCGTATTATGATTGGGTTGTCGTTGTTGTCGTCCGTAAGTAAACACAACATGTGGTCGTTTTATGACTGGGTTTATTGTTGTTGTCGTCCGTCAGTAAACACAATATGTGGTCGTATTATGATTGGGTTTATTGTTGTTGTCCGTCAGTAAACACAACATGTGGTCGTATTATGACTGGGTTTATTGATGTTGTCTTCCGTCAGTAAACACAATATGTGGTCGTATTATGATTGGGTTTATTGTTGTTGTCCGTCAGTAAACACAACATGTGGTCGTATTATGACTGGGTTTATTGTTGTTGTCTTCCGTCAGTAAACACAATATGTGGTCGTATTATGATTGGATTTATTGTTGTTGTCGTCCGTCAGTAAACACAATATCTGGTCGTATTATGACTGGGTTTATTGTTGTTGTCGTCCGTCAGTAAGCACAATATGCGGTCGTATTATGATTGGATTTATTGTTGTTGTCGTCCGTCAGTAAACACAATATGTGGTCGTATTATGATTGGGTTGTCGTTGTTGTTGTCCGTCAGTAAACACAATATGTGGTCGTATTATGATTGGGTTGTCGTTGTTGTCGTCCGTAAGTAAACACAATATGTGGTCGTATTATGACAGGGTTTATTGTTCTTGTCGTCCGTCAGTAAACACAATATGTGGTCGTATTATGATTGGGTTTATTGTTGTTGTCGTCCGTCAGTAAACACAATATGTGGTCGTATTATGACCAGGTTTATTGTTGTTGTCGTCCGTCAGTAAACACAATATGTAGTCGTATTATGATTGAATTTATTGCTGTTGTTGTCCGTCAGTAAACACAATATGTGGTCGTATTATGATTGGGTTAGTCGTTGTTGTCGTCCATCAGTAAACACAATATGTGGTCGTATTATGATTGGGTTGTCGTTGTTGTTGTCCATCAGTAAACACAATATGTGGTCGTATTATGATTGGGTTTATTGTTGTTGTCGTCCGTCAGTAAACACAATATGTGGTCGTGTCATGATTGGGTTTATTGTTGTCTTCCGTCAGTAAACACAATATGTGGTCGTATTATGATTGGATTTATTGTTGTTGTCGTCCGTCAGTAAACACAATATGTGGTCGTATTATGATTGGGTTGTCGTTGTTGTTGTCCGTCAGTAAACACAATATGTGGTCGTATTATGATTGGGTTTATTGTTGTTGTCGTACGTCAGTAAACACAATATGTGGTCGTGTTATGATTGGGTTTATTGTTGTCCGTCAGTAAAAACAATATGTGGTCCTATTATGATTGGGTTGTCGTTGTTGTCGTCCGTCTGTAAACACAATATGTGGTCGTATTATGATTGGGTTTATTGTTGTCTTCCGTCAGTAAACACAATATGTGGTCGTATTATGATTGGATTTATTGTTGTTGTCGTCCGTCAGTAAACACAATATGTGGTCGTATTATGACTGGATTTATTGTTGTTGTCGTCCGTCAGTAAACACAATATGTTGTCGTATTATGTTTGGATTTATTGTTGTTCTCGTCCGTCAGTAAACACAATATGTGGTCGTGTTATGATTGGGTTGTCGTTGTCGTCCGTCAGTAAACACAATATGTGGTCATATTATAATTGAGTTGTCGTTGTTGTCTTCCGTCAGTAAACACCATATGTGGTCGTATTATGATTGGGTTTATTGTTGTTGTCGTCCGTCAGTAAACACAATATGTGGTCGTATTATGATTGGGTTTATTGTTGTTGTCCGTCAGTAAAAACAATATGTGGTCGTATTATGATTGGGTTGTCGTTGTCGTCCGTCAGTAAACACAATATGTAGTCGTGTTATGATTGGGTTGTCGTTGTTGTCGTTCGTCAGTAAACACAATATGTGGTCGTATTATGTTTGAGTTGTCGTTGTTGTCGTCCGTCAGTAAACACAATATGTGGTCGTGTTATGATTGAGTTGTCGTTGTTGTCTTCCGTCAGTAAACACAATATGTGGTCGTATTATGATTGAGTTGTAGTTGTTGTCGTCCGTCAGTAAACACAATATGTGGTCGTATTATGATTGGGTTTATTGTTGTTGTCGTCCGTCAGTAAACACAATATGTTGTCGTTTAATGATTGGGTTTATTGTTGTTGTCCGTCAGTAAAAACAATATGTGGTCGTATTATTATTGGGTTGTCGTTGTTGTCGTCCATCAGTAAATACAATATGTGGTCGTATTATGATTGGGTTTATTGTTGTTGTCGTTCGTCAGTAAACACAATATGTGGTCGTATTATCATTGGGTTTATTGTTGTTGTCTGTCAGAAAAAATAATATGTGGTCGTATTATGAATGGGTTGTCGTTGTTGTCGTCCGTCAGTAAACACAATATGTGGTCGTATTATGATTGGGTTGTCTTTGTCGTCCGTCAGTAAACACAATATGTGGTCGTATTATGATTGGGTTGTCGTTGTTGTTGTCCGTCAGTAAACACAATATGTGGTCGTATTATGATTGGGTTGTCGTTGTTGTTGTCCATCAGTAAACACAATATGTGGTCGTATTATGATTGGGTTGTCGTTGTTGTCGTCCGTAAGTAAACACAATATGTGGTCGTATTATGACTGGGTTTATTGTTGTTGTCGTCCGTCAGTAAACACAACATGTGGTCGTCTTATGACTGGGTTTATTGTTGTTGTCGTCCGTCAGTAAACACAATATGTGGTCGTATTATGGTTGGGTTTATTGTTGTTGTCCGTCAGTAAATACAATATCTGGTCGTATTATGATTGGGTTGTCGTTGTTGTCGTCCGTAAGTAAACACAATATGTGGTCGTATTATGACTGGGTTTATTGTTCTTGTCGTCCGTCAGTAAACACAATATGTGGTCGTATTATGATTGGGTTTATTGTTGTTGTCGTCCGTCAGTAAACACAATATGTGTTCGTATTATGACCGGGTTTATTGTTGTTGTCGTCCGTCATTAAACACAATATATGGTCGTATTATGATTGAATTTATTGCTGTTGTTGTCCGTCAGTAAACACAATATGTGGTCGTATTATGATTGGGTTGCCGTTGTTGTTGTCCGTCAGTTAACACAATATGTGGTCGTATTATGATTGTGTTGTCGTTGTTGTCCGTCAGTAAACACAATATGTGGTCGTATTATGATTGGGTTGTCGTCCGTAAGTAAACACAATATGTGGTCGTATTATGACTGGGTTTATTGTTGTTGTCGTCCGTCAGTAAACACAACATGTGGTCGTATTATGACTGGGTTTATTGTTGTTGTCGTCCGTCAGTAAACACAATATGTGGTCGTATTATGATTGGGTTTATTGTTGTTGTCCGTCAGTAAACACAATATGTGGTCGTATTATGACTGGGTTTATTGTTGTTGTCTTCCGACAGTAAACACAATATGTAGTCGTGTTATGATTGGGTTGTCGTTGTAGTCGTTCGTCAGTAAACACAATATGTGGTCGTATTATGTTTGGGTTTATTGTTGTTGTCGTCCGTCAGTAAACACAATATGTGGTCGTATTATGACTGGGTTTATTGCTGTTGTCGTCCGTCAGTAAACACACTATGTGGTCGTATTAAAATTGGGTTTATTGTTGTTGTCGTCCGTCAGTAAACACAATATGTGGTCGTATTATGATTGGGTTCTCGTTGTTGTCGTCCTCAGTAAACACAATATGTGGTCGTATTATGATTGGGTTGTCGTTGTTGTCGTCCGTAAGTAAACACAACATGTGGTCATTTTATGACTGGGTTTATTGTTGTTGTCGTCAGTCAGTAAACACAATATGTGGTCGTATTATGATTGGGTTTATTGTTGTTGTCCGTCAGTAAACACAACATGTGGTCGTATTATGACTGGGTTTATTGATGTTGTCTTCCGTCAGTAAACACAATATGTGGTCGTATTATGATTGGGTTTATTGTTGTTGTCCGTCAGTAAACACAACATGTGGTCGTATTATGACTGGGTTTATTGTTGTTGTCTTCCGTCAGTAAACACAATATGTGGTCGTATTATGATTGGATTTATTGTTGTTGTCGTCCGTCAGTAAACACAATATCTGGTCGTATTATGACTGGGTTTATTGTTGTTGTCGTCCGTCAGTAAGCACAATATGCGGTCGTATTATGATTGGATTTATTGTTGTTGTCGTCCGTCAGTAAACACAATATGTGGTCGTATTATGATTGGGTTGTCGTTGTTGTTGTCCGTCAGTAAACACAATATGTGGTCGTATTATGATTGGGTTGTCGTTGTTGTCGTCCGTAAGTAAACACAATATGTGGTCGTATTATGACAGGGTTTATTGTTCTTGTCGTCCGTCAGTAAACACAATATGTGGTCGTATTATGATTGGGTTTATTGTTGTTGTCGTCCGTCAGTAAACACAATATGTGGTCGTATTATGACCAGGTTTATTGTTGTTGTCGTCCGTCAGTAAACACAATATGTAGTCGTATTATGATTGAATTTATTGCTGTTGTTGTCCGTCAGTAAACACAATATGTGGTCGTATTATGATTGGGTTAGTCGTTGTTGTCGTCCATCAGTAAACACAATATGTGGTCGTATTATGATTGGGTTGTCGTTGTTGTTGTCCGTCAGTAAACACAATATGTGGTCGTATTATGATTGGGTTTATTGTTGTTGTCGTCCGTCAGTAAACACAATATGTGGTCGTGTCATGATTGGGTTTATTGTTGTCTTCGTCAGTAAACACAATATGTGGTCGTATTATGATTGGATTTATTGTTGTTGTCGTCCGTCAGTAAACACAATATGTGGTCGTATTATGATTGGGTTGTCGTTGTTGTTGTCCGTCAGTAAACACAATATGTGGTCGTATTATGATTGGGTTTATTGTTGTTGTCGTACGTCAGTAAACACAATATGTGGTCGTGTTATGATTGGGTTTATTGTTGTCCGTCAGTAAAAACAATATGTGGTCCTATTATGATTGGGTTGTCGTTGTTGTCGTCCGTCTGTAAACACAATATGTGGTCGTATTATGATTGGGTTTATTGTTGTCTTCCGTCAGTAAACACAATATGTGGTCGTATTATGATTGGATTTATTGTTGTTGTCGTCCGTCAGTAAACACAATATGTGGTCGTATTATGACTGGATTTATTGTTGTTGTCGTCCGTCAGTAAACACAATATGTTGTCGTATTATGTTTGGATTTATTGTTGTTGTCGTCCGTCAGTAAACACAATATGTGGTCGTGTTATGATTGGGTTGTCGTTGTCGTCCGTCAGTAAACACAATATGTGGTCATATTATAATTGAGTTGTCGTTGTTGTCTTCCGTCAGTAAACACCATATGTGGTCGTATTATGATTGGGTTTATTGTTGTTGTCGTCCGTCAGTAAACACAAAATGTGGTCGTATTATGATTGGGTTTATTGTTGTTGTCCGTCAGTAAAAACAATATGCGGTCGTATTATGATTGGGTTGTCGTTGTCGTCCGTCAGTAAACACAATATGTAGTCGTGTTATGATTGGGTTGTCGTTGTTGTCGTCCGTCAGTAAACACAATATGTGGTCGTGTTATGATTGAGTTGTCGTTGTTGTCTTCCGTCAGTAAACACAATATGTGGTCGTATTATGATTGAGTTGTAGTTGTCGTCCGTCAGTAAACACAATATGTGTTCGTATTATGATTGGGTTTATTGTTGTTGTCGTCCGTCAGTAAACACAATATGTTGTCGTTTAATGATTGGGTTTATTGTTGTTGTCCGTCAGTAAAAACAATATGTGGTCGTATTATTATTGGGTTGTCGTTGTTGTCGTCCATCAGTAAATACAATATGTGGTCGTATTATGATTGGGTTTATTGTTGTTGTCGTTCGTCAGTAAACACAATATGTGGTCGTATTATCATTGGGTTTATTGTTGTTGTCCGTCAGAAAAAATAATATGTGGTCGTATTATGATTGGGTTGTCGTTGTTGTCGTCCGTCAGTAAACACAATATGTGGTCGTATTATGATTGGGTTGTCTTTGTCGTCCGTCAGTAAACACAATATGTGGTCGTATTATGATTGGGTTGTCGTTGTTGTTGTCCGTCAGTAAACACAATATGTGGTCGTATTATGATTGGGTTGTCGTTGTTGTTGTCCATCAGTAAACACAATATGTGGTCGTATTATGATTGGGTTGTCGTTGTTGTCGTCCGTAAGTAAACACAATATGTGGTCGTATTATGACTGGGTTTATTGTTGTTGTCGTCCATCAGTAAACACAACATGTGGTCGTCTTATGACTGGGTTTATTGTTGTTGTCGTCCGTCAGTAAACACAATATGTGGTCGTATTATGATTGGGTTTATTGTTGTTGTCCGTCAGTAAATACAATATCTGGTCGTATTATGATTGGGTTGTCGTTGTTGTCGTCCGTAAGTAAACACAATATGTGGTCGTATTATGACTGGGTTTATTGTTCTTGTCGTCCGTCAGTAAACACAATATGTGGTCGTATTATGATTGGGTTTATTGTTGTTGTCGTCCGTCAGTAAACACAATATGTGTTCGTATTATGACCGGGTTTATTGTTGTTGTCGTCCGTCATTAAACACAATATATGGTCGTATTATGATTGAATTTATTGCTGTTGTTGTCCGTCAGTAAACACAATATGTGGTCGTATTATGATTGAGTTGTCGTTGTTGTCTTCCGTCAGTAAACACAATATGTAGTCGTATTATGATTGGATTTATTGCTGTAGTTGTCCGTCAGTAAACACAATATGTGGTCGTATTATGATTGGGTTAGTCGTTGTTGTCGTCCATCAGTAAACACAATATGTGGTCGTATTATGATTGGGTTGTCGTTGTTGTTGTCCGTCAGTAAACACAATATGTGGTCGTATTATGATTGGGTTTATTGTTGTTGTCGTCCGTCAGTAAACACAATATGTGGTCGTATTATGATTGGGTTTATTGTTGTCTTCCGTCAGTAAACACAATATGTGGTCGTATTATGATTGGATTTATTGTTGTTGTCGTCCGTCAGTAAACACAATATGTGGTCGTATTATGACTGGATTGATTGTTGTTGTCGTCCGTCAGTAAACACAATATGTGGTCGTATTATGTTTGGATTTATTGTTGTTGTTGTCCGTCAGTAAACACAATATGTGGTCCTGTTATGATTGGGTTGTCGTTGTTGTCGTCCGTCAGTAAACACAATATGTGGTCGTATTATGATTGAGTTGTCGTTGTTGTCTTCCGTCAGTAAACACAATATGTGTTCGTATTATGATTGGGTTGTCGTTGTTGTCGTCCGTCAGTAAACACAATATGTGGGCGTATTATGATTGGGTTGTTGTTGTTGTCCGTCAGTCAACACAATATGTGGTCGTATTATGATTGGGTTTATTGTTGTTGTCGTCCGTCAGTAAACACAATATGTGGTCGTATTATGATTGGGTTTATTGTTGTTGTCCGTCAGTGAAAACAATATGCGGTCGTATTATGCTTGGGTTGTCGTTGTTGTTGTCCGTCAGTAAACACAATATGTGGTCGTATTATGATTGAGTTGTCGTTGTTGTCGTCCGTCAGTAAACACAATATGTGGTCGTGTTATGATTGAGTTGTCGTTGTTGTCTTCCGTCAGTAAACACAATATGTGGTCGTATTATGATTGAGTTCTAGTTGTTGTCGTCCGTCAGTAAACACAATATGTGATCGTATTATGATTGGGTTGTAGTTGTTGTTGTCCGTCAGTAAACACAATATGTGGTCGTATTATGATTGGGTTTATTGTTGTTGTCCGTCAGTAAAAACAATATGTGGTCGTATTATTATTGGGTTGTCGTTGTTGTCGTCCGTCAGTAAACACAATATGTGGTTGTATATTGATTGGGTTTATTGTTGTTGTCGTTCGTCAGTAAACACAATATGTGGTCGTCTTATGATTGGGTTTATTGTTGTTGTCCGTCAGTAAACACAATATGTGGTCGTATTATGATTGAGTTGTCGTTGTTGTCGTCCGTCAGTAAACACAATATGTGGTCGTATTATGATTGGGTTGTCGTTGTCGTCCGTCAGTAAACACAATATGTGGTCGTATTATGATTGGGTTGTCGTTGTTGTCGTCCGTCAGTAAACACAACATGTGGTCGTCTTATGACTGGGTTTATTGTTGTTGTCGTCCGTCAGTAAACACAATATGTGGTCGTATTATGATTGGGTTTATTGTTGTTGTCCGTCAGTAAAAACTATATGTGGTCGTATTATAATTGGGTTTTCGTTGTTGTCCGTCAGTAAACACAATATGTGGTCGTATTATGACTGGGTTTATTGTTGTTGTCTTCCGTCAGTAAACACAATATGTGGTCGTATTATGACTGGGTTTATTGTTTTTGTCGTCCGTCAGTAAACACAATATGTGGTCGTATTATGAGTGGGTTTATTGTTGTTGTCGTCCGTCAGTAAACACAATATGTGGTCGTATTATGACCGGGTTTATTGTTGTGGTCGTCCGTCATTAAACACAATATGTGGTCGTATTATGATTGAATTTATTGCTGTTGTTGTCCGTCAGTAAACACAATATGTGGTCGTATTATAATTGAGTTGTCGTTGTTGTCTTCCGTCAGTAAACACAATATGTGGTCGTATTATGATTGGATTTATTACTGTTGTTGTCCGTCAGTAAACACAATATGTGGTCGTATTATGATTGGGTTAGTCGTTGTTGTCGTCCATCAGTAAACACAATATGTGGTCGTAATATGATTGGGTTGTCGTTGTTGTTGTCCGTCAGTAAACACAATATGTGGTCGTATTATGATTGGGTTTATTGTTGTTGTCGTCCGTCAGTAAACACAATATGTGGTCGTATTATGATTGGGTTTATTGTTGTCGTCCCTCAGTAAACACAATATGTGGTCGTATTATGACTGGATTTATTGTTGTTGTCGTCCGTCAGTAAACACAATATGTGGTCGTATTATGTTTGGATTTTTTGTTGTTGTTGTCCGTCAGTAAACACAATGTGTGGTCCTGTTATGATTGGGTTGTCGTTGTTGTCGTCCGTCAGTAAACACAATATGTGGTCGTATTATGATTGAGTTGTCGTTGTTGTCTTCCGTCAGTAAACACAATATGTGGTCGTATTATGATTGGGTTGTCGTTGTTGTCGTCCGTCAGTAAACACAATATGTGGGCGTATTATGATTGGGTTGTCGTTGTTGTTGTCCGTCAGTAAACACAATATGTGGTCGTATTATGATTGGGTTTATTGTCGTTGTCGTCCGTCAGTAAACACAATATGTGGTCGTATTATGATTGGGTTTATTGTTGTTGTCCGTCAGTGAAAACAATATGCGGTCGTATTATGATTGGGTTGTCGTTGTTGTTGTCCGTCAGTAAACACAATATGTAGTCGTGTTATGATTGGGTTGTCGTTGTTTTCGTCCGTCAGTAAACACAATATGTGGTCGTATTGTGATTGAGTTGTCGTTGTTGTCGTACGTCAGTAAACACAATATGTGGTCGTGTTATGATTGAGTTGTCGTTGTTGTCTTCCGTCAGTAAACACAATATGTGGTCGTATTATGACTGGATTTATTGTTGTTTTCGTCCGTAAGTAAACACAATATGTGGTCGTATTATTACCTGGTTTATTGTTGCTGTCGTCCGTCAGTAAACACAATATGTGGTCGTATTATGATTGGTTTTATTGTTGTTGTCTTCCGTCAGTAAACACAATATGTGGTCGTGTTATGATTGGGTTGTCGTTGTTGTTGTTCGTCAGTTAACACAATATGTGGTCGTATTATGACCGGGTTTATTGTTCTTGTCGTCCGTCAGTAAACACAATATGTGGTCGTATTATGATTGGGTTTATTGTTGTTGTCGTCCGTTAGTAAACACAATATGTGGTTGTATTATAACTGAGTTTATTGTTGTTGTCGTCCGTCAGTAAACACAATGTGTGGTCGTATTATGATTGGGTTTATTGTTGTTGTCGTCCGTCAGTAAACACAATATGTGGTCGTATTATGATTGGGTTGTCGTTGTTGTTGTCCGTCAGTAATCACAATATGTGGTCGTATTATGATTGGGTTGTCTTGTTGTTGTTCGTCAGTAAACACAATATGTGGTCGTATTATGATTGGGTTGTCGTTGTCCGTAAGTAAACACAATATGTGGTCGTATTATAACTGGGTTTATTGTTGTTGTCGTCCGTCAGTAAACACAACATGTGGTCGTATTATGACTGGGTTTATTGTTGTTGTCGTCCGTCAGTAAACACAATATGTGGTCGTATTATGATTGGGTTTATTGTTGTTCTCCGTCAGTAAAAACAATATGTGGTCGTATTATGATTGGGTTTTCGTTGTTGTCGTCCGTCAGTAAACACAATATGTGGTCGTATTTTGACTGGGTTTATTGTTCTTGTCTTCCGTCAGTAAACACAATATGTGGTCGTATTATGATTGGATTTATTGTTGTTGTCGTCCGTCAGTAAACACAATATGTTGTCGTATTATGACTTGGTTTATTGTTGTTGTCATCCGTCAGTAAGCGCAATATGCGGTCGTATTATGATTGGATTTATTATTGTTGTCGTCCGTCAGTAAACACAATATGTGGTCGTATTATGATTGGGTTTTCGTTGTTGTTGTCCGTCAGTAAACACAATATGTGGTCGTATTATGATTGTGTTGTCTTTGTTGTCGTCCGTAAGTAAACACAATATGTGGTCGTATTATGACTGGGTTTATTGTTCTTGCCGTCGGTCAGTAAACACAATATGTGGTCGTATTATGATTGGGTTTATTGTTGTCGACCGTCAGTAAACACAATATGTGGTCGTATTATGACCGGGTTTATTGTTGTTGTCGTCCGTCAGTAAACACAATATGTGGTCATATTATGATTGGATTTATTGCTGTTGTTGTCCGTCAGTAAACACAATATGTGGTCGTATTATGATTGGGTTAGTCGTTGTTGTCGTCCATCAGTAAACACAATATGTGGTCGTATTATGATTGGGTTGTCGTTGTTGTCCGTCAGTAAACACAATATGTGGTCGTATTATGATTGGGTTTATTGTTGTTGTCGTCCGTCAGTAAACACAATATGTGGTCGTATTATGACTGGATTTATTGTTGTTGTCGTCCGTCAGTAAACACAATATGTGGTCGTATTATGTTTGGATTTTTTGTTGTTGTTGTCCGTCAGTAAACACAATATGTGGCCCTGTTATGATTGGGTTGTCGTTGTTGTCGTCCGTCAGTAAACACAATATGTGGTCGTATTATGATTGAGTTGTCGTTGTTGTCTTCCGTCAGTAAACACAATATGTGGTCGTATTATGATTGGGTTGTCGTTGTTGTCGTCCGTCAGTAAACACAATATGTGGGCGTATTATGATTGGGTTGTCGTTGTTGTCCGTCAGTAAACACAATATGTGGTCGTATTATGATTGGGTTTATTGTTGTTGTCGTCCGTCAGTAAACACAATATGTGGTCGTATTATGATTGGGTTTTCGTTGTTGTTGTCCGTCAGTAAACACAATATGTGGTCGTATTATGATTGGGTTGTCGTTGTTGTCGTCCGTAAGTAAACACAATATGTTGTCGTATTATGACTTGGTTTATTGTTGTTGTCATCCGTCAGTAAGCGCAATATGCGGTCGTATTATGATTGGATTTATTATTGTTGTCGTCCGTCAGTAAACACAATATGTGGTCGTATTATGATTGGGTTTTCGTTGTTGTTGTCCGTCAGTAAACACAATATGTGGTCGTATTATGATTGGGTTGTCGTTGTTGTCGTCCGTAAGTAAACACAATATGTGGTCGTATTATGACTGGGTTTATTGTTCTTGCCGTCGGTCAGTAAACACAATATGTGGTCGTATTATGATTGGGTTTATTGTTGTCGACCGTCAGTAAACACAATATGTGGTCGTATTATGACCGGGTTTATTGTTGTTGTCGTCCGTCAGTAAACACAATATGTGGTCGTATTATGATTGAATTTATTGTTGTTTTTGTCCGTCAGTAAACACAATATGTGGTCGTATTATGATTGAGTTGTCGTTGTTGTCTTCCGTCAGTAAACACAATATGTAGTCGTATTATGATTGGATTTATTGCTGTTGTTGTCCGTCAGTAAACACAATATGTGGTCGTATTATGATTGGGTTGTCGTTGTTGTCCGTCAGTAAACACAATATGTGGTCGTATTATGATTGGGTTTATTGTTGTTGTCGTCCGTCAGTAAACACAATATGTGGTCGTATTATGACTGGATTTATTGTTGTTGTCGTCCGTCAGTAAACACAATATGTGGTCGTATTATGTTTGGATTTTTTGTTGTTGTTGTCCGTCAGTAAACACAATATGTGGCCCTGTTATGATTGGGTTGTCGTTGTTGTCGTCCGTCAGTAAACACAATATGTGGTCGTATTATGATTGAGTTGTCGTTGTTGTCTTCCGTCGGTAAACACAATATGTGGTCGTATTATGATTGGGTTGTCGTTGTTGTCGTCCGTCAGTAAACACAATATGTGGGCGTATTATGATTGGGTTGTCGTTGTTGTTGTCCGTCAGTAAACACAATATGTGGTCGTATTATGATTGGGTTTATTGTTGTTGTCGTCCGTCAGTAAACACAATATGTGGTCGTATTATGATTGGGTTTATTGTTGTTGTCCGTCAGTGAAAACAATATGCGGTCGTATTATGATTGGGTTTATTGTTGTCGACCGTCAGTAAACACAATATGTGGTCGTATTATGACCGGGTTTATTGTTGTTGTCGTCCGTCAGTAAACACAATATGTGGTCGTATTATGATTGAATTTATTGTTGTTGTTGTCCGTCAGTAAACACAATATGTGGTCGTATTATGATTGAGTTGTCGTTGTTGTCTTCCGTCAGTAAACACAATATGTAGTCGTATTATGATTGGATTTATTGCTGTTGTTGTCCGTCAGTAAACACAATATGTGGTCGTATTATGATTGGGTTAGTCGTTGTTGTCGTCCATCAGTAAACACAATATGTGGTCGTATTATGATTGGGTTGTCGTTGTTGTCCGTCAGTAAACACAATATGTGGTCGTATTATGATTGGGTTTATTGTTGTTGTCGTCCGTCAGTAAACACAATATGTGGTCGTATTATGACTAGATTTATTGTTGTTGTCGTCCGTCAGTAAACACAATATGTGGTCGTATTATGATTGAGTTGTCGTTGTTGTCTTCCGTCAGTAAACACAATATGTGGTCGTATTATGATTGGGTTGTCGTTGTTGTCGTCCGTCAGTAAACACAATATGTGGGCGTATTATGATTGGGTTGTCGTTGTTGTCCGTCAGTAAACACAATATGTGGTCGTATTATGATTGGGTTTATTGTTGTTGTCGTCCGTCAGTAAACACAATATGTGGTCGTATTATGATTGGGTTTATTGTTGTTGTCCGTCAGTGAAAACAATATGCGGTCGTATTATGATTGGGTTGTCGTTGTTGTTGTCCGTCAGTAAACACAATATGTAGTCGTGTTATGATTGGGTTGTCGTTGTTGTCGTCTCTCAGTAAACACAATATGTGGTCGTATTGTGATTGAGTTGTCGTTGTTGTCGTACGTCAGTAAACACAATATGTGGTCGTGTTATGATTGAGTTGTCGTTGTTGTCTTCCGTCAGTAAACACAATATGTGGTCGTATTATGACTGGATTTATTGTTGTTTTCGTCCGTAAGTAAACACAATATGTGGTCGTATTATTACCTGGTTTATTGTTGCTGTCGTCCGTCAGTAAACACAATATGTGGTCGTATTATGATTGGTTTTATTGTTGTTGTCTTCCGTCAGTAAACACACTATGTGGTCGTGTTATGATTGGGTTGTCGTTGTTGTTGTCCGTCAGTTAACACAATATGTGGTCGTATTATGACCGGGTTTATTGTTGTTGTCGTCCGTCAGTAAACACAATATGTGGTCGTATTATGATTGGGTTTATTGTTGTTGTCGTCCGTTAGTAAACACAATATGTGGTTGTATTATAACTGAGTTTATTGTTGTTGTCGTCCGTCAGTAAACACAATGTGTGGTCGTATTATGATTGGGTTTATTGTTGTTGTCGTCCGTCAGTAAACACAATATGTGGTCGTATTATGATTGGGTTGTCGTTGTTGTTGTCCGTCAGTAAACACAATATGTGGTCGTATTATGATTGGGTTGTCGTTGTTGTCGTCCGTAAGTAAACACAATATGTGGTCGTATTATGACTGGGTTTATTGTTGTTGTCGTCCGTCAGTAAACACAATATGTGGTCGTATTATGACTGGGTTTATTGTTGTTGTCGTCCGTCAGTAAACACAATATGTGGTCGTATTATAATTGGGTTTATTGTTGTTCTCCGTCAGTAAAAACAATATGTGGTCGTATTATGATTGGGTTTTCGTTGTTGTCGTCCGTCAGTAAACACAATATGTGGTCGTATTTTGACTGGGTTTATTGTTGTTGTCTTCCGTCAGTAAACACAATATGTGGTCGTATTATGATTGGATTTATTGTTGTTGTCGTCCGTCAGTAAACACAATATCTGGTCGTATTATAACTTGGTTTATTGTTGTTGTCATCCGTCAGTAAGCGCAATATGCGGTCGTATTATGATTGGATTTATTATTGTTGTCGTCCGTAAGTAAACACAATATGTGGTCGTATTATGACTGGGTTTATTGTTCTTGCCGTCGGTCAGTAAACACAATATGTGGTCGTATTATGATTGGGTTTATTGTTGTCGACCGTCAGTAAACACAATATGTGGTCGTATTATGACCGGGTTTATTGTTGTTGTCGTCCGTCATTAAACACAATATGTGGTCGTATTATGATTGAATTTATTGTTGTTGTTGTCCGTCAGTAAACACAATATGTGGTCGTATTATGATTGAGTTGTCGTTGTTGTCTTCCGTCAGTAAACACAATATGTAGTCGTATTATGATTGGATTTATTGCTGTTGTTGTCCGTCAGTAAACACAATATGTGGTCGTATTATGATTGGGTTAGTCGTTGTTGTCGTCCATCAGTAAACACAATATGTGGTCGTATTATGATTGGGTTGTCGTTGTTGTTGTCCGTCAGTAAACACAATATGTGGTCGTATTATGATTGGGTTTATTGTTGTTGTCGTCCGTCAGTAAACACAATATGTGGTCGTATTATGATTGGGTTTATTGTTGTTGTCGTCCGTCAGTAAACACAATATGTGGTCGTATTATGATTGAGTTGTCGTTGTTGTCTTCCGTCAGTAAACACAATATGTGGTCGTATTATGATTGGGTTGTCGTTGTTGTTGTCCGTCAGTAAACACAATATGTGGTCGTATTATGATTGGGTTGTCGTTGTTGTCGTCCGTCAGTAAACACAATATGTGGTCGTATTATGATTGGGTTTATTGTTGTCTTCCGTCAGTAAACACAATATGTGGTCGTATTATGATTGGGTTTATTGTTGTTGTCGTCCGTCAGTAAACACAATATGTGGTCGTATTATGTTTGAATTTATTGTTGTTGTTGTCCGTCAGTAAACATAATATGTGGTCGTATTATGATTGGGTTGTCGTTGTTGTCGTCCGTCAGTAAACACAATATGTGGTCGTATTATGATTGAGTTGTCGTTGTTGTCTTCCGTCAGTAAACACAATATGTGGTCGTATTATGATTGTGTTTATTGTTGTTGTCGTCCGTGAGTAAACACAATATGTGGTCGTATTATGATTGGGTTTATTGTTGTTGTCCGTCAGTAAAAACAATATGCGGTCGTATTATGATTGGGTTGTCGTTGTTGTCGTCCGTCAGTAAACACAATATGTGGTCGTATTATGATTGGGTTTATTGTTGTTGTCCGTCAGTAAACACAATATGCGGTCGTATTATGATTGGGTTGTCGTTGTTGTCGTCCGTCAGTAAACACAATATGTAGTCGTGTTATGATTGGGTTGTCGTTGTCGTCCGTCAGTAAACACCATATGTGGTCGTATTATGATTGAGTTGTCGTTGTTGTCGACCGTCAGTAAACACAATATGTGGTCGTGTTATGATTGAGTTGTCGTTGTCTTCCGTCAGTAAACACAATATGTGGTCGTATTATGATTGGGTTGTCGTTGTCGTCCGTCAGTAAACACAATATGTGGTCGTATTATGATTGGGTTGTCGTTGTCTTCCGTCAGTAAACACAATATGTGGTCGTATTATGATTGGGTTGTCATTGTCTTCCGTCAGTAAACACAATATGTGGTCGTATTATGACTGGGTTGTCGTTGTTTTCTTCCGTCAGTAAGGGAACGACCATTTAACTTGAAGGGGGGTTATGGTTTTTTTCTAAAAAAAATATTCTGATTCCCAATGTTGCTGAAAAAAATATTCTGATTTTGGTGGAGGAAAAAAAAATAATCTGATTCAGAGTTTTTGTCATATAACCTATTGTTGAATTCTGGAAAAAAAATTCGCGCTTTGCGCGACAAAAAAATAAATATTCTAACGTGTTGTCCGAAAAAAAAATTCTGAACGAAGCAAAAAACCATAACCCCCCCCCCCCCCTCAAGTTAAATGGTCGGTCCCTTATGGCCCGACAGATAGTAAATTTGCAAATCCATTCAGATTGAACAAAGAGTTAACTCCCTTTTTTGTCTCTTTTCTTGTATAATATATTAATATTACTTATATCTTTTTTATTTGGACGGTGACCCACCAATCTTTGAATTTTATCTTTTTTAAGAAACATTTGGTGTATTACAAAACATCAGAAAATTCTATGGATTAGAAATTGATATGTTCATCAGATAAATGCATCCAATAACGTTTTTTCCTTCATTGTCTATAAATGTTGCCCCAAAATGCCATTTTCCCTTCAATTTTTAGATTAAAATTTTGATCTTGGAATACAGGTGACCCTCATTTTTTATCTTTTTTATTTGGAAGGGCATATTACAAGGAAGCTTACTTTAAAAAATAAAAAAAAATCTATAGATGGATAAAAAATTAAACACCCCATCTACCTTAAGGCATGGCCTACGTGACCAAAATCACTTTTGCACACGTCTGAGACGTGACGTCTCGCAATTATCGATTAACGTTTCCTTTTTTTCAAATTTCCATTGACCAGAACTTGGCAGAAGCAGACGTGAAATTTGGATTGGTAAAATTTTGTTAAATTTTCTTCATTTTATATGCAATTAACGACATTTTGCTGAAAACAGTTAAGAATAACATTGTTGCGTGTTTGTGCAATGTATTTTATACGAATTTATTTCTCTAGAACACAACAATACAATACAATACAATACAATACACATATTTTTATTTCCAATTAAGGAGCCCTTTCGGGCAGAACAATTAACAAAGAATTTAATACAATGATTATGGATTGATTACATTGATTGGAAGATGACAACATTTTATGAAACAAGACATCATTTGACTTGTGTAATCCTATCACATAGTACCTCGGGTGGCGATATTTACTATTTGTTTTCTATTTGTTGCCTCCGCATGAAATAAAAAATGAAAAAATCCCAATGAAAACGTAAAATATGAACATGGAATGCGAAGTCGTATGTTATATAGGACTGTTGACTTTGTGTTGTTCGCATGCAAACGTCCACGTAGATCACAGGGACTTGCTCCCGGCCTTTCGTTATCAATAATTTTAACCCTACTATCAATGATTATTGATAAGGGACCAACCATTTAACTTGAAGGGGGGGTGAGGTGTTATGGTTTTTTGTTTCGTTCAGAATTTTTTTTTTGTCGGGCAAAGCGCGAAATTTTTTTCCAGAATTTACCATCGTGTTATATTTTTATCGGTTTTCGTGCTATTATCGATTTTCAGATATAGCGATTAACAGTGTTTTAACCCTCCATTCATATGACGATTGGAATTTTCAAAGAATTGCTAGTTAAATATTTCTTTGTGCATAAGATTGTTTTTAAAGCCATTCTTGTATTTTAATATACTCTCGATTACCTGGCAACTTTTGGTGTCAGTAAAATGGCGGTATCTGTTTCCGTGGCAAATAAAAACAAGGCCGATATACGGGATGGAAACGAATATAAAATCCCGAAATGGCTGGTTTTAAAATTTCATGGTTCTGGCCATCTACCAAATCATACTACATCTAAATAAAATAACAGAATGTTTGAAAATGACCACTTTCAAAATTGTGTTTACTTTTGACGTTTGTTTTAGTGCTGAAACCACAATGCACTGCAAAGTGACATGTATTTTATATAAGAAACAGGCACATTTCAGTCGGCTCCTTTGTTTACAAATACGATCAGTGACCCCATGATAGTTACATGACAGGAAGAGCAGGTGTCTAAGAGGCAGACGACATAGTTCAATTTTATATAGCCCCTCTGGATTTTTTTCCAGCTACTTTATAAATGAAGTACATTTTTAGCATTACAAAAAGTATGGTTCAGTAGGTAGGTTCACTGTTTTTGGTACTTACGTCTTTAAAAGTAAACTTGATCATTTATTACAGATGTCAGCTTTCGTATTGTTTATGTTCCATAAATAGAAACCAGAAGACACGTCAAAAATAATGCGTGCGCTGTGGAAATCAAAATAAAATGGATACCACGAAAACAGATGACGCACGAAAACACATACCGTGACGATAACATTAGGTTATATGACAAAAACTCTGAATCAGATTTTTGTTTTTTTCATCCACCAAAATCAGAATATTTTTTTCAGCAACATTGGGAATCGGAATATTTTTTTAGAAAAAAACCATAACCCCCCCCCCCCTTCAAGTTAAATGGTCGTTCCCTTAAAAGAGGCATTAGCTATGATTTTGACCAAAAAGATTATATGTTTTGGAAATTGGTAAATAGCTTTAAAATGATGAAATAAAGGTAAATATTTCACATTAAACAACTTATCGTACCACTTTTCGTCTTTTGAGAACGAAAATTACCATCGATTTGTTATTTCCTTGCAAGCAAATAAATTGACCTCGCTTTCTCCGTATGCAACTGACCTTACTAGTGACAGGTAAAAACGATTAATTTGTATTTTGTCGCTTATTAACTGCAAACTTGCATGGTTGTTTGTCCGTAATTAACGCCGACTAAAAGCAGATTCACAGAAAATAAGAAATAAGTGCATTGTTGTATTGATTTAATGACGATTCAGAAAACTCCGTAAACAATGCCGATAATCAATAAGATGGCGTCCATTTCTTGATCATCTCAAAACACGAGCAGTTGCACCTTTTTTTTCCCGTTGCGCGTACATTTCATAACATTAAGTTACAGAAACAGTTATATTAAAGGCATCAATCATATCTGATAGTTTTTATGGGTAACAAAAATTTACGATTTTGGCAGATAATGGCCCTTTAATATTTAGGGGATGTCTGTCTTTCTTTCCCAAACCAGAAATATTTTTGACACGAAACAAGAATTTATTTTTATATGAACAAATTTAAATGTTATTTTTATTCAAATTAAAAAAAAAAGTTGCATCTTTCAGGTCACTATATTTTTTCTATTAAATTCGACGATTTTTTTTTTTACAAACAAAAATATACCCCACCCTCCAAAAGTTAAATGGTCAAATATCGAATATAGTATTAAATTATTTTTTCCGAGAGAGGTAAGAGACAAGAATAAAGAGTCATCAATTTATACACAAAATTCCTGAATTGTGGACATTTGTTTGATCTTTTTGTACTTGACAAAATGTGGTTACTGTTCAAAGAAGAGTTTGAAGATACCAAAGGGGTAATCAGAATCCGTATATCGAAGAAGAAGAGACAACACAATGGCCAAAAGAAAAAGTACAAACAACGATCTATAAAACATACACATAAACGTGCAAATAAAATATATGTATTGCTTTTTATTGCACATTTTCATTAGCTTCAAACCCAGGACTACACACCAAACATGGCAATCCCAAGCAATGCAAGTTTGAACCCATTTGAGACCCCGAAGCCCATTGCACACCTCGCTAGATTTGCTTAGAGCTCTGCATTTAAATCGTGTGCATAGTAGGGCATCCCCAACACTTTGGTAAGTGGGTGAGGAAAAAAAGGGGGGAGACTACTTCACTTGTTATGGCAGAAATTTAATTAGCAACTGGATTTTCAGCATGAAAGCAAAAACAAAATATTAAGTTGCCAGTCTCTGTGTTTGTTTGTTTTTATTTATTTACGTGTTATTTTTGCAAGCTTTCACCCCTCGTGTCAACTCCAAATGACCCCCCCCCCCCCTTCCGATTCCTTTCTAAAGCTTGATCTTCGCATCTGTAACCCTTTGCTACTCCACTGCATATGCATAATGCACAGAAAACATCGGATTGGACGAATAACAGTCGAGCTATTAGAGATTTAAAAAGTCGATATTTCAAGATTATATTGTATATTTTAATTTATTAAAAATGTTAAGATTTTTTTTATATAAATAATCAATGTCATAATATTTCTACTTGTAGATCCATCATGGAAACAATTTGTGGTCCATGTTCAGAAAAAAACAAAAGGCTTGCTGCTGAAAAATATTGTTGGGACTGTGAAGAAAAGCTATGCACAGAATGCGCTGAAGGGCATCTGCGGTGGAAGGCATTTAGATCTCATCATGTAATTGATTTGTCGTCGGTGGGATCAAGAATACCATCATCTTCTAAGATAAACTGTGAAATACACACAGACGTCCAGATTGATTATTTCTGTAGTCAACATGATGTTTTATGCTGTAGAGCTTGTCTCTTGGATAGCCATAGGTCTTGTGAGTCTGTTTTACCTTTAGACTCTGCTTCAAAGGACGTCAAAAATTCATCTTTACTTTCCGATACGTTAGAAGAACAAGATTATATGACTGAAACATTACAGAAAATAGAAGAAAATAGAAACGAGAATCAAAAATTACTGAAACAAAAGAAGTCTCTGATAATAAAACAAATCAGTGAAGCTAAATCAAAAGTTATAAAATATCTAGATGAGATTGAAGAGAGATTAATAACAGAAGTAGAGTCTGTACAGAAAAAAAATGAGGAGAAAATAAACAAGGAAAAACATAACATTTGTCAATTAACATCGATTTTAAAAGACAATAAACAAGAACTAGAATTCTTAAAAGACCACGGCTCTAATAATCAGCTATTTTTAACTTTACGAAAACAAATAACAATCATCCAGAAAACAGACAAGAAGATTCATGACATGTCGTCTGCTATTAATGAAATTGACATGGAGTTTAAAGAAATTAAGAATGTCAACATTGAAACAATCGGATCATTGTCACAAATTACCCGACCTTGTCCTATTAAATATAAATCAATGAAAGTACAACATCAACAGGTAGAAGTCGATAGAAGTCAAACACTGACCGAATTCATCAAAGAAGATGAAATTAATCTAACACGTGACGCACACTACTTGTTAACAGACATGGCTGTCACTTCTGACAACAAATTACTACTTTGTAATTATTTAGATAACAAGGTAGATATATACAAGGATTACAAAACCTATGAAGATAAAATATCGTTTACCAGTGGACCTTGGTGTATTACTGTAGTACCATGTACAGATAAAGCAGTAGTTACTCTTCTACAGGAGAAATCCATACAATTTATCAACACTACTAACAATACAAAGGACAACAAGATAAACATAGGAGAAGTGTGTTGGGGTGTCACTGCTGTAAAGGACAAAATTTACATCGGTGGAGTAAATAAAGTTATAATTCTAAATATAGATGGTTCATTTGTAAGAAAGATATCAACTCATGGTGGTGTTAATTACGACTTATTGTATAATGAAAGGAATGATCAGTTGTTGTTAAGACAGGGCGGGAGATTGTGTTGTATCAATTTAGATGGCCACGTTATATATAGATACGACATATCAGGACACCAAGGACTGGCTGTGGATCAACAAGGACATGTATACATAAGTGGAGAAGATTCACACGACATACACAGGTTGTCACCAGATGGAACATTCCGTGATATAGTATTAAGTAAACATGATGGTGTTGACAGACCACGGAGTATAACATTTAATAATGACTTTACAAAACTGTTCATTATAAATAATGGAGGTGAGTCTGTATTAGTTTATAGTTGTAAATGAAGGATTTTTATATTTTATAAATGAAGGATTTTTATATTTTATAAATGAAGGATTTTTATATTTTATAAATGAAGGATTTTTATATTTTATAAATGAAAGGATTTTTATATTTTATAAATGAAGGATTTTTATATTTTATAAATGAAGGATTTTTATATTTTATAAATGAAAGGATTTTTATATTTTGTGAAAATGGTGGTATTAACAAATCACATGGTATAACATTTAACAATAACTTTATAAAACTGTTCATTGTAGGTAGAGCTAAGACTGTATTATTTATTTCCATGAAAAAAACCTTTTATTATTGGTATGTAAAGTAGATAAATTATTGACATTAGATCTACTGAATTTTACTGATAATTATTTGTTTTTGACTATTGGAATATACAGTATAATAATCAATGGATTATTTCTAACATTATACCTTAGAATTGACACAACATTTAGAATTATTTAAAACATGTAGATCATTTAAAACATTTGATCATTTAGAGCCTTTGGATTATTTAGAGCAATTGATCATTTAGTATATTTGGATTATTTAAAAGATTTTGATTATTTAGAACATTTCATCATTTAGGACATTTGGATAATTTAGAACATTTGGATTATTTGGATTATTTAGAATATTTGGATTATTAAGAACATTTGGGTTATTTAAAACATTTGAAATATTTAGAATATTTTAGTTATTTAAAACATTTGGATTATTTAGAACATTTTAGTTATTTAGAACATTTTAGTTATTTAGAACATTTGGGTTATTTAGAACATTTTAGTTATTTAGAACATTTTAGTTATTTAGAACATTTGGGTTTTTTAGAACATTTTAGTTATTTAGAACATTTGGGTTATTTAGAACATTTTAGTTATTTAGAACATTTGGTTTTTTTTAGAACATTTGCATTATTTTTAACATTTGTGTCAACTATTTATGTTTTAACAATCTTATTTATATTTTGTATATTCTTTTCTTATTTTAGTTGTGAAAATCTACTAAGATTATATTGTATATAAAACTTAAATAAAAAGTATAATCTGTACAAACTCTCCATTGATTTTTATTTTTGGTGTTTAACGCCACTTTCAGCAATATTTCAGCTATTTCATGGCGACCAGTTTTAGTGGTTGAAGAAGCCGGAGAGAACCACCAACCATTGGCAAGCAACTGGTAAACTTTATCACTTGCGGCTGCGAGTCGAGTGCACCCTTTTTTGTAATTTACAAATCGGGGCACGAACCCACGCCGTATTGGTGATGGGCTTGTATGAGCTGTTGGATCCAACGACCTAACTCATTGAGCGACCTGGGCCCCTACAACGAGGGAACATCGTTATTATAAAGAATGTTATATTCTTGAACATTATACATATTATTTTTTTTAAATAAAGATACCATTAGCCGTAAAATGAAGGACAGAAAAATACCAAAAGAAAATGAACAAAAGGACAAACATGAACTACGAAACATTACACAGTTTAAAATGAACCTGACTAAAAACCGGGGGTGATCCCAGGTACTCTGGAAGGGTGGGCATATGTTTTTTACAAATTGATGCACACAATCACTTGACATCTGTCGTCCGTCTCTTTGTCATGATCGTCCTAGACAACCTAATCTAGAGTGTCATGGATGTTGTCGTTTGTAATCATCTGTTGTTGTCTCATGCACCCGTTTCATATTTAATCTTCTAATCTGAATCGTTGACACAGATTGAATCAAACTTGGCAGGGTTGATTTTCAATTATCTGATTTGCTATGAATCTAAACTCAAATATGATTCTGATTGGCTGACATGTAAAAACAAACTTCAAAATAACATGACATGAAATTGGTAATTGTAGGAATGTTTCTTTGCATCATGTTTCATATGACCGCAATATGTGGTCGTGTTATGATTGGGTTGTTGTTGTCTTCCGTCAGTAAACACAATATGTGGTCGTGTTATGATTGGGTTGTTGTTGTCTTCCGTCAGTAAACACAATATGTGGTCGTGTTAAGATTGGGTTGTTGTCGTTGTCTTCCGTCAGTAAAGACAATATGTGGTCGTGTTATGATTGGATTGTCGTTGATGTCGTCTGTCAGTAAACACAATATGTGGTCGCATTATGATTGTGTTGTTGTTGTCTTCTGTCTGTAAACACAATATGTGGTCGTATTATGATTGGGTTGTCGTTGTTGTCGTCCGTCAGTTAACACAATATGTGGTCGTATTATGATTGGGTTTATTGTCTTCCGTCAGTAAACACAATATCTGGTCGTGTTATGATTGGGTTGTCGTTCTTGTCGTTCGTCAGTAAACACAATATGTGGTCGTATTATGATTGGGTTTATTGTCTTCTGTCAGTAAACACAATATGTGGTCGTGTTATGATTGGGTTGTCGTTGTCTTCCGTCAGTAAACACAATTTGTGGTCGTATTATGATTGGGTTGTCGTTGTCTTGCGTCAGTAAACACAATATGTGGTCGTGTTATGATTGGGTTGTCGTTGTCTTCCGTCGGTAAACACAATATGTGGTCGTATTATGATTGGGTTGTCGTTGTTGTCGTCCGTCAGTAAGCACAATACGTGGTCGTGTTATGATTGGGTTGTCGTTGTCGTCTGTCATTAAACACAATATGTGGTCATATTATGATTGGGTTGTTGTTCTCGTCCGTCAGTAAACACAATATGTGGTCGTATCATGATTGGGTTGTCGTTCTTGTCGTCCGTCAGTAAACACAATATGTGGTCGTATTATGATGTGGTCGTGTTATGATTGGGTTGTCGTTGTCTTCCGTCAGTAAACACAATTTGTGGTCGTATTATGATTGGGTTGTCGTTGTCTTCCGTCAGTAAACACAATATGTGGTCGTGTTATGATTGCGTTGTCGTTGTCTTCCGTCGGTAAACACAATATGTGGTCGTATTATGATTGGGTTGTCGTTGTCTTCCGTCAGTAAACACAATATGTGGTCGTGTTATGATTGGGTTGTCGTTGTCTTCCGTCAGTAAACACAATATGTGTCGTATTATGATTGGGTTGTCGTTGTCTTCCGTCAGTAAACACAAGATGTGGTCGTATTATGATTGGGTTGTCGTTGTCTTCCGTCAGTAAACACAATATGTGGTCGTATTATGATTGGGTTGTCGTTGTCTTCCGTCAGTAAACACAATATGTGGTCGTATTATGATTGGGTTGTCATTGTCGTCCGTCAGTAAACATAATATGTGTCGTATTATGATTGGGTTGTCGTTGTTGTCCATCAGTGAACACAATATGTGGTCACATTATGATTGGGTTGTCGTTGTCTTCCGTCAGTAAACACAATATGTGGTTGTATTATGACTGGGTTGTCGTCCGTCAGTAAACACAATATGTGGTCGTATTATGATTGGGTTGTTGTTGTCGTCCATCAGTAAACACAATATGTGGTCGTATTATGATTGGGTTGTCATTGTCGTTCGTCAGTAAACACAATATGTGGTCGTGTTATGATTGGGTTGTCGTTGTTGTCATCTGTCAGTAAACACAATATGTGGTCGCATTATGATTGTGTTGTTGTTGTCTTCCATCAGTAAACACAATATGTGGTCGCATTATGATTGTGTTGTTGTTGTCTTCCGTCTGTAAACACAATATGTGGTCGTCTTATGATTGGGCTGTCATTTTCTTCCGTCAGTAAACACAATATGTGGTCGTATTATGATTGGGTTGTCGTTGTGGTCCGTCAGTAAACACAATATGTGGTCGTATTATGATTGGGTTGTCGTTGTCGTCCGTCAGTAAACACAATATGTGGTCGTATTATGATTGGGTTGTCGTTGTTGTCGTCCGTCAGTAAGCACAATACGTGGTCGTGTTATGATTGGGTTGTCGTTGTTGTCGTCTGTCATTAAACACAATATGTGGTCATATTATGATTGGGTTGTCGTTCTCGTCCGTCAGTAAACACAATATGTGGTCGTATCATGATTGGGTTGTCGTTCTTGTTTTCCGTCAGTAAATACAATATGTGGTCGTATTAGGATTGGGTTTATTGTCTTCCGTCAGTAAACACAATATGTGGTCGTGTTATGATTGGGTTGTCGTTGTCTTCCGTCAGTAAACACAATATGTGGTCGTATTATGATTGGGTTGTCGTTGTCTTCCGTCAGTAAACACAATATGTGGTCGTATTATGATTGGGTTGTCGTTGTCTTCCGTCAGTAAACACAATATGTGGTCGTATTATGATTGGGTTGTCGTTGTCTTCCGTCAGTAAACACAATATGTGGTTGTATTATGATTGGATTGTCGTTGTCTTCCGTCAGTAAACACAATATGTGGTCGTATTATGATTGGGTTGTCATTTTCGTCCGTCAGTAAACATAATATGTGTCGTATTATGATTGGGTTGTCGTTGTCTTCCGTCAGTAAACACAATATGTGGTCGCATTATGATTGGGTTGTCGTTGTCTTCCGTCAGTAAACACAATATGTGGTCGTATTATGATTGGGTTGTCGTTGTCTTCCGTCAGTAAACACAATATGTGGTCGTATTATGATTGGGTTGTCATTGTCGTCCGTCAGTAAACATAATATGTGTCGTATTATGATTGGGTTGTCGTTGTTGTTGTCCGTCAGTAAACACAATATGTGGTCACATTATGATTGGGTTATCGTTGTCTTCCGTCAGTAAACACAATATGTGGTTGTATTATGACTGGGTTGTCGTCCGTCAGTAAACACAATATGTGGTCGTATTATGATTGGGTTGTTGTTGTCGTCCATCAGTAAACACAATATGTGGTCGTATTATGATTGGGTTGTCATTGTCGTCCGTCAGTAAACACAATATGTGGTCGTGTTATGATTGGGTTGTCGTTGTTGTCGTCTGTCAGTACACACAATATGTGGTCGCATTATGATTGTGTTGTTGTTGTCTTCCGTCAGTAAACAAATATGTGGTCGCATTATGATTGTGTTGTTGTTGTCTTCCGTCTGTAAACACAATATGTGGTCGTGTTATGATTGGGTTGTCGTGTCTTCCGTCGGTAAGCACAATATGTGGTCGTCTTATGATTGGGCTGTCATTTTCTTCCGTCAGTAAATACAATATGTGGTCGTATTATGATTGGATTGTCGTTGTCGTCCGTCAGTAAACACAATATGTGGTCGTATTATGATTGGGTTGTCGTTGTCGTCCATCAGTAAACACAATATGTGGTCGTATTATGTTTGGGTTGTCGTTGTCCTCCGTCAGTAAACACAATATGTGGTCGTATTATGATTGGGTTGTCGTTGTTGTCGTCTGTCAGTTAACACAATATGTGGTCGTATTATGATTGGGTTTATTGTCTTCCGTCAGTAAACACAATATCTGGTCGTGTTATGATTGGGTTGTGGTTGTTGTCGTCCGTCAGTAAGCACAATACGTGGTCGTGTTATGATTGGGTTGTCGTTGTTGTCGTCTGTCATTAAATACAATATGTGGTCATATTATGATTGGGTTGTCGTTCTCGTCCGTCAGTAAACACAATATGTGGTCATATCATGATTGGGTTGTCGTTCTTGTTTTCCGTCAGTAAATACAACATGTGGTCGTATTATGATTGGGTTTATTGTCTTCCGTCAGTAAACACAATATGTGGTCGTGTTATGATTGGGTTGTCATTGTCTTCCGTCAGTAAACACAATTTGTGGTCGTATTATGATTGGGTTGTCGTTGTCTTCCGTCAGTAAACACAATATGTGGTCGTGTTATGATTGGGTTGTCGTTGTCTTCCGTCGGTAAACACAATATGTGGTCGTTTTATGATTGGGTTGTCGTTGTCTTCCGTCTGTAAACACAATATGTGGTCGTCTTATGATTGGGCTGTCATTTTCTTCCGTCAGTAAACACAATATGTGGTCGTATTATGATTGGGTTGTCGTTGTCTTCTGTCAGTAAACACAATAATATGTGGTCGTATTATGATTGGGTTGTCGTTGTCGTACGTCAGTAAACACAATATGTGGTCGTATTATGTTTGGGTTGTCGTTGTCGTCCGTCAGTAAACACAATATGTGGTCGTATTATGATTGGGTTGTCGTTGTTGTCGTCCGTCAGTAAGCACAATACGTGGTCGTGTTATGATTGGGTTGTCGTTGTTGTCGTCTGTCATTAAACACAATATGTGGTCATATTATGATTGGGTTGTCGTTCTCGTCCGTCAGTAAACACAATATGTGGTCGTATCATGATTGGGTTGTCGTTCTTGTTTTCCGTCAGTAAATACAATATGTGGTCGTATTATGATTGGGTTTATTGTCTTCCGTCAGTAAACACAATATGTGGTCGTGTTATGATTGGGTTGTCGTTGTCTTCCGTCAGTAAACACAATTTGTGGTCGTATTATGATTGGGTTGTCGTTGTCTTCCGTCAGTAAACACAATATGTGGTCGTGTTATGATTGGGTTGTCGTTGTCTTCCGTCGGTAAACACAATATGTGGTCGTATTATGATTGGGTTGTCGTTGTCTTCCGTCAGTAAACACAATATGTGGTCGTGTTATGATTGGGTTGTCGTTGTCTTCCGTCAGTAAACACAATATGTGGTTGTATTATGATTGGATTGTCGTTGTCTTCCGTCAGTAAACACAATATGTGGTCGTATTATGATTGGGTTGTCATTTTCGTCCGTCAGTAAACATAATATGTGTCGTATTATGATTGGGTTGTCGTTGTTGTTGTCCGTCAGTAAACACAATATGTGGTCGCATTATGATTGGGTTGTCGTTGTCTTCCGTCAGTAAACACAATATGTGGTCGTATTATGATTGGGTTGTCGTTGTCTTCCGTCAGTAAACACAATATGTGGTCGTATTATGATTGGATTGTCGTTGTCTTCCGGCAGTAAACACAATATGTGGTCGTATTATGATTGGGTTGTCATTGTCGTCCGTCAGTAAACATAATATGTGTCGTATTATGATTGGGTTGTCGTTGTTGTTGTCCGTCAGTAAACACAATATGTGGTCACATTATGATTGGGTTATCGTTGTCTTCCGTCAGTAAACACAATATGTGGTTGTATTATGACTGGGTTGTCGTCCGTCAGTAAACACAATATGTGGTCGTATTATGATTGGGTTGTTGTTGTCGTCCATCAGTAAACACAATATGTGGTCATATTATGATTGGGTTGTCATTGTCGTCCGTCAGTAAACACAATATGTGGTCGTGTTATGATTGGGTTGTCGTTGTTGTCGTCTGTCAGTACACACAATATGTGGTTGCATTATGATTGTGTTGTTGTTGTCTTCCGTCAGTAAACAAATATGTGGTCGCATTATGATTGTGTTGTTGTTGTCTTCCGTCTGTAAACACAATATGTGGTCGTGTTATGATTGGGTTGTCGTGTCTTCCGTCGGTAAGCACAATATGTGGTCGTCTTATGATTGGGCTGTCATTTTCTTCCGTCAGTAAATACAATATGTGGTCGTATTATGATTGGATTGTCGTTGTCGTCCGTCAGTAAACACAATATGTGGTCGTATTATGATTGGGTTGTCGTTGTCGTCCGTCAGTAAACACAATATGTGGTCGTATTATGTTTGGGTTGTCGTTGTCCTCCGTCAGTAAACACAATATGTGGTCGTATTATGATTGGGTTGTCGTTGTTGTCGTCCGTCAGTTAACACAATATGTGGTCGTATTATGATTGGGTTTATTGTCTTCCGTCAGTAAACACAATATCTGGTCGTGTTATGATTGGGTTGTCGTTGTTTTCGTCTGTCATTAAATACAATATGTGGTCATATTATGATTGGGTTGTCGTTCTCGTCCGTCAGTAAACACAATATGTGGTCATATCATGATTGGGTTGTCGTTCTTGTTTTCCGTCAGTAAATACAACATGTGGTCCTATTATGATTGGGTTTATTGTCTTCCGTCAGTAAACACAATATGTGGTCGTGTTATGATTGGGTTGTCATTGTCTTCCGTCAGTAAACACAATTTGTGGTCGTATTATGATTGGGTTGTCGTTGTCTTCCGTCAGTAAACACAATATGTGGTCGTGTTATGATTGGGTTGTCGTTGTCTTCCGTAGGTAAACACAATATGTGGTCGTTTTATGATTGGGTTGTCGTTGTCTTCCGTCAGTAAACACAATATGTGGTCGTGTTATGATTGGGTTGTTGTTGTCTTCCGTCAGTAAACACAATATGTGGTCGTATTATGATTGGGTTGTCGTTGTCTTCCATCAGTAAACACAATATGTGGTTGTATTATGATTGGATTGTCGTTGTCTTCCGTCAGTAAACACAATATGTGTTCGTATTATGACTGGGTTGTCGTCCGTCAGTAAACACAATATGTGGCCGTATTATGATTGGGTTGTTGTTGTCGTCCGTCAGTAAACACAATATGTGGTCGTATTATGATTGGGTTGTCATTGTCGTTCGTCAGTAAACACAATATGTGGTCGTGTTATGATTGGGTTGTGGTTGTCTTCCGTCAGTAAACACAATATGTGGTCGTATTATGATTGGGTTGTCGTTGTCTTCCGTCAGTAAACACAATATGTGGTTGTATTATGATTGGATTGTCGTTGTCTTCCGTCAGTAAACACAATATGTGGTCGTATTATGATTGGGTTGTCATTTTCGTCCGTCAGTAAACATAATATGTGTCGTATTATGATTGGGTTGTCGTTGTTGTTGTCCGTCAGTAAACACAATATGTGGTCGCATTATGATTGGGTTGTCGTTGTCTTCCGTCAGTAAACACAATATGTGGTTGTATTATGATTGGGTTATCATTGTTGTCGTCCGTCAGTAAACACAATATGTGGTCGTATTATGACTAGGTTGTCGTCCGTCAGTAAACACAATATGTGGTCGTATTATGATTGGGTTGTTGTTGTCGTCCATCAGTAAACACAATATGTGGTCGTATTATGATTGGTTTGTCATTGTCGTCCGTCAGTAAACACAATATGTGGTCGTGTTATGATTGGGTAGTCATTGTCGTCCGTCAGTAAACACAATATGTGGTCGTATTATGATTGGGTTGTCGTTGTCGTCCGTTAGTAAACACAATATGTGGTCGCATTATGATTGGGTTGTCGTCACTCAATGTCTTCCGTCAGTAAACAGAATATGTGGTTGTATTATGATTGGGTTGTCGTTGTTGACTTCAGTCAGTAAACACAATATGTGTTCGTATTATGACTGGGTTGTCGTCCGTCAGTAAACACAATATGTGGTCGTATTATGATTGGGTTGTTGTTGTCGTCCGTCAGTAAACACAATATGTGGTCGTATTATGATTGGGTTGTCATTGTCGTTCGTCAGTAAACACAATATGTGGTCATATTATGATTGGGTCGTTGTTGTCGTCCATCAGTAAACACAATATGTGGTCGTATTATGATTGGTTTGTCATTGTCATCGTCAGTAAACACAATATGTGGTCGTATTATGATTGGGTTGTCGTTTTTGTCGTTCGTCAGTAAACACAATATGTGGTCGTATTATGATTGGGTTGTCCTTGTTGTCGTCCGTCAGTTAACACAATATGTCGTCGTGTTATGATTGGGTTGTCGTTGTTGTCGTCTATCAGTAAACACAATATGTGGTCATATTATCATTGGGTTGTCGTTGTTGTCGTCCATCAGTAAACACAATATGTGGTCGTATTATGATTGGGTTGTCGTTGCTGTCGTCCGTCAGTTAACACAATATGTGGTCGTATTATGATTGGGGTGTCGTTGTTGTCGTCCGTCAGTAAGCACAATATGTGGTCGTGTTATGATTGGGTTGTCGTTGTTGTCGTCTGTCAGTAAACACAATATGTGGTCATATTATGATTGGGTTGTCGTTCTCGTCCGTCAGTAAACACAATATGTGGTCGTATTATGATTGGGTTTATTGTCTTCCGTCAGTAAACACAATATGTTGTCGTATTTTGATTGTGTTGTTGTTGTCTTCCGTCAGTAAACACAATATGTGGTCGTGTTATGATTGGCTTGTCGTTGTCTTCCGTCAGTAAACACAATATGTGGTCGTGTTATGATTGGGTTGTCGTTGTCTTCCGTCAGTAAACACAATATGTGGTCTTGTTATGATTGGGTTGTCGTCTTCCGTCGCTAAACACAATATGTGGTCGTATTATGATTGGGTTGTCGTTTTCTTCCGTCAGTAAACACAATATGTGGTCGTGTTATGATTGGGTTGTCGTTGTCTTCCGTCAGTAAACACAATATGTGGTCGTATTATGATTGGGTTGTCGTTGTCTTCCGTCAGTAAACACAATATGTGGTCGTATTATGATTGGGTTGTCATTGTCGTCTGTCAGTAAACACAATATGTGTCGTATTATGATTGGGTTGTCGTTGTTGTCCGTCAGTAAACACAATATGTGGTCGCATTATGATTGGGTTGTCGTTTTCTTCCGTCAGTAAACACAATATGTGGTCATATTATGATTGGGTTGTCATTGTCGTCCGTCAGTTAACACAATATGTGGTCGTATTATGATTGGGTTTATTGTCTTCCGTCAGTAAACACAATATCTGGTCGTGTTATGATTGGGTTGTCGTTGTTGTCGTCCGTCAGTTAGCACAATACGTGGTCGTGTTATGATTGGGTTGTCGTTGTTGTCGTCTGTCATTAAACACAATATGTGGTCATATTATGATTGGGTTATCGTTCTCGTCCGTGAGTAAACACAATATGTGGTCGTATCATGATTGGGTTGTCGTTCTTGTTGTCCGTCAGAAAACACAATATGTGGTCGTATTATGATTGGGTTTATTGTCTTCAGTCAGTAAACACAATATGTGGTCGTGTTATGATTGGGTTGTCGTTGTCTTCCGTCAGTAAACACAATTTGTGGTCGTATTATGATTGGGTTGTCGTTGTCTTCCGTCAGTAAACACAATATGTGGTCGTGTTATGATTGGGTTGTCGTTGTCTTCCGTCGGTAAACACAATATGTGGTCGTATTATGATTGGGTTGTTGTCTTCCGTGAGTAAACATAATATGTGGTCATGTTATGATTGGGTTGTCGTTGTCTTCCGTCAGTAAACACAATATGTGGTCGTATTATGATTGGGTTGTCGTTGTCTTCCGTCAGTAAACACAATATGTGGTTGTATTATGATTGGATTGTCATTGTCTTCCGTCAGTAAACACAATATGTGGTCGTATTATGATTGGGTTGTCATTGTCGTCCGTCAGTAAACATAATATGTGTCGTTTTATGATTGGGTTGTCGTTGTTGTTGTCCGTCAGTAAACACAATATGTGGTCGCATTATGATTGGGTTGTCATTTTCTTCCGTCAGTAAACACAATATGTGGTTGTATTATGATTGGGTTGTCATTGTTGTCGTCCATCAGTAAACACAATATGTGGTCGTATTATGACTGGGTTGTCGTCCGTCAGTAAACACAATATGTGGTCGTATTATGATTGGGTTGTTGTTGTCGTCCATCAGTAAACACAATATGTGGTCGTATTATGATTGGGTTGTCATTGTCGTCCGTCAGTAAACACAATATGTGGTCGTGTTATGATTGGGTTGTCGTTGTTGTCGTCTGTCAGTAAACACAATATGTGGTCGCATTATGATTGTGTTGTTGTTGTCTTCCGTCAGTAAACACAATATGTGGTCGTATTATGATTGGGTTGTCGTTTTTGTCGTTCGTCAGTAAACACAATATGTGTTCGTATTATGATTGGGTTGTCGTTGTTGTCGTCCGTCAGTAAACACAATATGTGGTCGTATTATGATTGGGTTGTCGTTTTCATCCGGCAGTTAACACAATATGTGGTCGTGTTATGATTGGGTTGTCGTTGTTGTCGTCTATCAGTAAACACAATATGTGGTCATATTATCATTGGGTTGTCGTTGTTGTCGTCCATCAGTAAACACAATATGTGGTCGTATTATGATTGGGTTATCGTTGCTGTCGTCCGTCAGTAAGCACAATATGTGGTCGTGTTATGATTGGGTTGTCGTTGTTGTCGTCTGTCAGTAAACACAATATGTGGTCATATTATGATTGGGTTGTCGTTCTCGTCCGTCAGTAAACACAATATGTGGTAGTATTATGATTGGGTTGTCGTTGTTGTCGTCCGTCAGTAAGCACAATATGTGGTCGTATTATGATAGGGTTTATTGTCTTCCGTCAGTAAACACAATATGTTGTCGTATTTTGATTGTGTTGTTGTTGTCTTCCGTCAGTAAACACAATATGTGGTCGTGTTATGATTGGGTTGTCGTTGTCTTCCATCAGTAAACACAATATGTGGTCGTGCTATGATTGGGTTGTCGTTGTCTTCCGTCGCTAAACACAATATGTGGTCGTATTATGATTGGGTTATCATTTTCTTCCGTCAGTAAACACAATATGTGGTCGTGTTATGATTGGGTTGTCGTTGTCTTCCGTCAGTAAACACAATATGTGGTTGTATTATGATTGGGTTGTCATTGTCTTCCGTCAGTAAACACAATATGTGGTCGTATTATGAATGGGTTGTCATTGTCGTCCGTCAGTAAACACAATATGTGTCGTATTATGATTGGGTTGTCGTTGTTGTCGTCCGTCAGCAAACACAATATGTGGTCGCATTATGATTGGGTTGTCGTTTTCTTCCGTCAGTAAACACAATATGTGGTCGTATTATGATTGGGTTGTCGTTTTTGTCGTTCGTCAGTAAACACAATATGTGTTCGTATTATGATTGGGTTGTCGTTGTTGTCGTCCGTCAGTAAACACAATATGTGGTCGTATTATGATTGGGTTGTCGTTTTCATCCGGCAGTTAACACAATATGTGGTCGTGTTATGATTGGGTTGTCGTTGTTGTCGTCTATCAGTAAACACAATATGTGGTCATATTATCATTGGGTTGTCGTTGTTGTCGTCCATCAGTAAACACAATATGTGGTCGTATTATGATTGGGTTATCGTTGCTGTCGTCCGTCAGTAAACACAATATGTAGTCGTATTATGATTGGGTTGTCGTTGTTGTCGTCCGTCAGTAAGCACAATATGTGGTCGTGTTATGATTGGGTTGTCGTTGTTGTCGTCTGTCAGTAAACACAATATGTGGTCATATTATGATTGGGTTGTCGTTCTCGTCCGTCAGTAAACACAATATGTGGTAGTATTATGATTGGGTTGTCGTTGTTGTCGTCCGTCAGTAAGCACAATATGTGGTCGTATTATGATAGGGTTTATTGTCTTCCGTCAGTAAACACAATATGTTGTCGTATTTTGATTGTGTTGTTGTTGTCTTCCGTCAGTAAACACAATATGTGGTCGTGTTATGATTGGGTTGTCGTTGTCTTCCATCAGTAAACACAATATGTGGTCGTGTTATGATTGGGTTGTCGTTGTCTTCCGTCGCTAAACACAATATGTGGTCGTATTATGATTGGGTTATCATTTTCTTCCGTCAGTAAACACAATATGTGGTCGTGTTATGATTGGGTTGTCGTTGTCTTCCGTCAGTAAACACAATATGTGGTTGTATTATGATTGGGTTGTCATTGTCTTCCGTCAGTAAACACAATATGTGGTCGTATTATGAATGGGTTGTCATTGTCGTCCGTCAGTAAACACAATATGTGTCGTATTATGATTGGGTTGTCGTTGTTGTCGTCCGTCAGTAAACACAATATGTGGTCGCATTATGATTGGGTTGTCGTTTTCTTCCGTCAGTAAACACAATATGTGGTCATATTATGATTGGGTTGTCATTGTCGTCCGTCAGTAAACACAATATGTGGTCGTATTATGATTGGGTCGTTGTTGTCGTCCGTCAGTAAACACAATATGTGGTCGCATTTTGATTGTGTTGTTGTTTTCCGTCAGTAAACACAATATGTGGTCGTATTATGATTGGGTTGTCGTCTTCCGTCTGTAAACACAATATGTGGTCGTGTTATCATTGGGTTGTCATTGTCTTCCGTCTGTAAGCACAATATGTGGTCGTCTTATGATTGGGTTGTCATTGTCTTCCGTCAGTAAACACAATATGTGGTCGTATTATGATTGGGTAGTCATTGTCGTCCGTCAGTAAACACAATATGTGGTCGTATTATGATTGGGTTGTCGTTGTCGTCCGTCAGTAAACACAATATGTGGTCGCATTATGATTGGGTTGTCGTTGTCTTCCGTCTGTAAACACAATATGTAGTTGTATTATGATTGGGTTGTCGTTGTTGACGTCCGTCAGTAAACACAATATGTGGTCGTATTATGATTGGGTTGTTGTTGTCGTCCATCAGTAAACACAATATGTGGTCATATTATGATTGGGTTCTCATTGTCGTCCGTCAGTAAACACAATATGTGGTCGTATTATGATTGGGTTGTCGTTGTCGTCCGTCAGTAAACACAATATGTGGTCGCATTATGATTGGGTTGTCGTTGTCTTCCGTCTGTAAACACAATATGTAGTTGTATTATGATTGGGTTGTCGTTGTTGACGTCCGTCAGTAAACACAATATGCGGTCGTATTATGATTGGGTTGTTGTTGTCGTCCATCAGTAAACACAATATGTGGTCATATTATGGTTGGGTTGTCATTGTCGTCCGTCAGTAAACACAAAATGTGGTCGTATTATGATTGGGTCGTTGTTGTCATCCGTCAGTAAACACAATATGTGGCCTTATTATAATTGGGTTGTAATTGTCGTCCGTCAGTAAACACAATATGTGGTCGTATTATGATTGGGTTGTTGTTGTTGTCGTCATCAGTAAACACAATATGTGGTCGTATTATGATTGGGTTGTCGTTGTTGTCGTCCGTCAGTAAACACAATATGTGGTCGTATTATGAATGGGTTGTCGTTGTTGTCGTCTGTCAGTTAACACAATATGTGGTCGTGTTATGATTGGGTTGTCGTTGTTGTCGTATATCAGTAAACACAATATGTGGTCATATTATGATTGGGTTGTCGTTGTTGTCGTCCATCAGTAAACACAATATGTGGTCGTATTATGATTGGGTTGTCGTTGTTGTCGTCCGTCAGTAAACACAATATGTGGTCGTATTATGATTGGGTTTATTGTCTTCCGTCAGTAAACACAATATGTGGTCGTATTATGATTGGGTTGTCGTTGTCTTCCGTCAGTAAACACAATATGTGGTCGTATTATGATTGGGTTGTCGTTGTTGTCGTCCCTCAGTTAACACAATATGTGGTCATGTTATGATTGGGTTGTCGTTTTTGTCGTCTATCAGTAAACACAATATGTGGTCGTGTTATGATTGGGTTGTCGTTGTTGTCGTCCGTCAGTAAACACAATATGTGGTCGTATTATGTTTCGGTTTCACTAGGGACATCAAAATCCTAATTTCCTTGGCTGTATATATATATATATACGCGATCGAGTTGAGAAAAATTGGATGTTTGTTTTCATAATATGTTTTTATACTCCGACTTTAAATAAAATTTGTATCTGTATCTGTATTAATTTCCGTCAGGAAGTGCTAATTATTCGCACTTTTCAGCGGAGATTCCATGTGAAATGTAGGGATTTATACACAATAATGGAGATTTGAATCAAATCGAGAGATTTATACATGCATCGAGAGATTATAACCTGTATCGGTAAATTATTACTTCGTAGTTCAATTTCATACTTTATTTGGCAGGATTTAATCGATAATCTTTATATATATATATAGATGTTTACATTTATCGATTTTTTACGGATGGGTACGTATATATATACGCGATCGAGTTGAGAAAAATTGGATGTTTGTTTTCATTTAGTTATGTATCGACAGCTATAGTGCATTTATGAATAAAATATGTTTAAAATGAAATAGTGTATTTACCGTTGGCAGAAGTAAAAAAAAACGAATTCGCAACAAATGAAAACGGAATACATATTTCACGGCTGACAAAAAATAATAAACGTAATTTACACATTTCACCAAGATCGAGTTTATCAGCCGGTTTAATTTTCATGAATTAAATGATGAATGTTGAAATAAAAATTCCTTCTATGTTTTCTTAAGACTCTTTATTCTCAAATAAACCATACATTACAATGGTATAGAGAAGTTACATATAAAAATACAACACAACACACACATGACAAATAAATAACAGATACACAAATACAATATTTACATTACAACATGTTTGTGTAATGATCGATCGCGAGAGCTATATATAGCACACAGGTAAGTTATATATTTTAGCTGCAGTATATTAATATGTATATTTTTTTTTTACAGACATTTCAAAATATAAAATCGTTTGTTTTGTGTTATACCACAAGTTAGTTTTTATCTTATAATTTTTAGTTCTTTTTTCATTAAACCTTAATTATCATTATTTCTGTATAGTGTACATGTACTAACAACTGTTTTCACTAACAAAACAATTTCTTTTACAAGTTAATTGCTAACCCTTTCATTTGTATAGACAACAGAATATAATTATTGATTTTTGCAGGTGCATACGTGTATATGTATCGACGGCCTGTTGACAGAAAATAAAAACCGAATACACATTTCTCCCAGGTCGAGTTTTAAATTTAACAGACTATTTTAATGAATATATATATGCTATCAAGTTATAATGAAGAATGTTGTATTAATCCTGGCGTTTGTTTGGATATTACGCCGTGGTTTTTTTTTTAGCGGTTTTTGTACTGCACGAAATCGCGGACAAAATATAGTAGAATGATCATGACCCGATCAAGTGAGTTAAAGTATATCACATAGTGTAATTATTGTAGCTATTAATTATCTGTGTATATTTAAAACCATGTTTGCTTTTTATTTTTAATGCTTAAGTATAATTGTCTTTAGTGCTTTTTCGGGAAACTGCATATATTTCTTTTATTTTACAGATATTTCAAGAAAAGGTATCAAAATATTAAATAGTTTGTTTTATGTTATTTTGTTATTACCTTCCATTCAGTTTTTGTTATTATTATTTTCTGTTGCGTTTTTATCAGTTATTTTTTATTTCCCTTTTAGTTAATATAATTTCTCTAATTTTTCGACTATTTTCATTTTTGGAGATTTCCAGTTGGATGACGTTTTTTATGTGGATTTTGTTTTACCTGCATTAGTGGGGTTTCGGGTCCGTTCTCCCTGATAATTATATATATGTAGGGTATTAAAAATAAACAAAGTATAAATGATATTTGATGTTTACAAATATTAAATTGAGAAATTTTAACAAGTGTATGTTTCGATTATGAGCAAAGTTAAACATTTCAGTCCCTTGGAATAAGTAAAGCAGATATATATTTATATATACGCAAAGATAAGTGAATTAAGAGTCGGTAGAACGATCGATCTTTTGTAAAATTGATTAAAAAAATCACTCATACTCGAGTGCGGTAGATTGTGGGTTCAAGCCCCAGTCGGGATAAAATCAAAGACTATAAACTTGGTATTTGTTGCTTCTCCGCTAAGTACCCAACATTAAGGAGAAAGAGCAACGACTAGTTAGCTCAGAATCAGGATAACGAGTCCGAGTGGGGCGACATGTCTATCCGTGGACTTGTTTCAGTGAGCTAGCACTATAAAAATTCAATCCAGCGTATTGGTCTATAGCTAGTACAAAGCGGACATCATCATCTCATTGAAAATTAACATGTTCTCGCCATGATATAGCTGAAAAATTGCTGCATTGGCGTTAAATAACAATGATCACCACTCACTCTTTATTAAATTATCGTGTTTCAAAATTGCAAGCTAAATAAAGAACACGACCTATATAGTCCAACATTTAACCCTCATAATTAGATTTGGTAATTCTGTAATTGATTTGTAATCGTGTTTTCGATTGATTTTTTTTTTTTTTTTTTTTTAGAAAACTGCAAGTTGTATAGTTTTTAAATAATCAGTAATGCGGTGTCAAACTTATATATCAAATTTAGTGTACAGATCCCACCAAGTGTATCAACGATCATACTCTCAGGTCGGACACGAGTTTTGTCGGACTTGAAGAGAGTGTCGCTCTTAAAATTGTCCGACAAAATCGTCCGACAAAATCCTCCCATGTCGGAGTGAGAGTCTCCACTCTCAGATAGTTAAACTGTTAACAGGAAACGTCCACAAATTCTGCTAACCAATAAATTCGTGCATAAAGAAACATGCGTATCTTAGTAAAGCTGAAGTAAATGAGTGATATACAGTACGGAAAGTATAGATATGCTAACGACCGTCACGGGCGATATATACAATAATATCCATGAATAAAATGTATTAACATGCAGTACCCATGTTTTAAGTGCACTAGAAGTGAATATTAATATGCCCCTATGTACTCGCGACAATCGATGCCAAGGCCCTTTCACTTGCTGCAGACAGTTGCCGGTTTACATATCGGGTGCGTTTGCTCTTTTACGTGTTTGTCAAATGTAGGGCGAACGAACCCGGGTAAATTATTCTAATTTACTTAAAAAATAAATTTATATTTTTTTCTTTCTTGCATATGTGTATAAATATCTTAATAAAATAAATACATTTACGGTGAGAAATTATTATACGTCATGATATCGTTATTTAGGTAAATACTTATTAGACAGATTTTTTTTAAAACCATTTTTGTCTTTTTAATTGATAACTGACCCAAGCTAAATAAATGAAATGTGACTTAATGTGTTAATTATATAAATCCTTGCCTTCTATAAATTTTAATTTCTTATCTAATTCTTATTCTTATTTTAACAATATGGTCAGGTTGTTATTTTCATTGAATGGCATCTCAAAATAGATGGCTTCACAGTAGGGGCTCTTCCTGTATATTGGTTACATCCTGTATATTACAACTGACAGCTAATGCATGACAAACAATTTTAATCAGCCATCATTATCATAAAATACATTTTTTTAATCTTTATTTTGATAATGACACCTAATTCTCATCACCTAATCCAAATTAGTATAGTAGAGGAGTACCGTATTTTTCGGACGATAAATCTAGATAAAAATGACGATTTTGTTTACAGTATACCTTTATTTTGCTGTAGGTTTATTTCTGAATAAGAAGACTCGTATCATCGATGTTCTTGGTGTTATTTTTTTTTTTTAAATAAAGCAATAAAAGTATACTAACAGGGGGTGCAATTCTGGGGATAAAATATTCAACATCCGAAAAAATCAATATTCAGTGATTGAAGTGTTAGCGAAAATCAGTTCAATGTTGTATTTTATAATAAAATATATACTATAAAAAATGTATCTTGTTGAAAAAAATCACAGAGTGGATCGATTTACAATATAAAATTATTATCACAAAATATCTAAATATAGCTATAGCTTTCCCATCGGTGGCATCCCAAATTGCCGAGCCCAATTATCCGATTCCCAAATTGCCGACATATGAAATATATTGTTATTGCAAGTAGAATAATGCTTCTAATTTATGAAGGAATATTGTAAATAATTAAATAAATATTTCTTTTGAAATGGTCCGACATACAAGGGAGTTTAGATTATAGCATTCGAGCTCAAAGTCAAAAGGATATACGGTGGATTAGTCCTGGAGACAACCATGATTTCTGTCAAGATGAAGGATGCCAAGAAATAATTTCAAAACATATGCTTGTGAATAATAACTAGCATAAACATGAGAGAATACACATTTTTTGTTTTGTAAATAGGTCCCAAATTTTGCATTTGAGCGAGACTTAGTAAAACTCTAAATAAACATTTACTTATTTGTAGTTTATTTCCATTGTTCTTCAATTATTTGAGTAATGAAGATCGGCATCTCCTATTCATCAGTGCATTTGATTATGGTTTTTCTAATTAAAATTGCGCGAAAAATTACTGCTTTCAATAAAATATTTACACATCATCAATATTTTTTTTTAAATAAAAAATAATATTATGAAACTTTGTCATTTTTAACAAAAGTCGGCAATATGGGATTCGGCAATCTGGTACTAATTCTTCCCATCAAACACGAGTATGCGCACGTGGTTGTAAAAAATGGCGGTTGCAATACATCTCACAGTAAGCGTGCAGAACAAGTTTTTATACTAAATATACTGGAAAATAATTTATATCGATTTCGTTACTTAATCGATATTTTATTGCAATAATTTATATGAGGCTATGGGTGTTTAAACGTCACTTTTCAACAATATTTCAGTTATATATTGACCTTTAAGCTACCTTTCCTGGCGCGAATATGGTGCAAGGTAGAAATACACTAGGGTATTTACGTACCCGGACATTCTACACACCGCAAAGAAAGTACGCTTACAAATACACATCGATCACAAAATGTTTGACATGTTCATCTCGAGAAATGTAAAAAAAAATCTTTAAATATCCACTCTCACGTCCGACCAAATACTCTGAATGCACCCACGATGTCCGACCAAATAGTCGGAGTTAGAGGGTGTTGACTCAAATTTGTCGGACATTTCCCTGGAGTGAGTCGGACATTTTGGGAGGGATATGTCCGACCTGACCGGAGTGTACTGTACATGACCCGTTTTTGGAATTTTAGTTAACTGTAACGTTCATAAATAGAAAATGTCACTATGCAATTTTTTTGTAAAGTATAAGGCCTTGTTTTCTTGTTAAAATATTCTTATATTTTTAATAATTATATTGATATTATTTGGGGGGTGGGAGGGTGAATTGCCCCAAATATATTTATACAGTTAGTCATGCCCAGAGGCCCCTTTCTCGGATGTCAACGTGCTGTTTTCACTACTGTCAAGGTATTAACTATTTTATGGGGGTGAAATACCAAAGTAATAAGAATTATATAATTTCCTGTCAGTCTGATATTTGTTTTCTCTTTTATTTTTTATTGTTAAGCCCTGTTTACACGATCAAAGTTTTCCATCAAAAAAGAACTGCCCTGTTTACAGGATCAAAGTTTTTGATGGGAATTGGCGGGAAATGCAAAGATAACATAAACATGGCTGACTTTGAGGAGTATGTTGCTTTGTATGTGTGCATTTTGTGCACTTTGATTTTAAGGCGAAGGCTGCGTAGACTTCGTGGTAGACCAAGGAGAATGTGGTCTAGAGCCTGGCTTCAAAGGAGGAGGACCAGAAGTTGCTATAACATTCTACTGCAAGAGCTGAGGGCTGAAGATATTGATGAATATAAAAATATGAGAATGAGCAAAGAAACATTTAATATGCTCCTGGAAAAGGTCCGACCATATATCATGAGATCATTTACTAACTCAATTGTCCAGTTAAATTTTGACATTTTATTTGAACTTGTTTGTCTGTTGTTTCCCGCCATATTTACCATGTGCTTCTGTTTACATAATATCTTAACAGTCGGAAAGCAAACTCATTAATGGCGTCGCTGGTAAAACCACGGGTCACGTGATTCTCATTTGAAAACGTTGACATATTCGTCGGTCATGAAAATTGTAGAACAAAGACCTCGTTTATTTATACCGTAGAAAATATCGAAACGTCTTATATTGTTTTCTTTTCAGCAATAATTACTTCCACGATTTGTTTATCAGATTTGAGTTAAAACGGGAGATTACTATTAAAATTTTGATGATTTAGAGGGTGACCCCCTCGATGGAATGTCGCCATCGCATTGGAATAAAAAGCAAATATATTAAGTTTGCAGTAGAGTGACATTCCCAAACTTCACACTGCGCTAGGATATATATTTATTTAACGAAATGTTTCTCTGGTACACGTTTTTATTCATTAATAAAAAATTGTGTCAGCTTTTAGTGCTGAAAAATTGTCAGCCAAGAAAGATAACTCCGTACCATCGCATTGAAATAAAATGCAAATATATTAAGTTTGCAGTAGAATGACATTCCCAAACTTCCCACTGCGCTAGGTTATATATTTATTTAACGAAATGTTTCTCTGGTACACGTTTTTATTCATTAATAAGAGTTTCTGTCAGCTTTTAGTGCCGAAAATTATTCAGATTCAGAAAAATTGTCAGTCAAGAAAGATAACTCCGTATGAATTTCCGTATTTCTAAAAAATAAATTTAGAACTAACCTAATGACTTAAAAAACACCCTGTGCACAAATGTTAATGCCGATGCAGGCTGCTATTTTAATAGCATATGCATATAATTAACTACAAATTTTGGAAAATACAAACATTTATGTATGGTCTCCTATCCCCAAAAGAAAGGATAGGCGACTAAAATTTACACGTCCATCGGTTTTATTCTAGCAATTCAAGAAAAAACATTTCTATATCCTTTTGATGAATCATGAACAGAACTCGTGTATTTTTTTTCTAGGCATGAAAATAAAATTCAATATAAAGATAAAAAAAAATGTATAAATATTTAAAGAAAACGTATACAGTCATCTGTCAAAAGTGTTGGGAAATGTAAAAAAAAAATCCCTATATAATCAACCAAAACCGTATTTTAAAAAAAAAAATATTGTGAATTAATTTCTGGATAGATTTTAACAAATTTTACACCAAAACATTCAGAATTGTCAATATTTTGATTGTTTATTTACTCATTATGTTGTTATGAGTTATTTTTATTTGTACATAATTTAAACACAACAAATAAAAATTGATTTTGATTTTCCTATATATTTCAACTAAAAATAAATCCTAAAAATTAACAATCATGGAAAAAGTATGTACAAATAAAAACCACTCGTATAAAGATTTGAGCAAATAAACAAACAAAATATAGACGATTCCAAATGTTTGGTGTAAAATTTGTTACAATCTATCCAGAAATGATTTCACAATAATTTTTTGAAAAAAATATGGTTTTGGTTGATTATATAGGGATATTTTTTATATTTCCCAATACTTTTGACAGATGACTGTACATATTAGTTTTCAAGTGTATTTCTTTTCCATAAACTATTAACAGTAAAAAGTCCATAAATTTTTATGAAAGTTGAACAAATCCTAAGTACAATGAATTATTAATTTAATAGAAAATGAGATTAAAAAAAAGTATGTGCCAGTCTCCAGGATATGGCAAAACCCAGCTTAATGAACCTCCATATTCTGATTTTAATTTTATTAAATGGTCATAAGATTTCCTGTCCCCAACAACAACTTGATACTGAAGCTTTATCCCAATCTGAAACTTTTTGTGAAGAATATTCAAAGTTTTCAAAACTGTGGCTTTTGAATCTGCCGTCTCATCTAAAACTTCAATTGAACAAAACTCAGATTTTTCAGTGTCAGTTTCAGAAAATGAAAGAAAAGTCTTAAGACCTGGGAGATCTACATGTATATCATTTTCCTGTACCAAATATTTCAGAAAACTGTAAGCTGACAATTTCTTCTCGAAACTTTCCCATGCAAAGGTTTCATCACCCATTTCCTTGAAATCTTCCAAACTTAAATGGGAGAATTTATTGCCTCTAATGGGAGAGGGTTCACCAATTTTGTCTTCTGGTTCTTTCAGTGATTTAATTAAAGCTGCTTTGTCAACTAAATCTTCAATTTTTTTATATGGGATTCGGCAAAATGGACTCGGCAATATGGTATTCGGCAATCTGGGATTCGGCAATCTGGTTGCGGGCACCTCAAATAAACTCTCCTTGGCACCATATAGTTCCCTCCTTCATTACAGAAGTCCTAATAAACTGTGAGGTAGTTTTATCCTATAGAAGCTGCATGAAGGAAAGGAAGAGCAAGTGGAGAAAAAAAATGTGTTTGCTTACTTCTACCATAATTTTTTCTAACTAATATATACACACACACACACACACACACATATATATATATAATACATGTATATAATAATTTAATTCCAGCTTATTTTCTGGAAATATGAAAATTAAAACAACATTAACCTATAAAATGATAAAATTATTGGCAAGAAACAATTTGAAGCTCATTTTTCTTATGTGGAAACGTTACATTTATTTTAATTATAGATAATTAAAGTGATAACAAAAATCATTTACTTTCATAAAACTTGATAAAAGTTACATAATTCATTGATAAGACTGCCAAACCTTACTAAGGATTAACAATTAACCTATAACATAATTGTTTTGTTAATGAACACAGTTATAAAAATGAACAATAAGAATAATAAACATAAAAAGTTGTATTAGAAACTGAATTAAAAAAAAAACATTAACAGAAATAATATAACACAAACTACAACAACAAAAAATGAATGGAAGGTAACAAAATAACATAAAACAAACTATGGTTTTGAATAAACACATATAATTAATAGCTACAATAATGACACTATGTGATATACTTTAACTCACTTGATCGGGTTATGATCATTCTACCATATTTTGTCCGCGATTTCGTGCAGTACAAAAACGGTAAAAAAAACCACCGCCTAATATCCAAACAAACGCCAGGATTAATACAACATTCTTCATTATAACTTGATAGCATATATATATTCATTAAAATAGTCTGTTAAATTTAAAACTCGACCTGGGAGAAATGTGTATTCGGTTTTTATTTTCTGTCAACAGGCCGTCGATACATATACACGTACGCACCTGCAAAAATCAATAATTATATTCTGTTGTCTATACAAATGAAAGGGTTAGCAATTAACTTGTAAAAGAAATTGTTTTGTTAGTGAAAACAGTTGTTAGTACATGTACACTATACAGAAATAATGATAATTAAAGTTTAATGAAAAAAGAACTAAAAATTATAAGATAAAAACTAACTTGTGGTATAACACAAAACAAACGATTTTATATTTTGATACCTTTTCTTGAAATGTCTGTAAAAAAAAAATATATACATATTAATGTACTGCAGCTAAAATATATAATTTACCTGTGTGCTATATATAGCTCTCGCGATCGATCAGTACACATGCAAACATGTACATGGCGTGATAATTATAACACCTGCGTGGTCAGGACAGAAGGAATTTTTATTTCAACATTCATCATTTAATTCATGAAAATTAAATCGGCTGTTAAACTCGATCTTGGTGAAATGTGTAAATTACGTTTATTATTTTTTGTCAGCCGTGAAATATGTATTCCGTTTTCATTTGTTGCGAATTCGTTTTTTTTTACTTCTGCCAACGGTAAATACACTATTTCATTTTAAACATATTTTATTCATAAATGCACTATAGCTGTCGATACATAACTAAATGAAAACAAACATCCAATTTTTCTCAACTCGATCGCGTATATATATATACGTACCCATCCGTAAAAAATCGATAAATGTACAAACATCTATATATATATATATATATATAAAGATTATCGATTAAATCCTGCCAAATAAAGTATGAAATTGAACTACGAAGTAATAATTTACCGATACCGGTTATAATCTCTCGATGCATGTATAAATCTCTCGATTTGAATCTAATCTCCATTATTGTGTATAAATCCCTACATTTCACATGGAATCTCCGCTGAAAAGTGCGAATAATTAGCACTTCCTGACGGAAATTAATATACAGCCAAGGAAATTAGGATTTTGATGTCCCTAGTGTTTATTGTCTTCCGTCAGTAAACACAATATGTGATCGTATTATGATTGGGTTGTCGTTGTTGTCGTCCGTCAGTAAACATAATATGTGGTCGTATTATGATTGGGTTGTCGTTGTCTTCTGTCAGTAAACACAATATGTGGTCGTATTATGATTGGGTTGTCCTTGTCTTCCGTCAGTAAACACAATATGTGGTCGTGTTATGATTGGGTTGTCGTTGTCTTCCGTCGGTAAACACAATATGTGGTCGTATTATGATTGGGTTGCTTTGTCTTCCGTCAGTAAACACAATATGTGGTCGTATTATGATTGGGTTGTCGTTGTCTTCCGTCAGTATACACAATATGTGGTCGTATTATGATTGGGTTGCTTTGTCTTCCGTCAGTAAACACAATATGTGGTCGTATTATGATTGGGTTGCTTTGTCTTCCGTCAGTAAACACAATATGTGGTCGTATTATGATTGGGTTGTCGTTGTCGTCGTCAGTAAACACAATATGTGGTCGTATTATGATTGGGTTGTCGTTGTCGTCGTCAGTAAACAATATGTGGTCGTGTTATGATTGGGTTGTCGTTGTCTTCCGTCAGTAAACACAATATGTGGTCGTATTATGATTGGGTTGTCATTGTCTTCCGTCAGTAAACACAATATGTGGTTGTATTATGATTGGGTTGTCTTTGTCTTCCGTCAGTAAACACAATTTGTGGTCGTATTATGATTGGGTTGTCATTGTCGTCCATCAGTAAACACAATATGTGTCGTATTATGATTGGGTTGTCGTTGTTGTCGTCCGTCAGTAAACACAATATGTGGTCGCATTATGATTGGGTTATCGTTGTCGTCCGTCAGTAAACACAATATGTGGTCGTATTATGACTGGGTTGTCGTCAGTCAGTAAACACAATATGTGGTTGTATTATGATTGGGTTGTCGTTGTTGTCGTCCGTCAGTAAACACAATATGTGGTCGTATTATGATTGGGTTGTCATTGTCGTCCGTCAGTAAACACAATATGTGGTCGTATTATGATTGGGTTGTCGTTGTCGTCGTCAGTAAACACAATATGTGGTCGTGTTATGATTGGGTTGTCGTTGTCTTCCGTCAGTAAACACAATATGTGGTCGTATTATGATTGGGTTGTCGTTGTCTTCCGTCAGTAAACACAATATGTGGTCGCGTTACGATTGGGTTGTCGTTGTTGTCGTCCGTCAGTAAACACAATATGTGGTCGTGTTATGATTGGGTTGTCGTTGTTGTCGTCCGTCAGTAAGCACAATATGTGGTCGTATTATGATTGGGTTGTCGTTGTTGTCGTCCATCAGTAAACAACATATGTGGTCGAATTATGATTGGGTTGTCGTTGTTGTCGTCCATCAGTAAGCACAATACGTGGTCGTGTTATGATTGGGTTGTCGTTGTTGTCTTCCGTCAGTAAACACAATATGTGGTCGTATTATGATTGGCTTGTCGTGGTCTTCCGTCAGTAAACACAATATGTGGTCGTATTATGATTCGGTTGTCGTTGTTGTCGTCCGTCAGTAAACACAATATGTGGTCGTATTATGGTTGGGTTGTCGTTGTTGTCGTCCATCAGTAAACACAATATGTGGTCGAATTATGATTGGGTTGTCGTTGTTGTCGTCCATCAGTAAGCACAATACGTGGTCGTGTTATGATTGGGTTGTCGTTGTTGTCTTCCGTCAGTAAACACAATATGTGGTCGTATTATGATTGGCTTGTCGTTGTCTTCCGTCAGTAAACACAATATGTGGTCGTATTATGATTCGGTTGTCGTTGTTGTCGTCCGTCAGTAAACACAATATGTGGTCGTGTTATGATTGGGTTGTCGTTGTTGTCGTCCGTCAGTAAGCACAATATGTGGTCGTATTATGATTGGGTTGTCGTTGTCTTCCGTCAGTAAACACAATATGTGGTCGTGTTATGATTGGATTGTCGTTGTCTTCGTCAGTAAACACAATATATGGTCGTATTATGATTGGGTTGTCGTTGTTCGCTTCCGTCAGTAAACACAATATGTGGTCATATTATGATTGGGTTGTCGTTGTCGTCCGTCAGTAAACACAATATATGGTCGCCTTACGATTGGGTTGTCGTTGTTGTCGTCCGTCAGTAAACACAATATGCGGTCGTGTTATGATTGGGTTGTCGTTGTTGTCGTCCGTCAGTAAACACAATATGTGGTCGTATTATGATTGGGTTGTCGTTGTTGTCGTCCATCAGTAAACACAATATGTGGTCGAATTATGATTGGGTTGTCGTTGTTGTCGTCCATCAGTAAGCACAATACGTGGTCGTGTTATGATTGGGTTGTCGTTGTTGACTTCCGTCAGTAAACACAATATGTGGTCGTATTATGATTGGCTTGTCGTTGTCTTCCGTCAGTAAACACAATATGTGGTCGTATTATGATTCGGTTGTCGTTGTTGTCGTCCGTCAGTAAACACAATATGTGGTCGTATTATGATTGGGTTGTCGTTGTCTTCCGTCAGTAAACACAATATGTGGTCGTGTTATGATTGGGTTGTCGTTGTCTTCCGTCAGTAAACACAATATATGGTCGTATTATGATTGGGTTGTCGTTGTCTTTCGTCTGTAAACACAATATATGGTCGTATTATGATTGGGTTGTCGTTGTTGGCTTCCGTCAGTAAACACAATAAGTGGTCGTATTATGATTGGGTTGTCGTTGTCGTCCGTCAGTAAACACAATATATGGTCGCGTTACGATTGGGTTGTCGTTGTTGTCGTCCGTCAGTAAACACAATATGCGGTCGTGTTATGATTGGGTTGTCGTTGTTGTCGTCCGTCAGTAAACACAATATGTTGTCGTATTATGGTTGGGTTGTCGTTGTTGTCGTCCATCAGTAAACACAATATGTGGTCGAATTATGATTGGGTTGTCGTTGTTGTCGTCCATCAGTAAGCACAATACGTGGTCGTGTTATGATTGGGTTGTCGTTGTTGACTTCCGTCAGTAAACACAATATGTGGTCGTATTATGATTGGCTTGTCGTTGTCTTCCGTCAGTAAACACAATATGTGGTCGTATTATGATTCGGTTGTCGTTGTTGTCGTCCGTCAGTAAACACAATATGTGGTCGTATTATGATTGGGTTGTCGTTGTCTTCCGTCAGTAAACACAATATGTGGTCGAGTTATGATTGGGTTGTCGTTGTCTTCCGTCAGTAAACACAATATATGGTCGTATTATGATTGGGTTGTCGTTGTCGTCCGTCAGTAAACACAATATATGGTCGTATTATGATTGGGTTGTCGTTGTTGGCTTCCGTCAGTAAACACAATAAGTGGTCGTATTATGATTGGGTTGTCGTTGTCGTCCGTCAGTAAACACAATGTGTGGTCGTATTATGATTGGGTTGTCGTTGTCGTCCGTCAGTAAACACAATGTATGGTCGTGTTACGATTGGGTTGTCGTTGTTGTCGTCCGTCAGTAAACACAATATGCGGTCGTGTTATGATTGGGTTGTCGTTGTTGTCGTCCGTCAGTAAGCACAATATGTGGTCGTATTATGATTGGGTTGTCGTTGTCTTCCATCAGTAAACACAATATGTGGTCGAATTATGATTGGGTTGTCGTTGTTGTCGTCCATCAGTAAGCACAATACGTGGTCGTGTTATGATTGGGTTGTCGTTGTTGTCTTCCGTCAGTAAACACAATATGTGGTCGTATTATGATTGGCTTGTCGTGGTCTTCCGTCAGTAAACACAATATGTGGTCGTATTATGATTCGGTTGTCGTTGTTGTCGTCCGTCAGTAAACACAATATGTGGTCGTATTATGGTTGGGTTGTCGTTGTTGTCGTCCATCAGTAAACACAATATGTGGTCGAATTATGATTGGGTTGTCGTTGTTGTCGTCCATCAGTAAGCACAATACGTGGTCGTGTTATGATTGGGTTGTCGTTGTTGTCTTCCGTCAGTAAACACAATATGTGGTCGTATTATGATTGGCTTGTCGTTGTCTTCCGTCAGTAAACACAATATGTGGTCGTATTATGATTCGGTTGTCGTTGTTGTCGTCCGTCAGTAAACACAATATGTGGTCGTATTATGATTGGGTTGTCGTTGTCTTCCGTCAGTAAACACAATATGTGGTCGTGTTATGATTGGATTGTCGTTGTCTTCGTCAGTAAAGACAATATATGGTCGTATTATGATTGGGTTGTCGTTGTTGGCTTCCGTCAGTAAACACAATATGTGGTCATATTATGATTGGGTTGTCGTTGTCGTCCGTCAGTAAACACAATATATGGTCGCCTTACGATTGGGTTGTCGTTGTTGTCGTCCGTCAGTAAACACAATATGTGGTCGTGTTATGATTGGGTTGTCGTTGTTGTCGTCCGTCAGTAAGCACAATATGTGGTCGTATTATGATTGGGTTGTCGTTGTCTTCCGTCAGTAAACACAATATGTGGTCGTGTTATGATTGGATTGTCGTTGTCTTCGTCAGTAAACACAATATATGGTCGTATTATGATTGGGTTGTCGTTGTTCGCTTCCGTCAGTAAACACAATATGTGGTCATATTATGATTGGGTTGTCGTTGTCGTCCGTCAGTAAACACAATATATGGTCGCCTTACGATTGGGTTGTCGTTGTTGTCGTCCGTCAGTAAACACAATATGCGGTCGTGTTATGATTGGGTTGTCATTGTTGTCGTCCGTCAGTAAACACAATATGTGGTCGTATTATGATTGGGTTGTCGTTGTTGTCGTCCATCAGTAAACACAATATGTGGTCGAATTATGATTGGGTTGTCGTTGTTGTCGTCCATCAGTAAGCACAATACGTGGTCGTGTTATGATTGGGTTGTCGTTGTTGACTTCCGTCAGTAAACACAATATGTGGTCGTATTATGATTGGCTTGTCGTTGTCTTCCGTCAGTAAACACAATATGTGGTCGTATTATGATTCGGTTGTCGTTGTTGTCGTCCGTCAGTAAACACAATATGTGGTCGTATTATGATTGGGTTGTCGTTGTCTTCCGTCAGTAAACACAATATGTGGTCGTGTTATGATTGGGTTGTCGTTGTCTTCCGTCAGTAAACACAATATATGGTCGTATTATGATTGGGTTGTCGTTGTCGTCGTCAGTAAACACAATATATGGTCGTATTATGATTGGGTTGTCGTTGTTGGCTTCCGTCAGTAAACACAATAAGTGGTCGTATTATGATTGGGTTGTCGTTGTCGTCCGTCAGTAAACACAATATATGGTCGCGTTACGATTGGGTTGTCGTTGTTGTCGTCCGTCAGTAAACACAATATGCGGTCGTGTTATGATTGGGTTGTCGTTGTTGTCGTCCGTCAGTAAACACAATATGTTGTCGTATTATGGTTGGGTTGTCGTTGTTGTCGTCCATCAGTAAACACAATATGTGGTCGAATTATGATTGGGTTGTCGTTGTTGTCGTCCATCAGTAAGCACAATACGTGGTCGTGTTATGATTGGGTTGTCGTTGTTGACTTCCGTCAGTAAACACAATATGTGGTCGTATTATGATTGGCTTGTCGTTGTCTTCCGTCAGTAAACACAATATGTGGTCGTATTATGATTCGGTTGTCGTTGTTGTCGTCCGTCAGTAAACACAATATGTGGTCGTATTATGATTGGGTTGTCGTTGTCTTCCGTCAGTAAACACAATATGTGGTCGAGTTATGATTGGGTTGTCGTTGTCTTCCGTCAGTAAACACAATATATGGTCGTATTATGATTGGGTTGTCGTTGTCGTCCGTCAGTAAACACAATATATGGTCGTATTATGATTGGGTTGTCGTTGTTGGCTTCCGTCAGTAAACACAATAAGTGGTCGTATTATGATTGGGTTGTCGTTGTCGTCCGTCAGTAAACACAATGTGTGGTCGTATTATGATTGGGTTGTCGTTGTCGTCCGTCAGTAAACACAATGTATGGTCGTGTTACGATTGGGTTGTCGTTGTTGTCGTCCGTCAGTAAGCACAATATGCGGTCGTGTTATGATTGGGTTGTCGTTGTTGTCGTCCGTCAGTAAGCACAATATGTGGTCGTATTATGATTGGGTTGTCGTTGTCTTCCATCAGTAAACACAATATGTGGTCGTATTATGATTGGGTTGTCGTTGTTGTCTTCCGTCAGTAAACACAATATGTGGTCGTATTATGATTGGGTTGTCGTTGTTGTCGTCCGTCAGTAAGCACAATAGTTGGTCGTATTATGATTGGGTTGTCGTTGTCTTCCGTCAGTAAACACAATATGTGGTCGTGTTATGATTGGGTTGTCGTTGTTGTCGTCCGTCAGTAAATACAATATGTGGTCGTATTATGATTGAGTTGTCGTTGTCTTCCGTCAGTAAACACAATATGTGGTCGTATTATGATTGGGTTGTCGTTGTTGCCTTCCGTAGGTAAACACAATATGTGGTGGTATTATGATTGGGTTGTCGTTGTCTTCCGTCAGTAAACACAATATGTGGTCGTATTATGATTCGGTTGTCGTTGTTGTCTTCCGTCAGTAAACACAATATGTGGTCGTATTATGATTGGGTTGTCGTTGTCTTCGTCAGTAAACACAATATGTGGTCGTGTTATCATTGGGTTGTCGTTGTCGTCTGTCAGTAAACACAATATGTGATCGTATTATGATTGGGTTGTTGTTGTCGTCTGTCAGTAAACACAATATGTGGTCATGTTATGATTGGGTTGTCGTTGTTGTCGTCTATCAGTAAACACAATATGTGGTCATATTATCATTGGGTTGTCGTTGTTGTCATCCATCAGTAAAAACAATATGTGGTGGTATTATGATTGGGTTGTCGTTGTCTTCCGTCAGTAAACACAATATGTGGTCGTGTTATGATTGGGTTGTCGTTGTTGTCTTCCGTCTGTTAACACAATATGTGGTCGTATTATGATTGGGTTGTCGTTGTTGTCGTCCGTCAGTAAACATAATATGTGGTCGTATTATGATTGGGTTGTCGTTGTCGTCCGTCAGTAAATACAATATATGGTCGTATTATGATTGGGTTGTCGTTGTCTTCCGCCAGTAAACACAATATGTGGTCGTATTATGATTGGGTTGTCGTTGTTGTCGTCTGTCAATAAACATACAATGTGATCGTACTATGATTAGGTTTATTGTTGTTGTTGTCCGTCAGTAAACATAATATGTGGTCGTATTATGATTGGGTTGTCGTTGTTGTCGTCCGTCAGTAAACACAATAGTTGGTCGTATTATGATTGGGTAGCCGTTGTCTTCCGTCAGTAAACACAATATGTTGTCGTGTTATGATTGAGTTGTCGTTGTTGTCTTCCGTCAGTAAACACAATATGTAGTCGTATTATGATTGGGTTGTCGTTGTTGTCGTCCATCAGTAAACACAATATGTGGTCGTATTATGATTGGGTTGTCGTTGTCTTCCATCAGTAAACACAATATGTGGTCGTATTATGATTGGGTTGTCGTTGTTGTCTTCCGTCAGTAAACACAATATGTGGTCGTATTATGATTGGGTTGTCGTTGTTGTCGTCCGTCAGTAAGCACAATAGTTGGTCGTATTATGATTGGGTTGTCGTTGTCTTCCGTCAGTAAACACAATATGTGGTCGTGTTATGATTGGGTTGTCGTTGTTGTCGTCCGTCAGTAAACACAATATGTGGTCGTATTATGATTGAGTTGTCGTTGTCTTCCGTCAGTAAACACAATATGTGGTCGTATTATGATTGGGTTGTCGTTGTTGCCTTCCGTAGGTAAACACAATATGTGGTGGTATTATGATTGGGTTGTCGTTGTCTTCCGTCAGTAAACACAATATGTGGTCGTATTATGATTCGGTTGTCGTTGTTGTCTTCCGTCAGTAAACACAATATGTGGTCGTATTATGATTGGGTTGTCGTTGTTGTCTTCCGTCAGTAAACACAATATGTGGTCATATTATCATTGGGTTGTCGTTGTTGTCATCCATCAGTAAAAACAATATGTGGGGGTATTATGATTGGGTTGTCGTTGTCTTCCGTCAGTAAACACAATATGTGGTCGTGTTATGATTGGGTTGTCGTTGTTGTCTTCCGTCTGTTAACACAATATGTGGTCGTATTATGATTGGGTTGTCGTTGTTGTCGTCCGTCAGTAAACATAATATGTGGTCGTATTATGATTGGGTTGTCGTTGTCGTCCGTCAGTAAATACAATATATGGTCGTATTATGATTGGGTTGTCGTTGTCTTCCGCCAGTAAACACAATATGTGGTCGTATTATGATTGGGTTGTCGTTGTTTTCGTCTGTCAATAAACATACAATGTGATCGTACTATGATTGGGTTTATTGTTGTTGTTGTCCGTCAGTAAACATAATATGTGGTCGTATTATGATTGGGTTGTCGTTGTTGTCGTCCGTCAGTAAACACAATAGTTGGTCGTATTATGATTGGGTAGCCGTTGTCTTCCGTCAGTAAACACAATATGTTGTCGTGTTATGATTGAGTTGTCGTTGTTGTCTTCCGTCAGTAAACACAATATGTAGTCGTATTATGATTGGGTTGTCGTTGTTGTCGTCCATCAGTAAACACAATATGTGGTCGTATTATGATTGGGTTGTCGTTGTCTTCCATCAGTAAACACAATATGTGGTCGTATTATGATTGGGTTGTCGTTGTTGTCTTCCGTCAGTAAACACAATATGTGGTCGTATTATGATTGGGTTGTCGTTGTTGTCGTCCGTCAGTAAGCACAATAGTTGGTCGTATTATGATTGGGTTGTCGTTGTCTTCCGTCAGTAAACACAATATGTGGTCGTGTTATGATTGGGTTGTCGTTGTTGTCGTCCGTCAGTAAACACAATATGTGGTCGTATTATGATTGAGTTGTCGTTGTCTTCCGTCAGTAAACACAATATGTGGTCGTATTATGATTGGGTTGTCGTTGTTGCCTTCCGTAGGTAAACACAATATGTGGTGGTATTATGATTGGGTTGTCGTTGTCTTCCGTCAGTAAACACAATATGTGGTCGTATTATGATTCGGTTGTCGTTGTTGTCTTCCGTCAGTAAACACAATATGTGGTCGTATTATGATTGGGTTGTCGTTGTCTTCCGTCAGTAAACACAATATGTGGTCGTGTTATGATTGGGGTGTCGTTGTCGTCTGTCAGTAAACACAATATGTGATCGTATTATGATTGGGTTGTTGTTGTCGTCTGTCAGTAAACACAATATGTGGTCATGTTATGATTGGGTTGTCGTTGTCTTCCGTCAGTAAACACAATATGTGGTCGTATTATGATTGGGTTGTCGTTGTTGTCGTCTATCAGTAAACACAATATGTGGTCATATTATCATTGGGTTGTCGTTGTTGTCATCCATCAGTAAAAACAATATGTGGTGGTATTATGATTGGGTTGTCGTTGTCTTCCGTCAGTAAACACAATATGTGGTCGTGTTATGATTGGGTTGTCGTTGTTGTCTTCCGTCTGTTAACACAATATTTGGTGGTATTATGATTGGGTTGTCGTTGTTGTCGTCCGTCAGTAAACACAATATGTGGTCGTATTATGATTGGATTGTCGTTGTCTTCCGTCAGAAAACACAATATGTGGTCGTATTATGATTGGGTTGTCGTTGTTGTCGTCCGTCAGTAAACATAATATGTGGTCGTATTATGATTGGGTTGTCGTTGTCGTCCGTCAGTAAATACAATATATGGTCGTATTATGATTGGGTTGTCGTTGTCTTCCGCCAGTAAACACAATATGTGGTCGTATTATGATTGTGTTGTCGTTGTTGTCGTCTGTCAATAAACATACAATGTGATCGTACTATGATTGGGTTTATTGTTGTTGTCGTCCGTCAGTAAACATAATATGTGGTCGTATTATGATTGGGTTGTCGTTGTTGTCGTCCGTCAGTAAACACAATAGTTGGTCGTATTATGATTGGGTAGCCGTTGTCTTCCGTCAGTAAACACAATATGTTGTCGTGTTATGATTGAGTTGTAGTTGTTGTCTTCCGTCAGTAAACACAATATGTGGTCGTGTTATGATTGGGTTGTCGTATTTGTCTTCCGGCAGTAAACACAATATGTGGTCGTATTATGATTGGGTTTTCGTTGTTGTCGTCCGTCAGTATACACAATATGTGGTCGTATTATGATTGAGTTGTCGTTGTCGTCCGTCAGTAAACTCAATATGTGGTCGTATTATGATTGGGTTGTCGTTGTCTTCCATCAGTAAACACAATATGTGGTCGTGTTATCATTGGGTTGTCGTTGTTGTCTTCCGTCAGTAAACACAATATGTGGTCGTATTATGATTGGGTTGTCGTTGTCTTCCGTCAGTAAACACAATATGTGGTCGTATTATGATTGGGTTGTCGTTGTTGTCGTCCGTCAGTAAACACAATATGTGGTCGTGTTATGATTGGGTTGTCGTAGTTGTCTTCCGTCTGTTAACACAATATGTGGTGATATTATGATTGGGTTGTCGTTGTTGTCGTCCGTCAGTAAACACAATATGTGGTCGTATTATGATTAGGTTGTCGTTGTCTTCCGTCAGTAAACACAATATGTGGTCGTATTATGATTGGGTTGTCGTTGTTGTCGTCCGTCAGTAAACATAATATGTGGTCGTATTATGATTGGGTTGTCGTTGTCGTCCGTCAGTAAACACAATATGTGGTCGTATTATGATTGGGTTGTCGTTGTTGTCGTTCGTGAGTAAACATAATATGTGGTCGTATTATGATTGGGTTGTCGTTGTTGTCTTCCGTCAGTAAACACAATATGTGGTGGTATTATGATTGGGTTGTCGTTGTCTTCCGTCAGTAAACATAATATATGGTCGTATTATGATTGGGTTGTCGTTGTTGCCGTCTGTCAGTAAATATACAATGTGGTCGTATTATGATTGGGTTTATTGTTGTTGTCGTCCGTCAGTAAACACAATATGTGGTCGTATTATGATTGGGTTTATTGTTGTTGTCGTCCGTCAGTAAACATAATATGTGGTAGTATTATGATTGGGTTGTCGTTGTCTTCCGTCAGTAAACATAATATGTGGTCGTGTTATGATTGGGTTGTCGTTGTTGTCTTCCGTCTGTTAACACAATATGTGGTGATATTATGATTGGGTTGTCGTTGTTGTCGTCCTTCAGTAAGCACAATATGTGGTCGTATTATGATTAGGTTGTCGTTGTCGTCCGTCAGTAATCACAATATGTGGTCGTATTATGATTGGGTTGTCGTTGTTGTCGTCTGTCAGTAAACATACAATGTGGTCGTATTATGATTGGGTTTATTGTTGTTGTCGTCCGTCAGTAAACATAATATGTGGTCGTATTATGATTGGGTTGTCGTTGTTGTCGTCCGTCAGTAAACACAATATGTGGTCGTATTATCATTGGGTTGTCTTTGTCTTCCGCCAGTAAACACAATATGTGGTCGTATTATGATTGGGTTGTCGTTGTTGTCGTTTTTCAGTAAACATACAATGTGGTCGTATTATGATTGGGTTTATTGTTGTTGTCGTCCGTCAGTAAACATAATATGTGGTCGTATTATGATTGGGTTGTCGTTGTTGTCGTCCGTCAGTAAGCACAATATGTGGTCGTATTATGATTGGGTTGTAATTGTCTTCCGTCAGTAAGCACAATATGTGGTCGTATTATGATTGGGTTGTCGTTGTCTTCCGTCAGTAAATACAATATGTGGTCGTATTATCATTGGGTTGTCGTTGTTGCCCTCTGTCAGTAAACATACAATGTGGTCGTATTATGATTGGGTTTATTGTTGTTGTCGTCCGTCAGTAAACATAATATGTGGTCGTATTATGATTGGCTTGTCGTTGTTGTCGTCCGTCAGTAAGCACAATATGTGGTCGTATTATCATTGGGTTGTCGTTGTCTTCCGCCAGTAAACACAATATGTGGTCGTATTATGATTGGGTTGGCGTTGTTGTCGTTCGTCAGTAAGCACAATATGTGGTCGTATTATGATTGGGTTGTCGTTGTCTTCCGTCAGTAAACACAATATGTGGTCGTATTATGATTGGGTTGTCGTTGTTGCCGTCTGTCAGTAAACATACAATGTGGTCGTATTATGATTGGGTTTATTGTTGTTGTCGTCCGTCAGTAAACATAATATGTGGTCGTATTATGATTGGGTTGTCGTTGTTGTCGTCCGTCAGTAAGCACAATATGTGGTCGTATTATGATTGGGTTGTCATTGTCTTCCGTCAGTAAGCACAATATGTGGTCGTATTATGATTGGGTTGTCGTTGTCTTCCGTCAGTAAATACAATATGTGGTCGTATTATCATTGGGTTGTCGTTGTTGCCGTCTGTCAGTAAACGTACAATGTGGTCGTATTATGATTGGGTTTATTGTTGTTGTCGTCCGTCAGTACACATAATATGTGGTCGTATTATGATTAGGTTGGCGTTGTTGTCGTCCGTCAGTAAGCACAATATGTGGTCGTATTATGATTGGGTTGTCGTTGTCTTCCGTCAGTAAACACAATATGTGGTCGTATTATGATTGGGTTGTCGTTGTTGCCGTCTGTCAGTAAACATACAATGTGGTCGTATTATGATTGGGTTTATTGTTGTTGTCGTCCGTCAGTAAACATAATATGTGGTCGTATTATGATTGGCTTGTCGTTGTTGTCGTCCGTCAGTAAACACAATATGTGGTCGTATTATCATTGGGTTGTCGTTGTCTTCCGCCAGTAAACACAATATGTGGTCGTATTATGATTGGGTTGTCGTTGTTGCCGTCTGTCAGTAAACATACAATGTGGTCGTATTATGATTGGGTTTATTGTTGTTGTCGTCTGTCAGTAAACATAATATGTGGTCGTATTATGATTGGGTTGTCATTGTCTTCCGTCAGTAAGCACAATATGTGGTCGTATTATGATTGGGTTGTCGTTGTCTTCCGTCAGTAAATACAATATGTGGTCGTATTATCATTGGGTTGTCGTTGTTGCCGTCTGTCAGTAAACATACAATGTGGTCGTATTATGATTGGGTTTATTGTTGTTGTCGGCCGTCAGTAAACATAATATGTGGTCGTATTATGATTGGGTTGGCGTTGTTGTCGTTCGTTAGTAAGCACAATATGTGGTCGTATTATGATTGGGTTGTCGTTGTCTTCCGTCAGTAAACACAATATGTGGTCGTATTTTTATTAGGTTGTCGTTGTTGCCGTCTGTCAGTAAACATACAATGTGGTCGTATTATGATTGGGTTTATTGTTGTTGTCGTCCGCCAGTAAACACAATATGTGGTCGTATTTTCATTGGGTTGTCGTTGTTGTCGTCTGTCAGTAAACATAATATGTGGTCGTATTATGATTGGGTTGTCGTTGTTGTCGTCCGTCAGTAAACACAATGTGTGGTCGTATTATGATTGGGTTGTCGTTGTCTTCGGTCAGTAAACACAATATGTGGTCGTATTATGATTGGGTTGTCGTTGTTGCCGTCTGTCAGTAAACATACAATGTGGTCGTATTATGATTGGGTTTATTGTTGTTGTCGTCTGTCAGTAAACATAATATGTGGTCGTATTATGATTGGCTTCTCGTTGTTGTCGTCCGTCAGTAAACACAATATGTGGTCGTATTATGATTGGGTTGTCGTTGTCTTCCGCCAGTAAACACAATATGTGGTCGTATTATGATTGGGTTGTCGTTGTTGTCGTTTGTCAGTAAACATACAATGTGGTCGTATTATGATTGGGTTTATTGTTGTTGTCGTCCGTCAGTAAACATAATATGTGGTCGTATTATGATTGGGTTATCGTTGTTGTCGTCCGTCAGTAAGCACAATATGTGGTCGTATTATGATTGGGTTGTCATTGTCTTCCGTCAGTAAGCACAATATGTGGTCGTATTATGATTGGGTTGTCGTTGTCGTCCGTCAGTAAACACAATATGTGGTCGTATTATCATTGGGTTGTCGTTGTTGTCGTCTGTCAGTAAACATAATATGTGGTCGTATTATGATTTGGTTGTCGTTGTTGTCGTCCGTCAGTAAACACAATGTGTGGTCGTATTATGATTGGGTTGTCGTTGTCTTCCGTCAGTAAACACAATATGTGGTCATATTATGATTGGGTTGTCGTTGTTGCCGTCTGTCAGTAAACATACAATGTGGTCGTATTATGATTGGGTTTATTGTTGTTGTCGTCCATCAGTAAACACAATATGTGGTCGTATTGTCATTGGATTGTCGTTGTTGTCGTCTGTCAGTAAACACAATATGTGGTCGTATTATGATTGGGTTTATTGTTGTTGTCGTCCGTCAGTAAACATAATATGTGGTCGTATTATGATTGGGTTGTCGTTGTCTTCCGTCAGTAAACACAATATGTGGTCGTATTATGATTGGGTTGTCGTTGTTTCCGTCTGTCAGTAAACATACAATGTGGTCGTATTATGATTGGGTTTATTGTTGTTGTCGTCCGTCAGTAAACACAATATGTGGTCGTATTTTCATTGGGTTGTCGTTGTTGTCGTCTGTCAGTAAACATAATATGTGGTCGTATTATGATTGGGTTGTCGTTGTTGTCGTCCGTCAGTAAACACAATGTGTGGTCGTATTATGATTGGGTTGTCGTTGTCTTCGGTCAGTAAACACAATATGTGGTCGTATTATGATTGGGTTGTCGTTGTTGCCGTCTGTCAGTAAACATACAATGTGGTCGTATTATGATTGGGTTTATTGTTGTTGTCGTCTGTCAGTAAACATAATATGTGGTCGTATTATGATTGGCCTCTCGTTGTTGTCGTCCGTCAGTAAACACAATATGTGGTCGTATTATGATTGGGTTGTCGTTGTCTTCCGCCAGTAAACACAATATGTGGTCGTATTATGATTGGGTTGTCGTTGTTGTCGTTTGTCAGTAAACATACAATGTGGTCGTATTATGATTGGGTTTATTGTTGTTGTCGTCCGTCAGTAAACATAATATGTGGTCGTATTATGATTGGGTTATCGTTGTTGTCGTCCGTCAGTAAGCACAATATGTGGTCGTATTATGATTGGGTTGTCATTGTCTTCCGTCAGTAAACACAATATGTGGTCGTATTATGATTGGGTTGTTGTTGTTGTCCGTCAGTAAACACAATATGTGGTCGTATTATCATTGGGTTGTCGTTGTTGTCGTCTGTCAGTAAACATAATATGTGGTCGTATTATGATTGGGTTGTCGTTGTTGTCGTCCGTCAGTAAACACAATGTGTGGTCGTATTATGATTGGGTTGTCGTTGTCTTCCGTCAGTAAACACAATATGTGGTCATATTATGATTGGGTTGTCGTTGTTGCCGTCTGTCAGTAAACATACAATGTGGTCGTATTATGATTGGGTTTATTGTTGTTGTCGTCCATCAGTAAACACAATATGTGGTCGTATTGTCATTGGATTGTCGTTGTTGTTGTCTGTCAGTAAACACAATATGTGGTCGTATTATGATTGGGTTTATTGTTGTTGTCGTCCGTCAGTAAACATAATATGTGGTCGTATTATGATTGGGTTGTCGTTGTTGTCGTCCGTCAGTAAACACAATATGTGGTCGTATTATGATTGGGTTGTCGTTGTCTTCCGTCAGTAAACACAATATGTGGTCGTGTTATGATTGGGTTGTCGTTGTTGTCGTCCGTTAGTAAACACAATATGTGGTCGTATTATGATTGGGTTGTCGTTGTCTTCGTCCGTAAACACAATATGTGGTCGTGTTATGATTGGGTTGTCGTTGTTGTCGTCCGTCAGTAAACACAATATGCGGTCGTGTTATGATTGGGTTGTCGTTGTTGTCGTCCGTCAGTAAGCACAATATGTGGTCGTATTATGATTGGGTTGTCGTTGTCTTCCATCAGTAAACACAATATGTGGTCGTATTATGATTGGGTTGTCGTTGTTGCCGTCTGTCAGTAAACATACAATGTGGTCGTATTATGATTGGGTTTATTGTTGTTGTCGTCTGTCAGTAAACATAATATGTGGTCGTATTATGATTGGCTTGTCGTTGTTGTCGTCCGTCAGTAAACACAATATGTGGTCGTATTATCATTGGGTTGTTGTTGTCTTCCGCCAGTAAACACAATATGTGGTCGTATTATGATTGGGTTGTCGTTGTTGTCGTTTGTCAGTAAGCATACAATGTGGTCGTATTATGATTGGGTTTATTGTTGTTGTCGTCCGTCAGTAAACATAATATGTGGTCGTATTATGATTGGGTTATCGTTGTTGTCGTCCGTCAGTAAGCACAATATGTGGTCGTATTATGATTGGGTTGTCATTGTCTTCCGTCAGTAAGCACAATATGTGGTCGTATTATGATTGGGTTGTCGTTGTCGTCCGTCAGTAAACACAATATGTGGTCGTATTATCATTGGGTTGTCGTTGTTGTCGTCTGTCAGTAAACATAATATGTGGTCGTATTATGATTGGGTTGTCGTTGTTGTCGTCCGTCAGTAAACACAATGTGTGGTCGTATTATGATTGGGTTGTCGTTGTCTTCCGTCAGTAAACACAATATGTGGTCATATTATGATTGGGTTGTCGTTGTTGCCTTCTGTCAGTAAACATACAATGTGGTCGTATTATGATTGGGTTTATTGTTGTTGTCGTCCATCAGTAAACACAATATGTGGTCGTATTGTCATTGGATTGTCGTTGTTGTCGTCTGTCAGTAAACACAATATGTGGTCGTATTATGATTGGGTTTATTGTTGTTGTCGTCCGTCAGTAAACATAATATGTGGTCGTATTATGATTGGGTTGTCGTTGTTGTCGTCCGTCAGTAAACACAATATGTGGTCGTATTATGATTGGGTTGTCGTTGTCTTCCGTCAGTAAACACAATATGTGGTCGTGTTATGATTGGGTTGTCGTTGTTGTCGTCCGTTAGTAAACACAATATGTGGTCGTATTATGATTGGGTTGTCGTTGTCTTCCGTCAGTAAACACAATATGTGGTCGTGTTATGATTGGGTTGTCGTTGTTGTCGTCCGTCAGTAAACACAATATGCGGTCGTGTTATGATTGGGTTGTCGTTGTTGTCGTCCATCAGTAAGCACAATATGTGGTCGTATTATGATTGGGTTGTCGTTGTCTTCCGTCAGTAAACACAATATGTGGTCGTATTATGATTGGGTTGTCGTTGTTGCCGTCTGTCAGTAAACATACAATGTGGTCGTATTATGATTGGGTTTATTGTTGTTGTCGTCTGTCAGTAAACATAATATGTGGTCGTATTATGATTGGCTTGTCGTTGTTGTCGTCCGTCAGTAAACACAATATGTGGTCGTATTATCATTGGGTTGTCGTTGTCTTCGCCAGTAAACACAATATGTGGTCGTATTATGATTGGGTTGTGGTTGTTGTCGTTTGTCAGTAAACATACAATGTGGTCGTATTATGATTGGGTTTATTGTTGTTGTCGTCCGTCAGTAAACATAATATGTGGTCGTATTATGATTGGGTTATCGTTGTTGTCGTCCGTCAGTAAGCACAATATGTGGTCGTATTATGATTGGGTTGTAATTGTCTTCCGTCAGTAAGCACAATATGTGGTCGTATTATGATTGGGTTGTCGTTGTCGTCCGTCAGTAAACACAATATGTGGTCGTATTATCATTGGGTTGTCGTTGTTGTCGTCTGTCAGTAAACATAATATGTGGTCGTATTATGATTGGGTTGTCGTTGTTGTCGTCCGTCAGTAAACACAATGTGTGGTCGTGTTATGATTGGGTTGTCGTTGTTGTCGTCCATCAGTAAGCACAATATGTGGTCGTATTATGATTGGGTTGTCGTTGTCTTCCGTCAGTAAACACAATATGTGGTCGTATTATGATTGGGTTGTCGTTGTTGCCGTCTGTCAGTAAACATACAATGTGGTCGTATTATGATTGGGTTTATTGTTGTTGTCGTCTGTCAGTAAACATAATATGTGGTCGTATTATGATTGGCTTGTCGTTGTTGTCTTCCGTCAGTAAACACAATATGTGGTCGTATTATCATTGGGTTGTCGTTGTCTTCCGCCAGTAAACACAATATGTGGTCGTATTATGATTGGGTTGTGGTTGTTGTCGTTTGTCAGTAAACATACAATGTGGTCGTATTATGATTGGGTTTATTGTTGTTGTCGTCCGTCAGTAAACATAATATGTGGTCGTATTATGATTGGGTTATCGTTGTTGTCGTCCGTCAGTAAGCACAATATGTGGTCGTATTATGATTGGGTTGTCATTGTCTTCCGTCAGTAAGCACAATATGTGGTCGTATTATGATTGGGTTGTCGTTGTCGTCCGTCAGTAAACACAATATGTGGTCGTATTATGATTGGGTTGTCGTTGTTGTCGTCTGTCAGTAAACATAATATGTGGTCGTATTATGATTGGGTTGTCGTTGTTGTCGTCCGTCAGTAAACACAATGTGTGGTCGTATTATGATTGGGTTGTCTTGTCTTCCGTCAGTAAACACAATATGTGGTCATATTATGATTGGGTTGTCGTTGTTGCCGTCTGTCAGTAAACATACAATGTGGTCGTATTATGATTGGGTTTATTGTTGTTGTCGTCCATCAGTAAACACAATATGTGGTCGTATTGTCATTGGATTGTCGTTGTTGTCGTCTGTCAGTAAACACAATATGTGGTCGTATTATGATTGGGTTTATTGTTGTTGTCGTCCGTCAGTAAACATAATATGTGGTCGTATTATGATTGGGTTGTCGTTGTTGTCGTCCGTCAGTAAACACAATATGTGGTCGTATTATGATTGGGTTGTCGTTGTCTTCCGTCAGTAAACACAATATGTGGTCGTGTTATGATTGGGTTGTCGTTGTTGTCGTCCGTTAGTAAACACAATATGTGGTCGTATTATGATTGGGTTGTCGTTGTCTTCCGTCAGTAAACACAATATGTGGTCGTGTTATGATTGGGTTGTCGTTGTTGTCGTCCGTCAGAAAACACAATATGCGGTCGTGTTATGATTGGGTTGTCGTTGTTGTCTTCCGTCAGTAAGCACAATATGTGGTCGTATTATGATTGGGTTGTCGTTGTCTTCCGTTAGTAAACACAATATGTGGTCGTATTATGATTGGGTTGTCGTTGTTGTCTTTCGTCACTAAGCACAATACAGTAGATTTCGTTTATAACGAACAGGTTTATAACGAAATCAGGCTTATAGCGAAGTAAAGATCAATTCCCGGTCCCATCGTTATTTAAACAATGTATTTGTGGAGGCCTATTACGAATTTTTTATAACGAAATCAGGCTTATAACGAAGGGATTTTTCAACCCAAACAACGTTTTTATTACTCAAAATTGACATGATATAACAAAGAAAATTGCTGAGCAAACAAATCGTTTACCTGTCTTCCGTTACGCACGGACGATCACAATTAGAATGGTCAAGTGCACTTGACACTTCCGTTATTGATAATTGAAAAATCAATAATCCCACCTTTGATGTTGTTAATGATGTCAATCAAGACTTTTCTTTAAAATATTCAAACAATAAAATGATGTGATTAACAATTTGTCAATTAATAACACACGCGCTAATTTATTGCATTACAAATTAATAAAGCATAATCTAAATATTAATGAATGGATGCACAAGCTAAAGAAATTAAAAACAAAGTCATGTGTGAGATTAATTCATTCGCTATTGTTTATTTTTTCTTTGATGAGAGACTCTTTACAAACTGCGTGGTCTCAAGGTTCATCTAAATACCAAAAACAAAAGAAATGTACTCGTTCTGAAATTTCGATTAACCTGAGTTTTTATGTGTATATAATACCAAATAGAAACAATTATTCTTCAAATTCAAATAAAACAAAAGGAAAATGGCTACAATCTTAAAATTGGCCATTAAAAATATATCCGAATTATCAGCATTATACAGATATCGATCCAAGTGTTAATACCCGACCTCATATTGCCAGTTTATAAAATAGATCGTGAACAAAGTTGAAAACATGTTTCTAAGGAACATTTGAAGATACCAAAGAAGTATTCAGAAGCCGTAGTCTTTGAGAAATGTCTAAAGGATTAAATATTTTTTTACGATAAAGGCCCACTTTACTGTGCATCAGTTATCATAGCGTGATGAAACTGCCCGGGTCAGAACCATTTTTTTTCTCTCTTAAATTACGCGACCTCGGTGGCTCGAACTACCGATAGCTAGAACAGATTTTGACAGTCCCTTCGAGTTCGAGCCTGCGAAGTTCTACTGTACGATTTTCAAAAGGGGAGGTAATTCTACATTGTTTCTTTTATAACGAACGATGCCTATAACGAACTAAGATCGAGAGTCCCCTGGACTTCGTTATAAACGAACTCTACTGTATGTGGTCGTATTATGATTGGGTTGTCGTTGTTGTCGTCCGTCAGTAAACACAATAGTTGGTCGTATTATGATTGGGTTGTCGTTGTCTTCCGTCAGTAAACACAATATGTGGTCGTGTTATGATTGAGTTGTCGTTGTTGTCTTCCGTCAGTAAACACAATATGTGGTCGTATTATGATTGGGTTGTCGTTGTTGTCGTCCATCAGTAAACACAATATGTGGTCGTATTATGATTGGGTTGTCGTTTTTGTCTTCGTCAGTAAACACAATATGTGGTCGTATTATGATTGGGTTTTCGTTGTTGTCGTCCGTCAGTAAACACAATATGTGGTCGTATTATGATTGAGTTGTCGTTGTCGTCCGTCAGTAAACTCAATATGTGGTCGTATTATGATTGGGTTGTCGTTGTCTTCCATCAGTAAACACAATATGTGGTCGTGTTATCATTGGGTTGTCGTTGTTGTCTTCCGTCAGTAAACACAATATGTGGTCGTATTATGATTGGGTTGTCGTTGTCTTCCGTCAGTAAACACAATATGTGGTCGTATTATGATTGGGTTGTCGTTGTTGTCGTCCGTCAGTAAACACAATATGTGGTCGTGTTATGATTGGGTTGTCGTAGTTGTCTTCCGTCTGTTAACACAATATGTGGTGATATTATGATTGGGTTGTCGTTGTTGTCGTCCGTCAGTAAACACAATATGTGGTCGTGTTATCATTGGGTTGTCGTTGTTGTCTTCCGTCAGTAAACACAATATGTGGTCGTATTATGATTTGGTTGTCGTTGTCTTCCGTCAGTAAACACAATATGTGGTCGTATTATCATTGGGTTGTCGTTGTTGTCGTCCGTCAGTAAACACAATATGTGGTCGTATTATGATTGGGTTGTCGTTGTTGTCGTCCGTCAGTAAACATAATATGTGGTCGTATTATGATTGGGTTGTCGTTCTCGTCCGTCAGTAAACACAATATGTGGTCGTGTTATGATTGGGTTGTTGTTGTCTTCGTCAGTAAACACAATATGTGGTCGTATTATGATTGGGTTGTCCTTGTCGTCCGTGAGTAAACATAATATGTGGTCGTATTATGATTGGGTTGTCGTTGTTGTCTTCCGTCAGTAAACACAATATGTGGTCGTATTATGATTGGGTTGTCGTTGTCTTCCGTCAGTAAGCACAATATGTGGTCGTGTTATGATTGGGTTGTTGTTGTCGTCCGTCAGTGAACACAATATGTGGTCGTGTTATGATTGGGTTCTCGTTGTTGTCTTCCGTCTCTTAACACAATATTTGGTGGTATTATGATTGGGTTGTCGTTGTTGCTGTCTGTCAGTAAACATACAATGTGGTCGTATTATCATTGGGGTTTATTGTTGTTGTCGTCCGTCAGTGAACACAATATGTGGTCGTGTTATGATTGGGTTCTCGTTGTTGTCTTCCGTCAGTAAACACAATATGTGGTCGTATTATGATTGGGTTGTTGTTGTTGCCGTCTGTCAGTAAACATACAATGTGGTCGTATTATCATTGGGGTTTATTGTTGTTGTCGTCCGTCAGTAAACACAATATGTGGTCGTATTATCATTGGGTTGTCGTTGTTGTCTTCTGTCAGTAAACATAATATGTGGTCGTACTATGATTGGGTTGTCGTTGTTGTCGTCCGTCAGTAAACACAATAGTTGGTCGTATTATGATTGGGTTGTCGTTGTCTTCCGTCAGTAAACACAATATGTGGTCGTGTTATGATTGAGTTATCGTTGTTGTCTTCCGTCAGTAAACACAATATGTGGTCGTGTTATGATTGAGTTGTCGTTGTTGTCGTCCGTCAGTAAACACAATATGTGGTCGTATTATGATTGAGTTGTCGTTGTCGTCCGTTAGTAAACTCAATATGTGGTCGTATTATGATTGGGTTGTCGTTGTCTTCCATCAGTAAACACAATATGTGGTCGTGTTATCATTGGGTTGTCGTTGTTGTCTTCCGTCAGTAAACACAATATGTGGTCGTATTATGATTGGGTTGTCGTTGTCTTCCGTCAGTAAACACAATATGTGGTCGTATTATGATTGGGTTGTCGTTGTTGTCGTCCGTCAGTAAACACAATATGTGGTGGTGTTATGATTGGGTTGTCGTAGTTGTCTTCCGTCTGTTAACACAATATGTGGTGATATTATGATTGGGTTGTCGTTGTTGTTGTCCGTCAGTAAACACAATATGTGGTCGTATTATGATTTGGTTGTCGTTGTCTTCCGTCAGTAAACACAATATGTGGTCGTATTATGATTGGGTTGTCGTTGTTGTCGTCCGTCAGTAAACATAATATGTGGTCGTATTATGATTGGGTTGTCGTTCTCGTCCGTCAGTAAACACAATATGTGGTCGTGTTATGATTGGGTTGTTGTTGTCTTCCGTCAGTAAACACAATATGTGGTCGTATTATGATTGGGTTGTCGTTGTTGTCGTCCGTCAGTAAACATAATATGTGGTCGTATTATGATTGGGTTGTCGTTGTTGTCTTCCGTCAGTAAACACAATATGTGGTCGTATTATGATTGGGTTGTCGTTGTCTTCCGTCAGTAAGCACAATATGTGGTCGTGTTATGATTGGGTTGTCGTTGTCGTCCGTCAGTGAACACAATATGTGGTCTTGTTATGATTGGGTTCTCGTTGTTGTCTTCCGTCTCTTAACACAATGTTTGGTGGTATTATGATTGGGTTGTCGTTGTTGTCGTCCGTCAGTACACACAATATGTGATCGTATTATGATTGGGTTGTCGTTGTCTTCCGTCAGTAAACACAATATGTGGTCGTATTATGATTGGGTTGTTGTTGTTGTCGTCTGTGAGTAAACATACAATGTGGTCGTATTATCATTGGGTTTATTGTTGTTGTCGTCCGTCAGTAAACACAATATGTGGTCGTATTATCATTGGGTTGTCGTTGTTGTCTTCTGTCAGTAAACATAATATGTGGTCGTATTATGATTGGGTTGTCGTTGTTGTCGTCCGTCAGTAAACACAATAGTTGGTCGTATTATGATTGGGTTGTCGTTGTCTTCCGTCAGTAAACACAATATGTGGTCGTGTTATGATTGAGTTGTCGTTGTTGTCTTCCGTCAGTAAACACAATATGTGGTCGTATTATGATTGGGTTGTCGTTGTTGTCGTCCATCAGTAAACACAATATGTGGTCGTATTATGATTGGGTTGTCGTTTTTGTCTTCCGTCAGTAAACACAATATGTGGTCGTATTATGATTGGGTTTTCGTTGTTGTCGTTCGTCAGTAAACACAATATGTGGTCGTATTATGATTGAGTTGTCGTTGTCGTCCGTCAGTAAACTCAATATGTGGTCGTATTATGATTGGGTTGTCGTTGTCTTCCATCAGTAAACACAATATGTGGTCGTGTTATCATTGGGTTGTCGTTGTTGTCTTCCGTCAGTAAACACAATATGTGGTCTAATTATGATTGGGTTGTCGTTGTCTTCCGTCAGTAAACACAATATGTGGTCGTATTATGATTGGGTTGTCGTTGTTGTCGTCCGTCAGTAAACACAATATGTGGTAGTGTTATGATTGGGTTGTCGTAGTTGTCTTCCGTATGTTAACACAATATGTGGTGATATTATGATTGGGTTGTCGTTGTTGTCGTCCGTCAGTAAACACAATATGTGGTCGTATTATCATTGGGTTGTCGTTGTTGTCGTCTGTCAGTAAACATAATATGTGGTCGTATTATGATTGGGTTGTCGTTGTTGTCGTCCGTCAGTAAACACAATGTGTGGTCGTATTATGATTGGGTTGTCTTGTCTTCCGTCAGTAAACACAATATGTGGTCATATTATGATTGGGTTGTCGTTGTTGCCGTCTGTCAGTAAACATACAATGTGGTCGTATTATGATTGGGTTTATTGTTGTTGTCGTCCATCAGTAAACACAATATGTGGTCGTATTGTCATTGGATTGTCGTTGTTGTCGTCTGTCAGTAAACACAATATGTGGTCGTATTATGATTGGGTTTATTGTTGTTGTCGTCCGTCAGTAAACATAATATGTGGTCGTATTATGATTGGGTTGTCGTTGTCTTCCATCAGTAAACACAATATGTGGTCGTGTTATCATTGGGTTGTCGTTGTTGTCTTCCGTCAGTAAACACAATATGTGGTCGTATTATGATTGGGTTGTCGTTGTCTTCCGTCAGTAAACACAATATGTGGTCGTATTATGATTGGGTTGTCGTTGTTGTCGTCCGTCAGTAAACACAATATGTGGTCGTGTTATGATTGGGTTGTCGTAGTTGTCTTCCGTCTGTTAACACAATATGTGGTGATATTATGATTGGGTTGTCGTTGTTGTCGTCCGTCAGTAAACACAATATGTGGTCGTATTATGATTTGGTTGTCGTTGTCTTCCGTCAGTAAACACAATATGTGGTCGTATTATGATTGGGTTGTCGTTGTTGTCGTCCGTCAGTAAATATAATATGTGGTCGTATTATGATTGGGTTGTCGTTCTCGTCCGTCAGTAAACACAATATGTGGTGATATTATGATTGGGTTGTCGTTGTTGTCTTCCGTCAGTAAACACAATATGTGGTCGTGTTATGATTGGGTTGTTGTTGTCTTCCGTCAGTAAACACAATATGTGGTCGTATTATGATTGGGTTGTCCTTGTTGTCGTCCGTGAGTAAACATAATATGTGGTCGTATTATGATTGGGTTGTCGTTGTTGTCTTCCGTCAGTAAACACAATATGTGGTCGTATTATGATTGGGTTGTCGTTGTCTTCCGTCAGTAAACACAATATGTGGTCGTGTTATGATTGGGTTGTCGTTGTCGTCCGTCAGTGAACACAATATGTGGTCGTGTTATGATTGGGTTGTCGTTGTTGTCTTCCATCTCTTAACACAAAATTTGGTGGTATTATGATTGGGTTGTCGTTGTTGTCGTCCGTCAGTAAACACAATATGTGGTCGTATTATGATTGGGTTGTCGTTGTCTTCCGTCAGTAAACACAATATGTGGTCGTATTATGATTGGGTCGTTGTTGTTGCCGTCTGTCAGTAAACATACAATGTGGTCGTATTATCATTGGGTTTATTGTTGTTGTCGTCCGTCAGTAAACACAATATGTGGTCGTATTATCATTGGGTTGTCGTTGTTGTCTTCTGTCAGTAAACATAATATGTGGTCGTATTATGATTGGGTTGTCGTTGTTGTCGTCCGTCAGTAAACACAATAGTTGGTCGTACTATGATTGGGTTGTCGTTGTTGTCTTCCGTCAGAAAACACAATATGTGGTCGTGTTATGATTGAGTTGTCGTTGTTGTCTTCCGTCAGTAAACACAATATGTGGTCGTAATATGATTGGGTTGTCGTTGTTGTCGTCCATCAGTAAACACAATATGTGGTCGTATTATGATTGGGTTGTCGTTTTTGTCTTCCGTCAGTAAACACAATATGTGGTCGTATTATGATTGGGTTTTCGTTGTTGTCGTCCGTCAGTAAACACAATATGTGGTCGTATTATGATTGAGTTGTCGTTGTCGTCCGTCAGTAAACTCAATATGTGGTCGTATTATGATTGGGTTGTCGTTGTCTTCCATCAGTAAACACAATATGTGGTCGTGTTATCATTGGGTTGTCGTTGTTGTCCTCCGTCAGTAAACACAATATGTGGTCGTATTATGATTGGGTTGTCGTTGTCTTCCGTCAGTAAACACAATATGTGGTCGTATTATGATTGGGTTGTCGTTGTTGTCGTCCGTCAGTAAACACAATATGTGGTCGTGTTATGATTGGGTTGTCGTAGTTGTCTTCCGTCTGTTAACACAATATGTGGTGATATTATGATTGGGTTGTCGTTGTTGTCGTCCGTCAGTAAACACAATATGTGGTCGTATTATCATTGGGTTGTCGTTGTTGTCGTCTGTGAGTAAACATAATATGTGGTCGTATTATGATTGGGTTGTCGTTGTTGTCGTCCGTCAGTAAACACAATGTGTGGTCGTATTATGATTGGGTTGTCGTTGTCTTCCGTCAGTAAACACAATATGTGGTCATATTATGATTGGGTTGTCGTTGTTGCCGTCTGTCAGTAAACATACAATGTGGTCGTATTATGATTGGGTTTATTGTTGTTGTCGTCCATCAGTAAACACAATATGTGGTCGTATTGTCATTGGATTGTCGTTGTTGTCGTCCGTCAGTAAACACAATATGTGGTCGTATTATGATTGGGTTTATTGTTGTTGTCGTCCGTCAGTAAACATAATATGTGGTCGTATTATGATTGGGTTGTCGTTGTTGTCGTCCGTCAGTAAACACAATATGTGGTCGTATTATGATTGGGTTGTCGTTGTCTTCCGTCAGTAAACACAATATGTGGTCGTGTTATGATTGGGTTGTCGTTGTTGTCGTCCGTTAGTAAACACAATATGTGGTCGTATTATGATTGGGTTGTCGTTGTCTTCCGTCAGTAAACACAATATGTGGTCGTGTTATGATTGGGTTGTCGTTGTTGTCGTCCGTCAGTAAACACAATATGCGGTCGTGTTATGATTGGGTTGTCGTTGTTGTCGTCCGTCAGTAAACACAATATGTGGTCGTATTATGATTGGGTTGTCGTTGTCTTCCGTCAGTAAACACAATATGTGGTCGTATTATGATTGGGTTGTCGTTGTTGTCTTTCGTCAGTAAGCACAATACAGTAGAGTTCGTTTATAACGAACAGGTTTATAACGAAATCAGGCTTATAGCGAAGTAAAGATAAATCCCCGGTCCCATCGCTATTTAAACAATGTATTTGTGGAGGCCTATTACGAATTTTTTATAACGAAATCAGGCTTATAACGAAGAGATTTTTCAACCCAAACAACGTTTTTATTACTCAAAATTGACTTGATATAACAAAGAAAATTGCTGAGCAAACAAATCGTTTACCTGTCTTCCGTTACGCACGGACGATCACATATTAGAATGGTCAAGTGCACTTGACACTTCCGTTATTGATAATTGAAAAATCAATAATCCCACCTTTGATGTTGTTAATGATGTCAATCAAAGACTTTTCTTTAAAATATTCAAACAATAAAATGATGTGATTCACAATTTGTCAATTAATAACACACGCGCTAATTTATTGCATTAAAAATTAATAAAACATAATCTAAATTTTAATGAATGGATGCACAAGCTAAAGAAATTAAAAACAAAGTCATGTGTGAGATTAATTCATTCGCTATTGTTTATTTTTTCTTTGATGAGAGACTCTTTACAAACTGCGTGGTCTCAAGGTTCATCTAAATACCAAAAACAAAAGAAATGTACTCGTTCTGAAATTTCGATTAACCTGAGTTTTTATGTGTATATAATACCAAAAGGAAACAATTATTCTTCAAATTCAAATAAAACAAAAGGAAAATGGCTACAATCTTAAAATTGGCCATTAAAAATATATCCGAATTATCAGCATTATACAGATATCGATTCAAGTGTTAATACCCGACCTCACATTTCCAGTTTATAAAATAGATCGTGAACAAAGTTGAAAACATGTTTCTAAGGAACATTTGAAGATACCAAAGAAGTATTCAGAAGCCGTAGTCTTTGAGAAATGTTTAAAGGATTAAATATTTTTTTACGATAAAGGCCCACTTTACTGTGCATCAGTTATCATAGCGTGATGAAACTGCCCGGGTCAGAACCATTTTTTTTCTCTCTTATATTACGCGACCTCGGTGGCTCGAACTACCGATAGCTAGAACAGATTTTGACAGTCCCTTCGAGTTCGAGCCAGCGAAGTTCTACTGTACGATTTTCAAAAGGGGAGGTAATTCTACATTGTTTCTTTTATAACGAACGATGCCTATAACGAACTAAGATCGAGAGTCCCCTGGACTTCGTTATAAACGAACTCTACTGTATGTGGTCGTATTATGATTGGGTTGTCGTTGTTGTCGTCCGTCAGTAAACACAATAGTTGGTCGTATTATGATTGGGTTGTCGTTGTCTTCCGTCAGTAAACACAATATGTGGTCGTATTATGATTGGGTTTATTGTTGTTGTCGTCCGTCAGTAAACATAATATGTGGTCGTATTATGATTGGGTTGTCGTTGTCTTCCATCAGTAAACACAATATGTGGTCGTGTTATCATTGGGTTGTCGTTGTTGTCTTCCGTCAGTAAACACAATATGTGGTCGTATTATGATTGGGTTGTCGTTGTCTTCCGTCAGTAAACACAATATGTGGTCGTATTATGATTGGGTCGTCGTTGTTGTCGTCCGTCAGTAAACACAATATGTGGTCGTGTTATGATTGGGTTGTCGTAGTTGTCTTCCGTCTGTTAACACAATATGTGGTGATATTATGATTGGGTTGTCGTTGTTGTCGTCCGTCAGTAAACACAATATGTGGTCGTATTATGATTTGGTTGTCGTTGTCTTCCGTCAGTAAACACAATATGTGGTCGTATTATGATTGGGTTGTCGTTGTTGTCGTCCGTCAGTAAACATAATATGTGGTCGTATTATGATTTGGTTGTCGTTCTCGTCCGTCAGTAAACACAATATGTGGTGATATTATGATTGGGTTGTCGTTGTTGTCTTCCGTCAGTAAACACAATATGTGGTCGTGTTATGATTGGGTTGTTGTTGTCTTCCGTCAGTAAACACAATATGTGGTCGTATTATGATTGGGTTGTCCTTGTTGTCGTCCGTGAGTAAACATAATATGTGGTCGTATTATGATTGGGTTGTCGTTGTTGTCTTCCGTCAGTAAACACAATATGTGGTCGTATTATGATTGGGTTGTCGTTGTCTTCCGTCAGTAAACACAATATGTGGTCGTGTTATGATTGGGTTGTCGTTGTCGTCCGTCAGTGAACACAATATGTGGTCGTGTTATGATTGGATTGTCGTTGTTGTCTTCCATCTCTTAACACAAAATTTGGTGGTATTATGATTGGGTTGTCGTTGTTGTCGTCCGTCAGTAAACACAATATGTGGTCGTATTATGATTGGGTTGTCGTTGTCTTCTGTCAGTAAACACAATATGCGGTCGTATTATGATTGGGTCGTTGTTGTTGCCGTCTGTCAGTAAACATACAATGTGGTCGTATTATTATTGGGTTTATTGTTGTTGTCGTCCGTCAGTAAACACAATATGTGGTCGTATTATCATTGGGTTGTCGTTGTTGTCTTCTGTCAGTAAACATAATATGTGGTCGTATTATGATTGGGTTGTCGTTGTTGTCGTCCGTCAGTAAACACAATAGTTGGTCGTATTATGATTGGGTTGTCGTTGTTGTCTTCCGTCAGTAAACACAATATGTGGTCGTGTTATGATTGAGTTGTCGTTGTTGTCTTCCGTCAGTAAACACAATATGTGGTCGTAATATGATTGGGTTGTCGTTGTTGTCGTCCATCAGTAAACACAATATGTGGTCGTATTATGATTGGGTTGTCGTTTTTGTCTTCCGTCAGTAAACACAATATGTGGTCGTATTATGATTGGGTTTTCGTTGTTGTCGTCCGTCAGTAAACACAATATGTGGTCGTATTATGATTGAGTTGTCGTTGTCGTCCGTCAGTAAACTCAATATGTGGTCGTATTATGATTGGGTTGTCGTTGTCTTCCATCAGTAAACACAATATGTGGTCGTGTTATCATTGGGTTGTCGTTGTTGTCCTCCGTCAGTAAACACAATATGTTGTCGTATTATGATTGGGTTGTCGTTGTCTTCCGTCAGTAAACACAATATGTGGTCGTATTATGATTGGGTTGTCGTTGTTGTCGTCCGTCAGTAAACACAATATGTGGTCGTGTTATGATTGGGTTGTCGTAGTTGTCTTTCGTCTGTTAACACAATATGTGGTGATATTATGATTGGGTTGTCGTTGTTGTCGTCTGTCAGTAAACATAATATGTGGTCGTATTATGATTGGGTTGTCGTTGTTGTCGTCCGTCAGTAAACACAATGTGTGGTCGTATTATGATTGGGTTGTCGTTGTCTTCCGTCAGTAAACACAATATGTGGTCATATTATGATTGGGTTGTCGTTGTTGCCGTCTGTCAGTAAACATACAATGTGGTCGTATTATGATTGGGTTTATTGTTGTTGTCGTCCATCAGTAAACACAATATGTGGTCGTATTGTCATTGGATTGTCGTTGTTGTCGTCTGTCAGTAAACACAATATGTGGTCGTATTATGATTGGGTTTATTGTTGTTGTCGTCCGTCAGTAAACATAATATGTGGTCGTATTATGATTGGGTTGTCGTTGTTGTCGTCTGTCAGTAAACACAATATGTGGTCGTATTATGATTGGGTTGTCGTTGTCTTCCGTCAGTAAACACAATATGTGGTCGTGTTATGATTGGGTTGTCGTTGTTGTCGTCCGTTAGTAAACACAATATGTGGTCGTATTATGATTGGGTTTATTGTTGTTGTCGTCCGTCAGTAAAGATAATATGTGGTCGTATTATGATTGGGTTGTCGATGTTTTCCGTCAGTAAACACAATATGTGGTCGTGTTATGATTGGGTTGTCGTTGTTGTCGTCCGTTAGTAAACACAATATGTGGTCGTATTATGATTGGGTTTATTGTTGTTGTCGTCCGTCAGAAAACACAATATGTGGTCGTATTATAATTGGGTTGTCGTTGTTGTCGTCCGTCAGTAAACACAATATGTGGTCGTATTATGATTGGGTTGTCGTTGTCTTCCGTCAGTAAGCACAATATGTGGTCGTATTATGATTGGGTTGTCGTTGTTGCCGTCTGTCAGTAAACATACAATGTGGTCGTATTATGATTGGGTTTATTGTTGTTGTCGTCCGTCAGTAAACACAATATGTGGTCGTATTATCATTGTGTTGTCGTTGTTGTCGTCTGTCAGTAAACACAATATGTGGTCGTATTATGATTGGGTTTATTGTTGTTGTCGTCCGTCAGTAAAGATAATATGTGGTCGTATTATGATTGGGTTGTCGATGTTTTCCGTCAGTAAACACAATATGTGGTCGTATTATCATTGGGTTGTCGTTGTTGTCATCTGTCAGTAAACACAATATGTGGTCGTATTATGATTGGGTTTATTGTTGTTGTCGTCCGTCAGTAAACATAATATGTGGTCGTATTATAATTGGGTTGTAGGTGTCTTCCGTCAGTAAACACAATATGTGGTCGTATTATGATTGGGTTGTCGTTGTTGTCGTCTGTCAGTAAACATACAATGTGGTCGTATTATGATTGTATTTATTGTTGTTTTCGTTCGTACGTAAACACAATATGTGGTCGTATTATGATTGGGTTGTCGTTGTTGTCGTCTGTCAGTAAACATACAATGTGGTCGTATTATGATTGGGTTTATTGTTGTTGTCGTCCGTCAGTAAACACAATATGTGGTCGTATTATGATTGGGTTGTCGTTGTTGTCGTCTGTCAGTAAACACAATATGTGGTCGTATTATGATTGGGTTTATTGTTGTTGTCGTCCGTCAGTAAACATAATATGTGGTCGTATTATGATGGGTTGTCGGTGTCTTCCGTCAGTAAACACAATATGTGGTCGTATTATGATTGGGTTGTTGTTGTTGTCGTCTGTCAGTAAACATACAATGTGGTCGTATTATGATTGTATTTATTGTTGTTTTCGTTCGTCCGTAAACACAATATGTGGTCGTATTATGATTGGGTTGTCGTTGTTGTCGTCTGTCAGTAAGCATACAATGTGGTCGTATTATGATTGGGTTTATTGTTGTTGTCGTCCGTCAGTAAGCACAATATGTGGTCGTATTATGATTGGGTTGTCGTTGTTGTCGTCTGTCAGTAAACATACAATGTGGTCGTATTATGATTGGGTTTATTGTTGTTGTCGTCCGTCAGTAAACACAATATGTGGTCGTATTATGATTGGGTTGTCGTTGTTGTCGTCTGTCAGTAAACACAATATGTGGTCGTATTATGATTGGGTTTATTGTTGTTGTCGTCCGTCAGTAAACATAATATGTGGTCGTATTATGATTGGGTTGTCGTTGTCTTCCGTCAGTAAACACAATATGTGGTCATGTTATGATTGGGTTGTCGGTGTCTTCCGTCAGTAAACACAATATGTGGTCGTATTATGATTGGGTTGTCGTTGTTGTCGTCTGTCAGTAAACATACAATGTGGGCGTGTTATGATTGGGTTTATTGTTGTTGTCGTCCGTCAGTAAACACAATATGTGGTCGTATTATGATTGGGTTGTCTTTGTCTTCGTCAGTAAACACAATATGTTGTCGTGTTATGATTGGGTTGTCGTTGTTGTCGTCCGTCAGTAAACACAATATGCGGTCGTGTTATGATTGGGTTGTCGTTGTTGTCGTCCGTCAGTAAGCACAATATGTGGTCGTATTATGATTGGGTTGTCGTTGTCTTCCGTCAGTAAACACAATATGTGGTCGTATTATGATTGGGTTGTCGTTGTTGTCTTTCGTCAGTAAGCACAATACAGTAGAGTTCGTTTATAACGAACAGGTTTATAACGAAATCAGGCTTATAGCGAAGTAAAGATAAATCCCCGGTCCCATCGCTATTTAAACAATGTATTTGTGGAGGCCTATTACGAATTTTTTATAACGAAATCAGGCTTATAACGAAGAGATTTTTCAACCCAAACAACGTTTTTATTACTCAAAATTGACTTGATATAACAAAGAAAATTGCTGAGCAAACAAATCGTTTACCTGTCTTCCGTTACGCACGGACGATCACATATTAGAATGGTCAAGTGCACTTGACACTTCCGTTATTGATAATTGAAAAATCAATAATCCCACCTTTGATGTTGTTAATGATGTCAATCAAAGACTTTTCTTTAAAATATTCAAACAATAAAATGATGTGATTCACAATTTGTCAATTAATAACACACGCGCTAATTTATTGCATTAAAAATTAATAAAACATAATCTAAATTTTAATGAATGGATGCACAAGCTAAAGAAATTAAAAACAAAGTCATGTGTGAGATTAATTCATTCGCTATTGTTTATTTTTTCTTTGATGAGAGACTCTTTACAAACTGCGTGGTCTCAAGGTTCATCTAAATACCAAAAACAAAAGAAATGTACTCGTTCTGAAATTTCGATTAACCTGAGTTTTTATGTGTATATAATACCAAAAGGAAACAATTATTCTTCAAATTCAAATAAAACAAAAGGAAAATGGCTACAATCTTAAAATTGGCCATTAAAAATATATCCGAATTATCAGCATTATACAGATATCGATTCAAGTGTTAATACCCGACCTCATATTTCCAGTTTATAAAATAGATCGTGAACAAAGTTGAAAACATGTTTCTAAGGAACATTTGAAGATACCAAAGAAGTATTCAGAAGCCGTAGTCTTTGAGAAATGTTTAAAGGATTAAATATTTTTTTACGATAAAGGCCCACTTTACTGTGCATCAGTTATCATAGCGTGATGAAACTGCCCGGGTCAGAACCATTTTTTTTCTCTCTTATATTACGCGACCTCGGTGGCTCGAACTACCGATAGCTAGAACAGATTTTGACAGTCCCTTCGAGTTCGAGCCAGCGAAGTTCTACTGTACGATTTTCAAAAGGGGAGGTAATTCTACATTGTTTCTTTTATAACGAACGATGCCTATAACGAACTAAGATCGAGAGTCCCCTGGACTTCGTTATAAACGAACTCTACTGTATGTGGTCGTATTATGATTGGGTTGTCGTTGTTGTCGTCCGTCAGTAAACACAATAGTTGGTCGTATTATGATTGGGTTGTCGTTGTCTTCCGTCAGTAAACACAATATGTGGTCGTGTTATGATTGAGTTGTCGTTGTTGTCTTCCGTCAGTAAACACAATATGTGGTCGTATTATGATTGGGTTGTCGTTGTTGTCGTCCATCAGTAAACACAATATGTGGTGGTATTATGATTGGGTTGTCGTTTTTGTCTTCCGTCAGTAAACACAATATGTGGTCGTATTATGATTGGGTTTTCGTTGTTGTCGTCCGTCAGTAAACACAATATGTGGTCGTATTAAGATTGGGTTGTCGTTGTCGTCCGTCAGTAAACTCAATATGTGGTCGTATTATGATTGGGTTGTCGTTGTCTTCCATCAGTAAACACAATATGTGGTCGTGTTATCATTGGGTTGTCGTTGTTGTCTTCCGTCAGTAAACACAATATGTGGTCGTATTATGATTGGGTTGTCGTTGTCTTCCGTCAGTAAACACAATATGTGGTCGTATTATGATTGGGTTGTCGTTGTTGTCGTCCGTCAGTAAACACAATATGTGGTCGTGTTATGATTGGGTTGTCGTAGTTGTCTTCCGTCTGTTAACACAATATGTGGTGATATTATGATTGGGTTGTCGTTGTTGTCGTCCGTTAGTAAACACAATATGTTGTCGTATTATGATTTGGTTGTCGTTGTCTTCCGTCAATAAACACAATATGTGGTCGTATTATGATTGGGTTGTCGTTGTTGTCGTCCGTCAGTAAACATAATATGTGGTCGTATTGTGATTGGGTTGTCGTTGTCGTCCGTCAGTAAACACAATATGTGGTCGTGTTATGATTGGGTTGTTGTTGTCTTCCGTCAGTAAACACAATATGTGGTCGTATTATGATTGGGTTGTGGTTGTTGTCGTCCGTGAGTAAACATAATATGTGGTCGTATTATGATTGGGTTGTCGTTGTTGTCTTCCGTCAGTAAACACAATATGTGGTGGTATTATGATTGGGTTGTCGTTGTCTTCCGTCAGTAAACACAATATGTGGTCGTGTTATGATTGAGTTGTCGTTGTTGTCTTCCGTCAGTAAGCACAATATGTGGTCGTGTTATGATTGGGTTGTCGTTGTCGCCCGTCAGTGAACACAATATGTGGTCGTGTTATGATTGGGTTGTCGTTGTTGTCTTCCGTCTCTTAACACAATATTTGGTGGTATTATGATTGGGTTGTCGTTGTTGTCGTCCGTCAGTAAACACAATATGTGGTCGTGTTATGATTGGGTTGTCGTTGTCTTCCGCCATTAAACACAATATGTGGTCGTATTATGATTGGGTTGTCGTTGTTGTCGTCTGTCAGTAAACATACAATGTGGTCGTATTATGATTGGGTTTATTGTTGTTGTCGTCCGTCAGAAAACACAATATGTGGTCGTATTATAATTGGGTTGTCGTTGTTGTCGTCCGTCAGTAAACACAATATGTGGTCGTATTATGATTGGGTTGTCGTTGTCTTCCGTCAGTAAACACAATATGTGGTCGTATTATGATTGGGTTGTCGTTGTTGCCATCTGTCAGTAAACATACAATGTGGTCGTATTATGATTGGGTTTATTGTTGTTGTCGTCCGTCAGTAAACACAATATGTGGTCGTATTATCATTGTGTTGTCGTTGTTGTCGTCTGTCAGTAAACACAATATGTGGTCGTATTATGATTGGGTTTATTGTTGTTGTCGTCCGTCAGTAAAGATAATATGTGGTCGTATTATGATTGGGTTGTCGATGTTTTCCGTCAGTAAACACAATATGTGGTCGTATTATCATTGGGTTGTCGTTGTTGTCATCTGTCAGTAAACACAATATGTGGTCGTATTATGATTGGGTTTATTGTTGTTGTCGTCCGTCAGTAAACATAATATGTGGTCGTATTATAATTGGGTTGTAGGTGTCTTCCGTCAGTAAACACAATATGTGGTCGTATTATGATTGGGTTGTCGTTGTTGTCGTCTGTCAGTAAACATACAATGTGGTCGTATTATGATTGGGTTTATTGTTGTTGTCGTCCGTCAGTAAACACAATATGTGGTCGTATTATGATTGGGTTGTCGTTGTTGTCGTCTGTCAGTAAACACAATATGTGGTCGTATTATGATTGGGTTTATTGTTGTTGTCGTCCGTCAGTAAACATAATATGTGGTCGTATTATGATGGGTTGTCGGTGTCTTCTGTCAGTAAACACAATATGTGGTCGTATTATGATTGGGTTGTTGTTGTTGTCGTCTGTCAGTAAACATACAATGTGGTCGTATTATGATTGTATTTATTGTTGTTTTCGTTCGTCCGTAAACACAATATGTGGTCGTATTATGATTGGGTTGTCGTTGTTGTCGTCTGTTAGTAAGCATACAATGTGGTCGTATTATGATTGGGTTTATTGTTGTTGTCGTCCGTCAGTAAGCACAATATGTGGTCGTATTATGATTGGGTTGTCGTTGTTGTCGTCTGTCAGTAAACATACAATGTGGTCGTATTATGATTGGGTTTATTGTTGTTGTCGTCCGTCAGTAAACACAATATGTGGTCGTATTATGATTGGGTTGTCGTTGTTGTCGTCTGTCAGTAAACACAATATGTGGTCGTATTATGATTGGGTTTATTGTTGTTGTCGTCCGTCAGTAAACATAATATGTGGTCGTATTATGATTGGGTTGTCGTTGTCTTCCGTCAGTAAACACAATATGTGGTCATGTTATGATTGGGTTGTCGGTGTCTTCCGTCAGTAAACACAATATGTGGTCGTATTATGATTGGGTTGTCGTTGTTGTCGTCTGTCAGTAAACATACAATGTGGGCGTGTTATGATTGGGTTTATTGTTGTTGTCGTCCGTCAGTAAACACAATATGTGGTCGTATTATGATTGGGTTTATTGTTGTTGTCGTCCGTCAGTAAACACAATATGTGGTCGTATTATGATTGGGTTGTCTTTGTCTTCGTCAGTAAACACAATATGTTGTCGTGTTATGATTGGGTTGTCGTTATTGTCGTCCGTCAGTAAACAAACAAATCGTTTACCTGTCTTCCGTTACGCACGGACGATCACATATTAGAATGGTCAAGTGCACTTGACACTTCCGTTATTGATAATTGAAAAATCAATAATCCCACCTTTGATGTTGTTAATGATGTCAATCAAGACTTTTCTTTAAAATATTCAAACAATAAAATGATGTGATTAACAATTTGTCAATTAATAACACACGCGCTAATTTATTGCATTAAAAATTAATAAAACATAATCTAAATTTTAATGAATGGATGCACAAGCTAAAGAAATTAAAAACAAAGTCATGTGTGAGATTAGTTCATTCGCTATTGTTTATTTTTTCTTTGATGAGAGACTCTTTACAAACTGCGTGGTCTCAAGGTTCATCTAAATACCAAAAACAAAAGAAATGTACTCGTTCTGAAATTTCGATTAACCTGAGTTTGTATGTGTATATAATACCAAAAAGAAACAATTATTCTTCAAATTCCAATAAAACAAAAGGAAAATGGCTACAATCTTAAAATTGGCCATTAAAAATATATCCGAATTATCAGCATTATACAGATATCGATCCAAGTGTTAATATCCGACCTCATATTTCCAGTTTATAAAATAGATCGTGAACAAAGTTGAAAACATGTTTCTAAGGAACATTTGAAGATACCAAAGAAGTATTCAGAAGCCTTAGTCTTTGAGAACTGTCTAAAGGATTAAATATTTTTTTTACGATAAAGGCCCACTTTACTGTGCATCAGTTATCATAGCGTGATGAAACTGCCCGGGTCAGAACCAATTTTTTTTTCTCTTAAATTACGCATCCTCGGTGGCTCGAACTACCGATAGCTAGAACAGATTTTGACAGTCCCTTCGAGTTCGAGCCAGCGAAGTTCTACTGTACGATTTTCAAAAGGGGAGGTAATTCTACATTGTTTCTTTTATAACGAACCATGCCTATAACGAACTAAGATCGAGAGTCCCCTGGAATTCGTTATAAACGAACTCTACTGTATGTGGTCGTATTATGATTGGGTAGTCGTTGTTGTCGTCCGTCAGTAAACACAATAGTTGGTCGTATTATGATTGGGTTGTCGTTGTCTTCCGTCAGTAAACACAATATGTGGTCGTATTATGATTGGGTTGTCGTTGTTGTCGTCCATCAGTAAACACAATATGTGGTCGTATTATGATTGGGTTGTCGTTGTTGTCGTCTGTCAGTAAACATACAATGTGGTCGTATTATGATTGGGTTTATTGTTGTTGTCGTCCGTCAGTAAACACAATATGTGGTCGTATTATGATTGGGTTTATTGTTGTTGTCGTCCGTCAGTAAACACAATATGTGGTCGTATTATGATTGGGTTGTCGTTGTCTTCCGTCAGTAAACACAATATGTTGTCGTGTTATGATTGGGTTGTCGTTGTTGTCGTCCGTCAGTAAACACAATATGCGGTCGTGTTATGATTGGGTTGTCGTTGTTGTCGTCCGTCAGTAAGCACAATATGTGGTCGTATTATGATTGGGTTGTCGTTGTCTTCGTGAGTAAACACAATATGTGGTCGTATTATGATTGGGTTTATTGTTGTTGTCGTCCGTCAGTAAACACAATATGTGGTCGTATTATGATTGGGTTGTCGTTGTCTTCCGTCAGTAAACACAATATGTTGTCGTGTTATGATTGGGTTGTCGTTGTTGTCGTCCGTCAGTAAACACAATATGCGGTCGTGTTATGATTGGGTTGTCGTTGTTGTCGTCCGTCAGTAAGCACAATATGTGGTCGTATTATGATTGGGTTGTCGTTGTCTTCGTCAGTAAACACAATATGTGGTCGTATTATGATTGGGTTGTCGTTGTTGTCTTTCGTCAGTAAACACAATACAGTAGAGTTCGTTTATAACGAACAGGTTTATAACGAAATCAGGCTTATAGCGAAGTAAAGATAAATCCCCGGTCCCATCGCTATTTAAAAAATGTATTTGTGAAGGCCTATTACGAATTTTTTATAACGAAATCAGGCTGATAACGAAGAGATTTTTCAACCCAAACAACGTTTTTATTACTCAAAATTGACATGATATAACAAAGAAAATTGCTGAACAAACAAATCGTTTACCTGTCTTCCGTTACGCACGGACGATCACATATTAGAATGGTCAAGTGCACTTGACACTTCCGTTATTAATAATTGAAAAATCAATAATCCCGCCTTTGATGTTGTTAATGATGTCAATCAAGACTTTTCTTTAAAATATTCAAACAATAAAATGATGTGATTAACAATTTGTCAATTAATAACACACGCGCTAATTTATTGCATTAAAAATTAATAAAACATAATCTAAATTTTAATGAATGGATGCACAAGCTAAAGAAATTAAAAACAAAGTCATGTGTGAGATTAGTTCATTCGCTATTGTTTATTTTTTCTTTGATGAGAGACTCTTTACAAACTGCGTGGTCTCAAGGTTCATCTAAATACCAAAAACAGAAGAAATGTACTCGTTCTGAAATTTCGATTAACCTGAGTTTTTATGTGTATATAATACCAAAAAGAAACAATTATTCTTCAAATTCCAATAAAACAAAAGGAAAATGGCTACAATCTTAAAATTGGCCATTAAAAATATATCCGAATTATCAGCATTATACCGATATCGATCCAAGTGTTAATACCCGACCTCATATTTCCAGTTTATAAAATAGATCGTGAACAAAGTTGAAAACATGTTTCTAAGGAACATTTGAAGATACCAAAGAAGTATTCAGAAGCCTTAGTCTTTGAGAACTGTCTAAAGGATTAAATATTTTTTTACGATAAAGGCCCACTTTACTGTGCATCAGTTATCATAGCGTGATGAAACTGCCCGGGTCAGAACCAATTTTTTTTTCTCTTAAATTACGCGACCTCGGTGGCTCGAACTACCGATAGCTAGAACAGATTTTGACAGTCCCTTCGAGTTCGAGCCAGCGAAGTTCTACTGTACGATTTTCAAAAGGGGAGGTAATTCTACATTGTTTCTTTTATAACGAACGATGCCTATAACGAACTAAGAACGAGAGTCCCCTGGACTTCCTTATAAACGAACTCTAGTGTATGTGGTCGTATTATGATTGGGTTGTCGTTGTTGTCGTCCGTCAGTAAACACAATATGTGGTCGTGTTATGATTGAGTTGTCGTTGTTGTCTTCCGTCAGTAAACACAATATGTGGTCGTATTATGATTGGGTTGTCGTTGTTGTCGTCCATCAGTAAACACAATATGTGGTGGTATTATGATTGGGTTGTCGTTTTTGTCTTCCGTCAGTAAACACAATATGTGGTCGTATTATGATTGGGTTTTCGTTGTTGTCGTCCGTCAGTAAACACAATATGTGGTCGTATTATGATTGAGTTGTCGTTGTCGTCCGTCAGTAAACTCAATATGTGGTCGTATTATGATTGGGTTGTCGTCTTCCATCAGTAAACACAATATGTGGTCGTGTTATCATTGGGTTGTCGTTGTTGTCTTCCGTCAGTAAACACAATATGTGGTCGTATTATGATTGGGTTGTCGTTGTCTTCCGTCAGTAAACACAATATGTGGTCGTATTATGATTGGGTTGTCGTTGTTGTCATCCGTCAGTAAACACAATATGTGGTCGTGTTATGATTGGGTTGTCGTAGTTGTCTTGCGTCTGTTAACACAATATGTGGTCGTATTATGATTGGGTTGTCGTTGTCGTTCGTCAGTAAACACAATATGTGGTCGTGTTATGATTGGGTTGTTGTTGTCTTCCGTCAGTAAACACAATATGTGGTCGTGTTATGATTGGGTTGTCGTTGTTGTCGTCCGTCAGTAAGCACAATATGTGGTCGTATTATGATTGGGTTGTCGTTGTCTTCGTCAGTAAACACAATATGTGGTCGTATTATGATTGGGTTTATTGTTGTTGTCGTCCGTCAGTAAACACAATATGTGGTCGTATTATGATTGGGTTGTCGTTGTCTTCCGTCAGTAAACACAATATGTTGTCGTGTTATGATTGGGTTGTCGTTGTTGTCGTCCGTCAGTAAACACAATATGCGGTCGTGTTATGATTGGGTTGTCGTTGTTGTCGTCCGTCAGTAAGCACAATATGTGGTCGTATTATGATTGGGTTGTCGTTGTCTTCGTCAGTAAACACAATATGTGGTCGTATTATGATTGGGTTGTCGTTGTTGTCTTTCGTCAGTAAACACAATACAGTAGAGTTCGTTTATAACGAACAGGTTTATAACGAAATCAGGCTTATAGCGAAGTAAAGATAAATCCCCGGTCCCATCGCTATTTAAAAAATGTATTTGTGAAGGCCTATTACGAATTTTTTATAACGAAATCAGGCTGATAACGAAGAGATTTTTCAACCCAAACAACGTTTTTATTACTCAAAATTGACATGATATAACAAAGAAAATTGCTGAACAAACAAATCGTTTACCTGTCTTCCGTTACGCACGGACGATCACATATTAGAATGGTCAAGTGCACTTGACACTTCCGTTATTGATAATTGAAAAATCAATAATCCCGCCTTTGATGTTGTTAATGATGTCAATCAAGACTTTTCTTTAAAATATTCAAACAATAAAATGATGTGATTAACAATTTGTCAATTAATAACACACGCGCTAATTTATTGCATTAAAAATTAATAAAACATAATCTAAATTTTAATGAATGGATGCACAAGCTAAAGAAATTAAAAACAAAGTCATGTGTGAGATTAGTTCATTCGCTATTGTTTATTTTTTCTTTGATGAGAGACTCTTTACAAACTGCGTGGTCTCAAGGTTCATCTAAATACCAAAAACAGAAGAAATGTACTCGTTCTGAAATTTCGATTAACCTGAGTTTTTATGTGTATATAATACCAAAAAGAAACAATTATTCTTCAAATTCCAATAAAACAAAAGGAAAATGGCTACAATCTTAAAATTGGCCATTAAAAATATATCCGAATTATCAGCATTATACCGATATCGATCCAAGTGTTAATACCCGACCTCATATTTCCAGTTTATAAAATAGATCGTGAACAAAGTTGAAAACATGTTTCTAAGGAACATTTGAAGATACCAAAGAAGTATTCAGAAGCCTTAGTCTTTGAGAACTGTCTAAAGGATTAAATATTTTTTTACGATAAAGGCCCACTTTACTGTGCATCAGTTATCATAGCGTGATGAAACTGCCCGGGTCAGAACCAATTTTTTTTTCTCTTAAATTACGCGACCTCGGTGGCTCGAACTACCGATAGCTAGAACAGATTTTGACAGTCCCTTCGAGTTCGAGCCAGCGAAGTTCTACTGTACGATTTTCAAAAGGGGAGGTAATTCTACATTGTTTCTTTTATAACGAACGATGCCTATAACGAACTAAGAACGAGAGTCCCCTGGACTTCCTTATAAACGAACTCTAGTGTATGTGGTCGTATTATGATTGGGTTGTCGTTGTTGTCGTCCGTCAGTAAACACAATATGTGGTCGTGTTATGATTGAGTTGTCGTTGTTGTCTTCCGTCAGTAAACACAATATGTGGTCGTATTATGATTGGGTTGTCGTTGTTGTCGTCCATCAGTAAACACAATATGTGGTGGTATTATGATTGGGTTGTCGTTTTTGTCTTCCGTCAGTAAACACAATATGTGGTCGTATTATGATTGGGTTTTCGTTGTTGTCGTCCGTCAGTAAACACAATATGTGGTCGTATTATGATTGAGTTGTCGTTGTCGTCCGTCAGTAAACTCAATATGTGGTCGTATTATGATTGGGTTGTCGTTGTCTTCCATCAGTAAACACAATATGTGGTCGTGTTATCATTGGGTTGTCGTTGTTGTCTTCCGTCAGTAAACACAATATGTGGTCGTATTATGATTGGGTTGTCGTTGTCGTCCGTCAGTAAACACAATATGTGGTCGTATTATGATTGGGTTGTCGTTGTTGTCATCCGTCAGTAAACACAATATGTGGTCGTGTTATGATTGGGTTGTCGTAGTTGTCTTGCGTCTGTTAACACAATATGTGGTCGTATTATGATTGGGTTGTCGTTGTCGTTCGTCAGTAAACACAATATGTGGTCGTGTTATGATTGGGTTGTTGTTGTCTTCCGTCAGTAAACACAATATGTGGTCGTGTTATGATTGGGTTGTCGTTGTTGTCGTCCGTCAGTAAGCACAATATGTGGTCGTATTATGATTGGGTTGTCGTTGTCTTCGTCAGTAAACACAATATGTGGTCGTATTATGATTGGGTTTATTGTTGTTGTCGTCCGTCAGTAAACACAATATGTGGTCGTATTATGATTGGGTTGTCGTTGTCTTCCGTCAGTAAACACAATATGTTGTCGTGTTATGATTGGGTTGTCGTTGTTGTCGTCCGTCAGTAAACACAATATGCGGTCGTGTTATGATTGGGTTGTCGTTGTTGTCGTCCGTCAGTAAGCACAATATGTGGTCGTATTATGATTGGGTTGTCGTTGTCTTCGTCAGTAAACACAATATGTGGTCGTATTATGATTGGGTTGTCGTTGTTGTCTTTCGTCAGTAAACACAATACAGTAGAGTTCGTTTATAACGAACAGGTTTATAACGAAATCAGGCTTATAGCGAAGTAAAGATAAATCCCCGGTCCCATCGCTATTTAAAAAATGTATTTGTGAAGGCCTATTACGAATTTTTTATAACGAAATCAGGCTGATAACGAAGAGATTTTTCAACCCAAACAACGTTTTTATTACTCAAAATTGACATGATATAACAAAGAAAATTGCTGAACAAACAAATCGTTTACCTGTCTTCCGTTACGCACGGACGATCACATATTAGAATGGTCAAGTGCACTTGACACTTCCGTTATTGATAATTGAAAAATCAATAATCCCGCCTTTGATGTTGTTAATGATGTCAATCAAGACTTTTCTTTAAAATATTCAAACAATAAAATGATGTGATTAACAATTTGTCAATTAATAACACACGCGCTAATTTATTGCATTAAAAATTAATAAAACATAATCTAAATTTTAATGAATGGATGCACAAGCTAAAGAAATTAAAAACAAAGTCATGTGTGAGATTAGTTCATTCGCTATTGTTTATTTTTTCTTTGATGAGAGACTCTTTACAAACTGCGTGGTCTCAAGGTTCATCTAAATACCAAAAACAGAAGAAATGTACTCGTTCTGAAATTTCGATTAACCTGAGTTTTTATGTGTATATAATACCAAAAAGAAACAATTATTCTTCAAATTCCAATAAAACAAAAGGAAAATGGCTACAATCTTAAAATTGGCCATTAAAAATATATCCGAATTATCAGCATTATACCGATATCGATCCAAGTGTTAATACCCGACCTCATATTTCCAGTTTATAAAATAGATCGTGAACAAAGTTGAAAACATGTTTCTAAGGAACATTTGAAGATACCAAAGAAGTATTCAGAAGCCTTAGTCTTTGAGAACTGTCTAAAGGATTAAATATTTTTTTACGATAAAGGCCCACTTTACTGTGCATCAGTTATCATAGCGTGATGAAACTGCCCGGGTCAGAACCAATTTTTTTTTCTCTTAAATTACGCGACCTCGGTGGCTCGAACTACCGATAGCTAGAACAGATTTTGACAGTCCCTTCGAGTTCGAGCCAGCGAAGTTCTACTGTACGATTTTCAAAAGGGGAGGTAATTCTACATTGTTTCTTTTATAACGAACGATGCCTATAACGAACTAAGAACGAGAGTCCCCTGGACTTCCTTATAAACGAACTCTAGTGTATGTGGTCGTATTATGATTGGGTTGTCGTTGTTGTCGTCCGTCAGTAAACACAATATGTGGTCGTGTTATGATTGAGTTGTCGTTGTTGTCTTCCGTCAGTAAACACAATATGTGGTCGTATTATGATTGGGTTGTCGTTGTTGTCGTCCATCAGTAAACACAATATGTGGTGGTATTATGATTGGGTTGTCGTTTTTGTCTTCCGTCAGTAAACACAATATGTGGTCGTATTATGATTGGGTTTTCGTTGTTGTCGTCCGTCAGTAAACACAATATGTGGTCGTATTATGATTGAGTTGTCGTTGTCGTCCGTCAGTAAACTCAATATGTGGTCGTATTATGATTGGGTTGTCGTTGTCTTCCATCAGTAAACACCATATGTGGTCGTGTTATCATTGGGTTGTCGTTGTTGTCTTCCGTCAGTAAACACAATATGTGGTCGTATTATGATTGGGTTGTCGTTGTCTTCCGTCAGTAAACACAATATGTGGTCGTATTATGATTGGGTTGTCGTTGTTGTCATCCGTCAGTAAACACAATATGTGGTCGTGTTATGATTGGGTTGTCGTAGTTGTCTTGCGTCTGTTAACACAATATGTGGTCGTATTATGATTGGGTTGTCGTTGTCGTTCGTCAGTAAACACAATATGTGGTCGTGTTATGATTGGGTTGTTGTTGTCTTCCGTCAGTAAACACAATATGTGGTCGTATTATGATTGGGTTGTCGTTGTTGTCGTCCGTGAGTAAACATAATATGTGGTCGTATTATGATTAGGTTGTCGTTGTTGTCTTCCGTCAGTAAACACAATATGTGGTGGTATTATGATTGGGTTGTCGTTGTCTTCCGTCAGTAAAAACAATATGTGGTCGTGTTATGATTGAGTTGTCGTTGTTGTCTTCCGTCAGTAAGCACAATATGTGTTCGTGTTATGATTGGGTTGTCGTTGTCGTCCGTCAGTGAACACAATATGTGGTCGTGTTATGATTGGGTTGTCGTTGTTGTCTTCCGTCTCTTAACACAATATTTGGTGGTATTATGATTGGGTTGTCGTTGTTGTCGTCCGTCAGTAAACACAATATGTGGTCGTATTATGATTGGGTTGTCGTTGTCTTCCGTCAGTAAACGCAATATGTGATCGTATTATGATTGGGTTGTCGTTGTTGTCGTCCGTCAGTAAACATAATATGTGGTCGTATTATGATTGCGTTGTCGTTGTCGTCCGTCAGTAAACACAATATGTGGTCGTATTATGATTGGGTTGTCGTTGTCTTCCGCCAGTAAACACAATATGTGGTCGTATTATGATTGGGTTGTCGTTGTTGTCGTCCGTCAGTAAACATACAATGTGGTCGTATTATGATTGGGTTTATTGTTGTTGTCGTCCGTCAGAAAACACAATATGTGGTCGTATTATAATTAGGTTGTCGTTGTTGTCGTCCGTCAGTAAACACAATATGTGATCGTATTATGATTGGGTTGTCGTTTTCTTCCGTCAGTAAACACAATATGTGGTCGTATTATGATTGAGTTGTCGTTGTTGCCGTCTGTCAGTAAACATACAATGTGGTCGTATTATGATTGGGTTTATTGTTGTTGTCGTCCGTCAGTAAACACAATATGTGGTCGTATTATCATTGGGTTGTCGTTGTTGTCGTCTGTCAGTAAACACAATATGTGGTCGTATTATGATTGGGTTTATTGTTGTTGTCGTCCGTCAGTAAATATAATATGTGGTCGTATTATGATTGGGTTGTCGATGTTTTCCGTCAGTAAACACAATATGTGGTCGTATTATCATTGGGTTGTCGTTGTTGTCATCTGTCAGTAAACACAATATGTGGTCGTATTATGATTGGGTTTATTGTTGTTGTCGTCCGTCAGTAAACATAATATGTGGTCGTATTATGATTGGGATGTCGGTGTCTTCCGTCAGTAAACACAATATGTGGTCGTATTAAGATTGGGTTGTCGTTGTTGTCGTCTATCAGTAAACATACAATGTGGGCGTATTATGATTGGGTTTATTGTTGTTGTCGTCCGTCAGTAAGCACAATATGTGGTCGTATTATGATTGGGTTGTCGTTGTTGTCGTCTGTCAGTAAACATACAATGTGGTCGTATTATGATTGGGTTTATTGTTGTTGTCGTCCGTCAGTAAACACAATATGTGGTCGTATTATGATTGGGTTGTCGTTGTTGTCGTCTGTCAGTAAACACAATATGTGGTCGTATTATGATTGGGTTTATTGTTGTTGTCGTCCGTCAGTAAACATAATATGTGGTCGTATTATGATTGGGTTTATTGTTGTTGTCGTCCGTCAGTAAACATAATATGTGGTCGTATTATGATTGGGTTGTCGGTGTCTTCCGTCAGTAAACACAATATGTGGTCGTATTATGATTGGGTTGTCGTTGTTGTCGTCTGTTAGTAAACATACAATGTGGTCGTATTATGATTGTATTTATTGTTGTTTTCGTTCGTCCGTAAACACAATATGTGGTCGTATAATGATTGGGTTGTCGTTGTTGTCGTCTGTCAGTAAACATACAATGTGGTCGTATTATGATTGGGTTTATTGTTGTTGTCGTCCGTCAGTAAGCACAATATGTGGTCGTATTATGATTGGGTTGTCGTTGTTGTCGTCTGTCAGTAAACATACAATGTGGTCGTATTATGATTGGGTTTATTGTTGTTGTCGTCCGTCAGTAAACACAATATGTGGTCGTATTATGATTGGGTTGTCGTTGTTGTCGTCTGTCAGTAAACACAATATGTGGTCGTATTATGATTGGGTTTATTGTTGTTGTCGTCCGTCAGTAAACATAATATGTGGTCGTATTATGATTGGGTTGTCGTTGTCTTCCGTCAGTAAACACAATATGTGGTCATGTTATGATTGGGTTGTCGGTGTCTTCCGTTAGTAAACACAATATGTGGTCGTATTATGATTGGGTTGTCGTTGTTGTCGTCTGTCAGTAAACATACAATGTGGGCGTATTATGATTGGGTTTATTGTTGTTGTCGTTCGTCAGTAAACACAATATGTGGTCGTATTATGATTGGGTTTATTGTTGTTGTCGTCCGTCAGTAAACACAATATGTGGTCGTATTATGATTGGGTTGTCTTTGTCTTCGTCAGTAAACACAATATGTTGTCGTGTTATGATTGGGTTGTCGTTGTTGTCGTCCGTCAGTAAACACAATATGCGGTCGTGTTATGATTGGGTTGTCGTTGTTGTCGTCCGTCAGTAAGCACAATATGTGGTCGTATTATGATTGGGTTGTCGTTGTCTTCCGTCAGTAAACACAATATGTGGTCGTATTATGATTGGGTTGTCGTTGTTGTCTTTCGTCAGTAAACACAATACAGTAGAGTTCGTTTATAACGAACAGGTTTATAACGAAATCAGGCTTATAGCAAAGTAAAGATAAATCCCCGGTCCCATCGTTATTTAAAAAATGTATTTGTGAAGGCCTATTACGAATTTTTTATAACGAAATCAGCCTTATAACGAAGAGATTTTTCAACCCAAACAACGTTTTTATTACTCAAAATTGACATGATATAACAAAGAAAATTGCTGAACAAACAAATCGTTTACCTGTCTTCCGTTACGCACGGACGATCACATATTAGAATGGTCAAGTGCACTTGACACTTCCGTTATTGATAATTGAAAAATCAATAATCCCACCTTTGATGTTGTTAATGATGTCAATCAAGACTTTTCTTTAAAATATTCAAACAATAAAATGATGTGATTAACAATTTGTCAATTAATAACACACGCGCTAATTTATTGCATTAAAAATTAATAAAACATAATCTAAATTTTAATGAATGGATGCACAAGCTAAAGAAATTAAAAACAAAGTCATGTGTGAGATTAGTTCATTCGCTATTGTTTATTTTTTCTTTGATGAGAGACTCTTTACAAACTGCGTGGTCTCAAGGTTCATCTAAATACCAAAAACAAAAGAAATGTACTCGTTCTGAAATTTCGATTAACCTGAGTTTTTATGTGTATATAATACCAAAAAGAAACAATTATTCTTCAAATTCCAATAAAACAAAAGGAAAATGGCTACAATCTTAAAATTGGCCATTAAAAATATATCCGAATTATCAGCATTATACAGATATCGATCCAAGTGTTAATACCCGACCTCATATTTCCAGTTTATAAAATAGATCGTGAACAAAGTTGAAAACATGTTTCTAAGGAACATTTGAAGATACCAAAGAAGTATTCAGAAGGCGTAGTCTTTGAGAACTGTCTAAAGGATTAAATATTTTTTTACGATAAAGGCCCACTTTACTGTGCATCAGTTATCATAGCGTGATGAAACTGCCCGGGTCAGAACCAATTTTTTTTTCTCTTAAATTACGCGACCTCGGTGGCTCGAACTACCGATAGCTAGAACAGATTTTGACAGTCCCTTCGAGTTCGAGCCAGCGAAGTTCTACTGTACGATTTTCAAAAGGGGAGGTAATTCTACATTGTTTCTTTTATAACGAACGATGCCTATAACGAACTAAGAACGAGAGTCCCCTGGACTTCGTTATAAACGAACTCTACTGTATGTGGTCGTATTATGATTGGGTTGTCGTTGTTGTCGTCCGTCAGTAAACACAATAGTTGGTCGTATTATGATTGGGTTGTCGTTGTCTTCCGTCAGTAAACACAATATGTGGTGGTATTATGATTGGGTTGTCGTTGTCTTCCGTCAGTAAACACAATATGTGGTCGTGTTATTATTGGGTTGTCGTTGTTGTCTTCCGTCAGTAAACACAATATGTGGTGGTATTATGATTGGGTTGTCGTTGTCTTCCGTCACTAAACACAATATGTGGTCGTGTTATGATTGGGTTGTCGTTGTCTTCCGTCTATTAACACAATATGTGGTCGTGTTATGATTGGGTTGTCGTTGTTGTCTTCCGTCAGTAAACACAATATGTGGTCATGTTATGATTGGGTTGTCGGTGTCTTCCGTCAGTAAACACAATATGTGGTCGTATTATGATTGGGTTGTCGTTTTTGTCGTCTGTCAGTAAACATACAATGTGGGCGTATTATGATTGGGTTTATTGTTGTTGTCGTCCGTCAGTAAACACAATATGTGGTCGTATTATGATTGGGTTTATTGTTGTTGTCGTCCGTCAGTAAACACAATATGTGGTCGTATTATGATTGGGTTGTCTTTGTCTTCGTCAGTAAACACAATATGTTGTCGTGTTATGATTGGGTTGTCGTTGTTGTCGTCCGTCAGTAAACACAATATGCGGTCGTGTTATGATTGGGTTGTCGTTGTTGTCGTCCGTCAGTAAGCACAATATGTGGTCGTATTATGATTGGGTTGTCGTTGTCTTCCGTCAGTAAACACAATATGTGGTCGTATTATGATTTGGTTGTCGTTGTTGTCTTTCGTCAGTAAACACAATACAGTAGAGTTCGTTTATAACGAACAGGTTTATAACGAAATCAGGCTTATAGCAAAGTAAAGATAAATCCCCGGTCCCATCGCTATTTAAAAAATGTATTTGTGAAGGCCTATTACGAATTTTTTATAACGAAATCAGCCTTATAACGAAGAGATTTTTCAACCCAAACAACGTTTTTATTACTCAAAATTGACATGATATAACAAAGAAAATTGCTGAACAAACAAATCGTTTACCTGTCTTCCGTTACGCACGGACGATCACATATTAGAATGGTCAAGTGCACTTGACACTTCCGTTATTGATAATTGAAAAATCAATAATCCCACCTTTGATGTTGTTAATGATGTCAATCAAGACTTTTCTTTAAAATATTCAAACAATAAAATGATGTGATTAACAATTTGTCAATTAATAACACACGCGCTAATTTATTGCATTAAAAATTAATAAAACATAATCTAAATTTTAATGAATGGATGCACAAGCTAAAGAAATTAAAAACAAAGTCATGTGTGAGATTAGTTCATTCGCTATTGTTTATTTTTTCTTTGATGAGAGACTCTTTACAAACTGCGTGGTCTCAAGGTTCATCTAAATACCAAAAACAAAAGAAATGTACTCGTTCTGAAATTTCGATTAACCTGAGTTTTTATGTGTATATAATACCAAAAAGAAACAATTATTCTTCAAATTCAAATAAAACAAAAGGAAAATGGCTACATTCTTAAAATTGGCCATTAAAAATATATCCGAATTATCAGCATTATACAGATATCGATCCAAGTGTTAATACCCGACCTCATATTTCCAGTTTATAAAATAGATCGTGAACAAAGTTGAAAACATGTTTCTAAGGAACATTTGAAGATACCAAAGAAGTATTCAGAAGGCGTAGTCTTTGAGAACTGTCTAAAGGATTAAATATTTTTTTACGATAAAGGCCCACTTTACTGTGCATCAGTTATCATAGCGTGATGAAACTGCCCGGGTCAGAACCAATTTTTTTTTCTCTTAAATTACGCGACCTCGGTGGCTCGAACTACCGATAGCTAGAACAGATTTTGACAGTCCCTTCGAGTTCGAGCCAGCGAAGTTCTACTGTACGATTTTCAAAAGGGGAGGTAATTCTACATTGTTTCTTTTATAACGAACGATGCCTATAACGAACTAAGAACGAGAGTCCCCTGGACTTCGTTATAAACGAACTCTACTGTATGTGGTCGTATTATGATTGGGTTGTCGTTGTTGTCGTCCGTCAGTAAACACAATAGTTGGTCGTATTATGATTGGGTTGTCGTTGTCTTCCGTCAGTAAACACAATATGTGGTGGTATTATGATTGGGTTGTCGTTGTCTTCCGTCAGTAAACACAATATGTGGTCGTGTTATTATTGGGTTGTCGTTGTTGTCTTCCGTCAGTAAACACAATATGTGGTGGTATTATGATTGGGTTGTCGTTGTCTTCCGTCACTAAACACAATATGTGGTCGTGTTATGATTGGGTTGTCGTTGTCTTCCGTCTATTAACACAATATGTGGTCGTGTTATGATTGGGTTGTCGTTGTTGTCTTCCGTCAGTAAACACAATATGTGGTCATGTTATGATTGGGTTGTCGGTGTCTTCCGTCAGTAAACACAATATGTGGTCGTATTATGATTGGGTTGTCGTTTTTGTCGTCTGTCAGTAAACATACAATGTGGGCGTATTATGATTGGGTTTATTGTTGTTGTCGTCCGTCAGTAAACACAATATGTGGTCGTATTATGATTGGGTTTATTGTTGTTGTCGTCCGTCAGTAAACACAATATGTGGTCGTATTATGATTGGGTTGTCTTTGTCTTCGTCAGTAAACACAATATGTTGTCGTGTTATGATTGGGTTGTCGTTGTTGTCGTCCGTCAGTAAACACAATATGCGGTCGTGTTATGATTGGGTTGTCGTTGTTGTCGTCCGTCAGTAAACACAATATGTGGTCGTATTATGATTGGGTTGTCTTTGTCTTCGTCAGTAAACACAATATGTTGTCGTGTTATGATTGGGTTGTCGTTGTTGTCGTCCGTCAGTAAACACAATATGCGGTCGTGTTATGATTGGGTTGTCGTTGTTGTCGTCCGTCAGTAAGCACAATATGTGGTCGTATTATGATTGGGTTGTCTTTGTCTTCGTCAGTAAACACAATATGTTGTCGTGTTATGATTGGGTTGTCGTTGTTGTCGTCCGTCAGTAAACACAATATGCGGTCGTGTTATGATTGGGTTGTCGTTGTTGTCGTCCGTCAGTAAGCACAATATGTGGTCGTATTATGATTGGGTTGTCGTTGTCTTCCGTCAGTAAACACAATATGTGGTCGTATTATGATTTGGTTGTCGTTGTTGTCTTTCGTCAGTAAACACAATACAGTAGAGTTCGTTTATAACGAACAGGTTTATAACGAAATCAGGCTTATAGCAAAGTAAAGATAAATCCCCGGTCCCATCGCTATTTAAAAAATGTATTTGTGAAGGCCTATTACGAATTTTTTATAACGAAATCAGCCTTATAACGAAGAGATTTTTCAACCCAAACAACGTTTTTATTACTCAAAATTGACATGATATAACAAAGAAAATTGCTGAACAAACAAATCGTTTACCTGTCTTCCGTTACGCACGGACGATCACATATTAGAATGGTCAAGTGCACTTGACACTTCCGTTATTGATAATTGAAAAATCAATAATCCCACCTTTGATGTTGTTAATGATGTCAATCAAGACTTTTCTTTAAAATATTCAAACAATAAAATGATGTGATTAACAATTTGTCAATTAATAACACACGCGCTAATTTATTGCATTAAAAATTAATAAAACATAATCTAAATTTTAATGAATGGATGCACAAGCTAAAGAAATTAAAAACAAAGTCATGTGTGAGATTAGTTCATTCGCTATTGTTTATTTTTTCTTTGATGAGAGACTCTTTACAAACTGCGTGGTCTCAAGGTTCATCTAAATACCAAAAACAAAAGAAATGTACTCGTTCTGAAATTTCGATTAACCTGAGTTTTTATGTGTATATAATACCAAAAAGAAACAATTATTCTTCAAATTCAAATAAAACAAAAGGAAAATGGCTACATTCTTAAAATTGGCCATTAAAAATATATCCGAATTATCAGCATTATACAGATATCGATCCAAGTGTTAATACCCGACCTCATATTTCCAGTTTATAAAATAGATCGTGAACAAAGTTGAAAACATGTTTCTAAGGAACATTTGAAGATACCAAAGAAGTATTCAGAAGGCGTAGTCTTTGAGAACTGTCTAAAGGATTAAATATTTTTTTACGATAAAGGCCCACTTTACTGTGCATCAGTTATCATAGCGTGATGAAACTGCCCGGGTCAGAACCATTTTTTTTTTCTCTTAAATTACGCGACCTCGGTGGCTCGAACTACCGATAGCTAGAACAGATTTTGACAGTCCCTTCGAGTTCGAGCCAGCGAAGTTCTACTGTACGATTTTCAAAAGGGGAGGTAATTCTACATTGTTTCTTTTATAACGAACGATGCCTATAACGAACTAAGAACGAGAGTCCCCTGGACTTCGTTATAAACGAACTCTACTGTATGTGGTCGTATTATGATTGGGTTGTCGTTGTTGTCGTCCGTCAGTAAACACAATAGTTGGTCGTATTATGATTGGGTTGTCGTTGTCTTCCGTCAGTAAACACAATATGTGGTCGTATTATGATTGGGTTGTCGTTGTTGTCGTCCATCAGTAAACACAATATGTGGTCGTATTATGATTGGGTTGTCGTTGTTGTCTTCCGTCAGTAATCACAATATGTGGTCGTATTATGATTGGGTTTTCGTTGTTGTCTCCGTCAGTAAACACAATATGTGGTCGTATTATGATTGAGTTGTCGTTGTCGTCCGTCAGTAAACACAATATGTGGTCGTATTATGATTAAGTTGTCGTTGTCGTCCGTCAGTAATCACAATATGTGGTCGTATTATGATTGGGTTTTCGTTGTTGTCGTCCGTCAGTAAACACAATATGTGGTCGTATTATGATTGAGTTGTCGTCGTTGTCGTCCGTCAGTAATCACAATATGTGGTCGTATTATAATTGGGTTTTCGTTTTCTTCCGTCAGTAAACACAATATGTGGTCGTATTATGATTGGGTTGTCGTTTTCTTCCTTCAGTAAACACAATATGTGGTCGTATTATGATTGGCTTGTCGTTGTTGTCTTCCGTCAGTAAACACAATATGTGGTCGTGTTATGATTGGGTTGTCGTTGTTGTCTTCCGTCTGTTAACACAACATGTGGTGATATTATGATTGGGTTGTCGTTGTTGTCGTCCGTCAGTAAACACAATAGTTGGTCGTATTATGATTGGGTTGTCGTTGTCTTCCGTCAGTAAACACAATATGTGGTCGTATTATGATTCGGTTGTCGTTGTTGTCGTCCATCAGTAAACACAATATGTGGTCGTATTATGATTGGGTTGTCGTTTTTGTCTTCCGTCAGTAATCACAATATGTGGTCGTATTATGATTGGGTTTTCGTTGTTGTCGTCCGTCAGTAAACACAATATGTGGTGGTATTATGATTGAGTTGTCGTTGTCGTCCGTCAGTAAACACAATATGTGGTCGTATTATGATTGAGTTGTCGTTGTTGTCTTCCGTCAGTAAACACAATATGGGGTCGTATTATGATTGGGTTGTCGTTGTCGTCCGTCAGTAAACACAATATGTGGTCGTATTATGATTGGGTTGTCGTTGTCGTCCGTCAGTAAACACAATATGTGGTCGTATTATGATTGGGTTGTCGTTTTCGTCCGTCAGTAAACACAATATGTGGTCGTGTTATGATTGGGTTGTCGTTGTTGTCTTCCGTCTGTTAACACAACATTTGGTGATATTATGATTGGGTTGTCGTTGTTGTCGTCCGTCAGTAAACACAATATGTGGTCGTATTATGATTGGGTTGTCGTCTGCCATCAGTAAACACAATATGTGGTCGTATTATGATTGGGTTGTCGTTTTTGTCTTCCGTCAGTAATCACAATATGTGGTCGTATTATGATTGGGTTTTCGTTGTTGTCGTCCGTCAGTAAACACAATATGTGGTCGTATTATGATTGAGTTGTCGTTGTCGTCCGTCAGTAAACACAATATGTGGTCGTATTATGATTAAGTTGTCGTTGTCGTCCGTCAGTAATCACAATATGTGGTCGTATTATGATTGGGTTTTCGTTGTTGTCGTCCGTCAGTAAACACAATATGTGGTCGTATTATGATTGAGTTGTCGTTGTCGTCCGTCAGTAATCACAATATGTGGTCGTATTATGATTGGGTTTTCGTTTTCTTCCGTCAGTAAACACAATATGTGGTCGTATTATGATTGGGTTGTCGTTGTCTTCCGTCAGTAAACACAATATGTGGTCGTATTATGATTGGGTTGTCGTTGTTGTCGTCCATCAGTAAACACAATATGTGGTCGTATTATGATTGGGTTGTCGTTTTTGTCTTCCGTCAGTAATCACAATATGTGGTCGTATTATGATTGGGTTTTCGTTGTTGTCGTCCGTCAGTAAACACAATATGTGGTGGTATTATGATTGAGTTGTCGTTGTCGTCCGTCAGTAAACACAATATGTGGTCGTATTATGATTGAGTTGTCGTTGTTGTCTTCCGTCAGTAAACACAATATGTGGTCGTATTATGATTGGGTTGTCGTTGTCGTCTGTCAGTAAACACAATATGTTGTCGTATTATGATTGGGTTGTCGTTGTCTTCCGTCAGTAAACACAATATGTGGTCGTGTTATGATTGGGTTGTCGTTGTCTTACGTCAATAAACACAATATGTGGTCGTATTATGATTGGGTTGTCGTTGTTGTCGTGCGTCAGTAAACATAATATGTGGTCGTATTATGATTGGGTTGTCGTTGTTGTCTTCTGTCAGTAAACACAATATGTGGTGGTATTATGATTGGGTTGTCGTTGTCTTCCGTCAGTAAACACAATATGTGGTCGTGTTATTATTGGGTTGTCGTTGTTGTCTTCCGTCAGTAAACACAATATGTGGTGGTATTATGATTGGGTTGTCGTTGTCTTCCGTCACTAAACACAATATGTGGTCGTGTTATGATTGGGTTGTCGTTGTCTTCCGTCTATTAACACAATATGTGGTCGTGTTATTATTGGGTTGTCTTTGTTGTCTTCCGTCAGTAAACACAATATGTGGTCGTGTTATGATTGGGTTGTCGTTGTCGTCCGTCAGTGAACACAATATGGGGTCGTGTTATGATTGGGTTGTCGTTGTTGTCGTCCGTCAGTAAACACAATATGTGGTCGTATTATGATTGGGTTGTCGTTGTCTTCCGTCAGTAAACGCAATATGTGGTCGTATTATGATTGGGTTGTCGTTGTTGTCGTCCGTCAGTAAACATAATATGTAGTCGTATTATGATTGGGTTGTCGTTGTCGTCCGTCAGTAAACACAATATGTGGTCGTATTATGATTGGGTTGTCATTGTCTTCCGCCAGTAAACACAATATGTGGTCGTATTATAATTGGGTTGTCGTTGTTGTCGTCTGTCAGTAAACATACAATGTGGTCGTATTATGATTGGGTTTATTGTTGTTGTCGTCCGTCAGTAAACATAATATGTGGTCGTATTATGATTGGGTTGTCGTTGTTGTCGTCCATCAGTAAACACAATATGTGGTCGTATTATGATTGGGTTGTCGTTGTCTTCGTCAGTAAACACAATATGTGGTCGTATTATGATTGGGTTGTCGTTGTTGCCGTCTGTCAGTAAACATACAATGTGGTCGTATTATGATTGGGTTTATTGTTGTTGTCGTCCGTCAGTAAACACAATATGTGGTCGTATTATCATTGGGTTGTCGTTGTTGTCGTCTGTCAGTAAACATACAATGTGGGCGTATTATGATTAGGTTTATTGTTGTTGTCGTCCGTCAGTAAACATAATATGTGGTCGTATTATGATTGGGTTGTCGTTGTTGTCGTCCGTCAGTAAACACAATATGTGGTCGTATTATGATTGGGTTGTCGATGTCTTCCGTCAGTAAACAAAATATGTGGTCGTATTATGATTGGCCTGTCGTTGTTGTCGTCTGTCAGTAAACATACAATGTGGTCGTATTATGATTGTATTTATTGTTGTTTTCGTTCGTCCGTAAACACAATATGTGGTCGTATTATGATTGGGTTGTCGTTGTTGTCGTCTGTCAGTAAACATACAATGTGGTCGTATTATGATTGGGTTTATTGTTGTTGTCGTCCGTCAGTAAACATAATATGTGGTCGTATTATGATTGGGTTGTCCTTGTTGTCGTCCGTCAGTAAGCACAATATGTGGTCGTATTATGATTGGGTTGTCGTTTTTTGTCGTCTGTCAGTAAACATACAATGTGGTCGTATTATGATTGGGTTTATTGTTGTTGTCGTCCGTCAGTAAACATAATATGTGGTCGTATTATGATTGGGTTGTTGTTGTTGTCGTCCGTCAGTAAACACAATATGTGGTCGTATTATGATTGGGTTGTCGTTGTCTTCCGTCAGTAAACACAATATGTGGTCGTATTATAATTGGGTTGTCGTTGTTGCCGTCTGTTAGTAAAATACAATGTGGTCGTATTATGATTGGGTTTATTGTTGTTGTCGTCCGTCAGTAAACACAATATGTGGTCGTATTATCATTGGGTTGTCGTTGTTGTCGTCTGTCAGTAAACACAATATGTGGTCGTATTATGATTGGGTTTATTGTTGTTGTCGTCCGTCAGTAAACATAATATGTGGTCGTATTATGATTGGGTTGTCGCTGTTGTCGCCCGTCAGTAAACACAATATGTGGTCGTATTATGATTGGGTTGTCGTTGTCTTCCGTCAGTAAACACAATATGTGGTCGTGTTATGATTGGGTTGTCGTTGTTGTCGTCCGTCAGTAAACACAATATGCGGTCGTGTTATGATTGGGTTGTCGTTGTTGTCGTCCTCAGTAAGCACAATATGTGGTCGTATTATGATTGGGTTGTCGTTGTCTTTCGTCAGTAAACACAATAGGTGGTCGTATTATGATTGGGTTGTCGTTGTTGTCTTTCGTCAGTAAACAAAATACAGTAGAGTTCGTTTATAACGAACAGGTTTATAACGAAATCAGGCTTATAGCGAAGTAAAGATAAATTCCCGGTCCCATCGCTATTTAAACAATGTATTTGTGAAGGCCTATTACGATTTTTTTATAACGAAATCAGGCTTATAACGAAGAGATTTTTCAACCCAAACAACGTTTTTATTACTCAAAATTGACATGATATAACAAAGAAAATTGCTGAACAAACAAATCGTTTACCTGTCTTCCGTTGCGCACGGACGATCGCATATTAGAATGGTCAAGTGCACTTGACACTTCCGTTATTGATAATTGAAAAATCAATAATCCCACCTTTGATGTTGTTAATGATGTCAATCAAGACTTTTCTTTAAAATATTCAAACAATAAAATGATGTGATTAACAATTTGTCAATTAATAACACACGCGCTAATTTATTGCATTAAAAATTAATAAAACATAATCTAAATTTTAATGAATGGATGCACAAGCTAAAGAAATTAAAAACAAAGTCATGTGTGAGATTAATTCATTCGCAATTGTTTATTTTTTCTTTGATGAGAGACTCTTTACAAACTGCGTGGTTTCAAGGTTCATCTAAATACAAAAAACAAAAGAAATGTACTCGTTCTGAAATTTCGATTAACCTGAGTTTTTATGTGTATATAATACCAAAAAGAAACAATTATTCTTCAAATTCAAATAAAACAAAAGGAAAATGGCTAATCTTAAAATTGGCCATTAAAAATATATCCGAATTATCAGCATTATACCGATATCGATCCAAGTGTTAATACCCGACCTCATATTTCCAGTTTATAAAATAGATCGTGAACAAAGTTGAAAACATGTTTCTAAGGAACATTTGAAGATACCAAAGAAGTATTCAGAAGCCGTAGTCTTTGAGAACTGTCTAAAGGATTAAATATTTTTTTACGATAAAGGCCCACTTTACTGTGCATCAGTTATCATAGCGTGATGAAACTGCCCGGGTCAGAACCAATTTTTTTTTCTCTTAAATTACGCGACCTCGGTGGCTCGAACTACCGATAGCTAGAACAGATTTTGACAGTCCCTTCGAGTTCGAGCCAGCGAAGTTCTACTGTACGATTTTCAAAAGGGGAGGTAATTCTACATTGTTTCTTTTATAACGAACGATGCCTATAACGAACTAAGAACGAGAGTCCCCTGGACTTCGTTATAAACGAACTCTACTGTATGTGGTCGTATTATGATTGGGTTGTCGTTGTTGTCGTCCGTCAGTAAACACAATAGTTGGTCGTATTATGATTGGGTTGTCGTTGTCTTCCGTCAGTAAACACAATATGTGGTCATATTATGATTGGGTTGTCGTTGTTGTCGTCCATCAGTAAACACAATATGTGGTCGTATTATGATTGGGTTGTCGTTTTTGTCTTCCGTCAGTAATCACAATATGTGGTCGTATTATGATTGGGTTTTCGTTGTTGTCGTCCGTCAGTAAACACAATATGTGGTCGTATTATGATTGAGTTGTCGTTGTCGTCCGTCAGTAAACACAATATGTGGTCGTATTATGATTGGGTTGTCGTTGTCTTCGTCAGTAAACACAATATGTGGTCGTATTATGATTGGGTTGTCGTTGTTGCCGTCTGTCAGTAAACATACAATGTGGTCGTATTATGATTGGGTTTATTGTTGTTGTCGTCCGTCAGTAAACACAATATGTGGTCGTATTATCATTGGGTTGTCGTTGTTGTCGTCTGTCAGTAAACATACAATGTGGGCGTATTATGATTAGGTTTATTGTTGTTGTCGTCCGTCAGTAAACATAATATGTGGTCGTATTATGATTGGGTTGTCGTTGTTGTCGTCCGTCAGTAAACACAATATGTGGTCGTATTATGATTGGGTTGTCGATGTCTTCCGTCAGTAAACAAAATATGTGGTCGTATTATGATTGGCCTGTCGTTGTTGTCGTCTGTCAGTAAACATACAATGTGGTCGTATTATGATTGTATTTATTGTTGTTTTCGTTCGTCCGTAAACACAATATGTGGTCGTATTATGATTGGGTTGTCGTTGTTGTCGTCTGTCAGTAAACATACAATGTGGTCGTATTATGATTGGGTTTATTGTTGTTGTCGTCCGTCAGTAAACATAATATGTGGTCGTATTATGATTGGGTTGTTGTTGTTGTCGTCCGTCAGTAAACACAATATGTGGTCGTATTATGATTGGGTTGTCGTTGTCTTCCGTCAGTAAACACAATATGTGGTCGTATTATAATTGGGTTGTCGTTGTTGCCGTCTGTCTGTAAAATACAATGTGGTCGTATTATGATTGGGTTTATTGTTGTTGTCGTCCGTCAGTAAACACAATATGTGGTCGTATTATCATTGGGTTGTCGTTGTTGTCGTCTGTCAGTAAACACAATATGTGGTCGTATTATGATTGGGTTTATTGTTGTTGTCGTCCGTCAGTAAACATAATATGTGGTCGTATTATGATTGGGTTGTCGCTGTTGTCGCCCGTCAGTAAACACAATATGTGGTCGTATTATGATTGGGTTGTCGTTGTCTTCCGTCAGTAAACACAATATGTGGTCGTGTTATGATTGGGTTGTCGTTGTTGTCGTCCGTCAGTAAACACAATATGCGGTCGTGTTATGATTGGGTTGTCGTTGTTGTCGTCCTCAGTAAGCACAATATGTGGTCGTATTATGATTGGGTTGTCGTTGTCTTTCGTCAGTAAACACAATATGTGGTCGTATTATGATTGGGTTGTCGTTGTTGTCTTTCGTCAGTAAACAAAATACAGTAGAGTTCGTTTATAACGAACAGATTTATAACGAAATCAGGCTTATAGCGAAGTAAAGATAAATCCCCGGTCCCATCGCTATTTAAACAATGTATTTGTGAAGGCCTATTACGATTTTTTTATAACGAAATCAGGCTTATAACGAAGAGATTTTTCAACCCAAACAACGTTTTTATTACTCAAAATTGACATGATATAACAAAGAAAATTGCTGAACAAACAAATCGTTTACCTGTCTTCCGTTGCGCACGGACGATCGCATATTAGAATGGTCAAGTGCACTTGACACTTCCGTTATTGATAATTGAAAAATCAATAATCCCACCTTTGATGTTGTTAATGATGTCAATCAAGACTTTTCTTTAAAATATTCAAACAATAAAATGATGTGATTAACAATTTGTCAATTAATAACACACGCGCTAATTTATTGCATTAAAAATTAATAAAACATAATCTAAATTTTAATGAATGGATGCACAAGCTAAAGAAATTAAAAACAAAGTCATGTGTGAGATTAATTCATTCGCAATTGTTTATTTTTTCTTTGATGAGAGACTCTTTACAAACTGCGTGGTTTCAAGGTTCATCTAAATACCAAAAACAAAAGAAATGTACTTGTTCTGAAATTTCGATTAACCTGAGTTTTTATGTGTATATAATACCAAAAAGAAACAATTATTCTTCAAATTCAAATAAAACAAAAGGAAAATGGCTAATCTTAAAATTGGCCATTAAAAATATATCCGAATTATCAGCATTATACCGATATCGATCCAAGTGTTAATACCCGACCTCATATTTCCAGTTTATAAAATAGATCGTGAACAAAGTTGAAAACATGTTTCTAAGGAACATTTGAAGATACCAAAGAAGTATTCAGAAGCCGTAGTCTTTGAGAACTGTCTAAAGGATTAAATATTTTTTTACGATAAAGGCCCACTTTACTGTGCATCAGTTATCATAGCGTGATGAAACTGCCCGGGTCAGAACCAATTTTTTTTTCTCTTAAATTACGCGACCTCGGTGGCTCGAACTACCGATAGCTAGAACAGATTTTGACAGTCCCTTCGAGTTCGAGCCAGCGAAGTTCTACTGTACGATTTTCAAAAGGGGAGGTAATTCTACATTGTTTCTTTTATAACGAACGATGCCTATAACGAACTAAGAACGAGAGTCCCCTGGACTTCGTTATAAACGAACTCTACTGTATGTGGTCGTATTATGATTGGGTTGTCGTTGTTGTCGTCCGTCAGTAAACACAATAGTTGGTCGTATTATGATTGGGTTGTCGTTGTCTTCCGTCAGTAAACACAATATGTGGTCGTATTATGATTGGGTTGTCGTTGTTGTCGTCCATCAGTAAACACAATATGTGGTCGTATTATGATTGGGTTGTCGTTTTTGTCTTCCGTCAGTAATCACAATATGTGGTCGTATTATGATTGGGTTTTCGTTGTTGTCGTCCGTCAGTAAACACAATATGTGGTCGTATTATGATTGAGTTGTCGTTGTCGTCCGTCAGTAAACACAATATGTGGTCGTATTATGATTGGGTTGTCGTTGTTGTCTTCCGTCAGTAAACACAATATGTGGTCGTGTTATGATTGAGTTGTCGTTGTCGTCCGTCAGTAAACACAATATGTGGTCGTATTATGATTGAGTTGTCGTTTTCTTCCGTCAGTAAACACAATATGTGGTCGTATTATGATTGAGTTGTCGTTGTCTTCCGTCAGTAAACACAATATGTGGTCGTATTATGATTGAGTTGTCGTTGTCTTCCGTCAGTAAACACAATATGTGGTCGTATTATGATTGGGTTTTCGTTGTTGTCGTCCGTCAGTAAACACAATATGTGGTCGTATTATGATTGAGTTGTCGTTGTCTTCCGTCAGTAAACACAATATGTGGTCGTATTATGATTGAGTTGTCGTTGTCTTCCGTCAGTAAACACAATATGTGGTCGTATTATGATTGAGTTGTCTTTGTCTTCCGTCAGTAAACATAATATGTGGTCGTATTATGATTGGGTTGTCGTTGTTGTCTTCGTCAGTAAACACAATATGTGGTCGTGTTATGATTGGGTTGTCGTTGTTGTCTTCCGTCTGTTAACACAACATGTGGTGATATTATGATTGGGTTGTCGTTGTTGTCTTCCGTCAGTAAACAAAATATGTGGTCGTATTATGATTGGCCTGTCGTTGTTGTCGTCTGTCAGTAAACATACAATGTGGTCGTATGATGATTGTATTTATTGTTGTTTTCGTTCGTCCGTAAACACAATATGTGGTCGTATTATGATTGGGTTGTCGTTGTTGTCGTCTGTCAGTAAACATACAATGTGGTCGTATTATGATTGGGTTTATTGTTGTTGTCGTCCGTCAGTAAACATAATATGTGGTCGTATTATGATTGGGTTGTCGTTGTTGTCGTCCGTCAGTAAGCACAATATGTGGTCGTATTATGATTGGGTTGTCGTTTTTGTCGTCTGTCAGTAAACATACAATGTGGTCGTGTTATGATTGATTTTATTGTTGTTGTCGTCCGTCAGTAAACATAATATGTGGTCGTATTATGATTGGGTTGTCGTTGTCTTCCGTCAGTAAACACAATATGTGGTCGTATTATAATTGGGTTGTCGTTGTTGCCGTCTGTCAGTAAACATACAATGTGGTCGTATTATGATTGGGTTTATTGTTGTTGTCGTCCGTCAGTAAACACAATAGGTGGTCGTATTATCATTGGGTTGTCGTTGTTGTCGTCTGTCAGTAAACACAATATGTGGTCGTATTATGATTGGGTTTATTGTTGTTGTCATCCGTCAGTAAACATAATATGTGGTCGTATTATGATTGGGTTGTCGCTGTTGTCGCCCGTCAGTAAACACAATATGTGGTCGTATTATGATTGGGTTGTCGTTGTCTTCCGTCAGTAAACATAATATGTGGTCGTGTTATGATTGGGTTGTCGTTGTTGTCGTCCGTCAGTAAACACAATATGCGGTCGTGTTATGATTGGGTTGTCGTTGTTGTCGTCCTCAGTAAGCACAATATGTGGTCGTATTATGATTGGGTTGTCATTGTCTTTCGTCAGTAAACACAATATGTGGTCGTATTATGATTGGGTTGTCGTTGTTGTCTTTCGTCAGTAAACAAAATACAGTAGAGTTCGTTTATAACGAACAGGTTTATAACGAAATCAGGCTTATAGCGAAGTAAAGATAAATCCCCGGTCCCATCGCTATTTAAACAATGTATTTGTGAAGGCCTATTACGAATTTTTTATAACGAAATCAGGCTTATAACGAAGAGATTTTTCAACCCAAACAACGTTTTTATTACTCAAAATTGACATGATATAACAAAGAAAATTGCTGAACAAACAAATCGTTTACCTGTCTTCCGTTGCGCACGGACGATCGCATATTAGAATGGTCAAGTGCACTTGACACTTCCGTTATTGATAATTGAAAAATCAATAATCCCACCTTTGATGTTGTTAATGATGTCAATCAAGACTTTTCTTTAAAATATTCAAACAATAAAATGATGTGATTAACAATTTGTCAATTAATAACACACGCGCTAATTTATTGCATTAAAAATTAATAAAACATAATCTAAATTTTAATGAATGGATGCACAAGCTAAAGAAATTAAAAACAAAGTCATGTGTGAGATTAATTCATTCGCTATTGTTTATTTTTTCTTTGATGAGAGACTCTTTACAAACTGCGTGGTTTCAAGGTTCATCTAAATACCAAAAACAAAAGAAATGTACTCGTTCTGAAATTTCGATTAACCTGAGTTTTTATGTGTATATAATACCAAAAAGAAACAATTATTCTTCAAATTCAAATAAAACAAAAGGAAAATGGCTAATCTTAAAATTGGCCATTAAAAATATATCCGAATTATCAGCATTATACCGATATCGATCCAAGTGTTAATACCCGACCTCATATTTCCAGTTTATAAAATAAATCGTGAACAAAGTTGAAAACATGTTTCTAAGGAACATTTGAAGATACCAAAGAAGTATTCAGAAGCCGTAGTCTTTGAGAACTGTCTAAAGGATTAAATATTTTTTTACGATAAAGGCCCACTTTACTGTGCATCAGTTATCATAGCGTGATGAAACTGCCCGGGTCAGAACCAATTTTTTTTTCTCTTAAATTACGCGACCTCGGTGGCTCGAACTACCGATAGCTAGAACAGATTTTGACAGTCCCTTCGAGTTCGAGCCAGCGAAGTTCTACTGTACGATTTTCAAAAGGGGAGGTAATTCTACATTGTTTCTTTTATAACGAACGATGCCTATAACGAACTAAGATCGAGAGTCCCCTGGACTTCGTTATAAACGAACTCTACTGTATGTGGTCGTATTATGATTGGGTAGTCGTTGTTGTCGTCCGTCAGTAAACACAATAGTTGGTCGTATTATGATTGGGTTGTCGTTGTCTTCCGTCAGTAAACACAATATGTGGTCGTATTATGATTGGGTTGTCGTTGTTGTCGTCCATCAGTAAACACAATATGTGGTCGTATTATGATTGGGTTGTCGTTGTTGTCGTCTGTCATTAAACACAATATGTGGTCGTATTATGATTGGGTTTATTGTTGTTGTCGTCCGTCAGTAAACACAATAGTTGGTCGTATTATGATTGGGTTGTCGTTGTCTTCCGTCAGTAAACACAATATGTGGTCGTGTTATGATTGGGTTGTCGTTGTTGTCTTCCGTCAGTAAACACAATATGTGGTCGTATTATGATTGGGTTGTCGTTGTCTTCCGTCAGTAAACACAATATGTGGTCGTGTTATGATTGGGTTGTCGTTGTTTTCTTCCGTCAGTAAACACAATATGTGGTCGTATTATGATTGGGTTGTCGTTGTTGTCGTCCATCAGTAAACACAATATGTGGTCGTATTATGATTGGGTTGTCGTTTTTGTCTTCCGTCAGTAAACACAATATGTGGTCGTATTATGATTGGGTTTTCGTTGTTGTCGTCCGTCAGTAAACACAATATGTGGTCGTATTATGATTGAATTGTCGTTGTCGTCCGTCAGTAAACACAATATGTGGTCGTATTATGATTGGGTTGTCGTTGTCTTCCGTCAGTAAACACAATATGTGGTCGTATAATGATTGGGTTGTCGTTGTTGTCGTCCGTAAGTAAATACAATATGTGGTCGTGTTATGATTGGGTTGTCGTTGTTGTCTTCCGTCTGTTAACACAACATGTGGTGATATTATGATTGGGTTGTCGTTGTTGTCGTCCGTCAGTAAACACAATATGTGGTCGTATTATGATTGGGTTGTCGTTGTTGTCTTCCGTCTGTTAACACAACATGTGGTGATATTATGATTGGGTTGTCATTGTTGTCGTCCGTCAGTAAACATAATATGTGGTCGTATTATGATTGGGTTGTCGTTGTCGTCCGTCAGTAAACACAATATGTGGTCGTATTATGATTAGGTTATCGTTGTCTTCCGTCAGTAAACACAATATGTGGTCGTATTATGATTGAGTTGTCGTTGTTGTCGTCCGTCAGTAAACATAATATGTGGTCGTATTATGATTGGGTTGTCGTTGTCGTCCGTCAGTAAACACAATATGTGGTCGTGTTATGATTGGGTTGTCGTTGTCTTCCGTCAGTAAACACAATATGTGGTCGTGTTATGATTGGGTTGTCGTTGTCTTCCGTCAGTAAACATAATATGTGGTCGTTTTATGATTGGGTTGTCGTTGTTGTCGTCCGTCAGTAAACATAATATGTGGTCGTATTATGATTGAGTTGTCGTTGTTGTCTTCCGTCAGTAAACACAATATGTGGTCGTGTTATGATTGGGTTGTCGTTGTTGTCTTCCGTCAGTAAACACAATATGTGGTCGTGTTATGATTGGGTTGTCGTTGTCGTCCGTCAGTGAACACAATATGTGGTCGTGTTATGATTGGGTTGTCGTTGTTGTCGTCCATTAGTAAACACAATATGTGGTCGTATTATGATTGGGTTTATTGTTGTTGTCGTCCGTCAGTAAACATAATATGTGGTCGTATTATGATTGGGTTGTCGTTGTTGTCGTTCGTCAGTAAACACAATATGTGGTCGTATTATGATTGGGTTGTCGATGTCTTCCGTCAGTAAACACAATATGTGGTCGTATTATGATTGGGTTTATTGTTGTTGTCGTCCGTCAGTAAACACAATATGTGGTCATATTATGATTGGGTTGTCGTTGTCTTCCGTCAGTAAACACAATATGTGGTCGTATTATTATTGGGTTGTCGTTGTTGTCGTCTGTCAGTAAACATGCAATGTGGTCGTATTATGATTGTATTTATTGTTGTTTTCGTTCGTCCGTAAACACAATATGTGGTCGTATTATGATTGGGTTGTCGTTGTCTTCCGTCAGTAAACACAATATGTGGTCGTATTATGATTGGGTTTATTGTTGTTTTCGTTCGTCCGTAAACACAATATGTGGTCGTATTATGATTGGGTTGTCGTTGTCTTCCGTCAGTAAACACAATATGTGGTCGTATTATGATTGGGTTTATTGTTGTTGTCGTCCGTCAGTAAACACAATATGTGGTCGTATTATGATTGGGTTGTCGTTGTTGTCGTCTGTCAGTAAACATACAATGTGGTCATATTATGATTGGGTTTATTGTTGTTGTCGTCCGTCAGTAAACACCATATGTGGTCGTATTATGATTGGGCTTATTGTTGTCTTCCGTCAGTAAACACAATATGTGGTCGTGTTATGATTGGGTTGTCGTTGTTGTCTTCCGTCAGTAAACACAATATGTGGTCGTGTTATGATTGGGTTGTCGTTGTCGTCCGTCAGTGAACACAATATGTGGTCGTGTTATGATTGGGTTGTCGTTGTTGTCGTCCGTGAGTAAACATAATATGTGGTCGTATTATGATTGGGTTGTCGTTGTTGTCGTCCATTAGTAAACACAATATGTGGTCGTATTATGATTGGGTTTATTGTTGTTGTCGTCCGTCAGTAAACATAATATGTGGTCGTATTATGATTGGGTTGTCGTTGTTGTCGTCCGTCAGTAAACACAATATGTGGTCGTATTATGATTGGGTTGTCTATGTCTTCCGTCAGTAAACACAATATGTGGTCGTGTTATGATTGGGTTGTCGTTGTTGTCGTCCGTCAGTAAACACAATATGTGGTCATATTATGATTGGGTTGTCGTTGTCTTCCGTCAGTAAACACAATATGTGGTCGTATTATTATTGGGTTGTCGTTGTTGTCGTCTGTCAGTAAACATAATATGTGGTCGTATTATGATTGGGTTTATTGTTGTTTTCGTTCGTCCGTAAACACAATATGTGGTCGTATTATGATTGGGCTTTTTGTTGTTGTCGTCCGTCAGTAAACACAATATGCGGTCGTATTATGATTGGGTTGTCGTTGTTGTCGTCTGTCAGTAAACATACAATGTGGTCATATTATGATTGGGTTTATTGTTGTTGTCGTCCGTCAGTAAACACCATATGTGGTCGTATTATCATTGGGTTGTCGTTGTTGCCGTCTGTCAGTAAACACAATATGTGGTCGTATTATGATTGGGTTTATTGTTGTTGTCGTCCGTCAGTAAACATAATATGTGGTCGTATTATGATTGGGTTGTCGTTGTCGTCCGTCAGTAAACACAATATGTGGTCGTGTTATGATTGGGTTGTCGTTGTCTTCCGTCAGTAAACACAATATGTGGTCGTATTATGATTGGGTTGTCGTTGTTGTCGTCCGTCAGTAAACATAATATGTGGTCGTATTATGATTGGGTTGTCGTTGTTGTCGTCCGTCAGTAAACACAATATGTGGTCGTGTTATGATTGGGTTGTCGTTGTCTTCGTCAGTGAACACAATATGTGGTCGTGTTATGATTGGATTGTCGTTGTTGTCTTCCGTCTGTTAACACAATATTTGGTGGTATTATGATTGGGTTGTCGTTGTTGTCGTCCGTCAGTAAACACAATATGTGGTCGTATTATGATTGGGTTGTCGTTGTTGTCGTCCGTCAGTAAACATAATATGTGGTCGTATTATGATTGGGTTGTCGTTGTCGTCCGTCAGTAAACACAATATGTGGTCGTATTATGATTGGGTTGTCGTTTTCTTCCGCCAGTAAACACAATATGTGGTCGTGTTATGATTGGGTTGTCGATGTCTTCCGTCAGTAAACACAATATGTGGTCGTATTATGATTGGGTTTATTGTTGTTGTCGTCCGTCAGTAAACACAATATGTGGTCATATTATGATTGGGTTGTCGTTGTTGTCGTCTGTCAGTAAACATACAATGTGGTCGTATTATGATTGTATTTATTGTTGTTTTCGTTCGTCCGTAAACACAATATGTGGTCGTATTATGATTGGGTTGTCGTTGTCTTCCGTCAGTAAACACAATATGTGGTCGTATTATGATTGGGTTTATTGTTGTTGTCGTCCGTCAGTAAACACAATATGTGGTCGTAATATGATTGGGTTGTCGTTGTTGTCGTCTATCAGTAAACATACAATGTGGTCATATTATGATTGGGTTTATTGTTGTTGTCGTCCGTCAGTAAACACAATATGTGGTCGTATTATCATTGGGTTGTCGTTGTTGTCGTCTGTCAGTAAACACAATATGTGGTCGTATTATGATTGGGTTTATTGTTGTTGTCGTCCGTCAGTAAACATAATATGTGGTCGTATTATGATTGGGTTGTCGTTGTCTTCCGTCAGTAAACACAATATGTGGTCGTATTATGATTGGGTTGTCGTTGTTGTCGTCCGTCAGTAAACATAATATGTGGTCGTATTATCATTGGGTTGTCGTTGTTGTCTTCCGTCAGTAAACACAATATGTGGTCGTGTTATGATTGGGTTGTCGTTGTCGTTCGTCAGTGAACACAATATGTGGTCGTGTTATGATTGGGTTATCGTTGTTGTCTTCCGTCTGTTAACACAATATTTGGTGGTATTATGATTGGGTTGTCGTTGTTGTCGTCCGTCAGTAAACACAATATGTGGTCGTATTATGATTGGGTTGTCGTTGTTGTCGTCCGTCAGTAAACACAATATGTGGTCTTATTATGATTGGGTTGTCGTTTTCTTCCGCCAGTAAACACAATATGTGGTCGTATTATGATTGGGTTGTCGTTGTTGTCGTCTGTCAGTAAACATACAATGTGGTCGTATTATGATTGGGTTTATTGTTGTTGTCGTCCGTCAGTAAACAGAATATGTGGTCGTATTATGATTGGGTTGTCGTTGTTGTCGTCCATTAGTAAACACAATATGTGGTCGTATTATGATTGGGTTTATTGTTGTTGTCGTCCGTCAGTAAACATAATATGTAGTCGTATTATGATTGGGTTGTCGTTGTCTTCCGTCAGTAAACACAATATGTGGTCGTATTATGATTGGGTTGTCGTTGTTGTCGTCCGTCAGTAAACACAATATGTGGTCGTATTATGATTGGGTTGTCGATGTCTTCCGTCAGTAAACACAATATGTGGTCGTATTATGATTGGGTTTATTGTTGTTGTCGTCCGTCAGTAAACACAATATGTGGTCATATTATGATTGGGTTGTCGTTGTCTTCCGTCAGTAAACACAATATGTGGTCGTATTATGATTGGGTTGTCGTTGTTGTCGTCTGTCAGTAAACATACAATGTGGTCGTATTATGATTGTATTTATTGTTGTTTTCGTTCGTCCGTAAACACAATAGGTGGTCGTATTATGATTGGGTTGTCGTTGTCTTCCGTCAGTAAACACAATATGTGGTCGTATTATGATTGGGTTTATTGTTGTTGTCGTCCGTCAGTAAACACAATATGTGGTCGTATTATGATTGGGTTGTCGTTGTTGTCGTCTGTCAGTAAACATACAATGTGGTCATATTATGATTGGGTTTATTGTTGTTGTCGTCCGTCAGTAAACACAATATGTGGTCGTATTATGATTGGGTTGTCGTTGTTGTCGTCTGTCAGTAAACATACAATGTGGTCGTATTATGATTGGGTTTATTGTTGTTGTCGTCCGTCAGTAAACAGAATATGTGGTCGTATTATGATTGGGTTGTCGTTGTTGTCGTCCATTAGTAAACACAATATGTGGTCGTATTATGATTGGGTTTATTGTTGTTGTCGTCCGTCAGTAAACATAATATGTGGTCGTATTATGATTGGGTTGTCGTTGTCTTCCGTCAGTAAACACAATATGTGGTCGTATTATGATTGGGTTGTCGTTGTTGTCGTCCGTCAGTAAACACAATATGTGGTCGTATTATGATTGGGTTGTCGATGTCTTCCGTCAGTAAACACAATATGTGGTCGTATTATGATTGGGTTTATTGTTGTTGTCGTCCGTCAGTAAACACAATATGTGGTCATATTATGATTGGGTTGTCGTTGTCTTCCGTCAGTAAACACAATATGTGGTCGTATTATGATTGGGTTGTCGTTGTTGTCGTCTGTCAGTAAACATACAATGTGGTCGTATTATGATTGTATTTATTGTTGTTTTCGTTCGTCCGTAAACACAATAGGTGGTCGTATTATGATTGGGTTGTCGTTGTCTTCCGTCAGTAAACACAATATGTGGTCGTATTATGATTGGGTTTATTGTTGTTGTCGTCCGTCAGTAAACACAATATGTGGTCGTATTATGATTGGGTTGTCGTTGTTGTCGTCTGTCAGTAAACATACAATGTGGTCGTATTATGATTGTATTTATTGTTGTTTTCGTTCGTCCGTAAACACAATATGTGGTCGTATTATGATTGGGTTGTCGTTGTCTTCCGTCAGTAAACACAATATGTGGTCGTATTATGATTGGGTTTATTGTTGTTGTCGTCCGTCAGTAAACATAATATGTGGTCGTATTATGGTTGGGTTTGTCTTTGTCTCCAGTCAGTAAACACAACATGTGGTCGTAATAAGATTGAATTTGTCGTTGTCATCCGTCAGTAAACACAATATGTGGTTGTCTTATGGTTGGGTTTGTCGTTGTTGTCATCATTCAGTAAACATATATAATATGTGGTCGTATTATAGTTGAATTTGTCATTGTTGTCGTCCATCAGTAAACACAACACATGCTCGTATTATGATTGGGTTTGTTGTAGTGTAAGCGTAGTTTTATTCCGGTGTGTATAATATTCGGTTAGGGTTAGGGTTAGCATGGAAAAAATAACCTAGTGCAATAATTCCTCTGTAAATTATACACTAGTGTAGCTTGTCCTCTGTAAGTTATACACTAGTGTAACTTGTCCTCTGGAAAGAATACACTGTTACAGTAGTTATCGTCAGTTAGTAAATATAATATGTGGTCGAATCATGATTGGGTTTGTTGTTTTTGTCGTCGGTCAGTAAACATAATATGTGGTCGTATTATGGTTGGGTTTATTGTTGTTGTCGTCCGTCAGTAAACATAATATGTTATCGTATTATGGTTGGTTTTATTAGCTCACCTGGCCATAGGCCATGTGAGCTTTTGTCATGGGTAAGCGTCCGTCCGTCCGTCCGTTAGCTTTTCACATTTAAATCTTCTTCTCTGAAACCGCTGAACAGAAATCAGTCAAACTTGCCAGAAATGTTCACTGGATGGTCCTCTACCAGATTTGTGTTTTTGGTGCTGATTTGAAATCCAACATGGCTGCCAGGGTCCATAATGTGTTCTCATTGGCTGAAATTTTAAAAATCTTCTTGTCAGAAACCACTAAGTCAATTGAATTGTGACTTTGCAGGAATGATCATTGGGTGGTCCTGTACTAAAATTGTGAATCGTTTGCCGATCGGAAATTCAAGATGGCCACCATGACTCGACTTAGTTTAACATTGGACCCTATGGGAATTTCACATTTTCATCTTTTTTTCTGAAACCACAAAACATATTTGAATCAAACTTGGCAGAAATGTTCATTGGATGGTCATATACAAGAATTTTGTTTTTGGCGCTGATCGGAAATCCAACATGGCTGCCAGGGCCCATAATGTGTTCTGATTGGTCGAAATTTAAAAAATCTTCTTGTTAGAAACCACTAAGCCAATTGAATTGTGACTTTGCAGGAATGATCATTGGGTGGTCCTGTACTAAAATTGTGAATCGTTTGCCGATCGGAAATTCAAGATGGCCGCCATGACTCGACTTAGTTTAACATTGGACCCTATGGGAATTTCACATTTTCATCTTTTTTTCTGAAACCACAAAACAGATTTGAATCAAACTTGGCAGAAATGTTCATTGGATGGTCATATACAAGATTTGTGTTTTTGGTGCTGATCGGAAATCCAACATGGCTGCCAGGGCCTATAATGTGTTCTGATTGGTCGAAATTTTAAAAATCTTCTTGTTAGAAACCACTAAGCCAATTGAATTGTGGCTTTGCAGGAATGATCATTGGGTGGTCCTGTACTAAATTTGTGAATCGTTTGCTGATCGGAAATTCAAGATGGCCACCATGACTCGACTTAATTTTAACATAGGACCCTATGGAAAAAATGTTTAAGTCTTCTCCTCTGAAACCAGTAAGTCAGTTTAAAGCAAACATGGGACGAATGGTCCTTAGGTGGTCAACTTTCAAAATTATGTCCTGTGACCCCGACCTCCATCCAAGATGGCAACCATCAGCGAACATAGTTTTAACATAGGACCCTATGGGAAATATATTTAAAAATCTTCTTCTCTGAAACCAGTAAGCCAATTTAAAGCAAACATGGCATGTATGGTCCTTAAGTGGTCAATTTTCAAAATTGTGTCCAGTGACCCTGACCTCCGTCCAAGATGGCCACCTTCAGCAGACATACTGTAGTTTTAACATAGGAACCTATGGGAAAAAATGTTTTAAAATCTTCTCCTCTGAAACTAGTAAGCCAATATAGCAAACATGTCATCGATGGTCCTTAGGTGGTCAACTTCCAAAATTGTGTTCAGTGATCCCGATCTCGGTTCAAAATGGCCACCGTCAGCAGACATAGTTTTAACATAGGACCCTATGGGAAAATTGTTTAAAAGTCTTCTCTTCTGAAACCAGTCAGCCAATTTAAAGCAAACATGGCATGGATGGTCCTTGGGTAGTATACTTTCAAAATTGTGTCCGGTGACCACGACCTCCATCCAAGATGGCTGCCATGAGCAGACATAGTTTTAACATAGAACCCTATGGCAGTATGGGATTTGAATAGTAACTTAGATGTATTCAGCATGCAGACATTCTTAAGAGGACTTATTTATGTCAGGTGAGCGATACAGGCTCACCTGAGCCTCTAGTTGTTGTTGTCGTCCGTCAGTAAACACAATATGTGGTCGTATTATGATTGGGTTGTCGTTGTTTTCGTCCGTCAGTAAACACAATATGTGGTCGTATTATGACTGGGTTTATTGTTGTTTTCGTTCGTCAGTAAACACAAGATGTGGTCGTATTATAATTGGGTTTATTGTTGTTGTCATCTGTCTGTTAACACAATATGTGGTCGTATTATGGTTGGGTTAATTGTTGGTTTTATTGTCAGTAAACATAATATATGGTCGAGTTATGATTGGGTTTATTGTTGTTGTCGTTCGTCAGTAAACACAAGATGTAGTCGTATTTTGATTGGGTTGTCGTCCTTCAGTAAACACAATATGTGGTTGGTTGTGTTATGGTTGGGGTTTGTCGTTGTCGTCTGTCTGTAAACATAAAATGTGGTCGTATTATGACTGTTGAAAGTGGCGCTAAACACCATAAACCAAACCATCACAATCACAGGGTTTTCAATAATCAGCAAAACTCAAACGTAAAAATAAGTGTGAAACAGTTTGTGTTCAATCATGTTTTTAGTTCTGAAGAAAAAGTTTTGACTTATTTTCCTATTAGGTCCTTTGTTAAAAACTTAAAATTAGTAGAGAACCATCTAATGAACATTCCTACAATATCACAATCAAATTTCACCAGCAGTTTCTGAGAAGAAAATGTTTGAAATTTCAACCAATCAGAATGCATTATTGGCACCGACAGCCATGTTGAATTTAAGATCAACACCATGAAGTCATGAACTCAACTTGAGCATCCCTGTCAAGTTTAGTTCCAATGGTTCAAGTGGTTTCGCAGGAGATTGAAATGTAATAAGTTTCACTTATGCTTACATAAAGATATCTTATCCAGTTTGTTTAGTTCTAAATGACTTCAAAGGACGAGATATAAGAATGCAGAAACAATATTCTTCCGTAAATGGCCGTTTTCGGGTGAAGACGACCGAAGTAAGACGAGTCCACGTGCACTCGTCTTTACTCGTTGTGACATCCAATCAGAATGCCTCTAACAAGAAAAAAAATCGTTTAAATATATACCCTAAGCCGGGAATGTCACATTATATACCGTCTGATAGCTGAATAACAGATATATTACGGATTTAACCATTGGTTTTTTTTTCAAATACAGACTCCAACCGTATTAAATATATTTGTGTCTTTTATTTTCATTTTTTCGTATTTCTAGATGTCCATTTCCATACCTTTGACGTCATTCTTCAATGACGTCAAGTATGTGTAACGTCATATTTCATGTATGGAGGTGTCTCATGAAGGAAAATACTGTACTTTCAATAAAATATTAGTGAGAAAAGCTCAAATATCAGTAGAAAGCTACTTAGTTTATTTGTCGGTGTCACAAAAGTCAATTTTATGTGATGTGTATTTCATAACGTTCAATGATATTAATCTGATAATTTATGCAAATTAGTTACTGATCAATGGTGGGCGTCTCTAGGAGTTCGCGATAGTGAAAGTTGTTGGTTTACGGAAGAAATATGTACTTACATGCGTTGTTGGGAAAGCCCGGGTGATCTTCCTCTCATGATAGAAATTGCTGTGTCTTTTCGCTTGTTTCGCTGCGCTCCACTCGCGAAAAGACATAAAATTTCTATCACTCGTGGAAGATCACACGGTCTTTCCCAAGAACGTATGTAAGAACCTATTAGTCTCCCACCCATAGGGTCATCCCTTCTGCAACGAAAACGTGATCTTATAAAAGGGGTAGCTTCTCTTGAGGGGGACAATTATCTAGGATTTTACTATCTCAGTGCATCTTATAAACTTGGCCTGATAAGAAGGGTGGCCTTTGATGTTAAGGGCCTTATAAAATGAAGACTACTGTACTACAGCACGCACAGCGCGATTTAGCAAGAAATCACTCGGGTCCGACGTCGGTGAAATCAAGAAAATGTCGGAGAAATTAAAAAAAAAGTCTGTGTTTACACCGCGAAATGTCCGAGAAAAATCGAACACGGTGATTTAATATAAAACGCCGACAAAACACCGACATTGACGATTAGACGCCGCGAAATAAAGAAATGGGATATTAACCTTTATTTGTACATTTGTATGATCTTGAGACTGTCATTTTTGATAATATGAATGATTCATAGCATATACTTATTTTCTTTTTCAGGTGTACAAGCTATGTGATCATTTTTCGTTCTTTAATTCTGATATTTGCTTTTGTTTTAATCTATTATGTTAAGAAAACAATGCCGGTAAAAACGTTTAGTATTATGTGATCATTACCATTTATAAGCTTGTGTTGTATTATTTTGTTAATTAAAATAAACTTGATCTTTTGAATGCAAGCTTGGTATCCCGAGTTAATTTGCTTTCGGGTGTTCAATTAATGTCGACTTGGCACGTGACTGAAGTTCACCTGTTACAAGAGTTTCTAGATCCCCAAAAGCATGCTTTGATCGATAGCATGTGGAAACCTTTCTAGATTCTCATTCACGTGAAAAATATGTGTACAAATCAGAAATGGGACTTTTATTAAAGGTAAAATGACACGTGGCTTGCAAGGGGATTAACGACATACAAATACGAAAAAGCACGTTTGCTTTAGATAAAAAATTACATCGATTTTTTTTTCTTTTCAATCATTCTCGGCGTGTTTTTAAATCAATCCCTCAGCCTCAGGTAACTGTGTATTTGACCTTTTAGTGACCGAGTTCAATGTGTGTACTAGATAAAAATAGACACATCCGTATATTGATAAAACACAAGTGATTATCAACTCGTGAGAGAGAAAAAAATAACACCGATATAAACCAATCGAAATGTTGGGATTGGACAAGGATTTATATAGTAGACTAAATCCTTGGATTAGATAATATACGCAAAACAAGATGCGTGCTCAGCCTCATATATCCTACAAAGAAAATGTATATCATGCTGGCATCCCTGAAAAAAAAAACGGTATCAAATTGAAATATAAAGTACGAAATAGTAAAAAAACAAAACTAAGCAACAAAAAACAAAAGAACACATGAAGTGCAGTTACATGTACGTGTATACAGGTATAATTTTCGCCGCGGTGTTGTCACCGACAATTAAAATATTTCACCGACATTTAGGTCCTAATTTGTAAATTTTCGCGGTGAAAGTTTCACCGACATTTTACGCTGATTTTATGACATATCACCGACATTTCACCGCGAAAAAACCCCAGACCAAGGTGATTTCTTGCTAAAACGCGCTGTGCGTGCTGTATGCTTGAAAATATAAAATTGCAGTTTCAGAAAAAAACCAAAATTCATTTAAATCTTCATTATACTAAAGAATTTATTCTGTACAGAACAGCACAAAAAAAAACAACAATAAATAGCAATGTCCACTTTATAAAGTGTTGGGCATTGTTTAAAAGTTTGCCATAATAGCTTCATTCTCTTACAACAAGTCTTTTCTTTTAGAATCAGAGTGTATTTACTGTTGTTATAACAATCTGATGTAAAACGTGTATAACATAGTTAGTCATTTAGTTAAATCAGTCTTTAAGCCGTTGCTCGTGCAGCTTGTTTTTCTTCGTATTCTTTCATTCTTCGTTCTAATTCTGGTCGGAAATGTCGGATAAGTCCCTGAAAATACAAAGGGTTATTTTTAAATCAACTACTACACCTGTATACTATATGTTTGGTTTATGGTGTTTAACTCCACTTTCAAAAATATCTCGGTTGTATCGTGGAGGTCAGCTTTATTGGTGGAGGAAACAGGAGTACCTGGTGAAAACCACAGACCTGTCACAATTCACTGACAACTTTTATCACATAATGTTGTATCAAGTACAGCTCTCCTGAGTGGGATTCAAACTCACAACGTTAGTGGTGATAGGCACTGATTGCATAGGTAGTTATAAATCCAACTACCATACGATCACGACCACGATAGCAACCTCCTGTATGCTAAAATGTCACTAATGAGTATATATATATCTGGTGAGTGAGTGATTGTTGTTTAATGGCAAGTGAGAAATGTTTCAGCTAAATCAAGACGAGAACAATTTATTTTTTGATGGGATGACAATGATGTCTGTTTTGAATTAGACTGACAAATTGGGTTGGATTTTCACAGTGCTAGCTCACTGAAACAATAGTCCACTGGTAGAATATCACTGCATTCTGACACATTATCCTGATTCCGAACCAACCCGTCTTTGCTCTTTCTCCTTAATGCTGCGTCCTTAGAGGGGAAGCAACAAATACCAATTTCATAGTCTTTGGTTTGACCCGACCCAGGCTCGAACCCACGATCTACCACACTGGGCGAGCACGCTAACCATTACGCCACCGATGTGGTTGTAGAGAAATTGAGCATTCAAGGTCATACCACTTTAAAACAATCATTTATATTAATTTACCAAGCATCAGAAGAGAAAAGATTTAAATATGCAGGGTATAATTTGACCTTAATTATTTATAATAATTTACTAAAATTGTATTGGAAGATAAATGACTACAGGGTAAACAGTGATAACATCAATTAATTTGATTAATCATGTTATACAGAAGTCATAATAATATTCTGCAGAGAGATTCATTAGGATTATTTGTTCATCATGATATAAATGAATATGTCAGAGGGGGTTAGGGTTATGATGTTTAACATCACTTTAACAATTAAACCTTATGTTTTAATCCTGTTTAAAGAAAAGTAGAATTAAAATCAGATACAGATTATACAGAGAAGAAACTATATCTATTGCTGTTTTTAATGCTCAAAATTGAATGAAAATCGGGTAAGAAATAACTTAACAAGAATTTTCTAAGAAAAAAATCATGGGTTTGGGTGATGGAAATTAACATCACTTTCAACAATATTTCAGTTATATCGTGGTGGTCAGTTGTATTGGTGGAGGAAACCGTAGTACACGGAGAAAACCACCGACCTGTCGAAAGCCACATCACATGTTGTATCGATTACATCTCGCCATGAGCGGGATTCAAACTCACAACGTAAGTGGTGATAAGCACTGATTGCATAGGTAGTTGTAAATCCAAGACAGCCTCGAATATGTATGACAATCTGCGTTAGCGGTAGACGATCGCCACGTCGCATTTTGCGAATATAACGGTAGTGTGGCGAGGATAATTTGTGTGGCAGTAGCCACACTGGCGAACGAAAAACTTTTAGAGTGTGCATCTGACAACGATCTTTTATTATGTAGAAAGTCAACTTCGAATAAAACGCGTTATAGACAATGATTTGATCGATGTATAATATCCAAAATGATTTTAAAAAGCGGGTCAAATTGATTATTTCCGGTAGTTTTTTCAGTTGAAATAACATTATCCGGGTCCCATTCCGGAAATAGTTTCGAATTTAGTCACCGACTGACTGGTTTCCTAAATTACGCTTTATTCTGTCTGTCCTTCTGTCTACGCTTGAATCTAAAACCAGTACATTATTTCACAATGAGAAGGTCAAGCATGGCAAAGCGCGAATCCGGGTCCGTTCGCTCTAATTCCCTGTTCGCCCTGGGTCCGTTCGCCCTGATAATTATAATTATGTAGGGTATTAAAAATAACAGAAAAATAAGTGATATTTGATTGCTTAAAGCTATTAAATTGAGAAATTTTAAATATGCGGCATGCTAAATAAAAAGTACAGTCAATGAACATAGGTATTCGTCACTCGAATTTACGCTATTTATTTCATATAACCACATTGTTCAAAATTTTTATTTTGAAGTCATTTCTAAACGGGTTTTGATAATTTTTGCACCAGAACAAAGATTTTTGTTTATTTTAGCATGATTTTCCGTTAGATTTCCTTTATTTTCTTGTGATTTAAAGACAATTTTTGCTATATACTGTATTTTAACGAAAGTGACACATACTTATACATGTATATGTCCACGGACTGTATGTTTCAATAATGGGCAAAGTTAAACATTTCAGTCCTTGGAATAAATGAATCAGGTAACGATTAGTGAATCCACAGAGTCTAGAAAATGTAGGATATTAAAAATAATTGGTATGCTAAAGTGTATGTTTCTATAATGAACAAAGTTAAACGTTTTAGTCCTTGGAATGAATGAAGCAGGTAAAGATGAGTGAATCGAGAGTCTGTAGAAAATATATGTGTCCTTGGAATTAGTAAATCAGGTAAAGATGAGTGAATCAAGAGTCTGTAGTCCATTATACTTTATTAAAGTATTAAAAAAGTAATAAATATAACAAAGATAGTTTAAACAAACTATAATGTATTAACATAATGTTCAAGTTACAAAACAAAGTTGCATAGTATAGAAGCTGTAATGTTTTAATTCTGTTGTGCAACATGGTCCAATGGGTTGTTTGTTGGCTTATAAAGACCCGATATCATTTTTAATAATCAGGGCGAACTGACCCAAATGTAGGGCAAACGGACCTGATACCGCCTATTTTATCCTTTTTTGGCAACGCCTACGGCCCCACACAGCAAAAAACAACAAAAGCATACGAATATTGAATGTTCTGTTCACACATGTATCTAATGTTCAAAGTTTGTTGTTTATCATGATAATATATGAATTATTATTGTTAGTTAATTACATAATACAGTTTTGAACTTTCAACTGTTTTATGCTCTTTGTTTATATTTAGTGTGGCTAAAAGAAATTAGTACCCATTAGCCACAGTGGCTAATAAAAAAAAATGTCTACCGCTAACAGACAATTTATCTGAAACTTGGATATAAGCATCACCAAGCAATTGGTGTCCCCTACAGATTAACATATATATGATAGTACATGTATATGTAAATAATGTCAATAAAATGTTATCAAAGAGACCACATTTTAACCATCTCGACTTGAAAAAAAACAGCTCCATCAACATAACATTCAAATTTTTATCTTTTACCTACCACCCCTACAGTACAAATGGTATGTCCTTAGCTTTCTATATTTGAACTTTGACCTACCTGTACTGGCCACGCAGCTCCATCCCCTAAAGCACAAATGGTATGGCCTTCTATTTGTTTACTTAATTCATATAACATATCAATTTCATCAGGTTTAGCATTTCCAGTTTCTGAAAGAAAAAAAATCTCTTTAAAATTATTTTTTTTATTTTTACCTAAATATTTTAACTAGAGGCTCAGGTGAGCCTGTATCGCTCACCTGACATAAATAAGTCCTCTTAAGAATGTCTGCATGCCGAATACATCTAAGTTACTATTCAAATCCCATACTGCCATAGGGTTCTATGTTAAAACTATGTCTGCTCATGGAGGTCGTGGTCATCGGACACAATTTTGAAAGTATACTACCCAAGGACCATCCATGCCATGTTTGCTTTAAATTGACTGACTGGTTTCAGATGAGAAGACTTTTAAACAATTTTCCCATAGGGTCCTATGTTAAAACTATGTCCGCTGATGGTGGCCATTTTGGACCGAGATCGGGGTCACTGAACACAATTTTGGAAGTTGACCACCTAAGGACCATCGATGACATGTTTGCTATATTAGCTTACTGGAGGAGAAGATTTTAAAACATTTTTTCCCATAAGGTCCTATGTTAAAACTACAGTATGTCCGCTGAAGGTGGCCATTTTGGACCGAGATCGGGGTCACTGAACACAATTTTGAAAATTGACCACTTAAGGACCATCCATGCCATGTTTGCTTTAAATTGGCTTACTGGTTTCAGAGGAGAAGATTTTTAAACATATTTTCCATAGCATCCTATGTTAAAACTATGTCCGCTGATGGTGGCCATATTGGATGGAGGTTTGGGTCACTGGATATAATTTTGAAAGTTGACCATTTAAGGACCATTCATGCCATGTTTGCTTTAAATTGGCTTACTGGTTTCCGAGGAATTTTTTTTTAAACATTTTTCCCAAAGGGTCCTATGTTAAAACTATGTCAGCTGACGGTGGCCATCTTGGATGGAGATCGGGGTCACAGGACATAATTTTGAAAGTTGACCACCTAAGGACCATTCATGCCATGTTTGCTTTAAAATGACTTACTGATTTCAGAGGAGAAGACTTTTAAACATTTTTTCCATAGTGTCCTATGTTAAAATTAAGTCGAGTCATGGTGGCCATCTTGAATTTCCGATCAGCAAACGATTCACAAGTTTAGTACAAGACCACCCAATGATCATTCCTGCAAAGTCACAATTCAATTGGCTTAGTGGTTTCTAACAAGAAGATTTTTAAAATTTCGACCAATCAGAACACATTATGGGCCCTGGCAGCCATGTTGGATTTCCGATCAGCGCCAAAAACAAAAATCTTGTATATGACCATCCAATGAACATTTCTGCCAAGTTTGGTTCAAATCTGTTTTGTGGTTTCAGAAAAAAAGATGAAAATGTGAAATTCCCATAGGGTCCAATGTTAAACTAAGTCGAGTCATGGCGGCCATCTTGAATTTCCGATCGGCAAACGATTCACAAATTTAGTACAGGACCACCCAATGATCATTCCTGCAAAGTCACAATTCAATTGACTTAGTGGTTTCTGACAAGTTTGGCTGATTTCTGTTCAGCGGTTTCAGAGAAGAAGATTTTAAATGTGAAAAGCTAACGGACGGACGACGGACGCTTACCCATGACAAAAGCTCACATGGCCTATGGCCAGGTGAGCTAAAAACGACTTTCATCAGACCAGTGGACCCGTCTCCATGTGAGAATAGTCCACCCCAAATGATCATGTGACCAGTCAAATTGAGCATGGCGATGACGTAATGTCAACTGTGGACGTTTTATGGGTCGTCACGCTCACATTCCCTGATGGTGGAGGCGTCTGACTACAGTGCGTGTGCTAATGTGGCCTCCAAACGCTAAATTACCACAAAGTGCACCAGCTGTACTGAACGGCCGTTGCCGCGCCGTCTGGATATGAGCCGATCCTCTCTCGGCGTCGTTTTGCGAGGTCTACCTGCACGTGGACGGTCAGTAACATTCCCTGTTTGACGAAAACGCTGCATCAGTCGTACAATGATGGAATGGTTAACCCTGAAGTGGTCTGCCACCCTTCTATGACTAAAACCACCGTTATGCATGCCAACAGCTTGCCACCTTTCTGGTATGGTTAATTTTCGCCGCACCATACCAAACCAATAGAAAATGAAACTTAAAACTCTACACAAAAAAAATCAGCTTTCGTTCGCAAACACAAATGTTTAAAAGTACACGTGGCACTTTACACACCCTGTCATATAGGGGAAATTCGTCTAAATGCGGACGGTTTTCACAGTCCACATCATTTAACGTTCTCTTATGCTATTTGCGGACACGTAGATGTATACAATCAAGTGCATAGTCAAGAGGGGTATCAAATTGATTATTTCCCGCCCTTCCCGGCTCATTTGATTTGATTGGTTGGTATAAATATCAAAAGAAACACACACGAGTAGAGTAGTGTTAATGCGGACAGGTAGTGTTTAAATACGGACAGTCTGTCTTCCAAATACGGACACCTTTTTTTAGTAAATGAAAATGACCTGCAAGTACAGGTTAAGATAAATTTTAATTGACCTATTGTGTGATTTATGATTCGCCTCAGTAATTTAAGACCATTGTGATATCACAGGTAATTTGCTATCGGAAGCAGCAGTGTTGAGAGCAGTAAACTTTGAGAGTTTGCGGGTTGTAGACTGACTGATTGGAATTGGGAGACGGGAGAAAGGGTGTCAGGAACCCTTAGTAAGAAAACGGTAATATGGAGTTAGACGGTGTGGAACGAGAGTGAGAGGGACGGAAAGCGGTGATTAAAGGTTGGAGTGAGGAACGCGGGAATAAGGAGGAAGAGTAGAAATTACCGTACACAATCTAATTAAAATTAGATCTCCGATCTCGCTTATTTTTTTTTTTTTGCGGAAATCTAATTCAAATTAGATTTGAATTACTGAATCCCTGTCCACCCTCTTATATTGGGTGATAACCTAAACATGTTTTAAATAGAAATGTGCATCATACACATCAACATTGCTCTCAAATGTCAACAGTCTCAATATTACAAGGGTCCGGGTGGCTCAATCAGCTAGGTAGTTGGATTACCTAACAACTCATACAAGCCTATCACCAATACGGCGTGGGTTCCCGCCCGGCTTTGTAAATTACAAAAAAGGGTGCACTCGACTCGCATCCGCAAGTAACAAAGTTTACCAGTTGCTTGCCCAGGGTTTATGACTTATCACCCCGGAAGTAACACACGGGTGCCACTTTTAGAGCAGGAACTGTTAACTCTTCTGAAGCACATAACTTTGACCCTGTTTTTTTTATTAGTGTTAATGTTGCTCAATCTTTTCTTTTTGTATAGTATTTTTTTCAACCACTGTTTGTATTTCTGTCCATTTTCTTTTGGCCATTATGTCGTCTGTTCTTCAATTTACGACTTCTGATTACCCCTCTGGTATCTTCAAACTGTTCTTACAATGAAAACATGACACATCTAAGCAAAGAACAAACAAGATTCACAGAACATGACAGACAAACGCTTCAAGATTTATTTGATATTATACTGAGATACTATCATATTACACTGAGATATTATCAAAATAGTTTCGATACTTGAGATGAAGAACAACAATGGAATTTAAAAAAAAATGCTCTGAACATGTGGTGATTGGATATTCCGGTAGATTTGTATTTGATAGTCTTAATTGTCTTTTGTATGTATATATTTACTCTACCGTATATCTCTTTATGTGTAAATTGTCTTTTGTAATCTTGTTATGAGAAAGTATATAAAAATTATCAAAATATATATAGTTTAACCAACATAATGATAACATTTTGGCAAAAACGCACAACTGAATTTCCCTCAATTTATTCAAAATCATTTTGCAACCCTTTTCGCCTTTATCAGCTCTCTTTTCAAATTCGCTTCAGCTTTTTTCTGTTCTTTGTCTGCTTTCTTTTGAGCGAGAAGCAGTTTTTCTCTCACAACATCTTCACTTGTCAGTAAACGATGTGACTGACGTGATATAGCCTTATCAGTGGTGGTTTTTGTTTTACCAGCAATATTTAAAGTTGAATCACATGGTAGAAATAAAGAATTTACTTCTGCATTCCACGTATCTGATAATGCAACAACTCGATCTGCAGTATCATTAGCAACGACCTCAATTTTGTTATCCATGATAAGTTGCAACAGATGCTGTGGGTCGTCTATTTCCGGTTGACGAAGATGGTCACCAGTAATTGCAGGAAAATCAACTGCTAGCTCTACAATGGAGGACCATGTTGACTGTTGGTCCAGACTTGAAACAGCTGCATCTCCAGATGGGGCGATATTCTCAGTGTCCGTAGCTGACGATCCAGATGAGTTCTGCATTGATATTTCGGCGATTGTGACGGCGGATGAGTTTGCCTGATTACAATTTTCTGTAGGCTCACTTGGGATGTATGCATACTCGGGAATAGCGAGTGGACTAAAAGGGATTATGCCACAAGCTCTAAAACCACTTTTGATGTTTTCGGCAGTCATGGAGGCATGCCACACAGTTTTGAACAAAGTTGGAAATGTCCATTTATCAACTTTGTGTAGGGTGTTTTCCTGCAAAAACTCTGAACAAGCCCGGTCGTACTGCTTATCGAATGGTCCAAATACAGTTCTGTCCAGAGGCTGTAAATAGTGAGTTGTGAGTGGTGGTAGTGATAATATAGCTATATTTTCTCTGATTCCTTCTTGTATTAGAGCTAAAGACTCATGAGACGAGTGTCCGTCTAATATTAACACCTGAGGTCGATCAGTACCACACTGTTTAAGAAAGATTTCTTTAAACCAGCGCTCGCCGATTCTGTCATCCATCCACCCATTTTCCTGGAAATCCCACATAGTCCCGCTTGGTGCCTCTCTTGTATTGAAACCAAACACCGATCGCTGTGTTTTACCTTTAACGACTAACAGAGGGCTCATCCTTTCGCCTGCAGCATTAACGGAAGCAACTATTGTCACGTGTGTGCTCATAGCGCTCGTACGTCCAGGAACATTTCTTGCTACCTTCTCAGCTATGACTTTCACAGGGTCATGTTCGAAAGATTTCCCTGTTTCGTCCATGTTCCAAACTAACTTAGGTTTGTCCAAAAGATTTCTCTCTGTTAATATTGCCTCTAAATCTTTAAAATACTCCTCAACCTTTTGGCGATTCATCATTCTGCATCTTAAAGTTCCCGTCTTTTCTGGTTTTCTTATGGTTAAATCGCTATGCCTTTGTTTAAGTTTTTGCCACCAGTCTTTACCAGGGGTTGAATTTTTAAAAGGGGTTTTCAATTTCAACCTTTTTACCAAGGTACCGGTTCTAGTAAGAAGTTGTCTTCTGGAAACACCAACGCCTAATTGGGATGCTCTCTTTACAGACTGCACAATAGAGTTCTCCAACTCTAGAGGTAGTGCTGGTTTTCGTCCTCTTCCAACCACAAGTTCTCTCTTTCCCGTGACACGGTCTCCTACAGTAGATTTTGGTACTTTAAAATGTTCTGCTGCTTTCCTAACGGACATCTCTCCTGCTTTTACACATTTCACAGCATTGTCCAATGATGACAGATCATATTGTAATATTTTGGCCTTTTTTACCCTTAACATTCTGGAAAAAAAACAGGCCTAATAAATAAAAATGCATTTCAGTAAGAAAAAAATTAAATTTATTTAATGCACATATTAATCAAAATACTTTAAAACAAATCTTTTAAAAGTGTCTCTGTAAGATTTTGCATTTCGTCTGCTTCCTCTTGTGTAATGAAACAGCTACTCCTTTTAACTAGTGTTCTTGTCACAAAAACAATACTACCGATGTCATTTTGTTTATCTTCTTCGATGATATCAACTAAGATCTTTGCGATAAGTTCGCTTCTTGATATGTCAATTAATTTTGTAAATAAGACATATGTATTGTCTGTGTCAAACAACCATTCGTTTTTAAAACATTCTTTCAATTTTTGTCTGGCTAATATAGTTGGCAAGTTGGATTTTATTCCAATTTCTCTTTTAAATATTCCCAAGCATGTAGACATTCTGCAAAGAAAAACATTCCGACTATATACTTGAGCATACAGGAGTGTACGGTTAGATCTGTTTTACGTTTTACTAATTGTTTTTTTTTGTGGCAGTATAATCTTGCATAGGCATATGTATTCTGTAAAAAAAAATAGCGGTAGGGTTACTGTGTTTAACGCCACTTTCAGCAATATTCTAAATGTATTTTTATCGTGGCGATCAGTTTTATTTGTGGAGGAAACCGGAGCACCAGGAAAAACCGCCGACCTATCGCAAGTCACTGACAAACTTTATCACATTATGTTGTATCGCATACACGTATTCTAAACACCAAAATTACTGAGCTGTTCAGTATACGACTCTGAAATATACTACATGTACATGTATTTTTTTTGTTTTGTAAAATCATCCAGTCACAAATTGATTTATTCTCAAATAAACATAATGTACATAGACCTAATAGTAATTGTCCATGAAACACTTATTTACGCATCATTTATAAGCAACGTATTGCTTTCACAATTCGTTTTATATGGTGTCCGTATTTCAGCTACCTTATAAATATCGGTAGTTCAAATGCGGACATTATGTTTTTGAGTTTTTCAAAGAAAAATGTGAAGAATAATGTTAAATGAGCAAAAATTTTGATTTCCGTAGTAATAATGTAAAAGATGATAACTTTCTATGTAAAAAAAACATCATTACTTACCTATAAAAGTTGTAAAATCCTGCAGGACGTCGATCTTGTAATTTTCAAAATTTTCCCGGGTTTGCGACTTTGTGAAGAATGCTACCGGACGTACGTCATATTTGATCACATGACACGGGTACATATATATTTGATTTTATATTTTATTAGAATAATTACAAAATACATACAACTGACAAGACACACTGATTTAAAGTAAACTTTAATTTATTTTTTTATTAAGAAAAGTCAATAAAAAGTAGAGACTTCCTATTCCGTCCGCAATTGAGCACCGTCCGCATTTGGGCGAATTTCCCCTACACATAAATAAAAATCGATCAATAACCTGTTTCACAGGTAAGTAAGTATGTGTGTACAGGTAACGAAAACAGCAAACCGATTTGAAATAAGTTCATTATTAGAAAAGATATTATTGAAACAAGTCAGGTGGTGCTTAACTTTTATAGGACTGTATACATTAAACTTTTATTTTCAATATTTTCAATAATAATTTCACTTCCAAAAAAAAATATAGTAGAAAATGGCCCACAATTACAGATACTATCCTTTTAAAATAAACTAATCACAGCAAAACACAATAATTTATTCTGCATTCCTATTCAATTTCCTTAAAAATTTGAGGTAGATATAGGGTCTTGTACCAAGATGAATGTTGTTTGGCTTGTGGGCAGAAGTTAACATTCGACCACTAATCCCCCTTAAATCTGCATTAAAATCAGTAAACAAAAAAATAGAGATGTAAATTACAGAGATCTACATGGTATTTATACCTTTTGAATATTTAACTAGAAAATTAGTTTTTACAGGTGTTTATGGGGTTCTATTTTTGTCTTTTTATGTCAAGGTTTCAAGACACCTACCAATGACTGATATTACAATCTAACTGCACATTACCATAAAATATATATCAACAACAGCATTCCATATTTTATATTCTAAATGTTCATAAAATACTGAGAAAAAAATTCTGAGTGTTGGTATATGATAAAATCTGTAAATATAGATACGGTGACACCTTAGCTGCAATAATGTAGCTCCTGTGACAAACTTGTGTCTCGGCAGAGCTACATCGCCGTCCCATTCGTCACAATGGAGCAAAACAAAATTTGCAGTTGAAACATAAAAACTCACTATTTACGCTTCAAACATTTCATTATAACTATTACTGATGATCCCAGTCCTTGTTAAATCGGTTTGGCTGAGAAATATATGCTTTTCAAAGGTAGCAACAACCTTGTTCAAATTTATCGATTGTTTGTCATAACCGGAAACTACGGAAGGTGGAGCTTTTCTAAATATGGTATTTCTTACTACAATGCTTACGACTGCTGATGTAAATATTCACGCCTTAATCGCCAAATATGGTATCGACATCCAAATAGTGAGGCCGGAAATGACAAAATTCAAAATGTTCAGAGAGTTTAGTAAACATGGATTTTTATTTTGTGGGAATTACATTCTAAAATACTGGTAGGTGATAAAAACTTGTTATAATAATGGACAAAAGGAAAGGTTATGTCTTATTATTGATAAATGCAGGCGTCAGAAACTCTGTAAGCGAGCGCAAAAAATCTCGGCGGCTGCTCCATTACGTGTAATGGCATCCCGTTATAACCCTTGCGAGTAAGCGAGCATTTAGGATTTTATTGTAATTAGAACTAGGTGACACCTGTGCCGCCCTCTGTCTAAACCAAACACTGGATAAAATGAAATCCTGTATAAACCGAACTTTAAATAAATTCCTAATGTAAGAAATCTTTCTTAATTTAACCTGTATAAGCCAAACACCTGTCTATTCTGAACACAAAAGTTGATTTTACTGTAAATTATACTTACCAAATCTGTTCATTATCTTTGCCATCCACCCTGTACCTTCTCTACATGGAGTACACTGAAATGTATACATACATTTATTATATGACTTCAGATAATGTCTTTTCTGATTGGCTGACGTCACTAGTAACGTTCTTTCATAAAAACGCTAAATTCAAAGCGCAAAAAGTCACGAGAGTTGAACATAACATTCCAACACTCCTCCAGACTCTTTAAAATAGAAATGGTGTTTCCCAATTATCTTAAAAGTAGTAGCCAATCATCGGGTTAAGTTTTGTCATCGACTAATCAGATGCATTCTTACTAATTACTTTCGGTACACAATTAAATTAATAATGGCAGACCTTGGGCAGATAGCGGTGTCTGGGGAACAAAGTCGGCGCTGTTTGGTGTTAATTCAAATTTGATTTAATGTCATATAATAAAACAGTTAATGACTTTCAATTTTGGTGAATACAATGTTCCATGGGTTGATCAATCCTTGTATTCACCTCATCGAAAGTCATCAATTGTATAATATTCTACCGTAAAGAAATAAAATTATTTTTAAGATGTCATAATTAAAAATATCTGTATTGTATTTGAGTGAGTGAGTGATTGCTGTTTAACAATTCAGCAATTTTTCAACTATATCATGGCGAGAACAAGTTAATTTCAGTGAGATGATGATGAGGTCCGCTTTGTACTAGACCAACATGCTGAGTTGGATTTTTATAGTGCTAGCTCACTGAAACAACAGTCCGCGGGTAGACATGTCGCTCCACTCGGACACATCATTCTGATTCCGAGCCAACCAGTCTTTGCTCTTTCTCCACATGTTTAGGGAAGAAGCAACAAACACCAATTTTATAGTCTTTGGTTTGACTCGACCGGGGCTCGAACCCAACATCTACCACACTCGAGGTAAGCACGCTAACCATTACACTACCGATGTGGTGTATTGTATTTGAAAAGTTGCTGGAATCAATTGGGGATTTGATGGTTGCATATGCAGTTTTACCTGGCAACATGTAGCGGAGCCAGTAAAACAGATGTCTGCTATCAAAAGTTGAATCAAAGCATCAAAATGGCATAAACACTGTGAAATTATAAGCACATGTTCATTACAGGCATGATGAAATGTGTAGAAAATTATATATAATTGTTACCATACTTTACAAAAGATGTACAAAAAAAAAATGTTTCCCGCCAAATTTTGAAAATAGAGTGAAGAATATCAAACATTTATGTTTTTGATTTATATTTCAATCAAATTCATATTTTTAAATGTATAATAGTATTCTATGTACCAGTAATAGCAGTTTATGGTGATATGATGGAGTTGTTTACATTCATGATATGATTGAATTGTCTATACTCCATACATTGCTTATCTCTAAAAAAAAATTTATGTCATATAAATTTGAAGACCTCTAGATATAAATTTATACTGTGACTTATTTCATGTATCAACGGTGATGGTTATGGTGTTTAATGCCACTTTCAACAATATTTCAGTTATATTGTGGCGGTCAGTTTTATTGGTGGAGGAAACCGGAGTACCCGAAAAAACCACTGACCTGTCGCAAGTCACTGACAAACTTTATCCAATAATGTTGTATCGAGCACACCTCGCCATGAGCGGGATTTGAACTCACAACTTTTGTGGTGATAGGCATTGATGGCACAGGTAGTTCTTAATCCAACTACCATACGATCATGACCACGACCCCCCTCCCCAATGTATCAAGTATTGCTTCACTAGGTATATAAAATATAAACATCGTTTACTCACCTGTCCACAGCTTTCATGTTTATAAAACTCAATAAGACGTGATATGCATCGTACCATATCTGCCTGGTTATTCAGTACAATGAGAGCTGCCGTACCTAATCCTGTCTGAACTGCTATCAACCCATCAAAGTCCATAGGTACGTCATCGCATACACTAAAATTAATTATAATACAAGGTTAATTTAATTTAGGGAATCTTCTCCATGAAATATGAAGTCATGTTTTTCTACGATTGTCTGTTAGTGAATGAGTAAATTACTGTCGTTTAGATACTCGTGATTTATTTTTGATATTCAGAATGCAATAGTAGCTATAACGCTTCAATAAATTTTACACGTTTGTTTGTGCTAATAAGACGTTTCAAATCGGAACTTTTTTTTCATTGTAGGATGCTCAATGATATTTTCAGTTGTGATGATGTTGGAATTGTGAGCTCACACAGTGAAATAAACTAGGTGAAATACCAGCTTTTATTTCACTAGGAAATCTCAGTATTTCACAGGCATCTATGTAATAATCAGTTTTATTCATGATGGAAAAATGTTACTTTATTTGACAAGTAATATAAAATATGGCATAGATCGAGAAAAATGACAAAGTCCTTATTGTAAATCTGAACGATTCTGTGTTACCTTTTAGGTATAACAGGTGTAGATGATCCACCAGGTATTACCCCCTGTAAGTTGTCCCATCCCCCTATCACACCTCCAGCATGTCTCTCTATTAATTCTTTTAGGGGGATAGACATTTCTTCTTCTACGGTACAGGGGTTGTTTACATTTCCTGAGATGTTAAACAGCTGAAAAATAAAAATAAATAAAACTAGAACTGTGAGTGACCTCACTGAGTGATACCACCCGCTTGCAATACTATGATGTTCAAACTTTGGAATACAGGTATATTAGCAAGTTACCTATGAAAAATGAACGGATATGGAGTTATGTCAAGGAGACAACATCCCATCTCCAAAATAAACTAACCAAGAACATACATCTAGGGGTCGCCACAAGGTCTTCAACAAAGTGGGATTGTTTAAAACCAATACGGTTTCATCAGTATACATAAGGATTACATTTCCTAACTTTTTTACAAGAGGATATAGGTCACATCAAATGTTATTGATTCAAAATTAGCTTACATCACCTTCCAAATTTTTGACAGGAACCATATTCCTACATGCACATCTGTAGGCAGTGTATTACAATTGTGTAAAGTTTCATTTAAATCCAATGAGCCGTTTAGGAGGAGTTGCACTTACAAGCCCATCTCTCCATACAGAACGTATTTCAGAGTATAAGTTAAATTATCTCCCCTTCCAAATTTTGGACAGCAACCATATTCCTTCATGCACATCTGCAGGTAGTGTATTACAACTGTGTAAAGTTTCATAAAAATCCAATAAGCTGTTTAGGAGGAGTTGCACTTACAAGGTACATGCCCTCCTCCTTTTCGTGAAAGTACAAGTTGAATTATCTCCCCTTCCAAATTTTGAACAGCAACCATATTCCTTCATGCACATCTGCAGGTAGTGTACTACAACTGTGTAAAGTTTCACAAAACTCCAATAAGCCGTTTAGGAGGAGTTGCACTTACAAGGTACACAACCCCCCTTTTCGTGAAAGTATAAGTTGAATTATCTCCCCTTCCAAATTTTAGACAGCAACGGTATTCCTTCATGCACATCTGCAGGTTGTGTACTACAACTGTGTAAAGTTTCATAAAAATTCAATAAGCAGTTTAGGAGGAGTTGCACTTACAAGGTACATGCCCTCTTCCTTTTCGTGAAAGTACAAGTTGAATTATCTCCCCTTCCAAATTTTGGACAGCAACCATATTCCTTCATGCACATCTGCAGGTAGTGTACTACAACTGTGTAAAGTTTCACAAAACTCCAATAAGCCGTTTAGGAGGAGTTGCACTTACAAGGTACACAACCCCCCTTTTCGTGAAAGTATAAGTTGAATTATCTCCCCTTCCAAATTTTAGACATCAACGGTATTCCTTCATGCACATCTGCAGGTTGTGTACTACAACTGTGTAAAGTTTCATAAAAATTCAATAAGCAGTTTAGTAGGAGTTGCACTTACAAGGTACATGCCCCCCCCCCCCCTTTTTCGTGAAAGTATAAGTTGAATTATCTCCCCTTTTAAATTTTGGACAGCAACCATATTCCTTCATGCACATCTGCAGGTAGTGTACTAAAAATGTGTAAAGTTTCATAAAAATCCAATAAGCCGTTTAGGAGGAGTTGCGCTTACAAGGTACATGGACGGACGGACAGACGGACAGATTCCTATATACCCCCCCCCCCCCAAACTTTGTTTGCGGAGGGAATAAATATAAAGATATTTGCGATATAAATCTAATAATGCTTTTCATTATATGGTAATCTACAGTTAATTCACTTAATTAGTCTTGCTTAAAAATACAAATTCATGTGATATTAAGTGATTAACAATGTCTTCTAAAACGAGAGTTCGCTCTTCGATGAGAGATGACTGAGAAACGTCCTCGAGTTTTAAGACATCTTTAATTATTTTATCGCTATGATAGTGTGTTTATCAAGGATTTGGTAATGAGATATCATTATAACGTCATATTAGAAAACAGTGATATTACTACGCGTCCTTGACAACGCTTAGCGATAATTTGAATCATCTCAGCACTAACGTAATATGAAACATATTGGTTTTAAACATCAAAGGGAAAATAAACAAAATAGCAATAAAATATATTATGCTAAATTTAATTACAATTCATATCAATAAAAAATATTTACCTTTGTTCCACGATTTCTTTCTCTTCCAAAGCTGGCAAACCAACTAGCTCCTCTTCTACAAATAGCCTACAAACACAAAACAATGTAAATTCTCAAAACTTCTTGCAAAGATTTTGAAGTGTACAAAAAAAACACTGTTTCTTTTACCTTTAATAATAAACTTGATCCAAAAGTAATTCATGGAGGTTCTAATCTTGAACTTCATATGAAATTATTAACAGGAAGTGAGCAATGTTGTATGATTATTTGTTTTCTACAGCTTTCATGTGATGACAGATTTTAAGCCTATCTACTGACCCTACTACAACAGTCCAACCAAATACACCAACTTCAACTTGGAATATAAGCTTCAGGCATAGCGTTTATCGACAGAAATAAAGAGTACTGCTCATTTGCAGACTACTTCGACTGAAAAATGCAGAACATCAATAAAAGTACTGTTCCTTTACTTGAATTTATGTCTAAGTGTAATTAAGAATGTGTTGGGAGTTTTAACATGGGTTGAAATTGGCGGATATTAGTATTTTTTAATTTACTAATAACCGCCAACATATGTTAAAACTCAAAACACATTCTGGCTTCCATGATTTATTTCGATTCTGATATGTCTAAGAGTACAAATACGGTAGTATACTTTGATTGGAAGACGGTAATTTATATTTACGCTTGCGGAAAATGTCGCACACAATTTATGCTGCCAATGGAAAAGTCAGTCACATTCACCGGCGCATGTGCGAATGAGATTATACCATCGATAAATCGCTCGTTTGTCTACAAAGCAAAAGAAGGACGCCATGTTAGAATGTTGGATAGTCTCTCCATATCCTTTCTTACTAATAAAGACCAGGTTTAATACTTACTGGGGCTACGGCTACAGTTTCTACGTTAGCTACAGTAGTAGGACAACCAAATACTCCAATATCAGCAGGGAATGGTGGCTTCAGTCTAGGTTTACCTGCTTTTCCTTCCAGAGATTCAATTAATGACTGAAAAAATATATATAAATAATTTTGATATTGTAAAAAAATCACATAATGTTGTATCGAATACACCTCCCCATGAGCGGGATTTGAACTCACAACTTTTGTGGTTCTAGGTAGATTACACAGGTAGTTGTAAATCCAACTACCATACGATAACAACTACAACGACCCCTCTAAAAAATCCTGGCTTTATATGAAATATATAGGGAAATATTCTAGTGCAGGAATTCACAGCACAATCCGATTCTTGGACACCATGATCATAGTCTTCAACTTTCTCATTGAAGAATTCACAAAATTTACCAATACGTTTACAATAACGTTGATTGATTGAGTGGTGTTTAATGCCAACTCCAGCAATATTTCAGCTATATCATGGTGTGTCCACACCAAGGATTCAGCATCATTAAATAAAAAAAAAATCATACAGTAAATAATTTCCTGTAAAATTGTACCGTAATTTCACACAAAATTGCTTTTTAAAAACATTTTCCCCTTAGGATCCTATGTTATTGTTCGTCCTGCCATGGTGGCCATTTTGCATCCATATTAAAAATGAAAAATGTTGTGAGGTACCATCCAGTGATGATCATTCCTGCACAGCTTGGGTTCATTCAAGTTTGCAGCTTCCCTCTACAAACATATAACATAATACAGGTGCGGATGCAGGATTTCAAGTTAGACGTGCAAGCATTTTCTAGATGCTTTCTAATGTCTCCAACAGGTCCTGTGAATTAGTTATTAGACGATGTAAATGGTTCTAAAGAAAATAGTATCGTTCTAATTTAACAACAAACGATCAACAGCCGATTTTTAGAAGGAGCGTGTGCATCCCTGTCTTATTCCACAACAGTAAACATCATTATCTTAACAACTACTTACAGTTTCTTCACCACAAATATAAGCTCCAGCTCCACGGTGAACGAACACATCAAAGTCATAACCAGAACCGCAGGCATTTTTACCTATCAACCCAGCTGCATATGCCTAAAATAGAAAATATCAAAGTCATAATCAGAACCACAGTCATTTTTACCTATCAAACCTGTGGCATATGCCTAAAATAGAAAACATCAAAGGTCTATGATGAGGTATTCCCTCAGTAACAGGTGTTCCTCTATCAAACAAACTGACCATCATGATATAACTGAAAAATATGTTGAAAATGGCATTAATCAGCCATAATTCATAAAAAAAAACTTTAATCTCAAATTTGAATCAATAAAATGACATCATATCATGCTGGTAATATGAATCATGTTATGAGCTGTTAAATCAAAAAAAATAATAATGGATAAATACCAAATTAGTAGACCTTTGATGAATTAGAAAATCAAGAATTATTTATTTTCTAATTTCCATTTACTAACCCAGGTATTTTTTTTTATTGTTGAAATGTCTGTACCAAGCCAGGAAAATGAGCGGGCATGTATATATGTGTTAGAGCTATCAATTTTGCCCATTTCCCACGATTTAGCGAGTATTTCCCATTAAATTCGATCTCCGATATGTGTGTTAGAGTTATCAATTTTGCCCCTTTCCCACGATTTGTGCCAGAATCGATTTTGAAACTGTTCTGATGCTGTGGTATTATTTGTTTTTTCCATCACCTTTAATCAACATGAAATCTACCATGCTACAAAAAAATTAATTCTTGATATTAATACAATGATTTTTTCTATAAATAGACTTACCTCTTTTATAGCTAGTTGTAAGTTTGATGCTTCATTGTAAAATTCTCCTCTGATATAAATATATGCTGTAAAATAAAAATAAATGTGTCAATGTCTAGTTTGATCACCTTAAAGTGACATCATATATTGTCCTTGCTGCAGGCCTGTATTGTCCTAGTGATCATTTAGTGAATGGCATATTTGTATAATGCAGTGTTCTTAGAAATTAATTAATTTTCACTTTAAAAATTAATGACATGTAATTATCATTTGTTTTTTTATTTCATATACAGTATAAAACTTGTCTAAAAATTACAAGATGTACCTCCAGTTAAACCTGTCTAATATGGAAACCTTTGTGACCAAACTTCTTGTCCTGAATAGACAGGTGTTTCAATTAAACAAATTAAACTTACAAAGATATTTAACTATTGCTTATGACTTACAGTCAATTAATAAGCAAATAGAAAAAAAAATTCTTTTAACAGCTTTTTTCAGGTTAGTTTGTCAAAATGTTTTTGGGGAAAACTGCAAAACATATCAATATAAAGACTTAATCCACAAAATTAAGGGATTATGGTGTTTAATGCCACTTTCAACAATATATCAGCTATATCTTGGCAGTCAGTTTTGTTGATGGAGCAAACCGAAGTACCCAGAGAAAACCACAGCTTTTTATTTCATATGTACTTCATAATTTACTGAAAAACTGGAGTTATCTCCCATTTCCATGACTACAGCATATATTTACATTTAGAATACTAGATTAGAATTGAACAACAGTTTGTAAGAGAAGTTAACAACAATTAACTGGAGTTATCTCCCATTTCCATGACTACAGCATATAACTAAAACTACATTTAGAATACTAGAATTGAGCATACTGTTGAAATACAGCTTGATTCAATGTAAAAAAAATATATAAAAAAAGAGTTTTAATTTATGCTTCCCTGACATAATTTCTAGTTAAAATTGTGTAATATCAAGTCTTATTCTAAAGCTTCAGCCATATCCAGGCTTTCAGAGTAAATCAATGTGCAGAAAATGGCAAAATATTTCAAAACAAAGTTTTTCCATTGACATATATCTAAAAAAAAATAATTAACTATTCATTCGTGTAAACTGGTAGTACCAAAAAAATGAGACCACAGGATGACACACAAGTTATTTAACATAGAATGAGACCACAGGATGACACACAAGTTATTTAACATAGAATGAGACCACAGGATGACACACAAGTTATTTAACATAGAATGAGACCACAGGATGACACACAAGTTATTTAACATAGAATGAGACCACAGGATGACACACAAGTTATTTAACATAGAATGAGACCACAGGATGACACACAAGTTATTTAACATAGAATGAGACCACAGGGTGACACACAAGTTATTTAACATAGAATGAGACCACAGGATGACACACAAGTTATTTAACATAGAATGAGACCACAGAATGACACACAAGTTATTTAACATAGAATGAGACCACAGGACGACACACAAGTTATTTAACATAGAATGAGACCACAGGATGACACACAAGTTATTTAACATAGAATGAGACCACAGGATGACACACAAGTTATTTAACATAGAATGAGACCACAGGATGACACACAAGTTATTTAACATAGAATGAGACCACGGGATGACACACAAGTTATTTAACATATACAGTTTTACAAATTGATAGAGATTTTCATTTCATTACCTGCGATAGCTCCCATTGAACGTCCAGCAACCAGACATCCCTCGACAAGCTTGTGTGGATCGTGTCTCATAATCTCTCTGTCTTTACAAGTACCTGGTTCACCTTCATCAGCATTTACAACTAAATATTTCGGTCTGAAATCAAAAAAGAGATTATCATAAATATGACAATAAATTTATATTGTATAAAATAATTATAAAATATTCTGTGTATTTTGCTGTGAAAATAAAAAAAAACTTTTGAATAAAAGATAAGGCTAAAAAAAAAAGACTGATTATCTAACCCCTGTCAAGGCTAATAAAAATCGGTCTATTCAACAAATTGTCTTGCATTTTCAAAAAGGACTTATTTTTGTAATTCAGAATCTCTGGATACTAGTTGTTTGTGATATGAGAGTCTACATACATGTATATGTAGAAGTATATGATTGCATTTTGTACAAATATAATGAAACAATGCTCAACCGTCCAAATTTAAATTTATTTAATAAAAAGTAATCTTTTACTCAATCACTGGATTACAGATTTTCAGATGTTTTCTAGACAAAAAATTTCTTTGTGGGATTCAATGCTAGATAAAAAACAATTCAATAAAATATTTTGAGTCATGAACCCCCAAGTCAGCCAGATAGTCTTATGTCATACTAGGTCTGCAATCCTATATCATACCTGCCATCACTGGGTTTGTTCATGAACCCCCATTTCATTCCTATATCATACCTGCCATCACTGGGTTTGTTCATGAACCCCCATTTCATTCCTATATCATACCTGCCATCACTGGGTTTGTTCATGAACCCCCATTTCATTCCTATATCATACCTGCCATCACTGGGTTTGTTCATGAACCCCAATTTCAATCCTATATCATACCTGCCATCACTGGGTTTGTTCATGAACCCCCAATTCAATCCTATATCATACCTGCCATCACTGGGTTTGTTCATGAACCCCCATTTCATTCCTATATCATACCTGCCATCACTGGGTTTGTTCATGAACCCCCATTTCAATCCTATATCATACCTGCCATCACTGGGTTTGTTCATGAACCCCCATTTCAATCCTATATCATATCTGCCATCACTGGATTTGTTCATGAACCCCCATTTCATTCCTATATCATACCTGCCATCACTGGGTTTGTTCATGAACCCCCATTTCAATCCTATATCATACCTGCCATCACTGGGTTTGTTCATGAACCCCCATTTCATTGCTATATCATACCTGCCATCACTGGGTTTGTTCATGAACCCCCATTTCATTGCTATATCATACCTGCCATCACTGGGTTTGTTCATGAACCCCCATTTCATTCCTATATCATACCTGCCATCACTGGGTTTGTTCATGAACCCCCATTTCATTCCTATATCATACCTGCCATCACTGGGTTTGTTCATGAATCCCCATTTCAATCCTATATCATACCTGCCATCACTGGGTTTGTTCATGAACCCCCATTTCATTCCTATATCATACCTGCCATCACTGAGTTTGTTCATGAACCCCCATTTCATTCCTATATCATACCTGCCATCACTGGGTTTATTCATGAACCCCCATTTCATTCCTATATCATACCTGCCATCACTGGGTTTGTTCATGAACCCCCATTTCATTCCTATATCATACCTGCCATCATTGGGTTTGTTCATGAACCCCCATTTCATTCCTATATCATACCTGCCATCACTGGGTTTGTTCATGAACCCCCATTTCATTCCTATATCATACCTGCCATCACTGGGTTTGTTCATGAACCCCTATTTCATTCCTATATCATAACTGCCATCTCTGGGTTTGTTCATGAACCCCCATTTCATTCCTATATCATACCTGCCATCACTGGGTTTGTTCATGAACCCCCATTTCATTCCTATATCATACCTGCCATCACTGGGTTTGTTCATGAACCCCCATTTCAATCCTATATCATACCTGCCATCACTGGGTTTGTTCATGAACCCCCATTTCATTCCTATATCATACCTGCCATCACTGAGTTTGTTCATGAACCCCCATTTCATTCCTATATCATACCTGCCATCACTGGGTTTGTTCATGAACCCCCATTTCATTCCTATATCATACCTGCCATCACTGGGTTTATTCATGAACCCCCATTTCATTCCTATATCATACCTGCCATCACTGGGTTTGTTCATGAACCCCTATTTCATTCCTATATCATACCTGCCATCATTGGGTTTGTTCATGAACCCCCATTTCATTCCTATATCATACCTGCCATCACTGGGTTTGTTCATGAACCCCCATTTCATTCCTATATCATACCTGCCATCACTGGGTTTGTTCATGAACCCCTATTTCATTCCTATATCATAACTGCCATCTCTGGGTTTGTTCATGAACCCCCATTTCATTCCTATATCATACCTGCCATCACTGGGTTTGTTCATGAACCCCCATTTCATTGCTATATCATACCTGCCATCACTGGGTTTATTCATGAACCCCCATTTCATTCCTATATCATACCTGCCATCACTGGGTTTGTTCATGAACCAACCCCCATTTCATTCCTATATCATACCTGCCATCATTGGGTTTGTTCATGAACCCCCATTTCATTCCTATATCATACCTGCCATCACTGGGTTTGTTCATGAACCCCCATTTCATTCCTATATCATACCTGCCATCACTGGGTTTGTTCATGAACCCCCATTTCATTCCTATATCATACCTGCCATCATTGGGTTTGTTCATGAACCCCCATTTCATTCCTATATCATACCTGCCATCACTGGGTTTGTTCATGAACCCCCATTTCATTCCTATATCATACCTGCCATCACTGGGTTTGTTCATGAACCCCCATTTCAATCCTATATCATACCTGCCATCACTGGGTTTGTTCATGAACCCCCATTTCATTCCTATATCATACCTGCCATCACTGAGTTTGTTCATGAACCCCCATTTCATTCCTATATCATACCTGCCATCACTGGGTTTATTCATGAACCCCCATTTCATTCCTATATCATACCTGCCATCACTGGGTTTGTTCATGAACCCCCATTTCATTCCTATATCATACCTGCCATCACTGGGTTTGTTCATGAACCCCTATTTCATTCCTATATCATAACTGCCATCTCTGGGTTTGTTCATGAACCCCCATTTCATTCCTATATCATACCTGCCATCACTGGGTTTGTTCATGAACCCCCATTTCATTCCTATATCATACCTGCCATCACTGGGTTTGTTCATGAACCCCCATTTCAATCCTATATCATACCTGCCATCACTGGGTTTTTTCATGAACCCCCATTTCATTCCTATATCATACCTGCCATCACTGAGTTTGTTCATGAACCCCCATTTCATTCCTATATCATACCTGCCATCACTGGGTTTATTCATGAACCCCTATTTCATTCCTATATCATACCTGCCATCACTGGGTTTGTTCATGAACCCCCATTTCATTCCTATATCATACCTGCCATCATTGGGTTTGTTCATGAACCCCCATTTCATTGCTATATCATACCTGCCATCACTGGGTTTGTTCATGAACCCCCATTTCATTCCTATATCATACCTGCCATCACTGGGTTTGTTCATGAACCCCCATTTCATTCCTATATCATAACTGCCATCTCTGGGTTTGTTCATGAACCTCCATTTCATTCCTATATCATACCTGCCATCACTGGGTTTGTTCATGAACCCCTATTTCATTCCTATATCATAACTGCCATCTCTGGGTTTGTTCATGAACCCCCATTTCATTCCTATATCATACCTGCCATCACTGGGTTTGTTCATGAACCCCCATTTCATTCCTATATCATACCTGCCATCACTGGGTTTGTTCATGAACCCCCATTTCATTCCTATATCATACCTGCCATCATTGGGTTTGTTCATGAACCCCCATTTCATTCCTATATCATACCTGCCATCACTGGGTTTGTTCATGAACCCCCATTTCAATCCTATATCATACCCGCCATCACTGGGTTTGTTCATGAACCCCCATTTCATTCCTATATCATACCTGCCATCACTGAGTTTGTTCATGAACCCCCATTTCATTCCTATATCATACCTGCCATCACTGGGTTTATTCATGAACCCCCATTTCATTCCTATATCATACCTGCCATCACTGGGTTTGTTCATGAACCCCCATTTCATTCCTATATCATACCTGCCATCATTGGGTTTGTTCATGAACCCCCATTTCATTCCTATATCATACCTGCCATCACTGGGTTTGTTCATGAACCCCCATTTCATTCCTATATCATACCTGCCATCACTGGGTTTGTTCATGAACCCCTATTTCATTCCTATATCATAACTGCCATCTCTGGGTTTGTTCATGAACCCCCATTTCATTCCTATATCATACCTGCCATCACTGGGTTTGTTCATGAACCCCCATTTCATTCCTATATCATACCTGCCATCACTGGGTTTGTTCATGAACCCCCATTTCAATCCTATATCATACCTGCCATCACTGGGTTTGTTCATGAACCCTCATTTCATTCCTATATCATACCTGCCATCACTGAGTTTGTTCATGAACCCCCATTTCATTCCTATATCATACCTGCCATCACTGGGTTTATTCATGAACCCCCATTTCATTCCTATATCATACCTGCCATCACTGGGTTTGTTCATGAACCCCCATTTCATTCCTATATCATACCTGCCATCATTGGGTTTGTTCATGAACCCCCATTTCATTCCTATATCATACCTGCCATCACTGGGTTTGTTCATGAACCCCCATTTCATTCCTATATCATACCTGCCATCACTGGGTTTGTTCATGAACCCCTATTTCATTCCTATATCATACCTGCCATCTCTGGGTTTGTTCATGAACCCCCATTTCATTCCTATATCATACCTGCCATCACTGGGTTTGTTCATGAACCCCCATTTCATTCCTATATCATACCTGCCATCACTGGGTTTATTCATGAACCCCCATTTCATTCCTATCATCACTGGGTTTGTTCATGAACCCCCATTTCATTCCTATATCATACCTGCCATCATTGGGTTTGTTCATGAACCCCCATTTCATTCCTATATCATACCTGCCATCACTGGGTTTGTTCATGAACCCCCATTTCATTCCTATATCATACCTGCCATCACTGGGTTTGTTCATGAACCCCCATTTCATTCCTATATCATACCTGCCATCATTGGGTTTGTTCATGAACCCCCATTTCATTCCTATATCATACCAGCCATCACTGGGTTTGTTCATGAACCCCCATTTCATTCCTATATCATACCTGCCATCACTGGGTTTGTTCATGAACCCCCATTTCAATCCTATATCATACCTGCCATCACTGGGTTTGTTCATGAACCCCCATTTCATTCCTATATCATACCTGCCATCACTGAGTTTGTTCATGAACCGCCATTTCATTCCTATATCATACCTGCCATCACTGGGTTTATTCATGAACCCCCATTTCATTCCTATATCATACCTGCCATCTCTGGGTTTGTTCATGAACCCCCATTTCATTCCTATATCATACCTGCCATCATTGGGTTTGTTCATGAACCCCCATTTCATTCCTATATCATACCTGCCATCACTGGGTTTGTTCATGAACCCCCATTTCATTCCTATATCATACCTGCCATCACTGGGTTTGTTCATGAACCCCTATTTCATTCCTATATCATAACTGCCATCTCTGGGTTTGTTCATGAACCCCCATTTCATTCCTATATCATACCTGCCATCACTGGGTTTGTTCATGAACCCCCATTTCATTCCTATATCATACCTGCCATCACTGGGTTTATTCATGAACCCCCATTTCATTCCTATATCATACCTGCCATCACTGGGTTTGTTCATGAACCCCCATTTCATTCCTATATCATACCTGCCATCACTGAGTTTGTTCATGAACCCCCATTTCATTCCTATATCATACCTGCCATCACTGGGTTTGTTCATGAACCCCCATTTCATTCCTATATCATACCTGCCATCATTGGGTTTGTTCATGAACCCCCATTTCATTCCTATATCATACCTGCCATCACTGGGTTTGTTCATGAACCCCCATTTCATTCCTATATCATACCTGCCATCACTGGGTTTGTTCATGAACCCCCATTTCATTCCTATATCATACCTGCCATCATTGGGTTTGTTCATGAACCCCCATTTCATTCCTATATCATACCTGCCATCACTGGGTTTGTTCATGAACCCCCATTTCATTCCTATATCATACCTGCCATCACTGGGTTTGTTCATGAACCCCCATTTCAATCCTATATCATACCTGCCATCACTGGGTTTGTTCATGAACCCCCATTTCATTCCTATATCATACCTGCCATCACTGAGTTTGTTCATGAACCCCCATTTCATTCCTATATCATACCTGCCATCACTGGGTTTATTCATGAACCCCCATTTCATTCCTATATCATACCTGCCATCACTGGGTTTGTTCATGAACCCCCATTTCATTCCTATATCATACCTGCCATCATTGGGTTTGTTCATGAACCCCCATTTCATTCCTATATCATACCTGCCATCACTGGGTTTGTTCATGAACCCCTATTTCATTCCTATATCATAACTGCCATCTCTGGGTTTGTTCATGAACCCCCATTTCATTCCTATATCATACCTGCCATCACTGGGTTTGTTCATGAACCCCCATTTCATTCCTATATCATACCTGCCATCACTGGGTTTATTCATGAACCCCCATTTCATTCCTATATCATACCTGCCATCACTGGGTTTGTTCATGAACCCCCATTTCATTCCTATATCATACCTGCCATCATTGGGTTTGTTCATGAACCCCCATTTCATTCCTATATCATAACTGCCATCTCTGGGTTTGTTCATGAACCCCCATTTCATTCCTATATCATACCTGCCATCACTGGGTTTGTTCATGAACCCCCATTTCATTCCTATATCATACCTGCCATCACTGGGTTTGTTCATGAACCCCTATTTCATTCCTATATCATAACTGCCATCTCTGGGTTTGTTCATGAACCCCCATTTCATTCCTATATCATACCTGCCATCACTGGGTTTGTTCATGAACCCCCATTTCATTCCTGTAGGGAAACCTGCACCACCCCGTCCTCTCAGACCAGAATCTTTAATCTCTGTCAATATCCATTCATGACCTTTCAACATGATTTCTTTTGTTTTGTACCAGTCTCCCTGAAATAAACGTCATTTTATTTATATAAGGCAAATACTCAATGTAAACATAATGTTGTAGTAAGTCAAGGCTTTTTGCAGCAAAATTATCCATCACACGTTAGATGTTTTATCCAACACACGTATAACAGTCTTTGCCTCAATTTTTTTTCACCTACTTGCCCGAAAGACAAATTTATAAAAAAAAATTATTTATTCAAATAAATTCTTTCATAATTTCCACTTGTCCTGAGGTTCGAGCAAGTGGGTTAGCGTGAAGACTGATACAATTTTAATTAGATTGATGAGGAACAAGACCAGATGCTTGTGAGAGCCAGTATCACTCACCCCCTTTAGACAATGAACACAAAAATGTGAAATTCTTCTGTGAATAATTACATAAAAAGTGTTGATTTCATTTAGCCCTGCCCCATGTGATTGTTATTGGGGAAGGAAATAGGACCACAAACTTTGAACTTTACATATACATACCCTGGACATTGCACCCTTGAGTTTCCAGTCATGGCGGCCATATAAATTTGTGAATATCCTGTCTTCATCCTTCAGTGGACCAAATTTTGTCTGAAAAATCAAATAATTATTAAAACAAGTTGATAAGATTAGGACAATATAATTAATTTTCATCATAAGTATAAAATTTTAATGTTCCTTTATAACAAAAAAAAAGAGAATATTTAAGGATTGATCGTATTTTTGCTCAGTTCATGAAGAAATAACCTCAATCAGGCTGTACACACATGTAACCCACATAGCGGGTTATGCAAGGGTGTGTACAACCTGACTGAGGTTATTTCGAATGAACAGAACAAATAATTTCGATCAATCCTTATAAATTAATTCAAACTTTTTTTGCTATTATATGATATTGAAAAATATATTTATTTTTTCAAAATAAGGCAAATAATCGGAAATAAATTTAAATAACCTCAAAGGTGCCTCATTTAAAGAAAATCACCTGATGACAACGGCACACGACATCTTGAGAACGACGTCTATTTTTAGATTCCGTTCATTGACAAATAAGCTTTAAACCAATCAAAACATGTATAAAATGACATGTGACTCTAAAATTAATTTATATACATGTACCCTCCCTCCATCAAAATATTTTTAGTCTGGTGGAAGGAGTTACGTGTTAAGGCCTTAAGTATTGCTTGTTTGATGTTTACTTACACAATGATGACAGTATTTGTAAGATTACTTCACCTGTATTTTGATTTCTATCATAGACTTTATTGAAACTGAGTTATTTATCATTAATTAATGGCTTTTGTCATTAATTGAATTGTTAACATTATAATGATTTCTATCTTGTTCTTTACCTTTTCTGCTGGTTTTGTTGTGGTTGAGGTATTTCTTGACAATAGACTAATCTGAGGAAGGACTGAAGAAAAAAGATTATTAAATTAAAAGATTTAAAAAATATCTGCAACTGCATGACCATGTGCTGTTTTAGAAACGTTGAACATGAATACAATTACTGCAACATCTCGGGATAGGATCAGGAAAACCAATATTTAATTCGAATTGTCAGCCATTTTTTCTAGTCTAAAAAAGTTTACCATGTGATCAATATCGTGACATTTTTTGTTATAATCCATTTCCGGATGTCAGATTTTATGAAGGAATTGAATAACTTTTCCAATTATTGACACAGAGAAACAGATTATCCCAAAAAATGTCGCAATATTGACGACATGGTTGTTTAGGCTTTCAGCAATGGCGAAGTGAATATTAGTTTTAATGCATCTTAAATTTACCTACTTAAAACTGTAAGAGATTTATCATTATTTTTCCAGGTTTTAACTAGAAAATATGTCTATGCCAGACTATGCATGAAATCTTACATACGCTTGATCTGACACAATCCATCCATGCGAAAATATACATCAGGATGCACCAGGGGGTCCTATTCTAAATTTCCAGAATACCTTTCTATGTGCTTGTGACAAGATTTGACTGGAGATACAGAGAAGAAAATAGGTTCGAATGCAACTTATGCAAGTCTCAATAAGAATGATTAGGCTGTTCTGAAAAGTGATTTAATCTGTTAAATATTTGTTATCCTACAGCTTGAAAAAAAATATGGCAACATAAAATTGATACAATAGTATCATATGATAATATGAATTAATATCTTAAAAAAGTTTTAAATTATATAATCAATCATGTCTTCAAGGGCAAGAACTTATTTTTTTATGTTAAGAAATATATAAACAATCATATCCGTCTTCAGCCAAGTTCAGGCGCAAGAACTTCATCTGCAACTACCAAAAAGATTTAAAATGATGGAAAACTATTCATTTGTTACTTCATATTGTCAAATAAATTACCCGTTTGCAGTCGAAATGGCTGAGTTAGTCTACATAAACTGGACATTGTTTTTTCTTCTGCCCTTGATCAGGGGATTTTATAGTGTCGGGGAAATTTATGTAACGAAAGCGTAGTAATTAAACTTTGTTTTTATAATGTCATTTTTCGTTATAATAAACGTTTTAGTGATCTTGAATATAGTACGAGTTGTTCCCCTTATATTATACAAGGATGTTACACAAGATAACGTTTTATAAGTCCAATAATTAACACACCTTTCATTTTAGTAACTCAGGGATTTGACTTTAACATAACAACAAAATTAAGCCCGCATAGATTGGTACAAGTGTAACACAACAAAAAGAGATTTGGTCAAAACTAAATATGTTTTCATCTTGAAATAAAATATTAAAGTTATATTTTTTGTCAGAGTGAAGTAACTTTTCACAATAAATTTATTTCGAATAATCTGTGGAGGTCGGGACTGGTCCTCAGTGGCGCAAGCGCCTGGGGTGCAGCCCTTTAAGCACATGCCTATACAAATACAAGTACACCAAATGGGAAACAGTGCATATTTTATCGCTATTATAATTTTATGTCATGACTGTAAAATAAAATATTTGAATTAATCAAATTTATATGTCGAGATAAACAGTGTATTAAAATAATTCACCGTAGATGTATGTCTCTAAAAGAAGTTCCTTGTCATATAGGAGGAAGAATGTTTATATACTTTGAATTATCAGACATAATCCATAGGGCATCAGACATGCAATCGCTTCAGGACGATATGGATAATTTACTTCAGTGGGAACACGACTGGCAAATCAATTCCATCTCAGCAAGTGTCAGCTTTTACGTATCACCAACAAACGTAAGCCATTTGCCAGAGATTACGATATACATGGACACAAATTAGAAGAAGTGGAATAGGCCAAATACATCGGGGTTACCATCCAAAAGAATCTCAGCTGGAATATCCACATCGACCAAATCACAAAAAAGGCAAACTCCACCAGAGTCTCTATCCAGCGGAACCTAAGTCATTGCCCCAGAGAGACGAAATCCACTTGCTATTTAACGCTTGCAAGACCGTTGCTTGAATGTGCCTGTATGGTATGGGACCCACACACCGCTCAGAACACACAAAAACTAGAAGCAGCGCAAAGAAGATCTGCCCGCTTCGTGATGAACAATTACCAACAGACCAGTAGCGTAACATCAATGCTACAAACTCTGCAAATAGGTAAGATCGTTTTCTGCTAATTTCTCCATTCTAACGTGTTGTTGTCAAGAATTACTCAGCCGCAAGGTTGATCTGTACGATTTTGTTGTATGTGTGTGTTCTTGATCCCATATATGGTCTCGTAACCATGAAAATAGCCGTCGGAAAGATAATCGTAACTCCATAAATTATAATATATAAAAATAGATTGCACAATTTGATTTCGAGGTCAAATATAGATCAGGACGTTCAAACGTCAACGCAGATGTGTTAAGCAGAAATCCATTAGACTTTGAATCACATGTCAGCCAAATTGTACACAGTACTTCTTTGCGTACGGTGCGGGAGTGTGAACACAATAGAAACAATGTACAGCACATACAGATAAACCAAATAAATTTGACTGATCAAATAGAGACAATGTCAACATTTCCAGAGTATACCATAGATGAAATCAAACAATTACAAAGTAGTGATGATGTTCTCTCTGTTGTTTTGAATTTTGTAGAGCAGGGAAAACCGACCACACAGGTGTTAGTCAAATAAACGAAGCCAGTGAAGAAGTTACTGAGGAAATTTGATTCGTTGTTGATAGACAATGGGATTATATACAGGAAAATTAGTGACATAGAATGTGGCGAGTGTAAACAGTTAGTAATACCAGAAACATTGAAACATTATGTTCTTGAAACACTAAATAATCTATCAGGACACCAAGGAACAGAACGAACATTAGCGCTATTACAGAAACGTTGTTACTGGTCAGGTATGGTGAACGATGTAAAACAATGGATCAAAACATGTGAACGCTGTTTAGTTGCTAAAAATCCGTTACCAAAAGTTCGTCCGTCAATGGGTTCGTTAATAGCATGTAAACCATTAGATATTATAGCAATGGATTTTACCATTTTGGGAAAATCTTCAGATGGAAGAGAAAACGTTCTAGTATTAACTGATGTGTTTACTAAGTTTACACAAGCAATACCGACAAGAGATCAAAAAGCAACAACTGTCGCTAAAGTATTAGTTAAAGATTGGTTTCTGAAACTAGGGATACCAAAGCGGTTACACAGTGATCAGGGTAGAAACTTTGAGGGTGTAGTGATTCGTGAACTCTGTAGAATATATGACATAAAAAAGTCACGGACGACACCGTACAAACCCGAAGGAAATGCCCAAACTGAGAGATTCAATAGAATTATGCATGACATATTAAGAACATTAATGCCCGACAAGAAAGCGAAATGGCCCGAGTATCTGCAGAACTAACATTCATGTACAATGCAACACCACATTCTTCGACTGGATATACTCCATATTTTCTTATGTATGGGCATGAGCCAAGACTTCCGATTGACAATCTTTTTCATAATGAAATGACGGAAATAGACACTGATTGAAGCACCTACTTAGCTAATCACCAAAAGCGGATGACTGAGGCTTTGAAGACAGCCAATGAAAACATTCACAAGAAAACGAGTGAAAGGCAACAACTTGTGAATAGAGGGACAGATAACAAACCTATAGAAATTGGTTCAAATATTTTATTGAAAAAACATGTATAGGGGCGAAACAAAATGCAAGACAATTGGAACCCTACACCTTACAGAGTTGTTCACCGTTTTAAAGACAATGTATATGGAATTCAATTGGTAGATGGTAGTGGTCCCATTAGGAATGTCACCAGAAGAGAAATTTGTGACACAGGAAAATCAGACTTGGTTCAAAATGAATCTGATTCAGAAATTACTGAGGACAGCAATTCGAGTTTTGGAGGATGGAATATGACATATACCAATCCACTTCCGATTCAACTTGAACAACAGGAATCTCAGTGACAGTACTGTAGAAGATGTAACACCGTCAAGTAGTGTAGATGAAACACCACCGGTAAATGCAGACAGTTCAGTGACGAAATCAAAGCGAACAAACGCTGAGAAACATTCAAATCCATTCAATTTGCCGATAGCTGTTGCTGTAAACAAAGCAGATGTTCGTGGGAACTTAGACCAAGTGAAATTTGAACAATTAGGAGAAGCAATTGCTGCACTAGGAACCAGTCTTGGACAAAGTTTAGGACAAACTCTTCACGAAGGGTTGTTGAAACATCATATGTCAAACAATTAGATTTATGTTGAAAAATGTAACATTTTGAGAGTAAATATTTGTTTATTCGTAGAGTCACACAATCAGAATATGTTTATGACGTCAGATCATTATAACAACAAAGATAAATTAAATTATTTTTGAGTTATCTCTCTTTTTATATTAAGATATCATTCACTTCATTATACATGTAGTAATTACAGGTAAAAAGTACTCACTATAAATTCACTATTTGATTAACAACTGAGACAGGTGTACATGTATTTGTGTCTCAGCAATTTTGGACAAAGAGATTTGAATAAGAATTCTTTTGGAAAGAAATAAGGTTGGTTTATTTTGTTATATTTATTATGATTTTTATATGATGTTTTTTTTTTATAAAAGTGTTCCATAGAATATGGAAGGTAAAAAAAAAAAATGATTTGTACATGTAAATATTATATAACATTATCTTCAGTTGAACTTTTTAAAATTTTGTAAATGCAAAGATTGTTTTTACAACTTGGTACCATTAATTTAATGTTATTATCAAATTTGAAGTTTTGATTTATTGTAACAGTTGATAAAGATTTTTGAGAAAAGTTTATATTATGAAAGCTGTATTTTATATTTCAATTATGAAAGGTTCTAATTAAGTCAGTATTGTTCACAGGTAGATCTATGTATTATTCCAATTAGAAAGATGTTGTTTTGGCTGTGAATTTTGTCTACCATTTCCTTATTTAGGGTATGTATATCAATTTAAATTGTAAGTTTGTCAGAGGCTTACGACTGGTCAGTGGTTTTCTCTGGGTACTCCGGTTTCCTCCACCAATACAACTGAACGCCACGATATAACTGAAATATTGTTGAATAAAATGGCGTTAAACACCATCACCCTAGTTACCCTACCATACCCAAACAATGAATAGCAGAATATACCCAAAATGTCCAGATTTGAAAACAAAACTAGTTAAGGATATATACTCATGTGTTACAAACTACCCTCTACTAGGAGACGGATTAGTATAAGCTTAGCTTGTTTCCGAATCCTGTCATGTTCAAACAAATTTTGTGTGTATTGTAACATTATACCAGTTTATCATGAATAAATATGTTTATACCAACTACCCTCTTTTCACGGCGTATACTTCCATCAAGTAGAGGGGTTTACACATACATGTACTATTGTTATTATTATTGTCATGTATCTACAAAGTGTCTTTGTGTTGGTAGGCGCTAATGCCAGATTGTTTATCATGTGTAAGATGAGTTTGAAGATACCAAAAGAGGTACCGGTAATCGGAATCCGTAAATCGAAGAAGAACAGACAACATAATGTAATATATGTAATCATGTCATTTGTAATATCTGCATAAGGGCACTAATTTGGATTGATTTATGGTGTTTAACGCCAACTTTCAACACTATTTCAGTTACACCGTGGCGGTAATAATTTGGAAATAAATATTCTATTCTAAGGATATCCGAGTGTTATATATTCCCTCTTTAAAATAAACTGATATTACTTCAATCAATGGCGGCTTTGTCATTTGAATACACTTAACTGATGACAGTTCTGAAGAGAGGATGTAAGAATGCATTCAGAAGAAAATCTGGGAAAGGATGTATTATAGGTATTGCCTTTTATCCAATCCCTTTGTTGTTTGTTTGTATATTTGCCTTTTGTCCAATCCCTTTGTTGTTTGTTTGTATATTTGCCTTTTATCCAATCCCTTTGTTGTTTGTTTGTATATTTGCCTTTTGTCCAATCCCTTTGTTGTTTGTTTGCATATTTGCCTTTTATCCAATCCCTTTGTTGTTTGTTTGTATATTTGCCTTTTATCCAATCCCTTTGTTGTTTGTTTGTATATTTGCCTTTTATCCAATCCCTTTGTTGTTTGTTTGTATATTTGCCTTTTATCCAATCCCTTTGTTGTTTGTTTGTATATTTGCCTTTTATCCAATCCCTTTGTTGTTTGTTTGTATATTTGCCTTTTATCCAATCCCTTTGTTGTTTGTTTGTATATTTGCCTTTTATCCAATCCCTTTGTTGTTTGTTTGTATATTTCATTTTAATTGCGGATTGTAGTAATCCATCGGTTGTTTTCATTACTTTTTCCCATTTGGTAATATCCTTACTTTGTCTTCTTAGATGGGCTTGGTTTATGGTGTTTAATGCCACTTTCATCAATATTTCAGTTATATCGTGGCGGTCAGTTTTATTGGTGGAGGAAACCGGAGGACCCAGAGAGAACCACCGACCTGTCGCAAGTCACTGACAAAGTTATTCACATAATGTTGTACACCTCGCCCTGATCGAGATTCCAACTCACAACATCAGTGTTGATAGGCACTGATTGCATAGGTAGTTGTGAATCCAACTACCATACGATCACGACCACGACGGCCCAATCTCTTTGTTTATTATTTTATAAACAATAAATATTTTGAATTGAAAGGAAATTTGCCAGAATACAGAAGAAAATGTTTAGGAATTGGCCATCGAGCACAACCATTAAGACCATATGATGAGCACGTACGATGTACCTCATCATGAGCACGTACGATGTACCTCATCATGAGCACGTACGATGTATCTCATCATGAGCACGTACGATGTATCTCATCATGAGCACGTACGATGTATTTCATCACGAGCACGTACGATGTACCTCGGGCAAGCCACTAAAACGAGTGGAGGAGTCGTGTATCTTCAAACCCTTCTTTCAATGAGTGTTTTATCTTCAAACCCTTCTTTCAATGAGTGTTTTATCTTCAAACCCTTCTTTCAATGAGTGTTTTATCTTCAAACCCTTCTTTCAATGAGTGTTTTATCTTTAAACCCTTCTTTCAATGAGTATGTTATCTTCAAACCCTTCTTTCAGTGAGTGTTTTATCTTCAAACCCTTCTTTCAATGAGTGTTTTATCTTTAAACCCTTCTTTCAATGAGTATTTTATCTTCAAACCCTTCTTTCAGTGAGTGTTTTATCTTCAAACCCTTCTTTCAATGAGTGTTTTAGCTTCAAACCCTTCTTTAAATGAGTGTTTTCATAACCAGAACAGTCCTCAAATATTAATAAGGAACTGATAACCTCCATGAACTGATAACCTCCATGAACGGCATATGCATACATGACACATCGAGTTTACGTGGGGTTCGTGTTAGTCAATCTTTAGTTTTATTTGTATGTTTTGTAGATTGTTGTTTGTCCTTTTGTACTTTTTCTTTTGACCATTGTGTTGTCTGTTCTTCTTCCATATACGGATTTTGATTACCCCTTTGGTGTCTTCAAACTCTTCTTAGCGACATCTCTGAAGTTCGAGTTGTACAAGTGAGCTAACAATCTAATCGATCGACAGTTTAAAATATATATCTGGGCCCGTATTCATAAAGCCACTTAAGTTAAGATTTTCCAACGGAAACACTTAAGTTAAGGAAACTCCGCCCATTTTACTTAAGTGGTAATCATAAAACTTCTTATCTTAAGTATTTCCTAAGAATAACCTTAAGTTACGGAAACTCCGCCCATCATACTTAAGTGGTATTCATAAACGTCCTTAAACTAAGAAAACACTTAAGATTTCCCTTAACTGTAAGGTAGATGGGTAGGTTCCTTAAGTTTTCCTGAATTGCTATTTATATTGATTGTGAGTTATGAAAGTGATATTGTATGAATAAAAAGATAACAACAAACCATATTAGCAATATTTCATAGGCATTCGAGTTTATCATCAAATCCATATCGTATCTTACATGTACATGAAATTCACCATCAAAGTCATTTTCCGGATGAGTAAATATTTTTACAACCGTACCATTTGATGGTACGTGCTTTGCGGGGCGGTATATGAAATGGGTATAATTAAAGCTTACTAGTATTGCATTATTACCAATACAAACATGTTCCATGTCGGACGTTTTAGGTTGTTTCATGCTGGGAGAAGAGTTTTACGTAGAGAGCGAGTATTCAGAGACCGTACAAAACCTCTTAATATCTACGATGACTTCGAGTTAACTGTGATATGTTACAGGATGACTTAGAAAGCAGTACATTTAGGAATCGAGCCTTGACACCAAATATGAAAGTGTTCGTGGCGTTGAGATTTTATTGATAGCAGTTTAACACAACGTTATGCAATAATTTTATCTAATCATGGCGATCTTGTACTATTTAAAAAAAAAAGCATAGCTACTTGTGTTCACATGATATATATAATTATCAAAGTAAATACCTGTTTTTTTCTGCATTCTTTTTTTTTGCGAAGACTCGGTTTTTGCAGATGAGCAGATATTATCCCATTTCTTTTGAATTTCTTTCATGTTCCTTTTTACAGATGGATTTTGGGAGTTCATCGCTTCTGTTAGTTCATCTCATGCCGTATTTTTTGTCCACGAAGTAATTGTTGACGAAAATTTTGCTCTTAATACGTGCTTTCTTTTCTCGTATTCCTCCATTAGTATCATCTTCTTTCGATCGGTCCAGTTTGGCTTTCTCTTAGACATGTTTAATAGTTAAAGATTTTGATACGACTTCAGTTTTATTTATATATGTATGTATGTATTGAATTGGTCAAGCAATGCACGTGAAAATAGTGTAAGCGGGAATTGAAATACAATACAAAATATTTATTGACAATGAGATCAATCATCAATGTACAATAATAGCTTAGGAACTGTGTGCCCCCTTTTCATTCATATATTTACATTTACTTAATGGTAAAATACGAGAAGTTCCGTAGTTTCAAATACTTAAGTATTCCTTAGTTAAGGAACCACTTAAGATATTTTATGAATACCACTTAAGTATCTTCCTTAACTAAGGAGATCCTTAGGAAAATCTTAGTCTAAGGAACACTTCAGTTAAGAAGTTTTATGAATACGGGCCCTGGTTCCCATATTATTTTTAAGCGAACTTGATATTGCTTGAATCAATGGCGATTGTTATTTAAATACAAGATCATGACCGATGACTGATGAGGGTTCTGAAGAGAGGGCGGCGAGTACGTAAAAAATCTATCACAGGAACATAAATTTTTGCTAGCAATCGCCATCGAACACAACAATACAAGATCACTTATACATCGAGGTCATATGTAGCCTTCATTAATAATTCTTTATCGAAAATAAGCGTCGTTAGCGAAAACCGAAGGGGCAATCAAGAATGGACAACCCAGAGACACTGGCAACATTGGGTACACAAGACACAGGACGAAGACAACACAGAAAATTAACTAGAGGCTCCCAGGAGCCTGTATAGCTCACCTGTATATAATAGCAACATCAGTCAATAAAACTTGATAACTTCGGTAAAAAAATAACAAATTGGGCAGGGGTTCCCCCTTTAATGTAAGTTATCAAAATTGCTGTAAAAAAACATATATGTCAATGATTCTCAAAATCTAGCTTTTGCTACTTCACATTTTGTAATAGAGTTGCTTCCCTTTGATTATTTGAGTAACCAAAAGCAGTGAGTCAACGAAAAAATGCATTTCAAGAGGAATAACTCTTCACACAGTTGTCGCACATTTTCAACTTTGGAACAGTTTTTGTAGATCTTGACATGCTGAACAATTTTGCAGTTTAAAATTTCCCTCTATCTCTAATAGTTTTTGAGATATAAGATGAAAGTATTAAAATTTAGAATATTTTGATGAAAAAAAGGGCAATAACTCCAAAATGGATAATGGGATTTACTTCAAAATTGCGGGGTAGGTAGATCTTGACATGCTGCAGTTTTTTGCAATTTAAACTTAACCTTTATCTCTTATAGTTTTTGAAATAAAAGACGAAAAGTATTAAAATTTTAAAAATTTGATGAAAAAAGGAAGGCAACAACTCCAAGATGGGTAATCAGATTTACTTCAAAATTGCACGGTATGTAGATCTTGACATGCTGAACATTTTTGCAATTTAAACTTGACCCTTTTCTCTGATAGTTTTTGAAATATAAGACGAAAAGTTTTAAAATTTTACAAATTTGATGAAAAAAGGGCAATAACTCCAAGATGGGTAATCAGATTTACTTCAAAATTGCACGGTATGTAGATCTTGACATGCTGAACATTTTTGCAATTTAAACTTGACCCTTTTCTCTGATAGTTTTTGAAATATAAGACGAAAAGTTTTAAAATTTTACAAATTTGATGAAAAAAGGGCAATAACTCTAAGATGGGTAATCAGATTTACTTTAAAATTGCAGGGTAAGTAGATCTTGACATACTGAACATGTTTGCTGTTTAAACTTAACATCTATCTCTTATAGATTTTGAAATAAATGATGAAAACTATTGAAATTTAGAAAATTTGATGAAAAAAGGGCAATAACTCTAAAATGGGTAATGGGATTTACTTTAAAATTGCAGGGTAGGTAAATCCCGACATGGTGCACATTTTTGCGATTTAAACTTAATATTTATCTCTTATAGTTTTTGAAATATTAGACGAAAAGTATTAAAATTTAAAAAAAAATTGATGAAAAAAGGGCAATAACTCCAAGATGGGTTATCAAATTTACTTTAAAATTGCAGGGTAGGTAGATCTTGACATGCTGAACATGTTTGCAGTTTCAACTTGCCATCTGTCTCTTATAGTTTTTGAAATTAAAGGACGAAAAGTATTAAAATTTTGAAAATTTGATGAAAAAAGGGAAATAACTCCAAAATGGGTAATGGGATTTACTTCAAAATTGCAGGGTGGGTAGATCTTCACATGCTGCACATTTTTGCAATTTAAACTTAACCCTTTTCTCTTATAGTTTTTGAAATATAAGACGAAAAGTTTTAAATTTTACAAATTTGATGAAAAAGGGCAATAACTCTTAAGATGGGTAATCAGATTTACTTCAAAATTGCAGGGTAGGTAGATCTTGCTGTGCTGATCATTTTTGATCATGTCAGATTTTTGATATTATTAACGGTTTTTGAGTTATTACCCAAAACCTGCAATTTTACCATATGTTCTATTTTTAGTAACAGCGGCCATGTTGGTTGGTGCACGGCATCACCGGACACAATTTTGAAACTAGATACCCTAGTGATGATTCAGACCAAGTTTGGTTTCCATTGGTCTAGTACTTTCAGAGGAGAATATTTTTGAAAAAGTTTACGACGTACGACGGACGACGACGACGGACGCCAAGAGATGGCAATAGCTCACATGACCCTTTGGCTCACATGCATTTGCCGGTAAAACGTACGTGATTTTTTTGTCTTGCACTAGTTCAAGATAAGAAAATTTCACATCGCTAAAAATAGGAACTGGTCTGTCTCAAAAGTGAGAAATTAGCCTTCTTGCAAACAACTGGGAGTAAAGACAAACCGAACATAGTTTTCAAAGTTATGCGAAAATCGTAACAGACTTCAAAACACGAAACTAAGAACGTAAAGATAAGGACAAATTACCTTGACGGCCATGTACAATCCATACTTCTGTAAGTCGTTATAAAACGCGCGTGAGGAGGGGGTCGTTTTTACGTAGGGGTCGGGTTTTTTTTCTTGAGGATTTCAAACCACGAAGGCAAGTCATCAGCTTTTACTTATACTTAACCCGATTTTAATAAGACTTGAAGAGTCCTTAATAATGATAATGTTATGTGCGAAATTAATTTGGGTGTACATAAAATCCAAGTATAAGAAAATGATCACTTCCTTTTGTTTGTTTACCTCGCAAATACGGTCGTTTTATGCTACTCATTGACAATAATTTGCTGTTGCCAGGTGCAAGATTACATATATTGAATAATAGCTACCGAAAATGATCATAAGCATCATCATAAATTCATAAAATATGAAAAACCATTGAGAAAAGAAGGAAAAAACATGCTCGGCTTACACCCCGGCTTACCTATCAACTAGCAAAATCTTTGCCACTTCAGCGCGAGTTTGGACGCGTAGGACTTCCTCGAGTTCGTTCCAACGGTTCAACTGATCCCCTACATATATCCTGCATTTGTTCCATTTGGAAGATACTTCACTTCTATTCATCTTTCTCTCTGAATCCGTCAAAGTCCGCTTTCTTCCACGCGTTGACACTTCCTCTTTTGCCCAAGAACCACATGTTGTTTATTGTTTCTAAGCAGTGCGCATGCTCAAGACGGGTTCACATAGAAGGTCATATGAATATATTTGAATTCTTGTTATCCTGGACAATAATTCCGATAACGATAGTTTTGGGTCTTTTGCAGCATAACTCGGTGTTAATCTTCATTTTATGAAGGTCAGTACGGAAAACGACAATAATTTTGGGTATGAAAAAATTACGATTTTGGTAGACAATATCATTGTGGTAATGTTGATGACCGTAACTGTAATTACGGTCATCCCAAGATGGCTTACGTGGAATCAGGAAAGAATCTTTTTTGTCGATTAAATTGTTTCTATAATGTATTTTAAATAGCACATGTATTGGTACGATAGTAATCTATGAACTTATCACAAGGAAATCACAAATTACGACTGAAAAATGTATATGAAAGAGAAAATCCGATTTTAAAAAATCGCTAAGATGACCGAAACTGAAAACTGAGATGACCGTAATTGCATCGCTGAATTATGATCAGTTACGGTCATCTTAGCGATTTTTCAAAATCGGATTTTCTCTTTCATATACATTTTTCAGTCGTAATTTGTGATTTCCTTGTGAAAAGTAGATTACTATCGTACTAATGCATATGTCATTTAAAATACATTATAGAAACAATTTAATCGACAAAAAAGATTCTTACCTAATTTCATGTCCGCCATCTTGGGATGACCGTAATTACAGTTACGGTCATCAGCTTTACCCCAGTGAATATGCCTTTAAAGTGTTGAAAGCTATTACTGTCCATCAAGCAAACAGTATCGTGACAACATTACATCCCTATTGGACCTCCGCTCTCCAGTACAATGCATCGTAGAAAACTAGTTTAACACCCGCCGCTTTTTATTGAAGTGGTTGTACCAATAGTGAGCGGCATTGTTACGGTTACCGATTTTGCCTCAGTTTCTTTGATTTTCAGATTATATTTTGTAACTGTTCTGAAGCTGGGAGTAGTATTTTGTTTTATTATATTTTGTAACTGTTCTGTAGCTGGGAGTAGTATTTTGTTTTATTATATTTTGTATCTGTTCTGAAGCTGGCAGTAGTATTTTGTTTTATTATATTTTGTAACTGTTCTGAAGCTGGCAGTAGTATTTTATTTTATTATATTTCCACACTCCCCGGCAATTAGAAAATAATTAAAAAAAAAAATGCAAATAATGAAAACTAATTAAATCACTCGATCGGAAAACGATGAATGAAAATACAAACACGCGGTGCATAAATGAATACTATCGGTAAAATGATCTTTTTATCTAGATCGATATACGTGTTAACTGCCTCGTATTCACTCCCGTTACACAAGTACATTTTTTTAATATATTTTGTAATTAAATAATCTATTTTTACAATAAAAATATTTGGGTCAGGTTTGACAAGGTCATTGAGCTCCAGACTAAATAGATATGTTAAAATGCATTAACACACATTCTAACCAATAAAATCACCAGGCTGTTCACCTTAAATGACTCGACTGATATATTAACCTACTCGTAGTGCAGTCGCTGCGTAATGTTATGTAAGCCGTCATCAGGAGAGGACACGGTGACCTGCGAGGGGAAACATCTTGTTTAAGGTAAGAATTTCACATTTTTTTGTTTGTTTTTAAATTAATTATACATGTATTTGTAATATGACATATTTTTGAATTTTATTTGAAAAATAAAATAAAAATTGATTTTTTAAATACTTTTAAAAAAAAGTACAGGTACGTGGCACATTATTTATAAAAATGCATTTTTTTCTTTGTTGATCTTTTAATTTGTCGGTTGGTGGTGTAACTCAGGGAAACGGATTTTGAAAATTATAAATAAATTCGTTAAGAAAATTTATATGGATACTGAAGGAAAACTCGGGAGTTACCCGAGCTGATACTAAGCCCTACATGTACATTATACCCATCCAAAACTTTTACAGCATTATTTTATCACATCGACGCCATCGTACAATTAATTAAGGTTATAATACACACAAACAAAAAAATTTAGCATGAATTTGAGGGGGCGTAAAAACCGGAGGAAAAGCCATTTGGTGCTTCCATTTTGTCACTTTCACGAATTTTGAGCAATTGACTTTAATTCCATCTTTTCAAAATACCAGTAATTTCCTAGTTTTCAAAGAAAAATGGCAATACAGATCATTTCGACATCACACGAGGCTCGCATATTGCTTTTTTCCCCCTGTTGTGCACATATTATGTAATATTCAAAATGTCTGCTCTTAAAATGGCCGACGCAAGAATCCATTTTTAAATACATGTACATGTATCCAAATACTGATCTTAGATGAACCTTTTTGTTTACAAACATGTTTGTTTGATGGTGTTTAACGCCACTTTCAACAATATTTCAGTTATATGGACATCGTGGCGGTAAGTTTTATTGGTGGAGGAAACCGGAGGACCCAGAGAAAACCACCGACCTGTCGCAAGTCACTGACCAACTTTATCACATATGGTTGTACACCTCGCCCTGATCGAGATTGCAAACAGTAAATCTTGGATACATAATGTTTCTAAAGACAAAAAAGACCAGACTGACTCGATATTTCTCTACATAAAATTATGAATGTTACAGATACTGCATGTGTGCGGTCGGGGATGTGGATAACTATAATTGTATGCTTTTTCAGGGATGGGTGTGGATTACTATAATACTGTACTATTTCAGGGGGCGGGGGCGTGTCTCTTCTATAATAATAAGGATATTTCAGAGATTATCGTAAATCTTCAGCTAGACATAATATAGCATATGATGGGTTTCACTGTCTAGCCAGTGTAGATGTATATATACTATTTTGTAGGAACATATTATCTTCTAATGTTATAAGAAACATGTATTTGATTTCCACGTATTAAAACACAAGCACTTGTTTCTATCAATGTGAAGGTCAACTATTTTTGTAATTTTAAGAAACTGTTTTTATCACTAGTGTGTCACTCGTGTTAAGAACCAATTTCTTACATTTACGGTTGCAACTAGTGGACCAAGAACTGCTTGCCAGTTCACCTAGACTGGACAGAGTATTATTAGATTTCTTTTTAGTGTTTTGTGGACCAATACTTTCTTTTTGACATTCCTTTTTGCAAAAAAATAGTATTTTCTGTCCATCTTCGATATACGGCTGCTGATTACCTCTTTGGTATCTTCAAACTCTTTTTTACATTCATAGCCGACATTCCTGTTGATAGAAATAAGTACCTGTGTATTACTAGTAAGTATATATAACCCTTTCGGACAAATGTTCTCAGGTTGTTAGATAGGTTCCACTGAGCGTTAGGATATTCCACCCAAGACACAACAATCTATAAGCTGTAACCTTTCGGAACCTGTCATGATATCTGTCCTTTAGCAAAAACGTTCAACTTCCGAGTTTGTGGGTCTGTGATGTCGTTATACTTCTCCTGGCACACGTTAAATTTTAGTTCTCGCGGTCATCATTCTCTAAACGCGGATGAAATGTATGTAATATTTCCTATTTTTTCAGAGGTTTAATCATAAAGTAATGTTGTCTTTTCCTTCAGGTTGCAGGATATGATGTGAAAAGTGGAGCCATGTCAAATATAATTTAGCCAGACATAAGAAAGGTAAGTACATATAGAGGAATGAACATCAAAATAGAGCTTGAGTGTTTTGTTTTCTTGAAACATTCTGTTCTCTCATTTTAACATTTTATTATTCAAATTACTTGACATACGGGGATATTTGTTATCGGTAACCCACGACTGAGCACACTCCGATATTTTCTTCTGATAATCATGAGTGGAGAGTGACAGAGAGTGATATATGAATGACCAAATTAACTTTGAGAAAAGTTTGTAGATACCAAAGGGGAAACGAAAAGCCGTAGTAGGCCGACGAAAAACAGACAATACAATGAACACAAGAAAGGGGACAAAAGGACAAACAAATATCTACAAAACATACACAGAAAACTAAAGATAGAGCAGCACGAATCCCACAAAACCTGGGCAGATAGAACCAAGTGACCGGTGATATCCCCAACGTTAGAGAACTGCATCGGTGGTGAAATGGTTAGCGAGCTCGCATCAATTGCGATTGATCGTGGGTTCGAGCCCATGTAGGGTCAAGCTAAAGTTTTATGACATTGTATGTGTTGCTTCTCCACTAAACACGCAGCACTAAGAAGTCTGAGCAAAGGCTGGTTGGCTCGGGATCAAAATAATGTCAGAGTGGAGCGACACGTCTACCCGTGAACTGTTATTTCAGTGAGCTAACACTATAAAATATACCGGTATCTCTGCGTGTTGGTCTATTTCAAAGCGGCCATCATCATCATCATCTCATCAAAATTAACTTGTTCTCGCCACTGATATAGCTAAAACAAATTGGTTATTTGGACTTAAATGTTCAACAATAATCATTCATTAATTCCCCGGTACCGGTATTAGGTACGTGTCTTGAAAACCTAACCCTTCATGTGGGTATCGGTGCACGAAGTCTCGCCAGTGATGTTGGATTTGGCTTTGTGATCATAGGTCAACGAACAGGACCATACCATACAGACCCCTTTATGAAATTGGAAGCTGAACATAAAATATTTTCTTCAATACATAAATATCATACAACAAAGCTACGTGACACCATACGTATAAATGTTTCATCAGTAATCATAGATATGTTATACAATAGAGTTATTTTGTAAATTTTATTGCTTTTTATTCTCTGGTATTTCGAAAATTCCACAAACTTGATGCTCGCGCTATTATAAAACATCATTAGAACACTGCACTGACAAAATCTAGGACGCAAGTATTTCTGTGTCTATTTTTAGCCATTATTGATTAGGTCGATAAAGAAAGTAAGGTTGAACATGTCCTATAAGTCACTGACCTACTCTACAAATGACGTACGCTTTGTCCTTGTTCAAATGTAGGTCACACGGATGATATAGTTATGGGTGCCGTCATTGATTTTTACAAAGGCGTTGGGGTTTAAATTATGTACCTATTTAAATAATTACGAGCTTTTGTGTTACCTATTGTATTTGCGTCAGTACAGTCCATTCACCCCAAATATACTAGTAATATACATGACTTCGCTATTCTGGTACACATGCTAAGCCTATACTCTAGTTACACCAGCGTCCTTCACGAGGAGGGGAAAAAGGGGAGGGGTGCATCCAATATTCGAGTTGTAAGGGATGAGCAGCTAGGATATTTATCGATTTTTGTCCTTTGTATACATGATGCTTTAGGTCGCTAATGTCAGACGAAATATATGAATAAACCTATAAAATTTACATACACATGTACTATAATATATGAATATCCCCACTGTTCTTGTTTGATAGGAGACTTACCTGTACAACTAAATTGAGGAGAGGATGGAATTTGGAATATATCTGTATTTCTCTGAAAAATATATCAATAGAACTATATTTCTAGAAAAAAAATATATGTGAATAGGTCTTACGATCAAAAATCCCCCCAAAAATCCAAACAAACAAAAAATAACACACCGTCTTAACATTTCTAAAATCAAAGCACAATCTCGCAGACGCATCGACGTCCAAGCTGCATACCAATACAAATAGAATATGGAAGAAGAGTCAAAATACCAAAGGGGTAATGAGAATCTGTAAATCTAAGAAGTTACCCCCCTCCCCACATACATACCAATTTCCCCCTCCCAATGTGTCCATTAACGTACCCTTTGTCCCTCATACACCCAATCAATAAAAACGTGATGAAAATCGCATCCGACTAAAATTGGAACAAGGAAGTGTTAATATATAGACATGATTAACAGACATCTTGTATAAGTCGCTGACCTGTCTGAACGCAGACGACACTTTGACAATCAACTCTTGACATATTTACGTAGCATGGTGATTCAGTTTTTTTTATTTCATGACAAAAATAAAATATATTGATTTAGACTTTTCATAAATAAATATCAAAGGTATATATCGGGTAGATCTAGTTCTATAAAAAAAAAATCGGTCAATTAGTGTATTGATCCCAGGTGCATTGTAAAATTAATAAATCTATTTGATATAAACGTAGGTATCTAATTTACTGCGCACGACACCTTCAGCAGGTACACTCAAAGTCACATGATTGAAAAACAAAATAATTAAAACAGTTTTTGGGAGCATAACAATCAAAGGGCCTAAACAGAATAGCTAAAATCTGATGTGATCACTTATACAGTATACTAGAACCTTAAAGTACCAAAGCACTGACTACTGGGCGGATGATATCCTCGGGAACGAACAGTCCATCAACAGAGGTATCGACCTAGTGACAGTAATAAATTTAACACAATGCATCAAACAAATAAACATTATTTTTGCTTTTTATTTAAAATCTTGAATGGTATCCATAAAAAAACGTCTTTATCAGTATAAAACAAAATAGCATCTTAACCTTAGCCTAATTATTTCAAAACTATGTCAGCTTTTCTTCCACATCAGAACCATTTGTTTTGTATTGAAAATGAAAAATGCCTGTGGGTCTTTACATCTTTACAACAGATAAGATACATTTAGCTATTGTATTACATGTACAACAGCATGATCTTTTTTTACCAAGTCATCATTTTGTATCTGACCATGCGTCAAACGAGTGTGTAGGCCTGAGTACTGAAAGGTTACGTTACACGATCTGATCTATCGGTCACCGACTCCAAGACGTAAATTACCAGTGTAGTTAGTTGATCGATCGCAAGACAAACCTATTTATTAATGGAGGTTTGGTATTAATACCGGTAGTCTGGAGATTTCCGATAAAAAAAATACACGAAAGAATAGCAGTACGTGACATATAAAACGTGGGAATTTCGATTGAATGGACTTGGATTAGATAGACATTCATACTTACTTAGGGAGAAAAAGGGGGGGGGGGTTCTGACAGTTTTAACAATCATTAACCTTTGAATCAAGCCCCTTGGTTAGGAGTCTGTAAACCTCAACATTCGGAAGTGTGTCTATGTGCCTTGTGGCCAAATGTCAACGATCTTCTGTTTATGTTAATAATACTAATAAGTCGTTATTTGCATTCTACACTCTTTGTGGGTCAAGAAAATACAAGAAACTTACAAAAGAAGTTATATATGTAATAATAAAATAGTAGAACCTTGGTTTATAGGGGGAAATTATTCCAAAATGAAATAAAACAAGAAATTGACTTTCCAATCACCGGCTTACAAAGAGCATATATGCTGATATATAAGAAACAAAAACGTAGATATCAAATTTAGTGCACACGACGCGTTTCTGGAAACTTCATCAGCTCAAAGGCAAAATATTTGAAATCAAATAATTTAAAAGTTCTTGGGAGCAAGATAATCACATGAGTAAGAATAAGCTTTTTTTTCTCTTTGTAACTAGAATTTATTCAACAACACCTGGTTTGTACAATGGCCTAAGACGCTAAGGGAAACCGACTTAGGGGCCCCTGTTTGAGACAAACCCATTTGTCCTGGGAAAATACTAATAATCTACAACAAAAGAATGAGCAACACGAACCCCACAACAAATCACATTCAACAGAAAAAGTACATAAAAATGGAATTGTTGTCATGTGAATCTAACATTTATTCCAATAAAAAGTAATTCCTTCTTTTTACAGGGTGGTCCATATTACAACAGAATGTTTCAAAGCCGTCCATAGAAACAATCGAACAACTGGCCCATTGGACCAAATAACAACAGAATGTGGTCGGCAAGAACATCTGAGCTTCAAAGCCGTCCATAGAAATAAATGGTTGTATCATCAAAACCCGTTGGTCGATATTACAACCGGATGTGCTCTACAACTACAGCCGAGTACCAGTGGTTAACATAGATGCACCTGGCTGTACCATCAACATACATTGGTCCATATTACAACAGAATGTGGTCCACAATAACATCTGACTCAATGGCGTCCATAGAAACAACTGGTTGTACGATCAAAACCAAGATGTAAACACGTAGATTATTTTAATGGACGTGGACTACCCACACACAAAGTAAACTAGAACTAACCAAAGAAGCTGCCCACCAATGAAAACAGACTTCATTTTGCTATATTCAAGAAAGAAATTCGCGACTATATTGGCATAAATCACCTACCTTCTTGATACGACAGGAAAATCACGATCTAGAACAAACGTAATTGTCGTGGAAACTGATATATTCAAGTAAGAAATTCGCGACTAAGCTGGTGTAAGTCACATATCTTCTTGATGCGACAGAAAAATCACGATCTAGAACAACAGTAATTGTCATGGAAACTGACTAAGAAGTAGAAACGGCATACCATATACAAAGAAGAAACCAAGTGTGTAAATACACACAGTAAAACGTGATAGATGTACGAAATATATATACCTGTACCGTTGATGTATTAGTTAAAAAGTATTGTTAGGATTAGTTTACCGTGAATTTAAGCATCATGTGCCATAATAATGATTGTCTTGCTGTATTATTTTGCTTTTTATGAAATGTGCCATAATGTCACTGCTGTTACTGTACACTGGGTAATCTTGTTGAGATTTGGCTCCCGGAACTATTTTTTAGTTTTGGTGGAAGGTACAAAGCAAGAAATAGTTCTGAGAGTACAATCTCAACGAGATTATGCACAGTCTTGTTGACAATGCATAGAGAGTAACAAACCTCGATAGTCAACAAGACCCGGTGATACGAGTTGTTATTTTTTTGCCATAATATCACTGATGTATCTAAATGTTGTTATTTTTCGACACTCCCAGATCTAATTTACACAAAAATGTCTTCAAAATTAAAAAAACAAAACTTTGGTTTAAATAAACTAGATAAAGAAATATAATATTTTAATATTAAAAATATTGTTATTTTGAAATACAACTGACATTTGAGTTACAAAGAAACAAGCTAAAGTTTAGGTCTTCTGACTACCCCTTTGATATCTAGAAAGTTTTTTTTCTTAACTTTTTATTAAAAATTAGTGAAAAAAAAAAGGATTTTTCTTTGTTTTAGATTAAACAGTGCTTGACACAAGACATACTTTTTTGAAAATGTATTAATCAAGGATATGTTGGTATAACCAAGATGTGATCATGGATACATGTATCTGTATTTTTGATAGTTTTTGTCACAAGATTTTAAAACTTCATTCTCCAGCATAGACGTCCATAAATAATCTGAGCAATTAACATGAAGTAATTATCGTTTGAAAATAATCCGGGTTCTTTTTGTTGTTGAAAACCATTTAGCTCAAATCATCTCGTGCTATGCAAGTTTATTGATAGGTTAGGTGTTTTCTCAAGTTATGTTAATCTGTATTCAAACTTTACCAGATATCTGGAATATAAAATAATTGAATTATTAAGACCTTGTGACCAATATTGCCCAATAAACTACAAAGCCAAAACACAGTTTCTGGTACCTTTTAATTAAGAAAATCCAAGCTGTTGTTTCAGAAAGAAAGAGAGAGAGAGAGAGAGAGAGAGAGAGAGAAAGAGAGATTGTTTTGAGAATTTGTTTGTTCAACATGTGTATGTAGATTTGAGTCTGGTAAAAGTGCTATATAATAGTGATAAGTCTTAAAAGACTTCATCACCACATCATATAATGTTCCCCGGTGACAAAGTGATATGCTGGTTTGTAGGTGTGTCTTTGCTGGTACATGTGTCTATGCTGGTATATGTCTTTGCTGATACATGTGTCTATGCTGGTATATGTCTTTGCTGATACATGTGTCTATGCTGGTATATGTGTCTGTAAATGTTTGTGTGTATATGAGTCTGTGTGTGTATTTGAACATGTGTATTAGAAATGGTGGAGAACTTAGATGTAGATATTATTTGTGATCATTTTAATTACATAGCATGCAAATATTTAATACTGTGATACATTAAAGGGAACACATTTTTCAATTTTATTGGGGGGGGGGGGGGGGGTGAGGGGGTTGCATTTAGAGAAACAAATTGTTTCTTTCTTAAAATCTTAAGGAAAATTGAACGGTGGCAATCTACCACATCAAATAATCACAAACAATCAAGAAGCCAACAGAGACTCAATTCTGAACAAGTATGGAATGGCAAAATTTGGACTGAGATCGAAACAGGTAAACTTTGAATATTTTGGTTTTTGGGAAAAAAAAGGGGGGAGGGTGGTCGTGTTTTAAGATGGTGAAATATTTAAAAATATGTTTATACCCGGTGATTAAGTCATTCTTCATATACATTTCATTGTGAATGACGAGTGCTCTAGTGATTGACATGACTGTATGTAACCATACTAAGCCTCTCATTAGGGTTGTTAGACATAGCTTTGCCTAAAGGAACACACATTTATCCAATCTCTTAGACCGAGTTATCGATCCTTGAACTCCTGAATTTATATTAGACTGGCCATTGTGTTGTCTGTTCTTCGATATACGGATTCTGATTACCTCTTTGGTATCTTCAAATTCTTCTGTCACTACCAATAGCGTATGAGACAGGGGACAGAACTCGTCAGTCTATCATTGTAGGTATGACGGAGTGCCAGGGCCGATAACTCTGTATTTTTATATTGTTATTTTTCCTTAAATTATTTGTTTGTCTGAAAAGCAAATTTGAAAATAAACACAAACTCTTAGATATGTAACAAACTAGAAGACTAGTAAATAAAATTTATTTAATTATCATTCTATAGGATATGATTTGAGTAAAATCACATTTAGTCGTATATCATGATATACACCCCTTTCTGTTCCTCATGGTGCTATGACCTTAATACAACGTCCAACGTTGTTGTCAAACGTTGTTTTAATGGTGAAAATGACAATAATGCAACGTCTGACGTTATGAATGACACCCCTTTCTGTTCCTCATTACACGTGTGTGTGTGTGTGTGTGTGTGTGTGTTTTATATAAATTTAAATAGGTGAGTTTAACTGATTCATTATAATTATCATTTATTTGACAAAAAAAATAATGATATTGTAGGATGAAATTATCCCCGTGAAATAATTATATAATGACATTAAGGATGAAACTATCCCGGTGAAAATTATTTATATTGTTTATGTAAGCAAACTGTTGATTATTGATTATTGATTATTTTGTTGAATTGTTAACCAATGGAACCTCCCCATCAGGCACACAACACAATTTCAACTTTGAAACAACGTTAATACGACGTCCAACGCTGTCAACGTTGTTTCAATGTTGAAATGACGTCAATAGACGTCCGACGCTGTTTCAATGTTGAAATGACGGAAATACAACGTCCGGCGGTGAACGTATGACGCTGTTTCAAACGTTGTTTCAATGTTGAAACGGAGTTGTGTGCCTGCTGGGAAGATAACATGTTTTGCTTTAAGTGTGTTTGTTTCTACAAGATTGGTTGCTTGATATTGTTTTAGCTCAGGGCGAATGTGAATGCTAATAGCATATAAAACCACATTTGAGGATGAATTTATCCCGGTGAAAAATTCATCATAATTGTCTTATTTGTAATATTTACATTTATTTAAATTAAATTATTGTCATGCTGTAAAACGTTCTCTCTTAATGATAAATGTGGGGCCTCGGTGGTCGAGTGGTAACGGTCGTTGACTTCTGCCACTAAGCGTAAAATTCCCACTAATATGGGTTCCATCCCCGATACCAACATTAAGCATCAAGATTTTTTGAACATTGGTGGCCAACCAGGGATCGGGGTCCAGTTCCTTGTAAACTGTTGAAAGGAACGATAAACACCAGTTACCCATCCCACATCTTAACCATAATACATTTATTACAGAAAGTCAATCAAACCAGTTCATGTTATTCATCATATCATACAATCTCTTCCACAGAGGTATCATCAGCCACTTACATCCCTTGTAATGACCGATAACCCCATGGAAGAGATTGCATATCTTACAAAGTTACCGGTTCTTGCATCAATGTCCGACAACTCTGTGTCATCTCTTGTTAACAGTTATCGCCCCTTACACCATGGATCGATATTTAGTGTAAGAGATTGGTTATTCATTTACAGAGAATTAAGCCAAAAAATAAAAGTTGTTTGAATTTACATTTCTTTCTTTTTTATCAATGAATTCTTTTTCATAATTCAAATGCAAAGCAGATAAAATTCACAAGTTAAATATCCCATGCTCAGTGAATGGTAGTAGTATTTTACACAGGACTTTGACCCATAGATTTTAGATTTCTGTTCCAAATTACAATGGTTTTTATTTCAAAACTTCTTAAAGCATGAACATTAAATAAACAAATCATTCATATTATTTGTGTTTCATGAAACACACTCGTTATTCATTTCTTAACTTCATATTTTGTCACCCCTTTTAAATTGATTGAAATTTAAAAAATCTAACAACAAAACTGTATTGTAAATTAAACTATTTAAGAATGCTAGGTGAACTTTACTTTTTGGTACTTCTGTTTCTTGGGCGTTGGTACATCTGAACTTGAATATTACCCCTTTCAACTACATGTATTTCTTAAAAGTGATATGATTCTTATTTATCAATAATTTTAGGGACTTTCTTTATCATATTAATTTTTTATATCAACTACGTCCTCTTTTTATTTCTAATTCGAAATAAAATTACTTTCAGTTTTCTACTGGTTATATACAAGGTTCAACCTATATATACATTGCTATTGTAGATATCCTATAGCTAAGAGTACACATGCATGACATAGTTATAGCCCCCACACGTAGATTTTAGGGTTTTAGTTTTGTTAATATCATTTATCTAGCAGTACACACCTATAACATAGTTATCCCCCCCCCCCCCCCCCGCACGTAGATTTTAGAGTTTTAGTTTGGGATTTATGTCAGCTATTATAAATAGTATTTAGGTGGGAGTACATATGTACAACATAGTTAATACCTCTAATCGTATATTTAGGGTTTTAGTTGGGATTTGATTGGCTAATGTAAATAGCATACATATAGTGTAAAATTATAACCTCGTTACTAACTCAACATGTAGAAGTAGGGTTGTAGTTTGGGGATTAACCTAACCATGTAATTATCTTTTGTTTATTATACTTTATTTAATCATTCTGTTAAACACCTAGTTATTAGTTTCATTCATCATTGACATTCATACACGTGCACTCATGTCGGCCATTTTAGCTTAAAACTTCATAAATCATATGTTTTTGTTCTTTGTTTTGTTTTTGTCTGATCAGATAAAACAAATTTAAATTTATTATTTATCAACTTGTAAATATTCGAAGTCATACCTAGGGACCGTCGTGGTCGTATGATAGTTGGATTTACTACCTATGCAATCAGTGCCTATCACCACTGATGTTGTGAGTTCGAATCTCGATCAGGGCGATGTGTACAACATTATGTGATAAAGTTTGTCAGTGACTTGCGACAGGTTCGTGGTTTTCTCCGGGTCCTCCAGTTTCCTCCACTAATAAAACTGATCGCCACCATATAACTGTAATATTGTTGAAAGTGGCGTTAAACACAATCAAACAAACAAAACAGTTCACACCTATATATTTTAGGTCGTTTCAAAAACGATCTTTTATAATAAAATTATATTTTATCGACATAAAATAACATTTTTAATATTGGTGCATTATTATAAAAAAGCACCGATTCAAAAAGGACATTTTAATATAAAAAAAAATATTGGTGCATTATTTGTAAATCACCAATTCAAAAAGAACATTTTAATAAACAAAGATATATTGGAGCATTATTATACAAATCACCAATTCAAAGGGACGTTTTAATAATAAAAAAAAATATTGGTGCAATATTATAAAAATCACCAATTCTAAAATTCTGTAGCAGTAGTTGTGATAATATATGAGTTTTAAATTAAAGCAGTCCAACTGCATCAAGAATACTTACTGTGATAGTACGTTTTATTTGTTTGTAGCAACACTATATGCTGTTGTGTATACAATTAATAAAATTTTAGGCAAGTCATATGTGTGTTTTCTTTATTATTTCTGCCTTCTCACATTCTAAGATCCAATGAAGAATTGACAATCCAGAGAAGCTGGCAACATTGGGCACGCAAGACACAGGACTAAGACAAACACATCACAGAAAGCTAAAAAGATGAGCAACACAGATCCCCAGCAAAAAACAGCGGGTGATGTGCTAGCGACGTGTAAACAGATCCCCACTACCTACTACTTAAACTAAATGTTAGACATTACCAAAGGCCAATCAAAAATGGACAATACAGGGACAATACAGAGAAACTGGCAAAATACGGTACACAGGACAAAGGGCAATCAAAAATGGACAATACAGAGAAACTGGCAATATACGGTACACAGGACAAAGGGCAATCAAAAATGGACAATACAGGGACAATACAGAGAAACTGGCAAAATACGGTACACAGGACAAAGGGCAATCAAAAATGGACAATACAGAGAAACTGGCAATATACGGTACACAGGACAAAGGGCAATCAAAAATAGACAATACAGAGAAACTGGCAATATACGGTACACAGGACAAAGGGCAATCAAAAATGGACAATACAGAGAAACTGGCAATATACGGTACAAAGGGCAATCAAAATAGACAATATAGAGAAACTGGCAATATACGGTACACAGGACAAAGGGCAATCACAAATGGACAATACAGAGAAACTGGCAATATACGGTACACAGGACAAAGGGCAATCAAAATAGACAATACAGAGAAACTGGCAATATACGGTACACAGGACAAAGAGCAATCACAAATGGACAATACAGAGAAACTGGCAATATACGGTACACAGGGCAAAGGGAAATCAAAAATAGACAATATAGAGAGAAACTAGCAAAATACGGTACACAGGACAAAGGGCAATCCAAAATGGACAATACAGAGAAACTGGCAATATACGGTACACAGGACAAAGGGCAATCAAAAATGGACAATACAGGGACAATACAGAGAAACTGGCAAAATACGGTACACAGGACAAAGGGCAATCAAAAATGGACAATACAGAGAAACTGGCAATATACGGTACACAGGACAAAGGGCAATCAAAAATGGACAATACAGGGACAATACAGAGAAACTGGCAAAATACGGTACACAGGACAAAGGGCAATCAAAAATGGACAATACAGAGAAACTGGCAATATACGGTACACAGGACAAAGGGCAATCAAAAATAGACAATACAGAGAAACTGGCAATATACGGTACACAGGACAAAGGGCAATCAAAATAGACAATACAGAGAAACTGGCAATATACGGTACACAGGACAAAGAGCAATCACAAATGGACAATACAGAGAAACTGGCAATATACGGTACACAGGGCAAAGGGAAATCAAAAATAGACAATATAGAGAGAAACTAGCAAAATACGGTACACAGGACAAAGGGCAATCAAAAATGGACAATACAGAGAAACTGGCAATATACGGTACACAGGACAAAGGGCAATCAAAAATGGACAATACAGGGACAATACAGAGAAACTGGCAAAATACGGTACACAGGACAAAGGGCAATCAAAAATGGACAATACAGAGAAACTGGCAATATACGGTACACAGGACAAAGGGCAATCAAAAATAGACAATACAGAGAAACTGGCAATATACGGTACACAGGACAAAGAGCAATAACAAATGGACAATACAGAGAAACTGGCAATATACGGTACAAAGGGCAATCAAAATAGACAATATAGAGAAACTGGCAATATACGGTACACAGGACAAAGGGAAATCAAAAATAGACAATACAGAGAAACTTGCAAAATACGGTACACAGGACAAAGGGCAATCAAAAATAGACAATACAGAGAAACTGGCAATATACGGTACACAGGACAAAGAGCAATCACAAATGGACAATACAGAGAAACTGGCAATATACGGTACACAGGACAAAGGGAAATCAAAAATAGACAATACAGAGAAACTGGCAAAATACGGTACACAGGACAAAGGGCAATCAAAAATAGACAATACAGAGAAACTGGCAATATACGGTACACAGGACAAAGAGCAATCACAAATGGACAATACAGAGAAACTGGCAATATACGGTACACAGGACAAAGGGAAATCAAAAATAGACAATACAGAGAAACTGGCAAAATACGGTACACAGGACAAAGGGCAATCAAAAATGGACAATACAGAGAAACTGGCAATATACGGTACAAAGGGCAATCAAAATAGACAATATAGAGAAACTGGCAATATACGGTACACAGGACAAAGGGCAATCACAAATGGACAATACAGAGAAACTGGCAATATACGGTACACAGGACAAAGGGCAATCAAAATAGACAATACAGAGAAACTGGCAATATACGGTACACAGGACAAAGAGCAATCACAAATGGACAATACAGAGAAACTGGCAATATACGGTACACAGGACAAAGGGAAATCAAAAATAGACAATACAGAGAAACTAGCAAAATACGGTACACAGGACAAAGGGCAATCAAAAATGGACAATACAGAGAAACTGGCAATATACGGTACACAGGACAAAGGGCAATCAAAAATGGACAATACAGGGACAATACAGAGAAACTGGCAAAATACGGTACACAGGACAAAGGGCAATCAAAAATGGACAATACAGAGAAACTGGCAATATACGGTACACAGGACAAAGGGCAATCAAAAATAGACAATACAGAGAAACTGGCAATATACGGTACACAGGACAAAGAGCAATCACAAATGGACAATACAGAGAAACTGGCAATATACGGTACAAAGGGCAATCAAAATAGACAATATAGAGAAACTGGCAATATACGGTACACAGGACAAAGGGAAATCAAAAATAGACAATACAGAGAAACTGGCAAAATACGGTACACAGGACAAAGGGCAATCAAAAATGGACAATACAGAGAAACTGGCAATATACGGTACACAGGACAAAGGGCAATCAAAAATAGACAATACAGAGAAACTGGCAATATACGGTACACAGGACAAAGAGCAATCACAAATGGACAATACAGAGAAACTGGCAATATACGGTACAAAGGGCAATCAAAATAGACAATATAGAGAAACTGGCAATATACGGTACACAGGACAAAGGGAAATCAAAAATAGACAATACAGAGAAACTTGCAAAATACGGTACACAGGACAAAGGGCAATCAAAAATAGACAATACAGAGAAACTGGCAATATACGGTACACAGGACAAAGAGCAATCACAAATGGACAATACAGAGAAACTGGCAATATACGGTACACAGGACAAAGGGAAATCAAAAATAGACAATACAGAGAAACTGGCAAAATACGGTACACAGGACAAAGGGCAATCAAAAATAGACAATACAGAGAAACTGGCAATATACGGTACACAGGACAAAGAGCAATCACAAATGGACAATACAGAGAAACTGGCAATATACGGTACACAGGACAAAGGGAAATCAAAAATAGACAATACAGAGAAACTGGCAAAATACGGTACACAGGACAAAGGGCAATCAAAAATGGACAATACAGAGAAACTGGCAATATACGGTACAAAGGGCAATCAAAATAGACAATATAGAGAAACTGGCAATATACGGTACACAGGACAAAGGGCAATCACAAATGGACAATACAGAGAAACTGGCAATATACGGTACACAGGACAAAGGGCAATCAAAATAGACAATACAGAGAAACTGGCAATATACGGTACACAGGACAAAGAGCAATCACAAATGGACAATACAGAGAAACTGGCAATATACGGTACACAGGACAAAGGGAAATCAAAAATAGACAATACAGAGAAACTAGCAAAATACGGTACACAGGACAAAGGGCAATCAAAAATGGACAATACAGAGAAACTGGCAATATACGGTACACAGGACAAAGGGCAATCAAAAATGGACAATACAGGGACAATACAGAGAAACTGGCAAAATACGGTACACAGGACAAAGGGCAATCAAAAATGGACAATACAGAGAAACTGGCAATATACGGTACACAGGACAAAGGGCAATCAAAAATAGACAATACAGAGAAACTGGCAATATACGGTACACAGGACAAAGAGCAATCACAAATGGACAATACAGAGAAACTGGCAATATACGGTACAAAGGGCAATCAAAATAGACAATATAGAGAAACTGGCAATATACGGTACACAGGACAAAGGGAAATCAAAAATAGACAATACAGAGAAACTGGCAAAATACGGTACACAGGACAAAGGGCAATCAAAAATGGACAATACAGAGAAACTGGCAATATACGGTACACAGGACAAAGGGCAATCAAAAATAGACAATACAGAGAAACTGGCAATATACGGTACACAGGACAAAGAGCAATCACAAATGGACAATACAGAGAAACTGGCAATATACGGTACAAAGGGCAATCAAAATAGACAATATAGAGAAACTGGCAATATACGGTACACAGGACAAAGGGAAATCAAAAATAGACAATACAGAGAAACTTGCAAAATACGGTACACAGGACAAAGGGCAATCAAAAATAGACAATACAGAGAAACTGGCAATATACGGTACACAGGACAAAGAGCAATCACAAATGGACAATACAGAGAAACTGGCAATATACGGTACACAGGACAAAGGGAAATCAAAAATAGACAATACAGAGAAACTGGCAAAATACGGTACACAGGACAAAGGGCAATCAAAAATAGACAATACAGAGAAACTGGCAATATACGGTACACAGGACAAAGAGCAATCACAAATGGACAATACAGAGAAACTGGCAATATACGGTACACAGGACAAAGGGAAATCAAAAATAGACAATACAGAGAAACTGGCAAAATACGGTACACAGGACAAAGGGCAATCAAAAATGGACAATACAGAGAAACTGGCAATATACGGTACAAAGGGCAATCAAAATAGACAATATAGAGAAACTGGCAATATACGGTACACAGGACAAAGGGCAATCACAAATGGACAATACAGAGAAACTGGCAATATACGGTACACAGGACAAAGGGCAATCAAAATAGACAATACAGAGAAACTGGCAATATACGGTACACAGGACAAAGAGCAATCACAAATGGACAATACAGAGAAACTGGCAATATACGGTACACAGGACAAAGGGAAATCAAAAATAGACAATACAGAGAAACTAGCAAAATACGGTACACAGGACAAAGGGCAATCAAAAATGGACAATACAGAGAAACTGGCAATATACGGTACACAGGACAAAGGGCAATCAAAAATGGACAATACAGGGACAATACAGAGAAACTGGCAAAATACGGTACACAGGACAAAGGGCAATCAAAAATGGACAATACAGAGAAACTGGCAATATACGGTACACAGGACAAAGGGCAATCAAAAATAGACAATACAGAGAAACTGGCAATATACGGTACACAGGACAAAGAGCAATCACAAATGGACAATACAGAGAAACTGGCAATATACGGTACAAAGGGCAATCAAAATAGACAATATAGAGAAACTGGCAATATACGGTACACAGGACAAAGGGAAATCAGAAATAGACAATACAGAGAAACTGGCAAAATACGGTACACAGGACAAAGGGCAAATCAAAAATAGACAATACAGAGAAACTGGCAATATACGGTACACAGGACAAAGAGCAATCACAAATGGACAATACAGAGAAACTGGCAATATACGGTACACAGGACAAAGGGAAATCAAAAATAGACAATACAGAGAAACTGGCAAAATACGGTACACAGGACAAAGGGCAATCAAAAATAGACAATACAGAGAAACTGGCAATATACGGTACACAGGACAAAGAGCAATCACAAATGGACAATACAGAGAAACTGGCAATATACGGTACACAGGACAAAGGGAAATCAAAAATAGACAATACAGAGAAACTGGCAAAATACGGTACACAGGACAAAGGGCAATCAAAAATAGACAATACAGAGAAACTGGCAAAATACGGTACACAGGACAAAGGGCAATCAAAAATAGACAATACAGAGAAACTGGCAAAATACGGTACACAGGACAAAGGGCAATCAAAAATAGACAATACAGAGAAACTGGCAAAATACGGTACACAGGACAAAGGGCAATCAAAAATAGACAATACAGAGAAACTGGCAATATACGGTACACAGGACAAAGGGAAATCAAAAATAGACAATACAGAGAAACTGGCAATATACGGTACACAGGACAAAGGGCAATCAAAAATAGACAATACAGAGCAACTGGCAAAATACGGTACACAGGGCAAAGGGCAATCAAAAATAGACAATACAGAGAAACTGGCAATATACGGTACACAGGACAAAGGGAAATCAAAAATAGACAATACAGAGAAACTGGCAATATACGGTACACAGGACAAAGGGCAATCAAAAATAGACAATACAGAGAAACTGGCAAAATACGGTACACAGGACAAAGGGCAATCAAAAATAGACAATACAGAGAAACTGGCAAAATACGGTACACAGGACAAAGGGCAATCAAAAATAGACAATACAGAGAAACTGGCAATATACGGTACACAGGACAAAGGGAAATCAAAAATAGACAATACAGAGAAACTGGCAATATACGGTACACAGGACAAAGGGCAATCAAAAATAGACAATACAGAGCAACTGGCAAAATACGGTACACAGGACAAAGGGCAATCAAAAATAGACAATACAGAGAAACTGGCAATATACGGTACACAGGACAAAGGGCAATCAAAAATAGACAATACAGAGAAACTGGCAAAATACGGTACACAGGACAAAGGGCAATCACAAAATAGACAATACAGAGAAACTGGCAAAATACGGTACACAGGACAAAGAAAAACACAATACAATATGTGTTGGACACCACTATGACGCAAACAAACACAAATAACGTAAATAAAACTTAAACCCTCCTACAAACAACTGGAGGTAAAGACGAACCGAACATCATTTTTATGCGGAAATCGTAACGGACAGCACAACACAGAACTACGAACGCGAAGACACACAATAGGACAACACACAAAAAAGAAGATGAGCAACACGGATCCCACAAAAAAAACCCGGTGGTGGACTCAGGTGGAGGCGAATAGTAAGTAGTTCCTGCTTCTTATAATACAACCACCGTGTTACTCATTTAGTCAAGAAAAAGTATGGTCGGTGATAATGGAAAGAAACATTCTAAGTAAAAGCTCAAATTTCAAATACTAGTAGTCTACTAAATATCGGTAAACAAATATTTCATCATTCAAACGTCTCATGCACATATCTATACAATGTCTCGAACAGCTGTTATAGAAATGAAATTTGAACAGTGGAAAACAATTCCACCAATGTCAACACAACGAACGGCCATCTCTCGCCTCAAACCATTGAACACAAAATAAAATTTGACATACTGGTGAAAATCCTGGTCTTGCCTTGGACAAAAACAAATACATGATGAGGTTAAATCGGTTGCTTAGGTTTCAAACCATTTGATTGTATACAGGGCCGGATTACTATTGTGTAGGCCCATGTGCTACATATACTGTGAAGCTCCATGAGTCCAGTGATAATTAACAAAGCACGAATTTCGGATTTATCCTTTTTAAAGACATAATTCAGCATACTTATTCTTTCATTTTGAATTTTCAAATGAAGTAACCTTTCACAGTAAATTAACTTCACTTAATCTCTGAAGGCCCTCAGTTGGTGGAGACTCCTGGGCTGTAGCCCATAATGTCTGTGTCTTAATCCAACACTGATTGTAAACTATTGATTTCACAAAATAGCTACCCCTTTAGCCTACCACCGACCTGTCATTTCACCATACTATAAACCGAATTTCATAGGTGCACGTGCAACTCGACCCAGTGATTAAAATAACATATTTATTTTTAAACTTTTTTTTAATTTTTTTTACATAATTTACAAGTCAAGTGTCCTACTTATACACTTATATAGTTGATTAACTCAAGATAATATGTCAATTTCCTATAACAACCTGATCTGTTATAAACATTTTAAAGAGCTTCATACGATAATAATATTGTCCATCAACTAGGCTATAATAAAGTTACTAAATAAACACCATAAACCAATCTAAATAAAAGCCGAATCTCTTTGGTACCAACTGTCGTGTTCAGAATAGACAGGTGTTCTGTTTAATACAGGTTAAATTAACAAAGATTTCCTACATTGGGACTTATTTAAGGGACCGACCATTTAACTTGAAGGGGGGGTTATGGTTTTTTGTTTCGTTCAGAAATTTTTTTTCCAACAACACAAGAGTTAGAATATTTTTTTTTTTTGTCGCGCAAAGCGCGAAATTTTTTTCCAGAATACAACATTACGTTATATGACAAAAACTTGGAATCAGATTATTTTTTTTTTCCTCCACCAAAATCAGAATATTTTTTTCAGCAACATTGGGAATCAGAATATTTTTTTAGAAAAAAAACATAACCCCCCCTTCAAGTTAAATGGTCGTTCCCTAAGGTTCGGTTTATACAGGATTTTGGTTTATTTTAGGGTTCAGTTTAGACAGATTTCACTGTATATAATAATTGTTTGTAGGAGGGCTCATGTTTTATTTACGCTGTTTGTGTTTGTTTGTGGGTGGTGGTGTCCAACACATATTGTGTGTGTTTTTCTTCGTCTTGTGTGCCCAATGATGCCAGTTTCTCTGGATTTTCCATTTTTTATTGTCCTTTCGGTATTCTCTAACGTTTATTAATTAACACCTTCATTTTGGAGTTCATTATTCATTATTTGTATCCATATACTTTACATATAGATAAATGTTAATGAATTATATTCATCAATTTGCTGACACGAAAAAAATAAAAATGCAATTAAGTCAAATAATGCTTCCCATGAGTTAGATATACAGAGGCTTCCATACTAATTAATAACATGTGCATGCAAAAAAGACATTTATCCGAAAGTAAAAAAAAATATTAAAAGGTTAACAAAAGGTATCAGCAATCCCAAAATGATGCTTGCCGATTTGTTAGAAGGTCAAAACATACACAAACAAGAGATTTGAATGTCAATTGCTTTTACATAGAACAATAATCTGACTTTATCTTTACCAGATAGACTGTCTACTCAACAATAATATACGTTTTAAATAAATATATTTGTCATGCAAAATAATTGCAAATCTTCATTAATAACTGAAAAACGATTTTCAAAATACAATAGCCTTTTTTGTTATCGGCTTTACATAGGCAACGAACGAAAGCAATCAGAAATTCCTTATCAGAAGGTTTGATTTCAGAGCAAAGCCAAAAATCACAAAGTTGTCAAATAGATAATTGTTACACGATTGCCCCTTCGGTTTGCTCTAACGGTTTTTCCCAGAAATCATTTTACCTCATCATTCAGTTGGTATGAAAATTTAAACGTTATTTTAATAATTCAACCCGAATCAATGACTTTTTCTAACATTGAAATTCAATATTGAATCAACTCATTCGTTCTTCATTTAAAGCAAGGTTGAATTGATCCATATTTTCAATGTTAGAATAAAAGTCGTTGATTTTATTCTAGGCCTAACGTACGTTATTCAAATTTTCTTATAAAACTACTTTCAACGTTACTCAAAGTTGAAACAGCGCTGTCATATCTGGCTGGCGTGATCATAGTATTTGTATCCATCCTTACATTTGCACACAAAACCCCCCCCCCCAAAAACCCCCACCTAAATGTGTCCGGAGAATTCCAAAATACACGTGCTATTTTTGTTATCATAGGTCAGATAATATCATGAAGATGTCTTCTGCGTGTAATTCATCAATTTGTATCTGGTTATGAATGATACTGAATGATGTTGAAAGAACATCAGTATCAGGATTTAAGTTTACTAAATGCTTTGATCTGTAAAGATTTGTTTTTCTTATAGTTGTAAAATTGACTGAAGAAATAATGTTTAATTAGCGTGAGAAAATAGTTGATGTCTGGTACCTCGGAACCAATCAGAACGGCATAATCTTTGAACTACTGACGGCGAATCCATATATGAATCGGCGAACACACCCAACGTGTATTTACAATGTGGAGGAATATTTTACTACAGGTCACGAGTTAACCATGCATTCATGAAAAAGTTGTTTGTTGAACTGCTTAATTAACGTTGTATAACATATGCTTTGCGAATTTTAGGGGAGGGGGGCGCACGCCCTTCACGCCCCCTCTAAATCCACAGGGGCTAGGTGCGTCCGAAAAAAAAAAAAACAAAAAAAAAAACTATATAATACTACAAGGGGGCGAACTCACTTGCTTCCATTTTTTTAAGTCGTCGTGTTAAATTGATCGTAACTTCGGAACGCCTTAATATTTTCAAAAAATGTTTCCACCAGTCGAAAGTCAAGTAATTTTCCTTTCCAAAGAGACCCCAATTGTTAGTGTAGGCCTCCGAACTGCTGAGGTATCATACACGAACCAAAACAAAACGGCGTGAAAATCCGAAGTCGTACAAACGTTGGGTTGACCACTTCCCATCTGTGTACAGACTTTCCCATGCGTAAACGAGTCATTTTGACTAACTAAATACTTTCATCCATTCAAATTATGATAAAATTTCTTACCTTACGCCAATTTATATGTCCTTTAAGTCTGTTTTTGAAAGAAATCCCATTTGCATCCTTGACAAACGCCATAGATGTGAAAATTGAGAGAGTTCTAACGGGCTTTTTGATTGGCTGAAACAGATTGTTCAGCCAATCAAAAAGCCCGTTAGAACTCTCTCAATTTTCACGTCTATGGCGTTTGTCAAGGATGCAAATGGGATTTCTTTCAAAAACAGACTTAAAGGACATATAAATTGGCGTAAGGTAAGACATTTTATCATAATTTGAATGGATGAAAGTATTTAGTTAGTCAAAATGACTCGTTTACGCATGGGAAAGTCTGTACACAGATGGGAAGTGGTCAACCCAACGTTTGTACGACTTCGGATTTTCACGCCGTTTTGTTTTGGTTCGTGTATGATACCTCAGCAGTTCGGAGGCCTACACTAACAATTGGGGTCTCTTTGGAAAGGAAAATTACTTGACTTTCGACTGGTGGAAACATTTTTTGAAAATATTAAGGCGTTCCGAAGTTACGATCAATTTAACACGACGACTTAAAAAAATGGAAGCAAGTGAGTTCGCCCCCTTGTAGTATTATATAGTATTTTGTTTTATTATTTTTTTTTTCGGACGCACCTAGCCCCTGTGTCTAAATCCGCCTCTGGTCTTCCACAAATAAAATTCCCTGCCATCACATAATGTTTGTAGATAGCAGTAAATCACAAATCAAGATAGTAATTTCAATTGGCATAATATCTCTGTTCTCATTTCAAATGTAACATAGCAAAAGTCTGGACATTGGAAGTGAAAAAAACATGTTTTAAAATTGTACTTGTAAATACATTATTGATATCAAATTTAGTGTGCTCTACACTTTCCTGTGATAACTTTTATTGATATGTCTACACTCATAATTTTGGGAATCAGATAACATATTAAACCTGAATGGTCCTGACAGTACAACCAATACTGTTTAAGAGGTATTAAACCTGAATGGTCCTGACAGTACAACCAATACTGTTTAAGAGGTATTAAACCTGAATGGTCCTGACAGTACAACCAATACTGTTTAAGAGGTATTAAACCTGAATGGTCCCGATAGTACAACCAATACTGTTTAAGAAGTATTAAACCTGAATGGTCCTGACAGTACAACCAATACTGATTAAGAAGTATTAAACCTGAATGGTCCTGACAGTGCAACCAATACTGTTTAAGAGGTATTAAACCTGAATGGTCCTGACAGTACAACCAATACTGTTTAAGAAGTATTAAACCTGAATGGTCCTGACAGTACAACCAATACTGTTTAAGAAGTATTAAACCTGAATGATCCTGACAGTACAACCAATACTGTTTAAGAAGTATTAAACCTGAATGATCCTGACAGTACAACCAATACTGTTTAAGAAGTATTAAACCTGAATGGTCCTGACAGTACAACCATTACTGTTTAAGAGCTATTAAACCTGAATGGTCCTGACAGTACAACCAATACTGTTAAAGAAGTATTAAACCTGAATGGTCCTGACAGTACAACCAATACTGTTTAAGAGGTATTAAACCTGAATGGTCCTGACAGTACAACCAATACTGTTTAAGAGGTATTAAACCTGAATGGTCCTGACAGTACAACCAATCCTGTTTAAGAGGTATTAAACCTGAATGGTCCTGACATTACAACCAATACTGTTAAAGAGGTATTAAACCTGAATGGTCCTGACAGTACAACCAATACTGTTTAAGAGGTATTAAACCTGAATGGTCCTGACAGTACAACCAATACTGTTTAAGAGGTATTAAACCTGAATGGTCCTGACAGTACAACCAATACTGTTTAAGAGGTATTAAACCTGAATGGTCCTGACAGTACAACCAATACTGTTTAAGAGGTATTAAATCTGAATGGTCCTGACAGTACAACCAATACTGTTTAAGAGGTATTAAACCTGAATGGTCCTGACAGTACAACCAATACTGTTTAAGAGGTATTAAACCTGAATGGTCCTGACAGTACATACAACCAATACTGTTTAAGAGGTATTAAACCTGAATGGTCCTGACAGTACAACCAATACTGTTTAAGAGGTATTAAACCTAAATGGTCCTGACAGTACAACCAATACTGTTTAAGAAGTATTAAACCTGAATGGTCCTGACAGTACAACCAATACTGTTTAAGAGGTATTAAACCTGAATGGTCCTGACAGTACAACCAATACTGTTTAAGAGGTATTAAACCTGAATGGTCCTGACAGTACAACCAATACTGTTTAAGAAGTATTAAACCTGAATGGTCCTGACAGTACAACCAATACTGTTTTAAGAGGTATTAAACCTGAATGGTCCTGACAGTACAACCAATACTGTTTAAGAGGTATTAAACCTGAATGATCCTGACAGTACAACCAATACTGTTTAAGAGGTATTCAACCTGAATGGTCCTGACAGTACAACCAATACTGTTTAAGAGGTATTAAACCTGAATGGTCCTGACAGTACAACCAATACTGTTTAAGAGGTATTAAACCTGAATGGTCCTGACAGTACAACCAATACTGTTTAAGAGGTATTAAACCTGAATGGTCCTGACAGTACAACCAATACTGTTTAAGAGCTATTAAACCTGAATGGTCCTGACAGTACAACCAATACTGTTAAAGAGGTATTAAACCTGAATGGTCCTGACAGTACAACCAATACTGTTTAAGAGGTATTAAACCTGAATGGTCCTGACAGTACAACCAATACTGTTTAAGAGGTATTAAACCTGAATGGTCCTGACAGTACAACCAATACTGTTTAAGAGGTATTAAACCTGAATGGTCCTGACAGTACAACCAATCCTGTTAAAGAGGTATTAAACCTGAATGGTCCTGACAGTACAACCAATACTGTTTAAGAGGTATTAAACCTGAATGGTCCTGACAGTACAACCAATACTGTTTAAGAGGTATTAAACCTGAATGGTCCTGACAGTACAACCAATACTGTTTAACAGGTATTAAACCTGAATGATCCTGACAGTACAACCAATACTGTTTAAGAGGTATCAACCCTGAATGGTCCTGACAGTACAACCAATACCGTTTAAGAGGTATTAAACCTGAATGGTCCTGACAGTACAACCAATACTGTTTAAGAGGTATTAAACCTGAATGGTCCTGACAGTACAACCAATACTGTTTAAGAGGTATTAAACCTGAATGGTCCTGACAGTACAACCAATACTGTTTAAGAGGTATTAAACCTGAATGGTCCTGACAGTACAACCAATACTGTTAAAGAGGTATTAAACCTGAATGGTCCTGACAGTACAACCAATACTGTTTAAGAGGTATTAAACCTGAATGGTCCTGACAGTACAAACAATACTGTTTAAGAGGTATTAAACCTGAATGGTCATGACAGTACAACCAATCCTGTTTAAGAGGTATTAAACCTGAATGGTCCTGACAGTACAACCAATCCTGTTAAAGAGGTATTAAACCTGAATGGTCCTGACAGTACAACCAATACTGTTTAAGAGGTATTAAACCTGAATGGTCCTGACAGTACAACCAATACTGTTTAAGAGGTATTAAACCTGAATGGTCCTGACAGTACAACCAATACTGTTTAACAGGTATTAAACCTGAATGATCCTGACAGTACAACCAATACTGTTTAAGAGGTATTAAACCTGAATGGTCCTGACAGTACAACCAATACCGTTTAAGAGGTATTAAACCTGAATGGTCCTGACAGTACAACCAATACTGTTTAAGAGGTATTAAACCTGAATGGTCCTGACAGTACAACCAATACTGTTTAAGAGGTATTAAACCTGAATGGTCCTGACAGTACAACCAATACTGTTTAAGAGGTATTAAACCTGAATGGTCCTGACAGTACAACCAATACTGTTTAAGAGGTATTAAACCTGAATGGTCCTGACAGTACAACCAATACTGTTTAACAGGTATTAAACCTGAATGGTCCTGACAGTACAACCAATACTGTTTAAGAGGTATTAAACCTGAATGGTCCTGACAGTACAACCAATACTGTTTAAGAGGTATTAAACCTGAATGGTCCTGACAGTACAACCAATACTGTTAAAGAGGTATTAAACCTGAATGGTCCTGACAGTACAACCAATACTGTTTAAGAGGTATTAAACCTGAATGGTCCTGACAGTACAACCAATACTGTTTAAGAGGTATTAAACCTGAATGGTCCTGACAGTACAACCAATACTGTTTAAGAGGTATTAAACCTGAATGGTCCTGACAGTACAACCAATACTGTTTAAGAGGTATTAAACCTGAATGGTCCTGACAGTACAACCAATACTGTTTAAGAGGTATTAAACCTGAATGGTCCTGACAGTACAACCAATACTGTTAAAGAGGTATTAAACCTGAATGGTCCTGACAGTACAACCAATACTGTTTAAGAGGTATTAAACCTGAATGGTCCTGACAGTACAACCAATACTGTTTAAGAGGTATTAAACCTGAATGGTCCTGACAGTACAACCAATACTGTTTAAGAGGTATTAAACCTGAATGGTCCTGACAGTACAACCAATACTGTTTAAGAGGTATTAAACCTGAATGGTCCTGACAGTACAACCAATACTGTTTAAGAGGTATTAAACCTGAATGGTCCTGACAGTACAACCAATACTGTTTAAGAGCTATTAAACCTGAATGGTCCTGACAGTACAACCAATACTGTTTAAGAGATATTAAACCTGAATGGTCCTGACAGTACAACCAATACTGTTTAAGAGGTATTAAACCTGAATGGTCCTGACAGTACAACCAATACTGTTTAAGAGGTATTAAACCTGAATGGTCCTGACAGTACAACCAATACTGTTTAACAGGTATTAAACCTGAATGATCCTGACAGTACATACAACCAATACTGTTTAAGAGGTATTAAACCTGAATGGTCCTGACAGTACAACCAATACTGTTTAACAGGTATTAAACCTGAATGATCCTGACAGTACATACAACCAATACTGTTTAAGAGGTATTAAACCTGAATGGTCCTGACAGTACAACCAATACTGTTTAAGAGGTATTAAACCTGAATGGTCCTGACAGTACAACCAATACTGTTTAAGAGGTATTAAACCTGAATGGTCCTGACAGTACAACCAATACTGTTTAAGAGGTATTAAACCTGAATGGTCCTGACAGTACAACCAATACTGTTTAACAGGTATTAAACCTGAATGGTCCTGACAGTACAACCAATACTGTTTAAGAGGTATTAAACCTGAATGGTCCTGACAGTACAACCAATACTGTTTAAGAGGTATTAAACCTGAATGGTCCTGACAGTACAACCAATACTGTTTAAGAGGTATTAAACCTGAATGGTCCTGACAGTACAACCAATACTGTTTAACAGGTATTAAACCTGAATGATCCTGACAGTACATACAACCAATACTGTTTAAGAGGTATTAAACCTGAATGGTCCTGACAGTACAACCAATACTGTTTAAGAGGTATTAAACCTGAATGGTCCTGACAGTACAACCAATACTGTTTAAGAGGTATTAAACCTGAATGGTCCTGACAGTACAACCAATACTGTTTAAGAGGTATTAAACCTGAATGGTCCTGACAGTACAACCAATACTGTTTAACAGGTATTAAACCTGAATGGTCCTGACAGTACCACCAATACTGTTAAAGAGGTATTAAACCTGAATGGTCCTGACAGTACAACCAATACTGTTTAAGAGGTATTAAACCTGAATGGTCCTGACAGTACAACCAATACTGTTTAAGAGGTATTAAACCTGAATGGTCCTGACAGTACAACCAATACTGTTTAAGAGGTATTAAACCTGAATGGTCCTGACAGTACAACCAATACTGTTTAAGAGGTATTAAACCTGAATGGTCCTGACAGTACAACCAATACTGTTTAAGAGGTATTAAACCTGAATGGTCCTGACAGTACAACCAATACTGTTTAAGAGGTATTAAACCTGAATGGTCCTGACAGTACAACCAATACTGTTTAAGAGGTATTAACCTGAATGGTCCTGACAGTACAACCAATACTGTTTAAGAGGTATTAAACCTGAATGGTCCTGACAGTACAACCAATACTGTTTAAGAGGTATTAAACCTGAATGGTCCTGACAGTACAACCAATACTGTTTAAGAGGTATTAAACCTGAATGGTCCTGACAGTACAACCAATACTGTTTAAGAGGTATTAAACCTGAATGGTCCTGACAGTACAACCAATACTGTTTAAGAGGTATTAAACCTGAATGGTCCTGACAGTACAACCAATACTGTTTAAGAGGCTATTAAACCTGAATGGTCCTGACAGTACAACCAATACTGTTTAAGAGGTATTAAACCTGAATGGTCCTGACAGTACAACCAATACTGTTTAAGAGGTATTAAACCTGAATGGTCCTGACAGTACAACCAATACTGTTTAAGAGGTATTAAACCTGAATGGTCCTGACAGTACAACCAATACTGTTTAACAGGTATTAAACCTGAATGATCCTGACAGTAACAACAATACTGTTTAAGAGGTATTAAACCTGAATGGTCCTGACAGTACAACCAATACTGTTTAAGAGGTATTAAACCTGAATGGTCCTGACAGTACAACCAATACTGTTTAAGAGGTATTAAACCTGAATGGTCCTGACAGTACAACCAATACTGTTTAAGAGGTATTAAACCTGAATGGTCCTGACAGTACAACCAATTACTGTTTAAGAGGTATTAAACCTGAATGGTCCTGACAGTACAACCAATACTGTTTAAGAGGTATTAAACCTGAATGATCCTGACAGTACAACCAATACTGTTTAAGAGGTATTAAACCTGAATGGTCCTGACAGTACAACCAATACTGTTTAACAGTATTAAACCTGAATGGTCCTGACAGTACAACCAATACTGTTTAAGAGGTATTAAACCTGAATGGTCCTGACAGTACAACCAATACTGTTTAACAGGTATTAAACCTGAATGATCCTGACAGTACATACAACCAATACTGTTTAAGAGGTATTAAACCTGAATGGTCATGACAGTACAACCAATACTGTTTAACAGGTATTAAACCTGAATGATCCTGACAGTACATACAACCAATACTGTTTAAGAGGTATTAAACCTGAATGGTCCTGACAGTACAACCAATACTGTTTAACAGGTATTAAACCTGAATGATCCTGACAGTACATACAACCAATACTGTTTAAGAGGTATTAAACCTGAATGATCCTGACAGTACAACCAATACTGTTTAACAGGTATTAAACCTGAATGGTCCTGACAGTACAACCAATACTGTTTAAGAGGTATTAAACCTGAATGGTCCTGACAGTACAACCAATACTGTTTAAGAGGTATTAAACCTGAATGGTCCTGACAGTACAACCAATACTGTTTAAGAGGTATTAAACCTGAATGGTCCTGACAGTACAACCAATACTGTTTAACAGGTATTAAACCTGAATGATCCTGACAGTACATACAACCAATACTGTTTAAGAGGTATTAAACCTGAATGGTCCTGACAGTACAACCAATACTGTTTAACAGGTATTAAACCTGAATGATCCTGACAGTACATACAACCAATACTGTTTAAGAGGTATTAAACCTGAATGGTCCTGACAGTACAACCAATACTGTTTAACAGGTATTAAACCTGAATGATCCTGACAGTACATACAACCAATACTGTTTAAGAGGTATTAAACCTGAATGGTCCTGACAGTACAACCAATACTGTTTAACAGGTATTAAACCTGAATGATCCTGACAGTACATACAACCAATACTGTTTAAGAGGTATTAAACCTGAATGGTCCTGACAGTACAACCAATACTGTTTAACAGGTATTAAACCTGAATGATCCTGACAGTACATACAACCAATACTGTTTAAGAGGTATTAAACCTGAATGGTCCTGACAGTACAACCAATACTGTTTAAGAGGTATTAAACCTGAATGATCCTGACAGTACATACAACCAATACTGTTTAAGAGGTATTAAACCTGAATGGTCCTGACAGTACATACAACCAATACTGTTTAACAGGTATTAAACCTGAATGATCCTGACAGTACATACAACCAATACTGTTTAAGAGGTATTAAACCTGAATGGTCCTGACAGTACAACCAATACTGTTTAACAGGTATTAAACCTGAATGATCCTGACAGTACATACAACCAATACTGTTTAAGAGGTATTAAACCTGAATGATCCTGACAGTACATACAACCAATACTGTTTAACAGGTATTAAACCTGAATGGTCCTGACAGTACAACCAATACTGTTTAACAGGTATTAAACCTGATTGGTCCTGACAGTACAACCAATACTGTTTAACAGGTATTAAACCTGAATGGTCCTGACAGTACAACCAATACTGTTTAACAGGTATTAAACCTGAATGGTCCTGACAGTACAACCAATACTGTTTAACAGGTATTAAACCTGAATGGTCCTGACAGTACAACCAATACTGTTTAACAGGTATTAAACCTGAATGGTCCTGACAGTACAACCAATACTGTTTAAGAGGTATTAAACCTGAATGGTCCTGACAGTACAACCAATACTGTTTAACAGGTATTAAACCTGAATGGTCCTGACAGAACAACCAATACTGTTTAACAGGTATTAAACCTGAATGATCCTGACAGTACAACCAATACTGTTTAACAGGTATTAAACCTGAATGGTCCTGACAGTACAACCAATACTGTTTAACAGGTATTAAACCTGAATGGTCCTGACAGTACAACCAATACTGTTTAACAGGTATTAAACCTGAATGATCCTGACAGTACATACAACCAATACTGTTTAACAGGTATTAAACCTGAATGGTCCTGACAGTACAACCAATACTGTTTAACAGGTATTAAACCTGAATGATCCTGACAGTACAACCAATACTGTTTAACAGGTATTAAACCTGAATGGTCCTGACAGTACAACCAATACTGTTTAACAGGTATTAAACCTGAATGGTCCTGACAGTACAACCAATACTGTTTAAGAGGTATTAAACCTGAATGGTCCTGACAGTACAACCAATACTGTTTAACAGGTATTAAACCTGAATGGTCCTGACAGTACAACCAATACTGTTTAACAGGTATTAAACCTGAATGGTCCTGACAGTACAACCAATACTGTTTAACAGGTATTAAACCTGAATGGTCCTGACAGTACAACCAATACTGTTTAACAGGTATTAAACCTGAATGGTCCTGACAGTACAACCAATACTGTTTAAGAGGTATTAAACCTGAATGATCCTGACAGTACAACCAATACTGTTTAACAGGTATTAAACCTGAATGGTCCTGACAGTACAACCAATACTGTTTAACAGGTATTAAACCTGAATGGTCCTGACAGTACAACCAATACTGTTTAACAGGTATTAAACCTGAATGGTCCTGACAGTACAACCAATACTGTTTAACAGGTATTAAACCTGAATGATCCTGACAGTACAACCAATACTGTTTAACAGGTATTAAACCTGAATGATCCTGAAAGTACAACCAATACTGTTTAAGAGGTATTAAACCTGAATGGTCCTGACAGTACAACCAATACTGTTTAAGAGGTATTAAACCTGAATGGTCCTGACAGTACAACCAATACTGTTTAACAGGTATTAAACCTGAATGGTCCTGACAGTACAACCAATACTGTTTAACAGGTATTAAACCTGAATGGTCCTGACAGTACAACCAATACTGTTTAACAGGTATTAAACCTGAATGGTCCTGACAGTACAATCAATACTGTTTAAGAGGTATTAAACCTGAATGGTCCTGACAGTACAACCAATACTGTTTAACAGGTATTAAACCTGAATGATCCTGACAGTACAACCAATACTGTTTAACAGGTATTAAACCTGAATGGTCCTGACAGTACAACCAATACTGTTTAACAGGTATTAAACCTGAATGGTCCTGACAGTACAACCAATACTGTTTAACAGGTATTAAACCTGAATGGTCCTGACAGTACAACCAATACTGTTTAACAGGTATTAAACCTGAATGGTCCTGACAGTACAACCAATACTGTTTAACAGGTATTAAACCTGAATGATCCTGACAGTACAACCAATACTGTTTAAGAGGTATTAAACCTGAATGGTCCTGACAGTACAACCAATACTGTTTAACAGGTATTAAACCTGAATGGTCCTGACAGTACAACCAATACTGTTTAACAGGTATTAAACCTGAATGGTCCTGACAGTACAACCAATACTGTTTAACAGGTATTAAACCTGAATGGTCCTGACAGTACAACCAATACTGTTTAACAGGTATTAAACCTGAATGGTCCTGACAGTACAACCAATACTGTTTAACAGGTATTAAACCTGAATGGTCCTGACAGTACAACCAATACTGTTTAACAGGTATTAAACCTGAATGGTCCTGACAGTACAACCAATACTGTTTAACAGGTATTAAACCTGAATGGTCCTGACAGTACAACCAATACTGTTTAACAGGTATTAAACCTGAATGGTCCTGACAGTACAACCAATACTGTTTAACAGGTATTAAACCTGAATGGTCCTGACAGTACAACCAAGTACGTTTAAGAGGTATTAAACCTGAATGGTCCTGACAGTACAACCAATACTGTTTAACAGGTATTAAACCTGAATGGTCCTGACAGTACAACCAATACTGTTTAAGAGGTATTAAATCTGAATGGTCCTGACAGTACAACCAATACTGTTTAAGAGGTATTAAATCTGAATGGTCCTGACAGTACAACCAATACTGTTTAAGAGCTATTAAACCTGAATGGTCCTGACAGTACAACCAATACTGTTTAAGAGGTATTAAACCTGAATGGTCCTGACAGTACAACCAATACTGTTTAAGAGGTATTAAACCTTAGCTTTAGTTGACTGCAATAAAAATGTAGATACCAAATTTAGTGCCAAACAAACACATTTCTGGAATATTCTTCGTCAGGTACACTCAAAGCCAAATTATTTAAAATCTTTGGGAGCATGACAACCATAGGTACTAAACATTATAGCCAAATTCGACCACGGTCACCTATGCCTGATGGGGGGAGAACCTTACTTTTTAATAATAATTACCGGATTTAAAAGTACTATAAATTTTACGAAAAATTATTGTACATATATAAAAAAAAAAATTAAATTGAAATAAAGACCAAACAGTGATCTATCATCAATCAATGAATATACTTCCAACAAAACAACAAACGCCGGTACAAAAAGACAATAATACATCATGGGTTTACAGCACATGAACATGTCCTATTCTAATTTGAAGTCTTTAAGAAAGGTATAAAGATACCAAAAGGTGTAATCAGAAGCCAAAAATCAAAGGACATAGAATATTATGGCAAAAAAGAAATGACAATGATCTGTAAAACACTACACAGAAAATCAAAGATTGAGAGTCAAATCAGGTTTACAATAAAATGGCAATTACGAAATAAAACAAAATATGGCAAGTGAAAAATACAGTTTCCTTTATAAAATAGTAGTTGAAACTGAGGACAGAGGAGCTTTGAACTTGCTTATGTATTAACCTTGTAAATTTGATTTTTTCTAACTAAAATTTATAATTACAAAATGTATATTATATTATGCAAATAAAATGAAAACAAAAATGTCATACTGTCCATGTTAATTTGGTATAGTTTATTATTTATCTCTTTATACGTATTTTGCGATTGCTTTGCTCCACAATTTTTCTGACAAACAGCGGTAACTTCATTAAAAATAAATTGTGAAAGGTAACTATTTTATGGTCCATTATGTATTTATTTTCATCAGACCATTATCTTTGGAATCAAGATCATACAGACTCCCCTGTTTTACTGTCTTGTGGTAGCAGCATTTTTGAAAATCAACTTGTTATAAATAATACTTAAAATGACAATGTTGAAAGAACCTCTGTGTAGTTATGTTTTAATGGTTGAAACTTGCAGTTCCTAAATCATGTAATTATAATTAAAAATTCAAGGTATGTGACCTTAACTCATTTTGGCTATCTTGGTTTTATTGCTCCCAAGGATTTTAAAATTAGTTGGTTTTCCGATCTTTCGACTTTGAGCATGCCTGATGAAGGTTATTCCAGAAATGTGCTGTGCACACTGAATTTAATATCTACATTGCAATTAGGTTTGTAAAGAGTATTTTATACATAGATATTATTGTGCTATTCAGTTATAGTCTTTAATCAACATATTCTACTATCCTACTTAGACCTACATTCCCTGACACATATTCTACTATCCTACTTAGACCTACATTCCCTGACACATATTCTACTATCCTACTTAGACCTACATTCCCTCACCCTGTTATTGTATTGTCCATATTTTTATTGTTTATATTTTAGTGATAGTGCATGATCTTTTTTTAGCTGAAGCGAATTTGTGCGAGTTTTTGTTTGTTTATTTACATATGCATAGCCGTTGGATATCCAATTATCAAAGGGAGGTAATGTGCAGCTTCCATTTACCGGTTTAACCTCGTCACATTTTGTGTCTGTCCAAAGTCAGGACCTTGATTTCCTACTTCATATGTCATGGTCTTTTTATTTCTAACGAATTGAAGGGGCCATTGTGGTCGTGATCGTATGGTAATTGGATTAACAACTACCTGTGCAATCAGTGCCTATCATCACTAATGTTGAGAGTTTGAATCCTGCTCGAGAGGTATACTCGATACAACATTATGTGAAAAAAAATTGTCAGCAACTTGCAACAGGTCGGGGGTTTTCTCCGGTTTCCTTCACCAATAAAACTGATCGCCAAGATACAACTGAAATATTGTTGAAAGTGGTGTTAAACACCATACCCCTAACCCACATTGACATGAGGTGTGAGTTGGTTGTTTGTTTTGTTCAACTCTGTATATCCATATTGAATTTTTGTATAATACTCGTCAAAATTTTCTGTGCAAATCATGCATAACACACAAGTGAGTAGATGTATTCAAGTTTGAAAATCCTACAACCAACAACAAGTCTATAGCTAAAAACAAGTCTACAACTAAGAACAAGTCTATAGTCAACAAGTCTACAACCAACAAGTCTACAACCAACAACAAGTCTATAGCCAACAACAAGTCTACAACCAACAACAAGTCTATAGCCAACAAGTCTACAACCAACATCAAGTATATAGCCAACAACAAGTCTACAACTAACAACAAGTCTATAACCAACAACAAGTCTACAACCAACAACAAGTCTATAGCCAACAACAAGTCTACAACCAACAACAAGTCTATAGCCAACAACAAGTCTACAACCAACAACAAGTCTATAGCCAACAAGTCTACAACCAACATCAAGTATATAGCCAACAACAAGTCTACAACTAACAACAAGTCTATAACCAACAACAAGTCTACAACCAACAACAAGTATATAGCCAACAACAAGTCTACAACCAACAACAAGTCTATAGCCAACAACAAGTCTACAACTAACAACAAGTCTATAACCAACAACAAGTCTACAACCAACAACAAGTCTACAACCAACAACAAGTCTACAACCAACAACAAGTCTATAGCCAACAAGTCTACAACCAACAACAAGTCTACAACTAACAACAAGTCTATAACCAACAACAAGCCTACAACCAACAACAAGTCTACAACCAACATCAAGTATATAGCCAACAACAAGTCTACAACTAACAACAAGTCTATAACCAACAACAAGCCTACAACCAACAACAAGTCTACAACCAACATCAAGTATATAGCCAACAACAAGTCTACAACTAACAACAAGTCTATAACCAACAACAAGTCTACAACCAACAACAAGTCTATAGCCAACAACAAGTATACAACCAACAACAAGTCTATAGCCAACAACAAGTCTATAGCCAACAACAAGTCTACATCCAACAAGTATATAGCCAACAACAAGTCTACAACCAACGAGTCTATAACCAACAAGTCTATAGCCAGCAACAAGTCTATAACCAACAAGTCTATAGCCAGCAACAAGTCTATAACCAACAACAAGTCTATAGCCAACAACAAGTCTATAACCAACAACAAGTCTATAGCCAATAACAAATCTATAGCCAATAACAAGTCTATAACCAACAACAAGTCTACAACTAACAACAAGTCTACAACTAACAAGTCTATAACCAGCAACAAGTCTACAACCAACAACAAGTCTACAACTAACAACAAGTCTACAACTAACAACAAGTCTACAACTAACAAGTCTATAACCAACAACAAGTTTACAACCAACAACAAGTATACAACCAACAACAAGTCTACAACCAACAACAAGTCTACAACTAACAACAAGTCTACAACCAACAACAGGTCTACAACAAACAACAAGTCTACAACTAACAACAAGTCTATAACCAACAAGTCTACAACTAACAACAAGTCTATAACCAACAACAAGTCTACAACCAACAAGTATATAGCCAACAACAAGTCTACAACCAACAACAAGTCTACAACTAACTACAAGTCTACAACTAACAAGTCTACAACCAACAAGTCTACAACTAACAACAAGTCTACAACCAACACCAAGTCTACAACTAACAGCAAGTCTATAACCAACAAGTCTACAACTAACAAGTCTATAACCAGCAACAAGTCTATAGCCAACAACAAGTCTACAACCAACAACAAGTATACAACTAACAACAAGTCTACAACCAACAACAGGTCTACAACTAACAAGTCTACAACTAACAGCAAGTCTACAACCAACAAGTCTACAACCAACAACAAGTCTACAACTAACAACAAGTCTATAACTAACAAGTCTATAGCCAACAACAAGTCTACAACTAACAACAAGTCTACAACCAACACCAAGTCTACAACTAACAACAAGTCTACAACCAACAAGTCTACAACTAACAACAAGTCTATAACTAACAAGTCTACAACCAACAAGTCTATAGCCAACAAGTCTACAACTAACAACAAGTCTACAACCAACAACAAGTCTACAACCAACACCAAGTCTACAACCAACACCAAGTCTACAACTAACAACAAGTCTATAACCAACAAGTCTACAACTAACAACAAGTCTATAACCAACAACAAGTCTACAACCAACAAGTATATAGCCAACAACAAGTCTACAACCAACAACAAGTCTACAACTAACTACAAGTCTACAACTAACAAGTCTACAACCAACAAGTCTACAACTAACAACAAGTCTACAACCAACACCAAGTCTACAACTAACAGCAAGTCTATAACCAACAAGTCTACAACTAACAAGTCTATAACCAGCAACAAGTCTATAGCCAACAACAAGTCTACAACCAACAAGTCTACAACCAACAACAAGTATACAACTAACAACAAGTCTACAACCAACAACAGGTCTACAACTAACAAGTCTATAGCCAACAAGTCTACAACTAACAGCAAGTCTACAACCAACAAGTCTATAGCCAACAACAAGTCTACAACCAACAACAAGTCTACAACTAACAACAAGTCTATAACTAACAAGTCTATAGCCAACAACAAGTCTACAACTAACAACAAGTCTATAGCCAACAAGTCTACAACCAACACCAAGTCTACAACTAACAACAAGTCTACAACCAACAAGTCTACAACCAACAACAAGTCTACAACTAACAACAAGTCTATAACTAACAAGTCTACAACCAACAAGTCTATAGCCAACAAGTCTACAACTAACAACAAGTCTACAACCAACAACAAGTCTACAACCAACACCAAGTCTACAACCAACACCAAGTCTACAACTAACAACAAGTCTACAACTAACAGCAAGTCTATAGCCAACAAGTCTACAACTAACAACAAGTCTATAACTAACAAGTCTACAACCAACAAGTCTATAGCCAACAACAAGTCTACAACCAACAACAAGTCTATAGCCAACAAGTCTACAACCAACACGTCAATAGCCAACAACAAGTCTATAGCCAAAAACTGTAGCTATGTGATTAACATACTCATAGTTTCTCATATAGAATACTTTTATCTGAGCACACATTAAAATGAAATTAATATCCGGTCCACAAAGTAAAATAACTGTAGATCCTCCTTTTTCATATAACAGTTTGGTTATGCAGGATAACCTTTCTTTATCTTGTAAAATGTGATTGAAATATGTGTTGGCTTCTTTTCTTGGCAATCTTTGTACTCTTTTTTTTTCTAAACTATTTCTGCAGATACATGTTCTTGCATGGTTTTCTCCAGTTTCCTCCACCAAAAAACTGACTGCCACAATATAACTGAAATATTGTTGAAAGTGGTGTTATACACAATAATCCTAACTCTAACTCTATATCTTCTTACATGTATAACAGTGAATAAATTTTTCATAACTGATGCTTGAGGGGCCCTCGTGGTCGTGATCGTATGATAGTTGGATTTACAACTACCAATGCAATCAGTGGCTATCACCACTAAAGTTCTAAATTTTAATCCAGCTCGTGCCAAGATGCACTCGATACAACATTATGTGATAAAGTTTGTCAGTGACTTATGACAGGTCAGTGGCTTCCTCCACCAATAAAACTGACTGCCATGATACAACTGAAATATTGTTGAAAGTGGTGTTAAACACCATAACCCTAACCATAACTGATGCTTGTGTTCTCACTTTGCAATATAACTATGAAAGGGGAGACAACTATATTTTGAATATGAATCAGAAATTGCAGAAATTTATTACTAGAAATAAAATCTTCTCCCAGAGTAGTGGTTCTTGTTGTCATGGTTAGTTATATTGTCAACCATTACTGTTTTAACTGTTTATTTCAATTTTTAAATATACTTTTATATAAATATTTAGAATGTTTTCATATTGCAAACTAGCATGCCATTTTTTTCAGCAATGAAACAATATAAATTAAAGGATATATAATGCATTACAAGAAGAAATTTGTTAATGGTTTTGCTGCCATATTGAAAGCTGCCATTTTAACTCCACAATTGAACACAGATTTATGATAATTGCACAATAGAATGTTCAAACGTCATTGTTATATTGTGTTGGCAATATGCCAACAATCTTCTCCTCTGCTGCTTGTTCTGGATTTTTTTCCCACCGATTTCAGCAGATTTTTGCACAGGACCAATTTCAAAAGCAAAATCCACGGTCAGTAAATACAAATTTGTAACTGATCTCTGCTTACTATTCAAATTCAACAGATTAGCACAGATTAAATTTCACCCATTTTGACGCTCAAGATGTACACACAAAGTCAATTCCATTAATAAAACTTAAAAAAAAAAACAATTTCCAAATTGAAGTTTATACCAACTAGATCAATAAAAACAAGAGCATTCAAAATAGGAAGGAATGATCACAGAAATTTGATACCTAAAAATAAAATCAAGTTAAAGCTTTTTAGTTTTTTTCCCGTTTATGAAAAAATTTGATACCTATTAATAAAATAAAGTTAAATCCTTTTTCCCCGTTTTTGAATTCAATAATTCCTCCATATATCAAGAATTTAATCGTAATTCTTGACGTAGATCTGTTGCAGCGTAAAAAGATAAATATCTATTGACATTGTGGATCTGTATGATTCCTGCCTGGCCACCGCTGGCCACAAACATGCACGACTCCAAGTTTGGGTTCACCTCAACCTACAAAAAATATATCAAGATTCTATAATAATAGACATAACAATTTTGAATTGTTCGTTTTGTTGATATTGGTGGAATTGTTGACCATCACTGCTTTGTGTTCAGTGAGTTGAGATTAGAGGTGGTTGTTCTTTTGTTGATATTGGTGGAATTGTTGATCATTACTGTTTAAAATTTTCATAATATAATATTTAGATGTCATGAATAGCTTAGGTACAATATCATATCAATCTACTTTTTCAGAGCTATATCCCTGTTTATGATAACCTTAGTTAGTGTTTTAGTGATTGAGTGAGTAATTGTTGTTTAACGCCAACTCTGCAATTTTTCAGCTATATCATAGCGAGAACAAGTTAATTTTTATTGAGATGATGATGAGGTCCACTTTGTACTAGACCAACATGCTTAGTTGGATTTTTTATAGTGCTAGCTCACTGAGACAACAGTCCTCGGAAAGACTTGTCGACTCCACATGGACACATTATCCTGATTCCGAGCCAAACAGTCTTTGCTCTTTCTCCTTAATGCTGCATGCTTAGCGGAGAAGCAACAAATACCAATTTCATAGTCTTTAGTTTGACCCAATCTGGCCTTGTACCCACGATCTACTGCACTTAAGGCGAACACACTAACCATTACACCACTGATGTATTAGTAATGAAAGGGTAATAAAACTAGATACATTTTACAGATAATCAAATATTTCATCTGCTAATTTATTTCTTTATCTTTGATGACAATCATATACACAGGATACAGACAGCTTTTGAAATAGGGAACATGTTCAAAAATGTATCGTCCATGTCAAAATCATATACAATAATATATATATATATATATATATCATACTCATACTCTGGTAGTTGGATTTACAACTACCTATGTAATCAGTGCCTATCACCACTGATGTTGTGAGCTCGAAATCTCGATCAGAGCGAGGTGTACATTATGTGATAAATATTGTCAGTGACTTGCGACAGGTCGGTGGTTTTCTCCTGGTACTCCGGTTTCCTCCACCAATAAAACTGACCGCCACGATATAACTGGAATATTGTTGAAAGTGGCGTTAAACACCATCAATCAAACATACTCATACTTACTCTGTAGACAGAGGTCAAGGGAAACTGGGTCAAATCTAAATTATCTTCAAAAGCAATTCTTCTGTCTAAAGTCTGTAAAAAATAAAATATATAAAAATTGGTCAACAGAAAAACTTAGAAAAGAAAATGTATTGTTAACTGGTAGCAGATGATGAAGATATTGCTAAACAATTTATAGAAATATAAATCTTTTCATTAAAAACTACAGATCACATGCACAATTTTTCTTTAAATTAAGTTGTGAATTTGATTCCAGCCTGTGTCTACGTGTACTTAATAGTGATATCATGGTGAGAACAAGTTAATTATCAATGAGATGATGATGAGGTCCGCTTTGTTCTAGACCAACACGTTGAGTTGGATTTTTACAGTGCTATTTCACTGAAACAGCAGTCCACGGGTAGACATGTCGATCCACTCGGACACATTATTCTGATTCCGAGCCAACCAGTCTTTGGACTTTCTCCTTAATGCTGCATGCTTAGCAGTGTACTTAATACAATCTTGTATGATCAATTTTATCACTGACATATGACACAGGAAGCACTAGGATCAGTGAGCATACTCTGACACTGACATATGACACAGGAAGCACTAGGATCAGTGAGCATACTCTGACACTGACATACGACACAGGAGGCACTAGGATCAGTGAGTATACTCTGACACTGACATACGACACAGGAGGCACTAGGATCAGTGAGCATACTCTGACACTGACATATGACACAGGAAGCACTAGGATCAGTGAGCATACTCTGACACTGACATACGACACAGGAGGCACTAGGATCAGTGAGCATACTCTGACACTGACATACGACACAGAAAGCACTAGGATCAGTGAGCATACTCTGACACTGACATACGACACAGGAAGCACTAGGATCAGTGAGCATACTCTGACACTGACATACGACACAGGAAGCACTAGGATCAGTGAGCATACTCTGACACTGACATACGACACAGGAAGCACTAGGATCAGTGAGCATACTCTGACACTGACATACGACACAGGAGGCACTAGGATCAGTGAGCATACTCTGACACTGACATACGACACAGGAGGCACTAGGATCAGTGAGCATACTCTGACACTGACATACGACACAGGAGGCACTAGGATCAGTGAGCATACTCTGACACTGACATACGACACAGGAGGCACTAGGATCAGTGAGCATACTCTGACATACGACACAGGAGGCACTAGGATCAGTGAGCATACTCTGACACTGACATACGACACAGGAGGCACTAGGATCAGTGAGCATACTCTGACATACGACACAGGAGGCACTAGGATCAGTGAGCATACTCTGACACTGACATACGACTCAGGAGGCACTAGGATCAGTGAGCATACTCTGACACTGACATACGACTCAGGAGGCACTAGGATCAGTGAGCATACTCTGACACTGACATACAACACAGGAGGCACTAGGATCAGTGAGCATACTCTGACACTGACATACGACACAGGAAGCACTAGGATCAGTGAGCATACTCTGACACTGACATACGACACAGGAGGCACTAGGATCAGTGAGCATACTCTGACACTGACATACGACACAGGAGGCACTAGGATCAGTGAGTATACTCTGAAATTGTTTAGCCTTGGTTGGCACATCAGGGATACAAATCACACAAAAGCACATAAAAAATACTTACCGATTGTTCTATATATTCCAAATAATATTTGTTTACAGTGTCTGTATATGTTTGTGTTATATCTTTGTTGCCATGGTTACTGTCAGCTGTTGTATTCTGTTTTTGGGATGGTTTTAAAACTTCTGATGTATTATTGTTAGCCTCACTGTTGTCATGGTTACCATCAGCAGATGCATTGGATTCTCCCTCACTGCCTTCATTTTTTGATTTTAAGAATACTTTGTAGAGAAGCTGGAAAAATCAAACACAATAGCCAGGGGCGGATCCAGGATTTCAAGTTAGGGGGGGGGGGGGGGCACACATAAAAGAATTGTGCCCTCCCCCTGGATGCCCCTGATAGCAATGATTGTATTTTTATTAGAAAAAAAATTGAAGAATGTGTCCATATGACTTTTTTTTGTTATAGGACTTGAATTACTAATGGAAACAGGGGCACAACACCAGAATGGAAAAAGTGAATTGAACTTAGCCTTTCTTTTATGGTCACTGACCTTGTGTATAAATTTCAAAATTGCTTGTGGAGAACATAAGTTATTGAGTGGAAACCAAATGTGGATATACATACAGACATTGAGTGGAAGGGGCAGTCATGACCATGAATGCATGGTAGTTGGATTTACATCTTCCTATGTACATTATCGGTGCATATCACCTGTAACGCTGTCAGTTCCATTCCAGGCCCATGTCTTAGTGTACTCGATACAACTTTATGAGATACAGTTTGTCAGCGATTGCAAAAAGTCGCTGGTTTATCAATGGAAAATTAATCAAGTAATATTTTGTGCTTTTAATATTGAAGAGCAGTTTGCAAATTTTTTTACGGGTGCCTACAAAACTGGGTTTGTGCCTGATACCCACATCACCTATATAACAGCCAATGACAGGAGGCGACACAGATCAGTTCTTCATAACTGTCTGGGCTTTCCTTGCCCATTTAGTCTGGTAGTCATGATAAAGAGGAAAACATTTCTGAGGGTGACAACAAAACACTCATAACCCAACAGTTTTCTATAATATTACATGTATTAATATATGGTTGTATAATTTTAGGAATCAAAAGTCGGAAATGTGCAAATTGTCTATTAATTACATGGTTGCCAAGACAACTATTTTCTATTATACTAACTAATTTTGATCTGTGTGGTTTCTTTTCACCAAATACTGCAGGATAATATGTAGCTACGACAGTACCATTAAAATCACAGCTGAAGACCATTAGATGCCAATTAGATACAGAAACATCCTGAAAAAAAAAAAAAAAGTTTAACAAATTTAATAAAAACATAGATAACAAATTTAGTTTCTAGAATAACCTTCATCAGGTACGATCAAAGTCAAAATATTAGAAAAACCAAATAATTTAAAAATCTTTGGGAGCAAGAAAACCAAAGGTCAAAAGGTCATGCTTTTGTCAGATGGTAACAAAATGAGGAATTTTGGTAGAAAACTGTCTAAACACAGTTCCAGCAAAGTTTGAATCCAATTGGCCAAGTAGATTTAGAGGAGATCATTTTTATTTAATTTACCAATAAGATGCAATGGTAGCCATTTTTTTTTTCTTCCAATCAGGTATTTTTGTAGAGCACCTTACCAGCACCATTTCATGATTGTGAGCTTAATTTGATTATTTCCAGACCATTTAACTGTACAGTGTCTATGTTTTAAGCGATGTTATGTACTGCCACCCCTCCTGGCCTCCAGTATATATTTAATCAAATTAACACTGAATTTAGGAAATGACACAATTTTCTTACCCAAATTCCTGTAGGTACAGCTTGTAATGGAGAATTTATAGCCCTGTTAGTATCCCTAAGGTCTCCATAACTCTGCAGACGGACATGTCCTTTCTGTTGTCTAGAAAAAAAATATATTCAACTCAAGACTTATATGTATCAGTTGAATCTAAAATGAGTTGTTTCCCCTAGGATAACTCAAAAACAAAATTTGGTCAGCTCAATAGGTTTTAGAATAATTTATCATATATATGTTATACATGGTCAGAAAATGTAAAAAAAATTGTACAAACTTTAAAAAAGAGGTAGCCATCCTGGATTTAAAATCGACAAAAAAAACCCACAAACTTTCGTCAGTTACAGCATACCAATCAGAGACAGAAATTAACAGGGGTCCAGTCGCCCATGACCCCTAGATTTTGGTCTGGGCTACTGAACTTTTACCTATAATTTAGTTAAACATATAAGACATTTTTTTTTTATCAAAAATCTTGTCTGGGCTACCAGCTTGAACTTCCCAATTTCTATCCCTGCCAATCAATATAGATAATTTAATTACCTTTTTTTGTGAATCAAATTAAAATTAGTTTGTTGTATTGTCTTTTACATTGTTTTGGTGATAAACTGACATCTAACAACATCCTGTTTGGGGTCATGTCAGGTAACCTTTCATTCATCTTTGACCATCCAATCATATACAAGAGAGTTAACTATACTGACTAATCAGACAACAGCTCTTGGTGTGTACTTGATTTTAAAAAGTAAGACTCATTGCTGATTGGTCAGTTGAAAATATGAACCCTGACATGACCCCAAAAGGTTAGATGTTAGTGCATCACCAAAAAAAACAACAACAAAAATAAAACAAACATTTAATTTTAATTAAATTTGTTTTTTGTAGGACTGACTATACAATGGGCATTAAAGTATATTTATTAATTTCAAATAAAAAGATATAGACGAAAGTGAAGATACATACACATGTATAAACAAAATCAATCAAAACTGGATAAATATCATAAGTAATATAACTTACACGTAAACATCATCATCCGAGTAAACTACACTCTGTACGATCGTCGGCCATTTTGCTGCCGTTAACGCACTGGACTTCATTGAAACTTGCGGCATTACTAAATTGTCTAAACTCCAAACTTTAGCTATCCTATCAAGACTACATGTTATAAAATGTTTAGAACTATGCGGACACCAGTTCAAGTCTGTAACTGTTTTAGCATGAGGGACAAATGTTCTAAACGGTAGCAGTAATAAACCTTGGTCTGGGGTAGATATTCGGAGAAATGTTGATGTTGTACAAAGGTCCCAAATTCTAACAGACCCTGCAATAAAAATTGATAATACAATGTATGGTTGTAATCATTGATAAACTCCATTTTCAACAATATTTCAGTTATATCCTGACTAAGTTTTATTAGTGGAGGAAACCGGTGTACCCCAAGAAAACCAATGACTTGCCACAAGCTACTTACAAACTTAATCACAAAGGTTGTATTGAGTAAACCATATCAGGTGGCAAACAACTTTATCTAATACTTTGTATGCTATCATTAATTACTATGTACTATTTCTTTTCAATTACTCAAAATACTTAAAGAGTTGCTTCCCTTACTTTTAGGTAAATGATTAAAAGTGTAAAATATTAAAATGAATATCAATTTTAGGTTTATATTTTAACTTACCATCACCATAACCTCCAAGTATATAGTTGCCCTCCTTTACTGACCAGGCAACAGACGTACAACTAGATGTTTTACCTGAAAAATATACATAAAAAAATATCACCACTAAAGTTGTGAGTTTGAACCCTGTCCATGGCGAAGTGTACTCGATACAACATTATGTGATAAAGTTTGTCAGTGACTTGCGGTAGGTCGGTGGTTTTCTCCGGGTACTCCAATTTCCTCCACCAATAAAACTGACCCTACGATATAACTGAAGTATTGTTGAAAGTGGCATTAAAACACCATAAACCAACCAAACCATTACAAATTTTATATTTACATTTGACTTATCTCCCTTTGTATAACATTCTCTCCTCAAAAAGTGATTTATCAATTCATGTGTGTTTAGTTGTATTGGTTGAATGATTGGTATTTAATGCCAACTTTAGCAATATTTCAGTTATATTGTGGTATTTCAATTACCGTTTTGGTATCTTAAAACTTTTAATCCTGGAGTTAATAGAGTTTATTATAAAGAGGACTCCAATATTACTATATTAGAGTTTAAGATAACAAGTTACAACTATAAATATAAAATAACATCAGATATGAATGTCGAGACAGACATTATCACTAGTATCATAAAGAGTCTGTGATACGAGCTGTGATACTAGTAGTGATAATGCATGTGAAGACCTTCAAAACTGATGTGTTTATTGTTATCAGTAATGTCATAATGTATTTATTGTTATCAGTAATGTCATACTGTGTTTGATATCACACTGATCAATAATTTTCAGAATACGAGTCAGTTTTCGTTGACACAGACAATATTCCTCAGTGAGATCAAAATAAAAATGACCAAATTACTGATAATTACTAGTTGTCTTCTTTCACATCCAATAAATTGGGTCATCCTGAATATTGACTTAAAGAAACCAACAACTCTCTGATAATTAAGAAATAATATAATTCTTGAATATTTTGAAAGTAACACTCAACAATTGAACTAATTTTCTTGAACCATTTTCCCCATCTAAATTTGATTTAGAAATCAACGCAGTGTCTGGTTCATTGATCATTCTCTATGTCGTTGAAGTACCGGTAGTACAATTAGGCTTACCTCGTCTGATTTTATGTCCTACCAGTGTAACTTCAGGTGTAGGTCTGTAAACTGTAGGAGTTGTTCTACCATTGTTTTGTAATAATGCTGGATTAGGTATACTACAACATACATGTAAATTCAAGTGAGTTATAGTTGTTTAATTCCAAGTGAACAATTTTCCAGCTATATTTACATAATATTATTATACAATTAAACCCCCTAAAAATGTAAAATTGAAAATCTGTATTTTTGTTAGAAACTACATTTGCAAATATAATATGATCATCTATCATCTGCTCGTACAGATTCAAGGGTACTTTTCTATGTCATATATATGTATCATGCTTTAAAATAGATATACATTATCTTATATGTACTTACTAACAAATACTTATAGCTGTATATAACATTGTTTTTATAGAGACCAGGATATGGAAGCGGTATTCAATGTTTTTTGAACTAACAAATGTACAGATTTTAATAAAATATCATGAATTTGAAAAAAAAATAATTTCAGCCATATCATGGTGAGAACAAGCTACTTTTTAATGAGATGATGATAATGATGTCCGCTTTGTACTAGACCAACAATCTGAGTTAGTCTTCACAGTGTAAGATCACTCTTTGTACTAAACCAACAATCTGAGTTAGTCTTCACAGTGTAAGATCACTGACACATGTATATAGAGATATGTGGCTCAATTCAGACACCATTATAATGACTGAGCCAAGCAGTCTCTCCTTTAACTCCGTAATGCTGCAAACTTAGCAAAGAAGCAGCAAGACAGACATTAAAGTCTCTGGTTTAACCAGATGGGGGTTGAATCCATGGTTTAACAATGTCCTGTGGTAAATGTCAATTTAGATTTCCATCTCTGATCCAAGCAGCCTCTTCTTTTATTCCTTAATGCTGTGAACTTAGCAGAGAAGAAGTAATCCAATTTTACAGTTTTGGTTTGACCAGTTGTGGGAGGGAATACATTACATTACAAAAATTGGAAAATTCCTATGGGACAATTAATTTCTAAATAATTTTACACATACCTAAATATTCTAATGGATCCATCTCCACAAGCTATAGCTAACAGACCTAGCTGCCGTAGCTTGTCTTCCTCCTGAAAATACAATCAATTTTATAACACAAGTTGAATATCTTTAATTGTGGCTGAATTTGTATGATTCTGGTTAGAAAATCAAATAGTTTAATATTAATTGAAACCAGCTACACTTCTTTAAAAAAAACAACATATTTCTGACCTGTTATAGCCTTATCCTGGAACACTCTGAATTTTTTTCGGAGAAAAATAACTGAAAATTCATCTCCCCAACAAAAAGAAACTATTTCTATTATCAATATTGTTGGAAATAATAATAAAAAAAACCAAACCAAAACAAAACAACACCGACATGATGCAAGGTCCAATTCTCTGTGTTCAATGTTATTATGAAATTGTAATTGCATTGGCTAATAACAACTCACTTTTTTTTGTAAAAAAAACCCAACTACATGTAATATATATATATATATATATTTATTGTAATGTGTAGTATTGTTTTGTGTGTATTAAATGTATGTTAAGCCTCAGGAATATCCTGGACGTCTGAAGTCATATGTAAACAGGAACATAGATTAAATAAAAAATACAAAATACAAAAAACAATAGTAATAATATCCATGATGTCTACCATCATATCCTTTAAAGGCTATCTTAATCAGTCTTTTGACTTTGAGAGCATACCTGATGAAGGTTATTCCAGAAACATGTTGAGCACACTAAATTTGATATCTATGTTTTTATTGACTTTCCTATCTTTTAACTCAGAGTGTACCTGATGAAGGTTATTACAGAAACATGTTGAGCACACTAAATTTGATATCTATGTTTTTATTGACTTTCCTATCTTTTAACTCAGAGTGTACCTGATGAAGGTTATTACAGAAACATGTTGAGCACACTAAATTAGATATCTACGTTTTTATTGACTTTCCTATCTTTTAACTCAGAACGTACCTGATGAAGGTTATTACAGAAACGTGTCATGTACACTAAATTAGATATCTATGTTTTTATTGACTTTCCTATCTTTTAACTCAGAGCGTACCTGATGAAGGTTATTACAGAAACATGTTGAGCACACTAAATTAGATATCTATGTTTTTATTGACTTTCCTATCTTTTAACTCAGAGTGTACCTGATGAAGGTTATTACAGAAACATGTCGTGCACACTAAATTAGATATCTATGTTTTTATTGACTTTCCTATCTTTTAACTCAGAGCGTACCTGATGAAGGTTATTACAGAAACATGTTGAGCACACTAAATTTGATATCTATGTTTTTATTGACTTTCCTATCTTTTAACTCAGAGTGTACCTGATGAAGGTTATTCCAGAAACATGTTGAGCACACTAAATTTGATATCTATGTTTTTATTGACTTTCCTATCTTTTAACTCAGAGTGTACCTGATGAAGGTTATTACAGAAACATGTTGAGCACACTAAATTAGATATCTATGTTTTTATTGACTTTCCTATCTTTTAACTCAGAGTGTACCTGATGAAGGTTATTCCAGAAACATGTTGAGCACACTAAATTTGATATCTATGTTTTTATTGACTTTCCTATCTTTTAACTCAGAGTGTACCTGATGAAGGTTATTACAGAAACATGTTGAGCACACTAAATTAGATATCTATGTTTTTATTGACTTTCCTATCTTTTAACTCAGAGTGTACTTGATGAAGGTTATTCCAGAAACATGTTGTGCACACTAAATTAGATATCTATGTTTTTATTGACTTTCCTATCTTTTAACTCAGAGCGTACCTGATGAAGGTTATTACAGAAACATGTTGTGCACACTAAATTAGATATCTATGTTTTTATTGACTTTCCTATCTTTTAACTCAGAGCGTACCTGATGAAGGTTATTACAGAAACATGTTGAGCACACTAAATTAGATATCTATGTTTTTATTGACTTTCCTATCTTTTAACTCAGAGCGTACCTGATGAAGGTTATTACAGAAACATGTTGTGCACACTAAATTAGATATCTATGTTTTTATTGACTTTCCTATCTTTTAACTCAGAGCGTACCTGATGAAGGTTATTACAGAAACATGTTGAGCACACTAAATTAGATATCTATGTTTTTATTGACTTTCCTATCTTTTAACTCAGAGTGTACCTGATGAAGGTTATTACAGAAACATGTTGAGCACACTAAATTAGATATCTATGTTTTTATTGACTTTCCTATCTTTTAACTCAGAGTGTACCTGATGAAGGTTATTACAGAAACATGTTGAGCACACTAAATTAGATATCTATGTTTTTATTGACTTTCCTATCTTTTAACTCAGAGCGTACCTGATGAAGGTTATTACAGAAACATGTTGAGCACACTAAATTAGATATCTATGTTTTTATTGACTTTCCTATCTTTTAACTCAGAGCGTACCTGATGAAGGTTATTACAGAAACATGTTGTGCACACTAAATTAGATATCTATGTTTTTATTGACTTTCCTATCTTTTAACTCAGAGCGTACCTGATGAAGGTTATTACAGAAACATGTTGTGCACACTAAATTAGATATCTATGTTTTTATTGACTTTCCTATCTTTTAACTCAGAGCGTACCTGATGAAGGTTATTACAGAAACATGTTGAGCACACTAAATTAGATATCTATGTTTTTATTGACTTTCCTATCTTTTAACTCAGAGCGTACCTGATGAAGGTTATTACAGAAACATGTTGAGCACACTAAATTAGATATCTATGTTTTTATTGACTTTCCTATCTTTTAACTCAGAGCGTACCTGATGAAGGTTATTACAGAAACATGTTGAGCACACTAAATTAGATATCTATGTTTTTATTGACTTTCCTATCTTTTAACTCAGAGCGTACCTGATGAAGGTTATTACAGAAACATGTTGTGCACACTAAATTAGATATCTATGTTTTTATTGACTTTCCTATCTTTTAACTCAGAGCGTACCTGATGAAGGTTATTACAGAAACATGTTGAGCACACTAAATTAGATATCTATGTTTTTATTGACTTTCCTATCTTTTAACTCAGAGCGTACCTGATGAAGGTTATTACAGAAACATGTTGAGCACACTAAATTAGATATCTATGTTTTTATTGACTTTCCTATCTTTTAACTCAGAGCGTACCTGATGAAGGTTATTACAGAAACATGTTGTGCACACTAAATTAGATATCTATGTTTTTATTGACTTTCCTATCTTTTAACTCAGAGCGTACCTGATGAAGGTTATTACAGAAACATGTTGAGCACACTAAATTAGATATCTATGTTTTTATTGACTTTCCTATCTTTTAACTCAGAGCGTACCTGATGAAGGTTATTACAGAAACATGTTGAGCACACTAAATTTGATATCTATGTTTTTATTGACTTTCCTATCTTTTAACTCAGAGCGTACCTGATGAAGGTTATTACAGAAACATGTTGAGCACACTAAATTTGATATCTATGTTTTTATTGACTTTCCTATCTTTTAACTCAGAGCGTACCTGATGAAGGTTATTACAGAAACATGTTGAGCACACTAAATTAGATATCTATGTTTTTATTGACTTTCCTATCTTTTAACTCAGAGCGTACCTGATGAAGGTTATTACAGAAACATGTTGAGCACACTAAATTTGATATCTATGTTTTTATTGACTTTCCTATCTTTTAACTCAGAGCGTACCTGATGAAGGTTATTACAGAAACATGTTGAGCACACTAAATTAGATATCTATGTTTTTATTGACTTTCCTATCTTTTAACTCAGAGTGTACCTGATGAAGGTTATTACAGAAACATGTTGTGCACACTAAATTAGATATCTATGTTTTTATTGACTTTCCTATCTTTTAACTCAGAGCGTACCTGATGAAGGTTATTACAGAAACATGTTGAGCACACTAAATTAGATATCTATGTTTTTATTGACTTTCCTATCTTTTAACTCAGAGCGTACCTGATGAAGGTTATTACAGAAACATGTTGAGCACACTAAATTAGATATCTATGTTTTTATTGACTTTCCTATCTTTTAACTCAGAGTGTACCTGATGAAGGTTATTACAGAAACATGTTGTGCACACTAAATTAGATATCTATGTTTTTATTGACTTTCCTATCTTTTAACTCAGAGTGTACCTGATGAAGGTTATTACAGAAACATGTTGAGCACACTAAATTAGATATCTATGTTTTTATTGACTTTCCTATCTTTTAACTCAGAGCGTACCTGATGAAGGTTATTACAGAAACATGTTGTGCACACTAAATTAGATATCTACGTTTTTATTGACTTTCCTATCTTTTAACTCAGAGCGTACCTGATGAAGGTTATTACAGAAACATGTTGTGCACACTAAATTAGATATCTACGTTTTTATTGACTTTCCTATCTTTTAACTCAGAGCGTACCTGATGAAGGTTATTACAGAAACATGTTGAGCACACTAAATTAGATATCTATGTTTTTATTGACTTTCCTATCTTTTAACTCAGAGTGTACCTGATGAAGGTTATTACAGAAACATGTTGTGCACACTAAATTAGATATCTATGTTTTTATTGACTTTCCTATCTTTTAACTCAGAGTGTACCTGATGAAGGTTATTACAGAAACATGTTGAGCACACTAAATTAGATATCTATGTTTTTATTGACTTTCCTATCTTTTAACTCAGAGCGTACCTGATGAAGGTTATTCCAGAAACATGTTGAGCACACTAAATTAGATATCTATGTTTTTATTGACTTTCCTATCTTTTAACTCAGAGTGTACCTGATGAAGGTTATTACAGAAACATGTTGAGCACACTAAATTAGATATCTATGTTTTTATTGACTTTCCTATCTTTTAACTCAGAGTGTACCTGATGAAGGTTATTACAGAAACATGTTGAGCACACTAAATTAGATATCTATGTTTTTATTGACTTTCCTATCTTTTAACTCAGAGTGTACCTGATGAAGGTTATTACAGAAACATGTTGAGCACACTAAATTAGATATCTATGTTTTTATTGACTTTCCTATCTTTTAACTCAGAGTGTACCTGATGAAGGTTATTACAGAAACATGTTGAGCACACTAAATTAGATATCTATGTTTTTATTGACTTTCCTATCTTTTAACTCAGAGCGTACCTGATGAAGGTTATTCCAGAAACATGTTGAGCACACTAAATTAGATATCTATGTTTTTATTGACTTTCCTATCTTTTAACTCAGAGTGTACCTGATGAAGGTTATTACAGAAACATGTTGAGCACACTAAATTAGATATCTATGTTTTTATTGACTTTCCTATCTTTTAACTCAGAGCGTACCTGATGAAGGTTATTACAGAAACATGTTGAGCACACTAAATTAGATATCTACGTTTTTATTGACTTTCCTATCTTTTAACTCAGAGTGTACCTGATGAAGGTTATTACAGAAACATGTTGAGCACACTAAATTAGATATCTATGTTTTTATTGACTTTCCTATCTTTTAACTCAGAGTGTACCTGATGAAGGTTATTACAGAAACATGTTGAGTACACTAAATTAGATATCTATGTTTTTATTGACTTTCCTATCTTTTAACTCAGAGTGTACCTGATGAAGGTTATTACAGAAACATGTTGAGCACACTAAATTAGATATCTATGTTTTTATTGACTTTCCTATCTTTTAACTCAGAGTGTACCTGATGAAGGTTATTACAGAAACATGTTGAGCACACTAAATTAGATATCTATGTTTTTATTGACTTTCCTATCTTTTAACTCAGAGCGTACCTGATGAAGGTTATTCCAGAAACATGTTGAGCACACTAAATTAGATATCTATGTTTTTATTGACTTTCCTATCTTTTAACTCAGAGTGTACCTGATGAAGGTTATTACAGAAACATGTTGAGCACACTAAATTAGATATCTATGTTTTTATTGACTTTCCTATCTTTTAACTCAGAGCGTACCTGATGAAGGTTATTACAGAAACATGTTGAGCACACTAAATTAGATATCTACGTTTTTATTGACTTTCCTATCTTTTAACTCAGAGTGTACCTGATGAAGGTTATTACAGAAACATGTTGAGCACACTAAATTAGATATCTATGTTTTTATTGACTTTCCTATCTTTTAACTCAGAGTGTACCTGATGAAGGTTATTACAGAAACATGTTGAGCACACTAAATTAGATATCTATGTTTTTATTGACTTTCCTATCTTTTAACTCAGAGTGTACCTGATGAAGGTTATTACAGAAACATGTTGAGCACACTAAATTAGATATCTATGTTTTTATTGACTTTCCTATCTTTTAACTCAGAGCGTACCTGATGAAGGTTATTCCAGAAACATGTTGAGCACACTAAATTAGATATCTACGTTTTTATTGACTTTCCTATCTTTTAACTCAGAGTGTACCTGATGAAGGTTATTACAGAAACATGTTGAGCACACTAAATTAGATATCTATGTTTTTATTGACTTTCCTATCTTTTAACTCAGAGTGTACCTGATGAAGGTTATTACAGAAACATGTTGAGCACACTAAATTAGATATCTATGTTTTTATTGACTTTCCTATCTTTTAACTCAGAGTGTACCTGATGAAGGTTATTACAGAAACATGTTGAGCACACTAAATTAGATATCTATGTTTTTATTGACTTTCCTATCTTTTAACTCAGAGTGTACCTGATGAAGGTTATTACAGAAACATGTTGAGCACACTAAATTAGATATCTATGTTTTTATTGACTTTCCTATCTTTTAACTCAGAGCGTACCTGATGAAGGTTATTCCAGAAACATGTTGAGCACACTAAATTAGATATCTATGTTTTTATTGACTTTCCTATCTTTTAACTCAGAGTGTACCTGATGAAGGTTATTACAGAAACATGTTGAGCACACTAAATTAGATATCTATGTTTTTATTGACTTTCCTATCTTTTAACTCAGAGTGTACCTGATGAAGGTTATTACAGAAACATGTTGAGCACACTAAATTAGATATCTATGTTTTTATTGACTTTCCTATCTTTTAACTCAGAGTGTACCTGATGAAGGTTATTACAGAAACATGTTGAGCACACTAAATTAGATATCTATGTTTTTATTGACTTTCCTATCTTTTAACTCAGAGTGTACCTGATGAAGGTTATTACAGAAACATGTTGAGCACACTAAATTAGATATCTATGTTTTTATTGACTTTCCTATCTTTTAACTCAGAGCGTACCTGATGAAGGTTATTCCAGAAACATGTTGAGCACACTAAATTAGATATCTATGTTTTTATTGACTTTCCTATCTTTTAACTCAGAGTGTACCTGATGAAGGTTATTACAGAAACATGTTGAGCACACTAAATTAGATATCTATGTTTTTATTGACTTTCCTATCTTTTAACTCAGAGCGTACCTGATGAAGGTTATTACAGAAACATGTTGAGCACACTAAATTAGATATCTACGTTTTTATTGACTTTCCTATCTTTTAACTCAGAGTGTACCTGATGAAGGTTATTACAGAAACATGTTGAGCACACTAAATTAGATATCTATGTTTTTATTGACTTTCCTATCTTTTAACTCAGAGTGTACCTGATGAAGGTTATTACAGAAACATGTTGAGCACACTAAATTAGATATCTATGTTTTTATTGACTTTCCTATCTTTTAACTCAGAGTGTACCTGATGAAGGTTATTACAGAAACATGTTGAGCACACTAAATTAGATATCTATGTTTTTATTGACTTTCCTATCTTTTAACTCAGAGTGTACCTGATGAAGGTTATTACAGAAACATGTTGAGCACACTAAATTAGATATCTATGTTTTTATTGACTTTCCTATCTTTTAACTCAGAGCGTACCTGATGAAGGTTATTCCAGAAACATGTTGAGCACACTAAATTAGATATCTATGTTTTTATTGACTTTCCTATCTTTTAACTCAGAGTGTACCTGATGAAGGTTATTACAGAAACATGTTGAGCACACTAAATTAGATATCTATGTTTTTATTGACTTTCCTATCTTTTAACTCAGAGCGTACCTGATGAAGGTTATTACAGAAACATGTTGAGCACACTAAATTAGATATCTACGTTTTTATTGACTTTCCTATCTTTTAACTCAGAGTGTACCTGATGAAGGTTATTACAGAAACATGTTGAGCACACTAAATTAGATATCTATGTTTTTATTGACTTTCCTATCTTTTAACTCAGAGTGTACCTGATGAAGGTTATTACAGAAACATGTTGAGCACACTAAATTAGATATCTATGTTTTTATTGACTTTCCTATCTTTTAACTCAGAGTGTACCTGATGAAGGTTATTACAGAAACATGTTGAGCACACTAAATTAGATATCTATGTTTTTATTGACTTTCCTATCTTTTAACTCAGAGCGTACCTGATGAAGGTTATTCCAGAAACATGTTGAGCACACTAAATTAGATATCTACGTTTTTATTGACTTTCCTATCTTTTAACTCAGAGTGTACCTGATGAAGGTTATTACAGAAACATGTTGAGCACACTAAATTAGATATCTATGTTTTTATTGACTTTCCTATCTTTTAACTCAGAGTGTACCTGATGAAGGTTATTACAGAAACATGTTGAGCACACTAAATTAGATATCTATGTTTTTATTGACTTTCCTATCTTTTAACTCAGAGTGTACCTGATGAAGGTTATTACAGAAACATGTTGAGCACACTAAATTAGATATCTATGTTTTTATTGACTTTCCTATCTTTTAACTCAGAGTGTACCTGATGAAGGTTATTACAGAAACATGTTGAGCACACTAAATTAGATATCTATGTTTTTATTGACTTTCCTATCTTTTAACTCAGAGCGTACCTGATGAAGGTTATTCCAGAAACATGTTGAGCACACTAAATTAGATATCTATGTTTTTATTGACTTTCCTATCTTTTAACTCAGAGTGTACCTGATGAAGGTTATTACAGAAACATGTTGAGCACACTAAATTAGATATCTATGTTTTTATTGACTTTCCTATCTTTTAACTCAGAGTGTACCTGATGAAGGTTATTACAGAAACATGTTGAGCACACTAAATTAGATATCTATGTTTTTATTGACTTTCCTATCTTTTAACTCAGAGTGTACCTGATGAAGGTTATTACAGAAACATGTTGAGCACACTAAATTAGATATCTATGTTTTTATTGACTTTCCTATCTTTTAACTCAGAGTGTACCTGATGAAGGTTATTACAGAAACATGTTGAGCACACTAAATTAGATATCTATGTTTTTATTGACTTTCCTATGTTTTAACTCAGAGTGTACCTGATGAAGGTTATTACAGAAACATGTTGAGCACACTAAATTAGATATCTATGTTTTTATTGACTTTCCTATCTTTTAACTCAGAGCGTACCTGATGAAGGTTATTACAGAAACATGTTGAGCACACTAAATTAGATATCTATGTTTTTATTGACTTTCCTATCTTTTAACTCAGAGTGTACCTGATGAAGGTTATTACAGAAACATGTTGAGCACACTAAATTAGATATCTATGTTTTTATTGACTTTCCTATCTTTTAACTCAGAGCGTACCTGATGAAGGTTATTACAGAAACATGTTGAGCACACTAAATTAGATATCTATGTTTTTATTGACTTTCCTATCTTTTAACTCAGAGTGTACCTGATGAAGGTTATTACAGAAACATGTTGAGCACACTAAATTAGATATCTATGTTTTTATTGACTTTCCTATCTTTTAACTCAGAGCGTACCTGATGAAGGTTATTCCAGAAACATGTTGAGCACACTAAATTAGATATCTACGTTTTTATTGACTTTCCTATCTTTTAACTCAGAACGTACCTGATGAAGGTTATTACAGAAACGTGTCATGCACACTAAATTAGATATCTATGTTTTTATTGACTTTCCTATCTTTTAACTCAGAGCGTACCTGATGAAGGTTATTACAGAAACATGTTGTGCACACTAAATTAGATATCTATGTTTTTATTGACTTTCCTATCTTTTAACTCAGAGCGTACCTGATGAAGGTTATTACAGAAACATGTTGTGCACACTAAATTAGATATCTATGTTTTTATTGACTTTCCTATCTTTTAACTCAGAGTGTACCTGATGAAGGTTATTACAGAAACATGTTGAGCACACTAAATTAGATATCTATGTTTTTATTGACTTTCCTATCTTTTAACTCAGAGTGTACTTGATGAAGGTTATTCCAGAAACATGTTGAGCACACTAAATTAGATATCTATGTTTTTATTGACTTTCCTATCTTTTAACTCAGAGTGTACCTGATGAAGGTTATTACAGAAACATGTTGAGCACACTAAATTAGATATCTATGTTTTTATTGACTTTCCTATCTTTTAACTCAGAGTGTACCTGATGAAGGTTATTACAGAAACATGTTGAGCACACTAAATTAGATATCTATGTTTTTATTGACTTTCCTATCTTTTAACTCAGAGTGTACCTGATGAAGGTTATTACAGAAACATGTTGAGCACACTAAATTAGATATCTATGTTTTTATTGACTTTCCTATCTTTTAACTCAGAGTGTACCTGATGAAGGTTATTACAGAAACATGTTGAGCACACTAAATTAGATATCTATGTTTTTATTGACTTTCCTATCTTTTAACTCAGAGTGTACCTGATGAAGGTTATTCCAGAAACATGTTGAGCACACTAAATTAGATATCTATGTTTTTATTGACTTTCCTATCTTTTAACTCAGAGTGTACCTGATGAAGGTTATTCCAGAAACATGTTGAGCACACTAAATTAGATATCTATGTTTTTATTGACTTTCCTATCTTTTAACTCAGAGTGTACCTGATGAAGGTTATTCCAGAAACATGTTGAGCACACTAAATTAGATATCTATGTTTTTATTGACTTTCCTATCTTTTAACTCAGAGTGTACCTGATGAAGGTTATTACAGAAACATGTTGTGCACTAAATTAGATATCTATGTTTTTTTGTGTTTTTTTTTAATAATGACTTTTAATGTAAAATGGATTTTATTATTGATTGTTAAGAACTTATCACAAAATTTACCATCCTACGAATTAAACCTCATATACAGTTATACAATAATTATGAAAAAAAAGTCTAAACAGTGATGTCAATATTTCCATCAATATCAACAAAACGAACAATCATCTCTCACCTAAAATCATTGAAAAAAAAACCCAAAAAAACCACAACATATGACGTTGGAAATCCAGGTCCTGGCTTGGGACATGCACAAAAAAGTGGCTGTGGCTAAACTGGTTCATCAGATCTCAACCCCCCCCCAAGTATCATTTAGATTTACCACTGAGTCTTCTTTTGACTGCCAACTTCTAAACGGACACCACGTCATTCTTCTGACGATACCATAATCATGTGCAAGACAGAATTCTAACTTTGGCTCTGGTAAGGATTGTCTGTAAAAAAGAGAGACATGGAAATGTTGTTTTAAATTTAACTGTAAAAAAGGAAAGGTTTGGTTTGGTTTATGGTGTTTAATGCCACTTTCAACAATATTTCAGTTATATTGTGGACGTGGTGGTCAGCTTTATAGGTGGAGGAAAAAAGGAAAGGTGTTTGCAGCTACATGCATATATGATCTAGATTCCATGAGTTTAGTATACCTTTTGTTGTCTAGCCATCCATACATTTTTTTTTTTTATTGGATCGACCCATCCAGACTGTCAATTAACACAATTTTTCTTACAATGAATTCCATCGAAAATTCTACTTACCTTCTGTAACAAGCTAGTTAAGATTTCAAAATGACCTATACTATATTTCATATAAAAACATAAAAAAAATGTATGTGTTAAAAAAAACCTACATTTTTATGCCCCACATACAATAGTATGGAGGCATATAGTTTTTCTGTTTGTCCGTTCGTTCATCTGTCACGCTTCTTTTCGTGCATGCAACTACTCTGATGTCATTGGTCGAATATCATTCATATTTGGTAGGATGATTGGTCATGATGTGTAGTTGATCATATTAAAAATTTGGGTTATTACGGTTTGGTGTTTGGGCTGAAAAATAGTTTCTTACAGACAGTGTTATAGTGTCAACAAGGGCAACGCAAAGCGTGGCGTATCCGCTCGCCTAAAAATTTGACCCGGTGACCTTGAAAATCAATAGGGTTCCAGATTCTCTTAACGACTAAGTATGTACCAGGTTTGGTCAAAATCTATTGAAGGATGTTGATTCTAGAGTGTTCACAAGGATGTTACGGAAGGACGGACGAACGGACAGTAGCGTTACTATATCCCTTCGCAACTTCGTTGGCGAGGGGATAATAAACTGTTAACTAAAAGACAGCTACACTGTCAAATCTGCCCAATTTACAATATTTGGGGACAGAGAATGCTATTGTTACGACGTTGCCTTGTTCTGTATATTTTACAAATGTCCATAAAACATACATACCGGGGACGTCATGGTCGTAAGGTAGTTGGATTTACAGCTACCTATGCAATCAGTGCCTATCATCACTAAAGTTATGATTTCGAATCCCGCTCATGGTGAGGTGTACTCGATACAACATTATGTGATTAAAGTTTGTCAGTGACTTGCGGCAGGTCATGGTTTTCTTCGGTTACCTCCACCAATAAAACTGATCGCCACGATACTGAAATATTGTTGAAAGTTCCACTAAACACCATAACCCTATATACATACAGTGCTTGGTTAAGTTTTCCTATATTCCATATCTGAATAAGTCCTGGACCCTCCTCTGCCTCCTCAATAAGGTGTAAAGAATCCATACTGCCATGACATGACACAGCTAGGTACTGTGACTGTCCTCTCTGTAACTGAGGATGAGGACACCAGGCAAGTCCCCAAACTGGTCCACCAGCAAATAAAAAAGCAAAATCTACAAATACAATATATAACTATGAAAAGAAAACTTAAACAGTGATGGTCAATAATTCTACCAATATCAACAAAACAAAGAAAGCTTAAAGAGTGATGGTCAATAATTCTACCAATATCAACAAAACAAAGAAAGCTTAAACAGTGATGGTCAATAATTCTACCAATATCAACAAAACAAAGAAAGCTTAAACAGTGATGGTCAATAATTCTACCAATATCAACAAAACAAAGAAAACTTAAACAGTGATGGTCAATAATTCTACCAATATCAACAAAACAAAGAAAGCTTAAACAGTGATGGTCAATAATTCTACCAATATCAACAAAACAAAGAAAACTTAAACAGTGATGGTCAATAATTCTACCAATATCAACAAAACAAAGAAAGCTTAAACAGTGATGGTCAATAATTCTACCAATATCAACAAAACAAAGAAAGCTTAAAGAGTGATGGTCAATAATTCTACCAATATCAACAAAACAAAGAAAGCTTAAGGAGTGATGGTCAATAATTCTACCAATATTAACAAAACAAAGAAAGCTTAAAGAGTGATGGTCAATAATTCTACCAATATCAACAAATACAAGAAAGCTTAAACAGTGATGGTCAATAATTCTACCAATATCAACAAAACAAAGAAAACTTAAACAGTGATGGTCAATAATTCCACCAATATCAACAAAACTAACAACAACTTCTCAACTACAATAATAGACCACAACATATACCAATGGAAAGCTAGATTCTAGCTTGGGACAGGCACAAAAAAGTGGCAGGGTTAAAATATTAATGATATTGATTGTGTAATATTGTACTTTCCGCTACACTTTTATCAAATTTATTTTGTGGTTGCGATCTATACTATTAGTTCCTATCACCACAAGCCAGTTGTCATCAAATTATTTGAGAAATTTGATTTGAATGTTCATATTGTACAATTCAAAAATCTTCTTGTTTTAACAAGCAATATCTGTAATTATTTAAGGTAGCACTATACAAAAAATGATATTTTTTCATCAAAATTTTTGTTAATCAATTTTTATTTTATTATAATATTCTTGATACATAAGTGAAAAAATAATTCAGATATGGTCAGAGCTCCAGATAAGCTGCGTATTTGCGTTTTTTACGCTATGAAAACGTATAAAAACGCATGTATTATCAGATCAGAGTGTACATTTACGCATACATATTGCTGTGTAAGCAAACTTTCCAAATTCGGAGCGTACTTGTACGCTGTTGATGATAATACATCGTGTACATAAACAATACATTTTTGACTTTGAGAAATTCCCCGTAATTACTTCTCTTTATACTTTTCGAAAGAGAAAATGTATACATCCGAGGGGTACCGAATGTTTGCCTTTCTAAGCATCGATGTCAAAAGAGATCTGATTGGATGTTTAGGATAAATCATCCAATCGCGGTCAATATTATAAATAAATGCGGTTTAGTTAAGAACTAAAACGAAAGTGAATTTGGGAACACGTTGTTCATTGAAAATGAGCAAGAACATGAATAAGCGCGCTACGGAAAATTATATACTTTTTTAAAAGTTCCTGGCAGTTTCATCTGTGTCTAGTGACAGTATAGTTAAAGGAATCATTGATGACATTATCAACACGGCTGTGAAAACTGCCGAAGTCGACGAGCAAAAAACAAAATATTTACAACATTTTATTAATAAACATGACACAATCGTGTCAAATTAAACAGAGATATACATTTCACTTGCATCCTGTGTTTATTGAATAACACTTGTGTCCAACATAATTTTAAAAGTGTAAGCAATGTTTTCTGAAGTAGAGAGTACAACAGTGCAAAGGAAATATGCAAATACGCATCATTTTCAAAAGTAGGGGGTAATTACCCTTTGGACTTGAAAATTATCTGGAGCTCTGTATGATGTACCATTAATGAGCATTACTTTTAATTAGTTTTGTAAACAAACACATGTACTTGAATCAGAGATGATAAAAACAAGTGGGTGGTCCTTAATTGTTTATCTATTGGATAATTTGATAGTTTTATGACCACTGATCAGTAATACTTGAGATAAGAGAACATTCCATTAAATGAAGGGGAAAGCAGCATGGATGTAGCTAACTTTTCATCAATACCAAAAGAATTAAATTAGTTATTTGCAATGGAATTTATTTCAAAATATCTAATGTATAATTTTCATTTAGTAAAATCCAACTAAAAGGGAAGAATACACATAATGAGCAAACTAAAGTTCCAGGTGATTCCTGTTATAATTAGGGGTTCACGTCTGGTCAGTGGAGGTGGAGTTTTGACCTTATCAGTAGGCAGTTAACCTCAAGTAAGGTCAAAGTGATGTAACTTCTCCCGCCAATTTCATGTGTTTGCTGCACAGGTTGTGCATTTTCCAGCTATATTTAGAGTTTGTGTGAAGAAATTCTATCTTTCTGGTCAAATCATTGTTGATTTATGATTCAAGGTCAATCCTGAAGTATTCCCATGGCACATTTGTGACTTTTATTCAAGAAAATGGGGTACAAAGAGGAAAATTACAATTTTTGGGATTTTTCCACTACAATTTTTGACATAAAATGTCGACTTTGAATGAAATTAGCTCCTGCATTGGTACCCCTAGAGGCTTGGTTTTGGTATATGTTGTTCTTAGACCTATTATCTGCAAAACTGTGTCTCAGATTTCTGATAGAATTAATAGAACAAATTCTACGCACAATTAAAGTTGGTGAAATCTTATGAAGTCAGGCTGTATACACATAATGGGGCTTTAAGAGAGATTGAAACATCACAGGAAAAATCTGAGACACGGTTTTGGAGGTCATGCTGTGTTGATTAAGAAATTGTAAAAAGTTTTACCATTTGAATAAACATGAAACAGCTAATTTTGGTCAAGTGTGCACATCAAGATTTTGCAACTAATTACATAATAATTAATTACCGTATTTTACGGACTATAGGTCGATGGGGACAATAGGTCGAATTGCAGCTTTTCGGCTAAATTTTTGGGGAAATACTAAGATAGGTCGAAGCATTCCATAGGTCGAGGATGCCGATGATAACTTGGGTAAGTATCGTCACATGGAACGTTTTTTTTTTTGTGTACATCGGTAAGCATTTGTCCTATAACGATGTTCTTCGGTAAGTATCTGTAAGTATTAGCTCAAGAATACTATTCTTATGTGTCATAAACGAAATAATTATGAAATTTAAATTGAATAAAATTTTGTTTTTAAACTTGTGTTTTGGTTGTGTGTTTTTTATGAGGAGTCTGGTTTGTAAAGCCAGACATCGATGACATTCAAATCAGGCCATCTGTGGGCGTCAACATAGATGGTAAACAGATGTTCATACCATAAAATAATCAAGCTGTCAAAACAATGTATCACCTTGTGCAGTTTTATTGACATACCTTTAAACTGTGTTTAATTAATAATAGGATACACACATTATGTGATCGTCTCGGTCCAATAAATTTTCAATCAGCTGATCAGGATAATTAAGTGCCGACCGATGTTCACCTGTGTTGATTATCTCATGGTGATTATTTTATTTGTTCCTAATTGACCAATTCAAGTGTAGAACATTCTAATTTAACGATAATTATTTTCTAGTATATTTAGTATAAAAAGCTTGTTCTCCACGTTTATTGTGAGATTTAATGCAATCGCCATTTTTCACTACAACGTCGTGCGCATGCTCGTGTTTGATTGAAAAGCTATTTATAGCTATATTTTGTGATAATAATTTTATATTGTAAAATGATCCACCCTGTGACTTTTTTTTTCAACAACATACATTTTTTATAGTATATATTTTAATATACAATACAATATTGAACTGATTTTCGCTAACAAATTGAATATTGATTTTTTTCGGATGTTGAACATTTTTTCCAAAAATTGCACCCCCTGTTAGTAGTATACTTTTATTGCTTTATTTAAAACAAAAACAACACCAAGAACATCGATGATTTCAATCTTATTCAGGAAAAAAACCTACAGCAAAATAAAGGTATACAGTAAAACCCCGCTTTATTGCCCCTCGATTCACCGCCAAACTCGCGTATCGCCAAGAATTTCTGCAGTCCCGTTTTCCGTATGTAGTAATAACCCCGTTAAAATGCCAAACTCGCATACCGCCATCCGCCACGGTAATTGAAGATCAAATGGTCAATTTACTGTTATTTAAACCTCGATCATAATGCCAATCAATAATGTCACACCTCGGTGATTTTAGGATGCCTGTCAATCAAGGTAAGTAAACAAGCAGTCAAGGCAAATAGATATCGCTGTGAAAACAGTTAATTGTTTTCTTTACAATAACATTTTACAACCCTGAACTGATTACTTTTCATTCTGAATAAAGCTTAATAAATTTGTTTGTGTGTTCTTTTCATTTGTGTTGAAAATGTCGACGCCTAAACGTAAAAGAAATTTGCTTAATTTTCGACAGAAAAGAGAAATTGTAGAAATTAAGAATCCATCGATATATTGGCAAATGATGTCCTCCAGTGACCTCGACTTTCTGAACATTAATGAAGAAATAAGTGCAAGCCTTCCTTATAATCCACGTGAACATGTGAATTATTTGATTGTGAATGCATGCGTAGAAACGACAGAAATGTTTATATGTGAATAGATTTTAACAACTTCCGGTTATAGAAATCAAATTTACTTCCAAACCATACACTGACGGTGACACGCTTCTAAGTGATGTATAAACATTTTTCAATTAAAGTATAACACCCATGCTTCTATAAACATATTTTATCACCTTTCTTTAAACAATTAATGATCAACTATCCATAAGTTAACTGTACATTTGCCCCGGGGACAGAATTAATCTTGTGACACGACAACGAGTGAGAAAAAAAACCCTTTATTGTTCTTTTTTTAGTTGTGATAAACAAAAAGTGAAAATAAAATGGAGAGTAAATATTTGTAAGACGTAAAAACGAATTTAATATATATTAAAGGAAATTGCTAGTATACGTGCTAACAACGTAATTTCAGTAGGTTTTTTTTCTTTTCAAATTCTATAAAAAAAATTCTGCTAAATTTACAAATGCCGAAATTTTCTACAACTGTCAAAATGAAACTTATATATTAGAATTTAAATTGTAAGTGATAATACTCATTTCCGGTAAACTTGTCAAAATCAAACCGTCCGTCATTCCAAATTTAAAATCAAACTGTTGACTTTCGGTTTTCTGTCCTTACTCAGATTATCGCCAAACTCGTTATAACGCCAAAATCTGGCTGGACAGATGGTGGCGGTTTAACGAGGTTATACTGTACTGTAAACAAAATCGTCATTTTTATCGAGAATTTTTTTTAGGGATTCCAGATTTTTTTAACTTCATCCTTGTATAGGTTGAAGCCAGCATGTTGAGAAAAAAAAATATCGACCTATCATCCGTAAAATACGGTATGTAATTGTTGCATAATCATAATATTATAATCAGTGGAAAGATATATCTTTCCTCTTTCAAATGGTACCTCATTTGTTAATTTTAATGCAATATTAAGAAAGTTACAGCTGTTTTCAGATGGAAGATTGGAGGAAAAAAATCTTTGTATAGTGCTACCTTAAGTCAATTTTGATCTTAACCACGTCAATAATTGACACGATTTGGAAAACCAGTGGGAGTATTGTACCCCTTCAAAAGAATTAATTTTTCCTCCCTATCTAACTCTACATAAATTTGCAGTGGCAGTCAAAAGTCCCTGACCTTGGTTGACCCATCCTTTTCCTCATTCATATATTATTGTTCTCGTCCTGAACATAGTTGAAAAACGTACTGCTCGATGGACATTAAGCAATAATGAATCAATAATATAATTGACACCTGATAAATATACTAAAGCTATGAAATTGCAATTGCTCTGATTGGTTGTTTATCAAGAATGAGTGCAGAACGTAAATGTTTTATGAACGTAATCTTTGTCAAGAAATATGTATGGAAGTGTGAGAAATGGGTACGATTAAGAACTGTACTCCAAGATTACCCTACCATACCTTTAGAACAAAGAGACTCAAACTGCTTTAGCTGTTGTCGACTCTTTTTCTGAGTAGATTTGATATCATTTACGATGGTGAACTCAGGACTAGTATCTACTGGTGGCATGTAATCTTTTGAATCACTGAAATGATCAAATCAGTATCACTCAATTATTAAAATTAAGTTTATAACATTTGACATAAAAGATTTTGACCTATACAACTAGTTTAACCCTGCCACTATTGAAGTGCCTGTACCAAACCAGGAAAGTAGTCATTCATGTATGATATATGTGTGTGATATCAATTTTGCAACTGGATATTGGACCTGTTCAGACAAAGTAGTATTTTTTGTTTTTTACATGTAAATTTAACTGTTGTTATAATTCATGTCCAATCCCAACTGCTAATATATCAAAAATTGGGTTAGAGTGTTTAACGCCACTTTCAACATCTCAGTTATTTCGTGGTGGTCAGTTTTATTGGTGGAGGAAAGCAGATTACCCGGAAAAAAACACCGACCTGCCGCAAGTCACTGACAAACTTGATCACATAATGTTGTATCAAATACACCTTTCCATGAGTGGGATTTGAACTCACAACTTTAGTGGTGATAGGCACAGGTAGTTGTTAATCCAACTACCATACGATCACGACCACCACCAAATCAAAAATTGGATGTCATAAAACAAACATACCTTTCACTCAATGGATCCCACTCCGGTACCCGTGGACAGAACTGTGGAAACTGTACATTATTATATCTGTCCATTTGTTTATGATGTTCCAGGTTCTTGTAAAACGTGTTGGCATAATGTCCTCCAGTGTACATCTGTTTAGCTGCAAAGATATTAAAAGTTTAATGACAAAAAATATATGATTTACAAAATTAAGGAAATATATAAAATGATTTGTGTGAGTGAAGTCCACATTAATCTGTTACTGTAAAAGCATTACAGATGTTACCACCTCCAGTAAAGCCTCTCTCACCAAGGGAAATCCCCCTTATAAGGCCTCTCTCACCAAGGGAAATCCCTCTTATAAGGCCTCTCTCACCAAGGGAAATCCCTCTTATAAGGCCTCTCTCATGAAGGGCAACCCCTCTTATAAAGCCTCTCTCATCAAGGGCAACCCCTCTTATAAGGCCTCTCTCATCAAGGGCAACCCCTCTTATAAGGCCTCTCTCATCAAGGGCAACCCCTCTTATAAGGCCTCTCTCATCAAGGGAAATCCCTCTTATAAGGCCTCTCTCACCAAGGGAAATCCCTCTTATAAGGCCTCTCTCATCAAGGGCAACCCCTCTTATAAGGCCTCTCTAGATCTCATCAAGGGAAATCCCTCTTATAAGGCCTCTGTCATCAAGGGCAACCTCTCTTATAAGGCCTATCTCATCAAGGGAAATCCCTCTTATAAGGCCTCTGTCATCAAGGGCAACCCCTCTTATAAGGCCTCTCTCATCAAGGGAAATCCCTCTTATAAGGCCTGTCATCAAGGGCAACCCCTCTTATAAGGCCTCTCTCATCAAGGGAAATCCCTCTTATAAGGCCTCTCTCACCAAGGGCAGCCCCTCTTATAAGGCCTCTCTCATCAAGGGAAATCCCTCTTATCAAGTCAGATTCCAGATGCACTGAGAAAGTTAAAACCTTTCTTATAAGGCTACTTTTCATCACAGAAGGGGTGATCCTATAAGAGGGAGACTACTGTACATAATATAATGAGAATATACACACTCTGTCAGAATTTAGCATTTTTGACAACATGACTCTACAAATTTCATGTTACAATCAGTCCATGAGATAAATAGGCAAGTTTTCTGTATATGATAAAGACATGTATCAGACATGTCTTAGTCTGAAAATTCTATGTGTATTTTCTTTAAATATTTATTTCCTCAAAATCGTTAGCCTTAATTTTTTTTCAACTGATATGAGAAATATTACACAAACATACCATCATAGTTGGATTTACAACTACCTATGCAATCAGTGCCTATCACCACTGATGTTGTGAGCTTGAATCTCGATCAGGGTGAGGTGTAGAACATTATGTGATAAAGTTTGTCAGTGACTTGACAGGCACATGGTTTTCTCCGGGTCTTCCGGTTTCCTCCAGCAATAAAACCGACCCCCACGATATAATTGAAATATTGTTGAAAGTGGCACTAAACATCATCAAACAAACAATCAAACAAATAAACATACAATCATTTGTAGCTTTAAGATCTTCTAATTCTTCGTCGTTCATAAAATCACCAAATATTACTTCATCATCGGAAGATTCTGACAATATCTCAGCATCAGGGTCCTTCTCATCAGAAGTCAGGTCAACCACACCCTCGTAAATCTTATTGATGTTTTGAAGTAACTTCTCCGCCCTGAAATCAATTGTAACTTTAAAATTAAATTCTAAATCAGTATAATTAAAAAGTAGGACAACAAGAAGTGATGTTAGCCTTTCAAAATGCAGCATTTAGTTTCCTAGGTATTATGGAAAAAAGGACCTTTACAGTTTTTGGTATATTTTATCAATGTTTTTCAGTTTAAATCAGTGCCTATTACCACTAATGTGAGTTCGAATCACGTTCAATCGAGGTGTACTTGATACAACATTATGTGACAAAATTTGTCAGTGACATGAGGCAGGTCTATGATTTTCTGCAGTTTCCTCCAACTAAACTGACCGCCACGATATAACTGAAATATTGTTGAAAGTGGCATTAAACACCACAAACAAACCAACCATCCAACCAACCTGTACTAGCCTTAACAATCATTTAAATCAGAATCTTAAAGTATAATTAAAAGTTAAGACTTCAAGAAGTAGTGTTAGCCTTTCTAATTTCAAAATGTAGCATTTTTTTCTATGTATTATGGGAAAGGGGATATCATATTTTAACAATGTTTTTCAGTCTACTTGGGAAAAATAATATTAGCAACTTGATTTGCTTAAAGGGAACATAGGTTATTGAACAGATCCAAATGCAGGGTGTACATATAGTCTTCGCGCTAACCCACTTGCCCGAAGCTCGAAACAAGTAAATCTGGTTTCGGACAAGTGAAAATTATGAAAGAATTAAAAAAAATAAATAGAAAATTTACCTAAATTTGGCTTTCAGGCAAGTAGGTGAACAAAATTAAGGTAAAGACTGTAACATATGGACAGACATGGGTAAACCTAATGCCCCCCCTCCCGCCAAGTGGTGTGGGCATATACAAAATGGACATCTTACTTCCTTGCAGCTGTTCTTCTTCTATGTTTGCCATCTGTATTTGTTTTTGTTTCCTCGTTACTCTTTTTCTCGGCTCTGGCAGCTTCATACTCTTTATCTAACTCTTCTGTCTTAACCCTCCTCACGTGCATCAGGCTGTGTTCATGTTCCCACATCACCATGATATACTTCTTACACATGTCACAATAATATTTCTCATTCTGAAGGTAAAAAAAAAGATTTTGGCTTTTCATTTTAATTTCTCATTCTGAGCAAAAAAAAAAAGAGAAAGATTTCGTCTGTTCATTTTAGATTCATGCTAAAGGCATTAATACTCTACAGATTAAACCTTATAGACAGACTATTTATTAACGTAGTCCACAGCTTTAAATCTGTGTATAATTTCTGTGTATGTTAGGTATTCACCATTTTTGTACCCATTAATGTACTAAACATTATCTCATTGTTTTAAAATTATCATATTTGCCACTAGTGGAGCAGGAACTGCCTATCCTTCAAAAGCACCCGAGTTCACTCCTGGTTTTAAGTGGTTCGTGTTACTTGATCTTTAGTTTTATGTGTATGTTTTGTAGATCATTGTTTGTCCTATTTCTTTTTGCCATTGTGTTGTCTGTTCTTCTTCGATTTATGGATTCTAATTACCCTTTGGTGCACCGATCATCGGAAACATCAACTAATCAGTCGGACGTCATCATACGATCCGATGATCGATTCTTATACCTTGTGGTCGATTCTGATTCCTAGTGTCTAAATATATCTGATTAACTTTATTCTTTGGGGTTTTTTTTGGTCCTCATACTGACAAACCTTTTGCAGTTTTATCCCAGCTGTTTTTTTCCTCATGAATACTGACAAGCATCTTGCAGTTTTGTCCCAGCGTACTTTTGACACTCAGTCAATACACATATTTCGACTAGTCTATTATTTATCTACTGCCCGGAATAGTCCATTTTATATCAGGTGTTACACATATGGAAACCAATGTTTCGTTTTATTCTAAGTTAATGTTTACAAATGGAAAAATTGTAGTTTGTAAATATACCATACAATTTTATTCAAACCTTTACTTTTGTCAAGCACATATTTGGACTAGTCTATTATTTATCTACTGCCCGGGATAGTCCATTTGATGTCAGGTGTTACACATATGGAAAACGATCTTTTGTTTTGTTTTAAGTTTAAAGTTTACAAATAGAAAAATTATAGTTTGTAAAGATATGATACAATTTTATTAAAATCTTTACTTTTGTCCAGCATACTCATGAAATAAAGACTATCATAGTCAGTAAATATAAATACATTTAGTAGGTCATTGTTGGTATAACGATCATCGATCTTGAAAATGTGACCGATTCCCATCACTACCTTTGGTATCTTCAAACTATTCTTGCTTAATCTGACAAACTTTGTGACAAAGAAGTACATGTAAAAGGGTCTCTTTAAAAAAATGTTCCCCCCTGAATTAACAGTTGAAGTACGATGATAAAAAAAAAACTGTTTTTTTTCTCAACAAATCTACTATTATAGTGTTTAAAATTTATAACTTGTTGACATGTTTACATGTAGATTTGATTGCTAATAAATGTGGGGAGTGTGTGACTTCTAACTTTATTGAGAAAGACTATAGTATAATGTTTGTTTTTTTCCGTTGTATTCTGGCTCCATCATGTTGACTCAGCTCCCAACAATATACAATACTGACAAAAATTTGCTGACAAAAGTGACATTAAATCAATGGTTATTTATGAGAGTTGAAATTTTCCTCATATGCGGAAAGCACTTGCATGACCACATCATTTCCCTAAGAGGATAGGTTTGGGCCCATACAACTATTTTAATCCCACCACTTTTGATCAAAGTGGCAGTACCAAGCCAAGAAAGTGAGTCGTCATATATTTGTGTATCAATTTTGCATCTGTTTCTACGATGTTTCTATTGGATTTTAGAACTGTTCTGACAGTGTGGTATTTTAGAATTGTTCTGACAGTGTGGTATTTTAGAACTGTTCTGACAGTGTGGTATTTTAGAACTGTTCTGACAGTGTGGTATTTTAGAACTGTTCTGACAGTGTGGTATTTTTAGAACTGTTCTGACAGTGTGGTATTTTAGAACTGTTCTGACAGTGTGGTATTTCAGAACTGTTCTGACAGTGTGGTATTTTAGAACTGTTCTGACAGTGTGGTATTTTAGAACTGTTCTGACAGTGTGGTATTTTAGAACTGTTCTGACAGTGTGGTATTTTAGAACTGTTCTGACAGTGTGGTATTTCAGAACTGTTCTGACAGTGTGGTATTTTAGAAGTGTTCTGACAGTGTGGTATTTTAGAAGTGTTCTGACAGTGTGGTATTTTAGAAGTGTTCTGACAGTGTGGTATTTTAGAAGTGTTCTGACAGTGTGGTATTTTAGAAGTGTTCTGACAGTGTGGTATTTCAGAACTGTTCTGACAGTGTGGTATTTTAGAAGTGTTCTGACAGTGTGGTATTTTAGAACTGTTCTGACAGTGTGGTATTTTAGAAGTGTTCTGACAGTGTGGTATTTTAGAAGTGTTCTGACAGTGTGGTATTTTAGAACTGTTCTGACAGTGTGGTATTTTAGAAGTGTTCTGACAGTGTGGTATTTCAGAAGTGTTCTGACAGTGTGGTATTTTTTGTTTTTCATTTTATTAGTTAAATCTAATCTCTCTACCACAATCTTACCTCTCGACCACACCATTTGACGTGCTTTCTGTAATAATGCATAAATTTGAGTTCCTTCCGACACTTAGGACAGAAAAGTTTACCGATTCTCTTTAAGATAGCAGCTAATGATTTTTCATCTGTTAAACCTTCTGGGCACTTTTTATCCCACTGAAAAATATGAAAATCTTAAAATTACTAAAATATACAAACAGGAATAGTTAATTTAAGGGTAGGGGTGTAACGATACACTTTTCCACAAGCGATACGTATCGCGATATTTGATATGTATTACGATATGTATCACGATATGTTTTTATAGGAAACTAACTATTCCTTGAAGTCCATGCTGGTCGACATGGGTGCTGCCATGTTTTTTTTAATACGAGGTCGCTTACGTACTAGCGGAAATTATAAATATTTGATATTTGATTAATTAATTTTAAAAGCGTAAATTAATCGATTCACTTTTCTCAAAATATCAATCAAATGATCACCAAAAGAAGAAAACGGAAGTTCAACACTACTTATTTTCAAAAAATGAGCATCATATCTTGTATCGTAAGCGGCCTCCACGTATCGTGAACCGAACCATCCCCAAAATAATTGTGATTTCGGTACATACGGTGAATCGTTTCCCCCTTATCTAAGGGAGTTCTTTTTGGCAATTTTATTAATAATTATCGACTTTAAATAAAACCTTGAATTGAATTGAAGAATTTAACATGTTGAATATTTTTACATGGTACAGCATTTTGTATCTAGCATTGCATAGCTGATGATAACTACTCTTGCATTTCGAATACCGAAAATAAATCAGTGTAACCAAACGATGCAGTAATACACAAATGCTTCTTGGAGCAAGAGTGAATTATTTCTAATATTGGGAATAAAGAGTAGCTATACTATTCATTACATAGATTTGACATTTTAGTTTGTGCTAATCAGACGTTTAAAAAATAGAACTAATTTTTCATTTCCCGATGCTCAATGATATTTTTGAATTGCGACGACGATTTGTATATTGACATCATGCAGTGAAATAAACATTTTAATTTCACTCTATGAAATACAGTCTTGTCTTTCAATTGAAAATTTCAGTATTTTTTCACAGATACTATATCTATGTAATATATAGCAGTATACTGATCATGAATACATCGTTTAAATACAAGCCAAACCCTATAAAGTTAAACACGTATCAGAGCATTATGGACTGTCATTAGATGCTGCTTTAAACTTTAACAGGTAATAAAGAGCAGTATCTTGATCATGAATACATTGTTTTAAACTTTAAATACAAGCCAAACCCTATAAACACATACCAGAGCATTATGGACTGTCATTAGATGCTGTTTCAAACAAGATGCACTCTTGAATTTAGCTTCACATCTTAAACATGGATGATTCTCTGTATCCATGGTAACCTTGAAATGGAAAACAAATATATGGTAATGATTTATCACATTGATTTATTTAGGATGTACATGTATTACACAAAAACATAAACAAATACAGTCAAACCTGTATTAAAAGTTCCCCTTTGGAACTAAGAAAAGATGGTCTTCTAAGACAGTTGACCTCTTATTTAAAATACGTTCAATTCATATGAAATTTTCTATGATGGCACAAGAAAAAGGAGACCTTTAAATACAGGTGACTACATGGGCAGACTGACTGTACTTTTCAATATGGGAGGCTCTTTGTTAGGGACCATTTTGTCCTAAACCCTAGCACCATCATGGCAGTGATGGTTTGGTAGCTATATACATGTAGTTGGATTTACATCTACCCATATATATATAGATAATATAGATATAATCGGTGTCCATCACCACTGAAGTTCAGAGTTAGATTCCTGCCGCTGGTGAGGTTACGGAGGTGTGCTCGATGCAACATTTGATAATAAAGTTTGTTAGCGACTTGTGAGACAGGTTGGTATTTTTCTCTGGATTATCCTGTTTTCCTCCACCAAAATATAAAACTGACCACCGCAATACCACTGGAATATGTACATTTTATTGTTTAGTTGGATTGGCATAAAAAATTCATCTATAAAAATGATTTATCAGCAAAAACCCTGTCAATTTTGAGCCCTGCAAACATGAAAATTTTGAATGAAAAATTACATTGTATATTTTTTTTGGTACATGATTTACAGATGAAACACAAATTCTTTCAAGAAAATAATATCTACTTTTGGAATTTTTTGGAAAGGAAAGGTATGGTGCTGTGTCACAATAAAATTTACTAGGGAAAACACTATAACTATTATATTTTTTTCATTTTCACCTTGTTTGTTTCCTGCTCTTTGCCACCAATATCCTCTTTCTTTTTTCTTGTCTTCTTGTTACTTTGCTTTTTCGGTTGTACATAATCACTCAGATTAACATTACTCCTACCTCGACGGGATCTTACATTTCTTGTTTCGTCATTGAAAGAATTATTTAAACTTTGTTGACTTTCGCTATCATCTACGTCCCTGTAAGAGTTTTCTAAATCTAAACTTTTTGGAATATCTGTACAAGAAGGCACTACATCCTTCTCTAAAGTGACTTCATCTTCAATGGTATTTTCAACATTGATTTTTTTACTACTTCTCTTCGACTTTCTATTCGTTGAAATGTTACGTTTACTATTTCTATTTGTTGTTCTTGCAACACTTTTAACATTTTCTACAACGTCTTGATCAGAATCTAAAATTTCAATTTCACCATAACTTTCCAATTCATCATTCTTATCATACAGACTTACTTCCCTTTGTTCATCTTTCTTTTTCTGTCTTTTATTTGATCCATCAATCCCATATTCATCCTCATTTTCCTCAATTATTTTTCTTTTTGCTCCGTTAATTTGTGGAATTGGTAAAATTTCAGAGAGACGTTTTTTCGTAGATTTCTGTCCCGAATTTGGACTTCTTTTAATCAAACAATTTGATTTCTTTTGAGTAGAACCTGGGTCTTTATCATCAGATTTTCTACAAGACTGACTAGACTTGGAAACAAGTCCCGAATTTTTTCCACCGATATCTTCTGACCCTATTTTCTTCACAGAATGTTTACCACCAGACACATTTAATGTCGGTTTTGACTTAATTCGTTTCTTTTGTACTTTTTCAGTAGATACACTTACATGTATGCTAAAATCAGTCCCAATGTCATCCCAAGATTTCAGAAAATTGTCATTTAAGCTTTCGTTTTGACTGTTTATTACTTCATCTGAATATTTTTCTTTAAAAGAGTACAAAGTTTTTCTTTTTTTGTCAGAACCTGAATAATTTTCACTCCTATCTAGGTCTCCTTGCGACTGATTGGTCGATACATTTTTCTTATTTGAATATGTAATCGTGTCTTTAGATATCGTTATAATATCAACGTCTGAAGTAGAATCTTCCGTTAATTCATTTCGCACTTCGTCCTGAAAATCCATGAATTTTTGGGGAGTTTTTCTGACCCTTTGAAGATGAGATCTTTTTCCAGAACTTTTAATATTTTCTGATTTCAGACTTTCATCAAGCCTTGGTGTACTGTTGTTTTCATTTGTCTCCAGATTGGTATCTTTATCTATACTGTTATTACAAACAGATTCTATTGCCTCCAAAATATGTACATTTGTCAAGGATTTATTTTTGTAATTTGTTTTGGTTTTCTTCGTGTCTATATGTTTATCAGACTCAACAACAGGACTACATTTTGAAGTTTTTACTTTCTTGGTTTTGTTTATTTCTGCACTACAATCCTTTAATTGTTTCTTTAATTGTTTCCTTTTGCCAGAACCTGTATTCATATTTTTATTTTTACGAGAGTTCAATTTTGAGACTGTACTGTCTGTCAAGCCATGAACATGAACTGGCGTATTTTTCCAAGGACTTTTCCAATAGTACTCCTCTATAGACAAATTATTTTCTGATGACATACTGGTATCCCCTGACAAGGAATCTTTCTTTTTGTCTCCACATTCAGTCCTCTTGTCTTCATCGGTAGATCCATCACTTGAGGTAAGGTGTAATGATCTAATAAATGAATCTTTGTCCATTTGAGACAGATTTTCTTCCTCACGTTGTATAGGACTATCTGTCAGGTTCTGTGATTTAGTCTTCGAAACAACCATTTTATTTGTAGCTGACTTTGGAGTTGATGTCTTCGGAATAAAATTCATTGTTTTTCTTTTCTTATCCATTTTAAATTAAAATTATCTGGAAAAAAACCCAATTCAGTCTAGGTAAAGGTGCAAAATAAAAATCTTCCTGAATAACATAAAAAAACTCAATATACATGTATATAGGCACAGTTTACACCTTTTAACTAGTAGGTACATGTATTTGTCATGTTCTAAGATGAGGTCATTAAAGATAGGATTATTAAAATAATGACCACACACGGCTGAATCACAATCAGGTTGGAATTCACTACTAGCTACATTCAAAAACAGATTTATTTTACATCTTCATAGATACAAGACTGGGTGTGGTCTCATTTAAAAGTTTATACTCTAAGCTTTCTAAAACACTATCACATTACAAGACTGAGTGTGGTCTCATTTAAAACTTTATACTCTAAGCTTTCTAAAACACTATCACATTACAAGACCGAGTGTGGTCTCATTTAAAAGTTTATACTCTAAGCTTTCTAAAACACTATCACATTACAAGACCGAGTGTGGTCTCATTTAAAAGTTTATACTTTAAGCTTTCTAAAACACTCACATTACAAGACTGAGTGTGGTCTCATTTAAAATTTTATACTCTAAGCTTTCTAAAACACTCATATTACAAGACTGAGTGTGGTCTCATTTAAAAGTTTATACTCTAAGCTTTCTAAAACACTATCACATTACAAGACTGAGTGTGGTCTCATTTAAAAGTTTAAACTCTAAGCTTTCTAAAACACTATCACATTACAAGACTGAGTGTGGTCTCATTTAAAAGTTTATACTCTAAGCTTTCTAAAACACTATCACATTACAAGACTGAGTGTGGTCTCATTTAAAAGTTTATACTTTAAGCTTTCTAAAACACTATCACATTACAAGACTGAGTGTGGTCTCATTTAAAAGTTTATACTCTAAGCTTTCTAAAACACTATCACATTACAAGACTGAGTGTGGTCTCATTTAAACATTTATACTCTAAGCTTTCTAAAACACTATCACATTACAAGACTGAGTGTGGTCTCATTTAAAAGTTTATACTCTAAGCTTTCTAAAACACTATCACATTACAAGACTGAGTGTGGTCTCATTTAAAAGTTTATCTTCTAAGTTTTCTAAAACACTATCACATTACAAGACTGAGTGTGGTCTCATTTAAAAGTTTATACTCGAAGCTTTCTAAAACACTATCACATTACAAGACTGAGTGTGGTCTCATTTAAAAGTTTATACTCTAAGCTTTCTAAAACACTATCACATTACAAGACTGAGTGTGGTCTCATTTAAAAGTTTGTACTCTAAGCTTTCTAAAACACTATCACATTACAAGACTGAGTGTGGTCTCATTTAAAAGTTTATACTTAAGCTTTCTAAAACACTATCACATTACAAGACTGAGTGTGGTCTCATTTAAAAGTTTATACTCTAAGCTTTCTAAAACACTATCACATTACACAATTGCTCTGATTTTGTCATCGAAAATGTGGCTTCAAAGTGCAAAATATATCATGTTTTTAGGGTGTGATTTGCGTCAAATCTAAAACAATCATGATTTTGCTTAGCTTATTAACAACAGAAAGTGTGATCACAAGCTTTAAATAATTTGCTATGGGGTGGTTTACTTTCTGCACTTCAAGCCATACTTTACAGGTTGAAATTTTACTGACAATTGACAGAGTTATCGCTGAATTAGTCTCGCCACCCATGTGTGATATTTTCTTTTTTTAAGGGGTGTTAGTTATATCTGTATGATTAGAAATACAGAGTAGTTAATTGAGTTACTAACTAAGTAAATTTTATCATTTAAGAGATTTATAAACCAGAAAAATCTTATTAACATCTTCTACTGAACTGTATTTTATCCAAAAAATTACTATGAAAAGTGCTTATTTTATGTAGTCGGTAGCCCCTATTTTTGTAAAGCTTCATAAGCTTTATTCAGTCATGAAATTTAACACATCTTCTTCTATATATTGTATGTCCAAAAAAGAGTTACTGCCGAAAAAATTGTGGAAACCAGACATTTATTAAAATTTTGGAGCAGAATTTTCTGTTTTAGTATCAATGTAGAGTCTGTAGCCCTCAATTTTCACAACATGAATATCTAATATAAGAAGTTGTATTTCTGCTTTGTCTTAATATAATTATTTCTTTAACAAAGTTAACATGAAATAACAAATTTAGAACCATAATATCAATTTTTTAAAGAACTAAGTAATTAATAGTTGATATCTGACTAAACTTTCTTTGCTGATTTAAAATTTATTTATTCAGAAAATGGTTAAATATCATTTTTATGGTAGCACTTCAACAAGTGTATTTGTGTGTTAATTCAAATTCAGTTTAAAATACATAAATTACTTATTTGTTTGATAAAAACTCCAGAAAGAAGTCTTTTGGGTAGGGCTACAGACTCTACCATTAATTTAGAATTCATGAAGATTTTGCATTTATGTACATACATATATAATGGAAACAAGAAGAAATAGAAATCAACTGATGTTTCAAATGAAGAGGAAGAGCCAAAAAATGAAAAATTGACAAAAAAATCTGCAAAAAATGAGAAGATACAGATCAAATGCAAGATCTGATGCAGCAAGGCTGGAGAAAATGGGAAAGAAGAATGGAGAGTGCAAGAAGGCTAAGAGAGATCTTCAGAGACAAGCCATTCAAAGTGGAAACACAAAACTAGAAAAAAAAGATCAAGATGCAAAGAAACACTTAGATGAAAAGATACAGAGAAAGAAAGAAAACAAAGAACAGAAAAACTAAGACTTAAATGAAGAAAATGACCAACTTGATGATTCACTACTTAAAGATAAACAAGAAAAACAAAGAATTGTGACAAGAAAATGGATGATGAAAATAAAGTTACAGACAAATTACATCTCCTGAAGATTCACCATATACTGCCAAGCTAAAAAGGTAAAAGAGATTTTGCCCAAAACACCTGTAAAAAAGTTGCAGTGATTGAGAAACTTATTGATTCTCCTTCTACATATGTACCTCTGGTATTCTAGAGAAAAGAGGAGGCAGTGATTGAGAAACTTATTGATTCTCCTTCTACATATGTACCTCTGGTATTCTAGAGAAAAGAGGAGGCAGTGATTGAGAAACTTATTGATTCTCCTTCTACATATGTACCTCTGGTATTCTAGAGAAAAGAGGAGGCAGTGATTGAGAAACTTATTGATTCTCCTTCTACCTCTGGTATTCTAGAGAAAAGAGGAGTAACAGTAGGTAAAGATGTAGATGTAAAGAAAAAGTTAGAAATAGCAGATAGCTATGTGAAAACAGTAAAAAAGAATATCTCTATCTCAGACCTAAAGCTAAAAGGAACCCAGACAATCGATGAGAAAGTAAAGTATACTACCATTGTACAGCACTCATGTAAATTAGTAGAAAATATAATATCAGACTCATTCTAGATATTTGGAAACACCACAAAAGAGGAAAGCAGTGGTCAACCTTAGAGGAGATTAAGAAAAGACAGAGAAGAGAAGACAGAGAAGAGAAGACAGAGTATCAGATGATGTAAGGAGAAGAAACATCAACTTCTATTTGTCACCAGATCTAAGTAGGAAGTACTAAATAAGAATGAAGTTCTGAAGATAAAAGAAAGCACAAAAGTTGAATTGGTACAGAAACATATCATGTCTGTAACTGTAGTTGAAGCATATAGCAGATACAAAGTAAAGTTTCCAAATGATAAAATTGGCTTGATTCTGTTCAGAAAACCTCAAGTTAAACAATGCAAGATTCTGAAGCTAACAGGAGGTCAGGTCTATGTCAAAAAGTTTGTAATGCAGCTCTGAAGGCTGAAGATCTGCAAAAATTGTCTGAACAGATTTAAATTAGAGAAGTAAAGACAGACAAAACATGAATATCTGAATTAACCTTATGTGGAAAAAAACCAGAAGATTCACAATTTCACAAGAATAGTTGCCTAGAGTGCAAATGTAACAGTTGTGGAACAGATATTTTAGATACACATTATACAAATCTAATTGAAAAAAGCAAAGAAGAAAACAAAAGCATAGAATATCACAATGTAGCTATAATAGTTATTTGATATAGAAACTCTTTTGATAAGCTAAAGTTAAAGTTATTTTGGTAGAGTCTGTAGGCCTTTGACAATGCTTATAAATATCTTTTGGCCAAGATAACATTTCCTCCCATATTACTATACTTTAGATATAAGTCAATCATGTTACAATTCTAATCTTTTATTTTGTGTTGGTAATTACTGCTCTTTTGGTTTTTGTAATACGCTTAGTCCAAATTTAGTACGCCGCTTGCAAATGTGTCCACTTACTTGTTGTATAAGAATGTATATATTTTTTCTATTCTACTAGAACTTTAGTACTTTAGCAACTATAAATATACATAAAAGTTAAATGGTCAGTTTAGGTATTACTACCTACTTTATAATAATAACAACAAACAGATGAATTTGGTAGAGTCTGTAGGTCTTTGAACACCACTTTTTTATTAAGTAGAATTTTTTATTCATGATAAGATATCAAAAAAAATGTGTGTTACATACTATGGTAGCATGTACAATGTCTCTTTTAAGAATGAAATATTCATTTACTTGTGGGGTTTTTCTGAACTAGCTTATTTGAAAATTTTAAAATAAAATACATTGCTTTCAGTTGCTATTCAAATGCCAATTTTTTTTCCAAAAATGCCACATACTTATCTTTTTTTTTTAATTTTCTTGAAAGTTTTGATGTTTTTCTAGTTAACCTATATGATTTTGTTGTTTAAAAATAAGTTTATTGAAAGTTAGCTCTGTGATTGTGTTTTACGTAGAGTCCTTAGGTACAATGTAGGTCTACTTGCAGTTATATAAATGAACATTTCTCAAAAGTGCCTGCATGAATTTTTATAAAGTTTTCAGATATTACGCCAGAAATGTAGTGCTTGAAAATGAGGTAACTCTTGAAAGTCTAGCATAAAGTTGATTTTTGACCTAATGTGACACAAAATAGTCCCACCTGATTGTGATTCAGCCGACAGTGTCAAGAGTAATGCTAAGTTCTAACTTCTGTATAGCAGGTCTGAATATTGCTAATTCTGGGTTTGACTTTTTTCAAACCAACTGTACATTGCCATTGGCCAAATAAGTAAGCGTGTGATTGTTGTTTAACGCCAAATAAGTAAGCGTGTGATTGTTGTTTAACGCCAAATAAGCAATTTTTCAGCTACGTGTTTTACATATCATTTGATGAGATGATGATGAAGTCTGCTTTGTACTAGACCAACACACTAAGTTGGATTTTTATAGTGCTGGTTCACTGAAACAACACTCAACATTCTGCTCAGGCAAATTTTCTTCTTTCTGAGCCAAAGTCTTTGCTATTAATCCTGAATACTCCATGCAGAAGCAGCAAATACCAATTTAATAGTATTTGGTTTTACCTAACCGGGGCTCGAACCCATGATGATCTCAGTGTGTGAAACTAAATATTGCGATATCATAGACCAATCTCTATTTTACATAGACCTCACTGTACATTATATACAAAATTTAGAAAATTTGACACAGACTAACTTGATTTTACATAGACATTGTATATACGTGTAGGTCTACCGCTAATTTCGCACACTGTGATCTGCGGAACTTGTGGCAAGCATGGTAACAATTACACCACTGGCCAAATGCTACCCTTCTACCTGCTCACTACTGATTTATTGTTTGTAAACTTCTTTCAATCTTGGTTGGTTAATGGTGTTTAACGCCACTTTCAACAATATTTCACAGTCAATCTCATTTATTTTGCACAAACGATGTACCAACATTGTATAGACATTCAGACGGAATAAGATATATTTGACGGACTAATGATATACAAAATAAAATAAGCATATATAGAGGAATTTCGCGGAACAGCATTTACCAGTAATCTTGATGGATGTTTTCCATAATCGAAGATGAAAAAAGGTAAAATATTAAAATTTCACATTTCACCGTTTAAAATCAACGTTTTTAACAAATGATTAAAGGTTACTATGAATTGATTTATCATACATTTATCCTTTCATTCAAATATCTGAATATTAGTATCATAGAAAGAATGCAAAACAATATTGCCTGCTTACTTTCTCAAAAAAGACAACACAATATCTGATGTCGCTGGATTTATAGATTCATACGTTACCGGTTCATTATCAACCATTTAAATTATATTTATCATGCAAATTCGGTGTTTACTGTGTTTAATTATTTACTTCAATACAATATACCATATTTAGGGTTGTATAATGCCCTCTTGGCCTTGAAAATCTCCAGAAAAAAACTAGTTCGTGTCTATAATGCGCATGGACTTTTAAAAAAATCGCCGTCGGAAGTGTAAGAATTAAATATCAATCGTATATATTTTTCAGTCCTCTGAGCATGTTTCATTTGCTGGGAGAATTTAAGAACCATTTATCTCTTTTCATCTTCAATAAAGTTGCAAAATATTAAATGTGTTGGGTTTTATTGGCGGACATGTGATTTCCCGGTCTGGGAAAGAGTGAAACACATTGTTCCTGTTTATAATGCGCACCCCTCCTACAAATTAAAGAATCTGGGCAAAATCCTGCACATTATACAACCCTAAATACGGTAGTTTTTGGGTATAGACATTTCGTTTACAGAAAAAAAGATAGATCAGTATTTCTCTGATGAAGATGCTTATTTTTTCTCCCCCTATTAAGAAAAATTCCTACGTTACTCGGGTTTGTACAAAAATATATTATACAAAAGAATAAAATCCTTTGTGCTCTGTTCACACATTAAGGACATTTTAATTTATTGGTAATATATCAATAGCGGTTTTCCTGGGTTCACAGAATAATAAAGATTTTTGGCAGAAAATTTCTTCGTGACCGATTCCAACGTTGCCGGATTTTATTACGGGCAATTTAAATGGAGTTTCTTTCGATGTTCACCTCCATGTGACGTCAGTAACGGTATTATCCTGACGTAGAATGGTTGGCACGTGGAGATAATCCTCTTTTATCGATTATCCAGCAGTTTGCAGAATCATAAGGTACACTGTAAGCATTATTGTAGAAATTGTTTTAGGAACCAGATTGCATCATTCGTATAATTAAAATTTAATCAAAATATGTGCAATGATGTCATTTTTAAAATATAAATTTGTTGTGGCGTTTGATGCGGTGTAATATGAAATAATGCCTGTTATATATAATCCAAATTACGCCTATTACGGTAATGTAAGAATCGATTCCAACGTTACTGTAGTGGAACATTTATTTTTCAATAAATAATGATTGATTGGTGTTTAATGCCAACTTTAGCAATATTTCAGCTATATCGTGGCGTGACCAAATTTATAATATAACGTTAACATACTTCTTTATAAAACAGTCAGATTATATATACAAATAATCAATAAATAATGAACAAAATTGCATATACAACTGTACATGTACCCATTGATGAAAATAGGAAATGATAATAATAACTCGGCTATATTTAGACCTTTAATTAAGCTCTGATGCATGACGAATACACACACTTGAACTCATAAAAACACAAACAAATTATCCTACATGTACATATAATCCTAAATTTCGTAAAATTTTATTTTCAGTTGAAATATGCCATTGTCAAGAGCAGAAATACAGAGAAGCTACAGAGAGAGAAAAAAGGCAAAGGAGGGAGAAGTATACCTGGCAAGAGAAAGAACGATGAAATACTATGTACCATCAAGAGAATTATCTTCTAGAGACAGAAAAGAAAGGAATCGAAAGAGACTGACATCCAACAGATGCAACAGACAGGAAAAACGAGAATTAAGACAGAAACCTACACTGGAATTAAAATTCAATTTCCCCAACAAAGTAAATTTATGATCCACGAAGCAGAAACAGAAATATAGTAGCTAATCAAAGTAATAAAATAAAGACTTTACAAGAGAAACTGCACAAGATGGAAACAAAATATAGATCTTTAATGAGAAAGAATCAAAGGCAAAACATGAATACTTCCATGTCAAACACACCGAGAAGTAAAGCTGTTCGGGATTTGGTGCAAGCTGGAATTAACCCAAAGTGTGCAGAAGAACTCAGACGGAGACTAACATTTTCTTATGCACTCAATGATGAAATCACACAAACAACACTTTCAAGAAACAAACATGCAAAGAAGATTGTAGAAGTAGTTGTAGGGAGTCGTATATTAAGAAAGTACAAAATGATCAATATGGCAGCAAAGGAGTTAAATTTGAACAGAAAAAGATTAGCAGATGTAACAGATACGATACTAAAGATAAGTAGGAAGAAGAGGTCGCTTAAAGAACAAGGAAAACATAAACATACAGGTGATAGATTTCATGGAGAGGTGCGATAATAGCACAGTACATCCGAATAAGCAAGAGGTAAAATATGTAGATGGTTCTTTGAAGGCAAAACGAGTCCCGACAGATTTCATGGACAATTTGTATGAAAAGTTTTTATTGGAAAATGCAGATGTTAAAATAAGTCGTGCCACATTTTTTCGTTGTTGGCAATCCTATATACTGCCAGTATCATTTACAGCAAAGCGATCTTGCCTTTGCATCAAATATCAGAATATAACACTAATGATAAAGCCTTTGAAAGTGGTTCATGGTTCAGAGATAAGGAATATTGACAATTTCTTCAAGAACACATCCAACGAACAGATAGATAAAATGATAGATGACATTGAAAACGAAAGAATAGCATACAGTAGATGGAAACGAGATGATATTGGAGATGGAAAGAAAAAGTAAGTCTTGTTGTAGTCGACATATCAAAACAAGATTACAAGGAAACTTGTTTTTCTTCAATTTTACAGCTTAGAGAACACATGAGACTCGTAAACAACCAATACGTGGAGATAAGAAAGCTTAAGGAGAATCTACCTTTGAACCATGTTGTTGCACAGTTAGATTTCTCTGAAAACTACACTTGTACGAGTATGGAGGAGTTTCAATCAGCATATTGGAACCAGTCAATGGTGACCATTCATCCTGTTGTCATATATTACAAGTCCATTGAAGATGGAAAGGAAACACTGCATCATAAATCGTTCATGATTATATCTGATGAATTGAGTCATAAAGCATCAACAGTGTTTGCGTTTTTAAAACAACTACTTCCGTTGATTAAAGTTGAATTGCCGAAGTTCATCCACTACGTTTTGGACAGCCCAACAAGTCAATATAGAAACAAGTTTGTGTTCGATTTGCTAACAAACCATCAGGAACTATTTGGACTCAAGGCAAGTTGGCAATACTTCGAGGCAGGACACGGCAAAGGGCCGTGTGACGGCATAGGCGCAGTCGTCAAACGAATGACTGATAATGCAGTAAAAAGAAATAAATAGATCATCCAATAGGCTTCAAGATTTAATGCATGGGCAAAGGATACAGAAACAGTTATTACATTTTTGTATGTAGATAAAGAACAATGCAAACAAGCAGACAATGAAATGAGATCAAAATCTATAAATCCTGTGAAGGGTACACTGTCAGTGCATTCAGTTTTCGTCGTTGACAACAATACAATTGCAACATGTAAAACGTCGTGCTTCGAAAATTGCTGTTTCTCAAGCGGTGAATTCAGAATGGGTGAACATGATCAAGACGATAAATGGTGCAAACATTCATTAAGACAAGTGAATGCTGATTTGACTGAAGGAGAGGTAGATACAGATACCGAAAATATGCAAACCAGTAATGTAAATATAGAATTAAGCTTCAGCGTTGAGGACTTTGTGGCTGCTCTTTACACAGACAATGACGGAGAAATACAATGGTACATCTGGAAAATAAAGGAGACTGATCAAAATGACAAAGAAGTATACATCACATTTATGACAACTTCAGAAATAAAAGGAAAGATGACTTTTCGTTGGCCATCGACTCCTGATGAAATTTGGGTTGAATACAAAGAAGTTTTGTGTCGTATTGATGCACCTGAACTAAGGCGGTCACGTAGACAAGTGTATAAACTGAAAGATGAGGATATAACAAAAATCCGTACATATTTTGACCAAAGAATGGAATAAATCAGTGAAAGATTTTTATCTTAGATTCCTACGTTACCGTCACTTTGCCTTGATAAACAACAGTTATTCCATCAAAATACGATGATCTTGCACATTTGACAAATTCTCAATACTATTTTAACAAATTTCATGGATTGTTAACAATTTTCTTCAGGTGGTAATTTAAAAATTTCTTGGCGATTCATACGTTATCGTTGGATGCTGTGAAAAAACTTGTTTTTATATAATGAATAGAACACTGGTGATATTTCGTAAAATTATTTTCTTTTTGAAATATGGTTACCTTTTCGTTTTTTATATTGTAAGATCTAGAACGGTGTTTCGGCTTTACATGTACAACAAAAACGAATCATTGTGTATTTTTCAGTGTACTTTCGTAATGGATTTTCACTATACGGTTTTTAATTTTTGTTTTCCATTTGCTGCTAATTTTATGGTAGCGATTTTTGCTTTAATGATTTTCTACATCGTTTTTGAGTAAGAAAATAAAAAGTTTATTCATACCAGTGCTATCCAATAATGTTTTGAGAATATGAAATATTAAAAAAAAAAAATCACGTAGGAATTTTAGGCTTTTTATGTACATTTTTTTACTCAACTTTGACCAAGTGTACTTTGAAAACTACTTGATATTTATTCTCGAATTTTTGTGTGTTGTTAAGACATTCTTGTTCAAGAATTTAAATAAAGTTTATTTATTTGCAACCATTCATTTTTTCGTCCTTAGTAAGTTACAATGTACAGCCACAGGATAAATGAGATTGACTGTACATGTTCAGTTATATCGTGGCGGTCAGTTTTATTGATGTAAACTTCTTGTCATGAATATAACTGAAACACCTACAGTTATGGAACAATATTTTGCCTTTTGTATATAACTTTTATATAGACTGTAAAATAATATTATGGGAGGAACCTTGCATGGTCTTGCATCATAGCAAGTTATCCAAAACTCTGTAACTTAATGTGTGGACACCCCTCAAGTAGTATGGCATTTAAATCATCTGAAAGCTGTAAAATATTAAATCACAATAATGATAATGTCAACAAAAATCAGAAAAAAAATTGCACAAGAAAAATTATGCCAATATTATGTATGCCACAGGCACAGTATGGGGAAAATTATCAACATTGATCATGTTGTAAAAAATGTGCATCTCGTTTGGACGTTAAAATGGAATAAACGAGTCTAAGTTGAATGTATTATTTATATTGAATAGTAAATAGAAGGGAAAAAGAAGTTTTTACTCAACAAAATTGAGGTTACAATGAAATGCTGTTTAGATACTGGGGTATCCTGGATTTGAACTTGCTTTCTTTCCATGGACATTTTCCGTTGTACGCAGGTGCGTAAAACAAAGAAAATTCAAAATAAATATTGTTGTCCCGATCTTATATACATTTCTCTTCACATTTACATATTTCTGTTCCTTTATTGAGGTAATGTTTAAGTCATAAATTACTTTATATGATATTAATATCATAATAATATTCTTAGATTAATTTGCACTAGAATACATAAAAACTGAGTACGGTGAAAATGTGCCTAATTTATGAAGTCTGATTCCTGCAGTGTTTACATTTTCCTGAATTGTTCACATTTTATTACAGTAAGTCTGCATGGTAAAGGTAGATCTCCCCTGCATATAAACCTGCAGTACAAATGCAACAGTTCACAGTCTTATATTGTCAATGAGTTGTTGTCAATTTACATTGTAATGAACGTGCTTTTTTATGTTTGTCCATTTACATTGTTCTGTTTTAATATCAAATTCAAGTCATTTAAACTAAAGAGCTCATGAGTTTTGTTATGTTGTATGCACAGGCACTTGTTTCTGGTAAAAAAAATATACCTAGATACTATATTTTTTTTTACCAGAAACAAGTGCCTGTGGTTGTATGATATTTGTACATTATGTCGTAGTCTTTGTTTTTGTTTTTGTTCAATCAATTCAATTCAAATATTTTATTGAATAAAATGCATAAATTTAATTACACAATATCCAATGGGATTTGTTCAACGAGGTGATTATCATTATTCATTTTATTATATGAGTTTAATTATTTTTTTGTTGACCACAATTGTTGAAACTTTCTTTCATAATAAAAATAATATGAAATTTGATTTGATTTTGAAATAAACATGAAAATTCTGGTATTGGATATGAAATCTCTATTTATAGTGGTGATTCAACGCTTGACATGGTGAACTGTGGTAACATATACATTACAGTCAAAGGTGTGCATGCGGTCACCTCTATTAAGCAGTCACCTGTATTAAAAGGTCACCTTTTTCTGGTCCCGTTATAGAAAATTTCATGTAAATTAAACTTCTGTTAAGAGGTCACCTATCTTATAAAGTCACTTTTTCTTTCTCCCAAAGGTGTGATTGTACAATTATCTAGGTGGATACCTGAGCAACTGAAGTATTGATACAAATACTACATGTATGTGCAGGGATCCTTGTAGCTTTATATATTTTGATATAAAGTCCCTTCTAAGATGTCATTAAACTCAAGATTTGATTTCCGAAGAATTTTCTACTCCAGATAGAGATTAAAATGCCATGAGTCCCACTAGTGCATTCTTAGGTGGGTTTTTTTTTCGGTAAAACAATGGTGAGTTCCAAATACACAAGTGATGAGTACAGGACTCACATGAACGAGTTACAAATACCTCTGCATGATTGCCTTTGTCTTACTGTGGTACATTTATGTCTTCGCGCTAACCCACTTGCCTGAAGCCAGGGACAAGTAAAACTGGATTCGTACAAGTGAAAATTATGAAACAATTTGTTTGAATAAATAGAAAACTTTTCTAAATTTGGCTTTCGGTCAAGTACGTGTAGGTGAAAAAAATTAAGGCAAAGACTGCTATGGTTTTTTTTTTACATTATTCATATTTCATATCAACCAGTTTCAGTTTTTTAATAAAATAAATGTGAATATTATAAAGATTAATTTGTTTATGTGATTCTAGATGGCAGCTCCACCAGGTGGTCAATTTCCTTCTATGATATCCCAGCCATCAGCTCCAGCGTATGGAGCACAAGGAATGATGAGTCAACAACAACCGACACATCAAGTTGTCTCCCCTACAAGAGAAATTAATGCAATTACGCTGTGTAAGAAGGGTCAAGAATGTGTTCAAGACGTTGTACAAAAGGCATTAGAAATTTTCAAACTTTTACAGTCAAAATCATTACCAGTAAGTTAGTAATGCAATCTTTCCAAACTTTACAAGAAAAATTAAAAGACATGTATAATATAGAAAAATGCTAGCTGTTGGAAACAAATGCCTTTGCCGGTTCAGTCAAACATGGAACATTTATGAAGGCGTACTATATTGATATTATTTTGTATCTTGATTGCTGTACCATTAAAAAAACTCATTACTATTGACACCAAAATGACAGCTGAACATTGAATGTCCTCACTTTCCCATTAAGCAATTCTTACACATCTCTTTCTTTTCTTTCCTTTAATTTCTTTCATTCTCAAAAATCCAGCAAACTCACAATATTAATTTGTATGATACTTTTGTGAATATAATTTTTTGAAAACCAATATTGCATTATGTATATATTTATGTAGTATTATATATTTCTAGTAATTCAACTTTTACATGATCTATTTATTGATTTGTAACTACATGTAGTTGGAATTTGAAATAATTTTTTTAAATACAATCTAATTATAATTATAATTATAATTAATGTAATTATAATAAGATGTTTGTTGCAACTTTTGTGTTTTCTTTGTCAATACACTAACATCTAACAACATCATGTCAGGTAACCTTTCAGGTGTCAAACCACTAATTCACCAATCAGAGCTTAGAACATATACGAAAGTACAACATGTAGTCCCTTTTCAAGAATATATAGGAATTATTTTGAGCCCAAATTTGATGGACTTAGTTGTATTTTAATACCTCTGGATGATTTTATTCATGACCTATAAATACTGAATTTCTTGGGGATGACCAAGCTATTTTTAGAGTAGGTGTTTTCCGTAGCACAGCATTTCACTGCAAGATTTTAAACATGCCCTGATATTTTGACAGAACGTAGAGGAATCATGTACGTTTCAGAAAATATATGGTCTAACCGTCTTGGAAAGGTTAAACTTAAGATAAAATGGCCAGGTAGGCTTGAAAAAACATAAATTTAGTAGAAAACCTTAAAGAAATTAATTAGTGGTTTCACACCTTCATTCAACAGTTAAATGTATAAATGTATTGATCAATCGGACAACAGGTCTTGACATGTATACTTACATACTCAGTTTTCATTCCTAAAGATTGAGTTGGATCATCACTGATTGGTCAGTTCAGAATATGAACTTGTTGTTAGATATCAGTGTATCGCCAAAAAATAAAATAATAAAAAAGATACAACAAACATCAAATTTTAATTAGATGGTTATTTATAGTACAATAGTGTTATGTTTTTTAATTTTGCTATTCAGAGATTTTTGCTCATTTGGATTTACCATAGTGTTGTTAGAAATCTTATATTGTGGATCTGAAAATGTTATTTACCTAATCACCTGTACTGCTTACAGAATCCAGCTTGTTGTAGAAACAGTCTCTTTAATTAAAATCTGTATAATTGGTGTAATGGTTCATGTGTTCTCCTCAATGGCGGAAGATCTTCGATTCGAGTTCCGATCAGGTCAAGCCAAAGGCTATAAATTTGGTGTTTGTTACTTCTCCGCTAAGCAAGCAGGCAGTATTAAGGAGTAATATAAGAGCAAAGACTGGATGGCTTGGAATCAGATAAATGTACCAGAGTGGAGCAACATGTCTACCCTCAGACCATTGTTTCAGTGAGCTAGCACTATGAACCCAACTAAGCGTGTCAGTCTAGTTTCGAAGCATACATCATATCATTGAAATGTTATTTAATCTTGCCATGTTATAGTTGAAAATAGTTCACGTGGCGTTAAACAACAAACACCCACTCACTTATTAAAAAAAAAGATGATAACCACATGAGTAATACAAGCTCCTAGCCATGGAGCCTCTTGTTTAAATTCTGAATATTTTAAAAAAAATTTGTAGCTACCAAATGGGGTCACAATGAATGCCCAAATGCATCAAGAAAAGCGTGCAAAGCTAGATGAGGGAATACAACAACTTCAACAAAATTTTATGAAGCTTCGTCTGATGTACGACAAAGCTAATGAAATAACAGGAACTGAGGAACCCCCAGAAGAGGTATGTAGGGTTAAGGTTATGGTGTTTAATGCCACTTTCAACAATATATCAGTTATATCGTGGCGGTCAGGTTTATTGGTGGAGGAAACCAGAGTACCCGGTGAGAACCACCGACCTGTCAGAAGTCACTGACAAGCTTTTCACATGATGTTGTATCGAATACACCTTACTATGACGGAAGAGTTCTGTAAAATTTAATATGTTTAATAAATTAAATACAGTAGCCCCCCCCTCTTATAAGACCAACCCTTTTGCAATGAAATATTGTATGCAAAAAATTTAAATTATTAAATTGTTGTAAATATTAATTTAATATTAAATGTCTTTCGTCTGCATTGTATAAACATGCCTGTACATAGTGGTTCTAATTATTATAAGTGTCCTACATTAATCAAGCTGCAAAATTTCTTCTCTTGTTAAATTTGTGCAAATTTCTGTTAACTAAAAGTAAAACCTGAGTATTCCAACATCCTGTACAATCTGACACATTTCCCTGGTCCCTTGTTGTGTCAGATTAGACAGGTTCTGACATCCTGTACAATCTGACACATTTCCCTGGTCCCTTGGTGTGTCAGATTAGACAGATTCAATTGTACCGGTATATATACATGTTTTTGTATGTATCTGATCCTATCTGTGTGGACAATTTGAAATAAAACTTTCTGTTGTTTTTCAGTCACTAGTACCAATTGTGGGTGAGCCGTTTGATGATAGACTTTCTCCTAATTCAGAACAAGCATACTTTAGATCTAGATTTGCTTCAGAAGAAAACAGAGAATTAGCTGAGGTAAGACATAGCTGTACCCTGATTTGATTCTAAAATTATACCTTTTTATGCTTTTTAAATAGGAGTTATTTCCCTTACGACAGGCACATGGTATCAGTTGTAGTAGGAGCAATATTTGGAAACGACAAAGAATTTGAGTATAATTTTGTCATAATTAGTAGATATTTGAACCTTGTATATTAGAAGATAATTTTATAGCAACTAGAAAATTCACAAGTTGTTACAACATTAAAATTTGCTATAGATTATGAGAAAAAATTATGTTTTTCATTGAACTTTGCATGAGATGGGAACTTTTGTAATAAACATTGTCTGTATAATGTTAAAAATAATGATAACGTTGAACTGATTACACAAAGTTTGTCTAGGTTTGTACCTTTTTTTCATTTTCTTTATATCTTAGATGTCTCATTCTGTTGGCTATAATTTTATTTTTTTCATATTATTTTCAGCAATTAAAGATGAAGAATGGACAATTAAAGGATGTTATAGATCAAATGAGGACAATTATCTGGGAAATAAATACTATGATGATTATGAGAAAAACTTGAAAAAAAGAACAAATGTCTTCTCTTATTTTATTCATAAGGAAAGTTTGAACATACCAAAGGGGTACAAAGTTTCCTCAAGTTAATAACGGGGCTGTCGTGGTCGTGATCATATTGTAGTTGGATTTACAACTACCTATGCAATCAGCACCTATCACCACTAAAGTTGCGAGTTCAAATTCCACTCGGGCAAGGTGTACTCGATACAAAATTATGTGATAAAGTTTGTCAGTGACAGTGCCTGAAATGGACGATCGCCCATTCACCAAATGCGACTAATATCTTATTCGGGCGACAAAAGCTGCTCCAAATTGGGTAGTCACTTGCCCAACAAAAAACGTTTGGGAGATTGCCTAAAAGACCGTTAAAAATTGTTGTTTTACCGAAACCGGACATAAACTGTAACTTCAACGGTAGATAACTCTTCTGTTCTAGTCGAAAACGGTTTGCTACGAGCACAGCGATTGGTCCAAATACATTTTTGTAGCCAACGAATACACAGCTAATGTAATTTACTGTTCTCCCCAATTATGTATTTTTATCGAGCCAATCAATACACGTTTCCTACACGTTTTCATGTAATACACAAGTATTCACTAAATATTAGAAAAGAAACATGTTTTTTTGTTTCTTTTTGATTTAATTATTAAAATTGTTAAAGATCACGGACGAAGTGGAAAGTTGTGAACAATAAAGAGAATTCTGTCAACTTATAATGTTTGTGATCTGGTATCTTCCATGGTTCAGAAATTTATTCATTCAATCTGCTGCAAAATGTACATGTACGAATTTCATTTTACAGAAATCGGAAACCTTTTTGTGTCAATCCTTAGGTAATCATTGAAAAAAGTTTCCCCAACAATGGAGAGAAAATCGTTGACAGTAATGTCAAACTACGGAAACGATCTGGCCTGTCACTTCTTTTAAACTTCATAGTTCATGTACACAGCTACATTTTAATGACAATTGGGAGTGGTTTTCTTTTTTGGAACCAGAACTTTTGTTTACAAATTAAAAAATAACAGGAAAAGTTAACACTGAGTTGTTTATATAACAGAAAATGACAGCACCGTTTGTTATTTCAACAAAGTGAGATACTTGTTTGGAATGAATAACCAACTGACATTACCCCGAACTGAGAGGTTATTTTGCTTTAAAAGCACTTCTTCATAGTGGATTGAAACAAGTGATGTCACTCTTCACTCTGGGGAGTGCAAGAGAGGTCCTTGTAGTGGCATTAGTCTACTCTTTTCCGGATGTCTTTAATGTGATCATGGCATTGATCTCCCCTTACACAAACCAGCCTTTTATTGTCCCCATCCAATGGATTAGCATCGTTTCTTAAGACCACCCTAGCCAATGGCGTCAAGGTTGTCAAAAAGGTTATAACAAGTAAATTCAGGTTTCATTTGATAGCAATATATGCATTGGGGTGTTTTCGCAATTTCAGCTGCACATCTGTACCTACCAAAATTACCTTGAAGAACCCCTGTGAGACTAGTGAAAGAATTAATTTTAATGTTATTGATAAAATACAATTAATCTGAAAACTATTTATATATTGATATCTGATGTCTTTTTTTCATAAAAAAAATGTCAAAATGTTTGGGCCACCATTATGCCATTTGGACCAGTGACTCTTAATTTTTTACTGGCCCAAAAAAAGGCTGGCCCTCATTTCAGGCACTGAGTGAGCTTCAGCAGGTCGGTGGTTTTCTCTGGGTACTCCGGTTTCCTCCACCTATAAAACTGACCGCCACGATATTAAGTGAAATATTGTTGAAAGTGGCGGTAAGCACCATAAATCAAAGGGGTACAAAGTTACCTCAAATAAATAACTATGGTGATTATGAGAAAAATTGCAAAGGTTATTTTATTGATAAGAAAAGTTTGAAGATTACAAAGAGGTTTTCAGAGGCTCTGAATCGAAGAAAGGGTTAGTGAGTGGTCGTTGTTTAATGTCATGTAGGTAATTTTTACCATAGAAAGAAAAAGTTCCATTTAGATGAGATGTTCATGTCTGCTTTGTACTAGACCAACATGCTTGGCTAGATTGTTATAGTGTTATCTCACTGAAACAGTCCAGGGGTAGACATGTCGCTCCACTTTACCAACCAGTCTGAACTTCCTCCTTAATGGTGCACGCTTAACAGAAAAGCAACAGATACCTGTTTTATAGTCTTTGGTTTGACCTGAAATGGGCTCAAATCTACAATCTACCCCGCCTGAGGTAAGCATGCTAAACATAACACCATCCCACCTGAGGTAAGCATGCTAAACATAACACCATCCCACCTGAGGTAAGCATGCTAAACATAACACCATCCCACCTGAGGTAAGCATGCTAAACAACACCATCCCACCTGAGGTAAGCATGCTAAACAACACCATCCCACCTGAGGTAAGCATGCTAAACATAACACCATCCCACCTGAGGTAAGCATGCTAAACATAACACCATCCCACCTGAGGTAAGCATGCTAAACATAACACCATCCCACCTGAGGTAAGTATGCTAAACATAACACTATCCCACCTGAGGTAAGCATGCTAAACATAACACCATCCCACCTGAGGTAAGCATGCTAAACAACACCATCCCACCTGAGGTAAGCATCATAAGCAACACCATCCCACCTGAGGTAAGTATGCTAAGCATAACACTCCCACCTGAGGTAAGCATGCTAAACATAACACTATCCCACCTGAGGTAAGCATGCTAAACATAACACTACCCCGCCTGAGGTAAGCATGCTAAACATAACACCATCCCACCTGAGGTAAGCATGCTAAACATAACACCATCCCACCTGAGGTAAGCATGCTAAACATAACACCATCCCACCTGAGGTAAGCATGCTAAACATAACACCATCCCACCTGAGGTAAGCATGCTAAACATAACACTATCCCACCTGAGGTAAGCATGCTAAACATAACACCATCCCACCTGAGGTAAGCATGCTAAACATAGCACCATCCCACCTGAGGTAAGCATGCTAAACATAACACCATCCCACCTGAGGTAAGTATGCTAAACATAACACCATCCCACCTGAGGTAAGCATCCTAAGCATAACACTATCCCACCTGAGGTAAGCATGCTAAACATAACACCATCCCACCTGAGGTAAGCATGCTAAGCATATCACCATCCCACCTGAGGTAAGCATGCTAAACAACACCATCCCACCTGAGGTAAGCATGCTAAACATAACACCATCCCACCTGAGGTAAGCATGCTAAACATCCCACCTGAGGTAAGCATGCTAAACAAAACACCATCCCACCTGAGGTAAGCATGCTAAACATAACACCATCCCACCTGAGGTAAGCATGCTAAACATAACACCATCCCACCTGAGGTAAGCATGCTAAACATAACACCATCCCACCTGAGGTAAGCATGCTAAACATAACACTATCCCACCTGAGGTAAGCATGCTAAACATAACACCATCCCACCTGAGGTAAGTATGCTAAACATAACACCATCCCACCTGAGGTAAGCATGCTAAACAGCACCATCCCACCTGAGGTAAGCATGCTAAACATAACACCATCCCACCTGAGGTAAGTATGCTAAACATAACACTATCCCACCTGAGGTAAGCATGCTAAACATAACACCATCCCACCTGAGGTAAGCATGCTAAACATAACACCATCCCACCTGAGGTAAGCATGCTAAACAAAACACCATCCCACCTGAGGTAAGCATGCTAAACATAACACCATCCCACCTGAGGTAAGCATGCTAAACATAACACCATCCCACCTGAGGTAAGCATGCTAAACATAACACCATCCCACCTGAGGTAAGCATGCTAAACATAACACCATCCCACCTGAGGTAAGTATGCTAAACATAACACTATCCCACCTGAGGTAAGCATGCTAAACATAACACCATCCCACCTGAGGTAAGCATGCTAAACAACACCATCCCACCTGAGGTAAGCATCATAAGCAACACCATCCCACCTGAGGTAAGTATGCTAAGCATAACACTCCCACCTGAGGTAAGCATGCTAAACATAACACTATCCCACCTGAGGTAAGCATGCTAAACATAACACTACCCCGCCTGAGGTAAGCATGCTAAACATAACACCATCCCACCTGAGGTAAGCATGCTAAACATAACACCATCCCACCTGAGGTAAGCATGCTAAACCTAACACCATCCCACCTGAGGTAAGCATGCTAAACATAACACCATCCCACCTGAGGTAAGCATGCTAAACATAACACTATCCCACCTGAGGTAAGCATGCTAAACATAACACCATCCCACCTGAGGTAAGCATGCTAAACAGCACCATCCCACCTGAGGTAAGCATGCTAAACATAACACCATCCCACCTGAGGTAAGTATGCTAAACATAACACCATCCCACCTGAGGTAAGCATGCTAAGCATAACACTATCCCACCTGAGGTAAGCATGCTAAACATAACACCATCCCACCTGAGGTAAGCATGCTAAGCATATCACCATCCCACCTGAGGTAAGCATGCTAAACATAACACCATCCCACCTGAGGTAAGCATGCTAAACATAACACCATCCCACCTGAGGTAAGCATGCTAAACATAACACCATCCCACCTGAGGTAAGCATGCTAAACATAACACCATCCCACCTGAGGTAAGCATGCTAAACAAAACACCATCCCACCTGAAGTAAGCATGCTAAACATAACACTACCCCGCCTGAGGTAAGCATGCTAAACATAACACCATCCCACCTGAGGTAAGCATGCTAAACATAACACCATCCCACCTGAGGTAAGCATGCTAAACATAACACCATCCCACCTGAGGTAAGCATGCTAAACATAACACTATCCCACCTGAGGTAAGCATGCTAAACATAATACCATCCCACCTGAGGTAAGCATGCTAAACATAGCACCATCCCACCTGAGGTAAGCATGCTAAACATAACACCATCCCACCTGAGGTAAGTATGCTAAACATAACACCATCCCACCTGAGGTAAGCATGCTAAGCATAACACTATCCCACCTGAGGTAAGCATGCTAAACATAACACCATCCCACCTGAGGTAAGCATGCTAAGCATATCACCATCCCACCTGAGGTAAGCATGCTAAACATAACACCATCCCACCTGAGGTAAGCATGCTAAACATAACACCATCCCACCTGAGGTAAGTATGCTAAACATAACACCATCCCACCTGAGGTAAGCATGCTAAACATAACACCATCCCACCTGAGGTAAGCATGCTAAACATAACACCATCCCACCTGAGGTAAGCATGCTAAACATAACATCATCCCACCTGAGGTAAGCATGCTAAACATAACACCATCCCACCTGAGGTAAGCATGCTAAACATAACACCATCCCACCTGAGGTAAGCATGCTAAACATAACACCATCCCACCTGAGGTAAGCATGCTAAACATCCCACCTGAGGTAAGCATGCTAAACATAACACCATCCCACCTGAGGTAAGCATGCTAAACATAACACCATCCCACCTGAGGTAAGCATGCTAAACATAACACCATCCCACCTGAGGTAAGCATGCTAAACATAACACCATCCCACGTGAGGTAAGCATGCTAAACATAACACCATCCCACCTGAGGTAAGCATGCTAAACATAACACCATCCCACCTGAGGTAAGCATGCTAAACATAACACCATCCCACGTGAGGTAAGCATGCTAAACATAACACCATCCCACCTGAGGTAAGCATGCTAAACATAACACCATCCCACCTGAGGTAAGCATGCTAAGCATAACACCATCCCACCTGAGGTAAGCATGCTAAACATAACACCATCCCACCTGAGGTAAGCATGCTAAACATAACACCATCCCACCTGAGGTAAGCATGCTAAACATAACACCATCCCACCTGAGGTAAGCATGCTAAACATAACACCATCCCACCTGAGGTAAGCATGCTAAACATAACACCATACCACCTGAGGTAAGCATGCTAAACATAACACCATCCCACCTGAGGTAAGCATGCTAAGCATAACACCGTCCACCTGAGGTAAGCATGCTAAACATAACACCGTCCCACCTGAGGTAAGCATGCTAAACATAACATCATCCCACCTGAGGTAAGTATGCTAAACATAACACCATCCCACCTGAGGTAAGCATGCTAAACATAACACCATCCCACCTGAGGTAAGCATGCTAAACATAACACCATCCCACGTGAGGTAAGCATGCTAAACATAACACCATCCCACCTGAGGTAAGCATGCTAAACATAACACCATCCCACCTGAGGTAAGCATGCTAAACATAACACCATCCCACCTGAGTTAAGCATGCTAAACATAACACCATCCCGCCTGAGGTAAGCATGCTAAACATAACACCATCCCACCTGAGGTAAGCATGCTAAACATAACACCATCCCACCTGAGGTAAGCATGCTAAACATAACACCATCCCACCTGAGGTAAGCATGCTAAACATAACACCATCCCGCCTGAGGTAAGCATGCTAAACATAACACCATACCACCTGAGGTAAGCATGCTAAACATAACACCATCCCACCTGAGATAAGCATGCTAAGCATAACACCATCCCACCTGAGGTAAGCATGCTAAACATAACACCGTCCCACCTGAGGTAAGCATGCTAAACATAACACCATCCCACCTGAGGTAAGCATGCTAAACATAACACCATCCCACCTGAGGTAAGCATGCTAAACATAACACCATCCCACCTGAGGTAAGCATGCTAAACATAACACCATCCCACTTGAGGTAAGCATGCTAAACATAACACCATCCCACCTAAGGTAAGCATGCTAAACATAACATCATCCCACCTGAGATAAGCATGCTAAACACAACACCATCCCACCTGAGATAAGCATGCTAAGCATAACACCATGAATGATGTGAAACAAGGACAGAAAATACAATGGCCAGAAGAACAAAAAGACAAACAACAGATGACGGGACACTATACAAATAACCAAAGCTTAAGCTGAAAAATGGGGGTGGGGTGGGGGGTGGGGGTGAACTGAAGTTGGGGAAGGTCAGTGGTTTCTCTGTACTCTTTGTTTCCTACATCATTAAAACTGACTGCCATGATATAATTAATATATCGTTAAAAGTGGTGTTAAAAAACCTCAACCCCAACCTACATGTATGTGAGATTCTATAATTTTAATGTTTATTTAGTTCTGTAGACTCTTTAATTTTATTTTAATGTCTTCTGCTTTAGTTCAACTGGTCAAAGGCCATGTTAGCATCTGTTGTTCCCGATTTTCACATTTAAATTTTCCTCTCTGAAACCACTGTGAAAACTTATACCATATCTATTATTGCTTTTATATTTTAAATTTCATGGATGGACTATTTAATTTGACAGTGCTTTTATTTTTAATGTGTGCATGCTTTGTTTATTGTTTGTACATGTATATTCTTATGTCGGATTTAAAAGCTCACTAGAGCTTGTGTTATAAATATTTGCTTCTTTCTGACTAAATAACGCTTATTGTATTGTATTTCCGAAACATATCCAGTTAATGTGGGAATCTATGTCATCATGTCGGAGTTTTGTTCCCTTTGTTTTGCTTTACATTTATGAGTATGTTTTGGATTCCGAAGGACCGTCGTGGTCTTGGTTGTATGGTAGTTGGATTTACAACTACCTGTGCAATTGGTGCTTACCACAACTAAGGTTGCAAGTTCGAATCCCGCTGATGGTGAGGTGTACTCGATCCAACATTATGTGATAAAGTTTGTCAGTGAGCTGCGACAGGTCGATGGGTTTCTCTGGGTTCTAAGGATTCCTCCATCAATAAAACTGATCGCCACTACATAACTGAAATGTTGTTGAAAGTGGCGTTAAACACCATAACCCTAAGCCAAACCCTTACCCTAAACCGATCATTTACTGCCCCGAAAATCGAATCCAACTTTTGCACTTGATGTTCTTTTTTCAATACCAAGTTTGATGATGTAGAATTAGATGATAATTTGTATATCATTGCAAGTTGACTTATTTCTTAGGCAAGGAAGAGGCATGTGATCGACGTATGAATTGTAATCTAATCGTGTGTTCGAACCCCGGTCTGATCAAACCAAAGACTATAAAATTGGCATTTGCTGCTTCTCTGCTAAATACGCAACAATAGGTCAATGGAGAAGACAGGTTAGCTGCATGTCTATCTGTTGTTTCAGTGAGATAACACAAAAAAAATCAAATAGACAAGCTGGTCTGGTACGAAGCGGGCATCAGCATCATTTTATAGAAACGTAAAAACTTGTTGTTGCCACAATATGGCTAAACAATGGCTCACTTGGTGTTAAACAACAATCACTCACTCACTGAAAAGTAAATTTGTTTGCTGACGGAACACGAAAACAAGCTGAACAAACTGCGCCAAATTTCAAGATTTGAATGGCATTTTCTATTTCAAGTTTCATTTTTAAAAGATAAGAGAAACTTTAATCTTGCGAAGTTTAATGTTATTTTTACAAAGCAGACGACAGTGTGTATAGAGTTAACTGGTTGCACTTGATAGCAAGAAGTTTTTCATTTAGTTTGATTCATGAATTGCTCTATTTGGACAGGTTTAACTTTGACCTCAGTAACTCAATAAGACGACGTTTCTCTTTCAATAATTCCACATCACTAGCCGACTGAATCTTTTTGCTGGTATGGTGCTCTCCTGATTCTTCATCCTTCTCTTCCTCTATAAATTTAGATTCGACCCAATCAGCGTAATTATTGATGACGTCACTGCATCCTTCTGGCGGGTCGAAGTAAGTACCACAGTCGTTTGCGCTGTCTCTCATACATTGTAGAATCTCTTCTGGTTTGACGCCACCACATTTGTCGTCGATCATTCGGTCGATACTCTCCAAGTTACCGACAAAGGCATTACATTCATCATGGCCGAGACAGAGAGTTACAAACATACCGCCCAGGCAATGCTTAGATGTGGTATCGTATTTTTCGCAAAATAAAGTTGCACCATAGAGCATCGGGAAGTCTTTTAAGTCGATATCAAACAGTTTGGAGAACAGCCAGGCATTAACCCCGGCTCTTTCTTCTGGACTGCCACTGTCGTGGAATCGTTTTTGTATATAGCCCCCATTTATTAGACCAATTACGGTAAAGAATGCTACAAAGAATAGCTTCATTTTCCTGTAAAGATATTAAAAAAATGTGTTAAATAACATACATAATGAATACTAAACATATACACCAAAATAACATCATTTACTGGGTCAAGGTTATGGTGCTTAACGCCACTTTCAATAATATTTAAGCTATATCGTGGTGGTACGTATTTTTGGTGGAGAAAACCGCATTCTACGAAGAAAACCACCGATCGCGACCTGTCGCAAGTCACTGACAAACTTTATCACATAATGTTGTATAGAGTTCCCCTTGCCATGAGCGGTATTCGAACTCACAACTATAGTGGTGATATGCAATGATTGTACAGTACCATACGACCACGGCGACTTTCACACCATTTACTATGAACATTCACAGAGGAAGCGTTTATCGACAGAAGTACCGCTCAACTGCAGGATAAGGGCCGTTTGACTGCAGGATAAGGGCCGTTTGACTGCAAGATAAGGGCCGTTTGACTGCAGGATAAGGGCCGTTTGACTGCAAGATAAGGGCCGTTTGACTGCAGGATAAGGGTCGTTTGACTGCAAGATAAGGGCCGTTTGACTCTCATTTTAGGGTATGATTTAAGATCATTGTTAAATACCCTACATTGACCGTTAATTGTAGAATAGCAACAAAGGTGTCTGAAGAAATGTATTGTTGAATACTCTCGTGTTCATTTACATCTACATCCATTTTTAATAATTACGTCATACCAGTATAGTCGAACACGAGAGACCACGTGGATAGGAATGAGAAAGAAAAATCTTGTCCGAGAACATCATTTTGTTAGAGCAATGATTTCGATGGAAAGCGGGACCGTCGTGGTTGTGATCGCATGGTAGTTGGATTTACAACCACCTATACAATCAGTGCCTACCACCACTAACGTTTTGAGTTCGAATCCCGCTCAGGCGTGGAGTACTCGATACAACATTATGTGATAAAGTTTGTCAATGACTTGCGACAGATCGGTTGTTTTCCCCGGGTACTCCGGTTTCCTCCACGAATAAAACTTACAGCCACGATATAACTGAGATATTGTTGAAAGTGCCGTCAAACACCACAATCCTTACCCTTATTCCTGACACCTCTATTCACAAAAAAAGAGATGATACTATGTAATATTTACCAAACGTTAACCGGTTTAATCCGGTTCATATGTATTTCTAGCCCAAGTCATTCCAGGACATAGATTTCCATAAGATATTCTCTGAGAAAACCAGGAAACATGAGATCTACGGATTTAAGTTCTTTTTATGTATTCATTATAAACTAATATCGTAAATTTAGAACAACAATGAATCAATCAATTGTTTGTTTTGTTTGATGGTGTTTAACGCCACTTTCAACAATATTTCAGTTATATCGTGGCGGTCAGTTTTATTGGTGGAGGAAACCGAAGGACCTGGAGAAAACCATCGAACTGTCGCAAGTCACTGACAAACTTTATCGCATAATGTTGTACACCTTGCCACTTTAGTGGTGATAGGCACTGATTGCATATGTAGTTGTAAATCCAACTACCATACGATCACGGCCACGACAATTGGGAACAGTACAGTGACAACTTACATCAGTTGTATTACGCAGAATAAAGGTGTGTTCACACGATGAAATTTTCACTTCAAATTCGCATAGAAATCCACCTGTGCACCTAGCTGCGGAATCGCAGCTCTTAGCGGCCTTTTTCACTGGCATTAAAATAATAAAAAACAACAAAAAAAACGAAAAAAAAGAAAAGAAAAAAAACCATTAAGAGCAACGGTTCAGCGGCAAGCTGTGCACATGCTTAAAAAAAATTACAGTCTATGCTCTCTGTCAAACACGTATGATATATCCATAAATATATTGGAAAAGAGTTACTTGTGAAATTTGTGTTGGAAAAGGATGCACAGGTAATGTTTGAAATGAGTTCGAAGGATATATTTTCAGATCGTATAAACGCAACTTAATATGATTGATTGATTGATTAGTGTTTAACGCCAACATTAGCAGTATTTCAGATATGTCGTGAGATGAACAAATCATGCTAATTTTATAAATGAATTTCCTCAACTACAAATTTATGTACAACTAGAAAAAAAAAGAAACAACAACAAAAAAACCAACAAAAAAACAATTCAATTCTATTATTTTTCAAACATCAAGTAAAATATGCTCTTACCACGATTTCAGCCAATATCTTGACCTAGGAGACTTGTTGTATGATGTCCAGTTAGATGTCTATAGATAGATAATGACCGGTCCAACTATTTATACCCCACTACTTAAAGTATATCCCGGGGGTGATGAGTTGAGAAATCTTGATTTTACAATTAGCATAAAAGATATATAATTTAATGTAGACATTTTCCCATGGCTGGCTAATTTTGTAGGTGATTATATTTACAGTTGATGAAAGCTTCTTTGACCACTAATGGACACCCCCCACACGTGTGAAGTGGACATCAGTACCTTACTGGTCAGTTTATTTAAAACAGGCCTCTTTAACATATCTTATTACCACATCTAAATATTCAGTCCAGTAAAAACACAAAGAAACAACTGGAAATTGTAACAACATCAATTTATTCGAAAAGACATTTTGCTATCATTAAAATAACTTGTTGACATTTATTACATTTTTTTGTTCATGAGAAAGTTGTTTTGTTTACAGTAAGATTAAAAGAAAAAGATAGTCAATTCAGTACAACAGATGCTTAAATTAACAAAAACATATTTTTTTTTTTATTATTTTTGATCTGTTTTATTGAAAATTTTGGGATAATTTATTTTTTGTGCAACAGAAGGACATTTCTGGGTATAAGATCAAGGAAAACCATTCTCTTAAGATTTGCATGCATTATATGCCTGAAAATCGAAGCGGTTCTTCGTTTGCAATTTGTTTGAAAGTTTGACATATATACTGTCATGCTTATTGAGAGGTCAAAGTGACCTAGTGGTTGAAGTTGTTGACAAATTGCTGTGAGGGTCGATAAATACCAAAATAACCGATAATTTATTATGTATATTGTGTCTACAAAAAGATAACAATCTTATGCTAAGAGGTTACCACGATCACTTAAAAATAAATGTTTAATTCATCATTAAATATAGTACATTTGTAATTTCAAAGGAAGTAAAGTAACCAAGTCAGGCGAAACTTCGAGCAAATTGACGATCTGAATGTACAAATTAACAGCACTACTTAACATAAAATAAAAACGTCAGTAACAAAGGGAAAAAACCCAACACTATTAACAAAAATAGCAATACTAAATTAGTAGCATTAAATAATAAGAAAAGTTCAGAGATACCAAAGGGAGGTAATCAGAAGCCGTAAATCGACAATACAATGTCCAAAAGAAAACAATACAATGTCCAAAAGAAAACCAATACAATGTCCAATGTCCAAAAGAAAACAATACAATGTCCAAAAGAAAACAATACAATGTCCAAAAAACCCCAATACAATGTCCAAAAGAAAACAATACAATGTCCAAAAGAAAACAATACAATGTCCAAAAGAAAACAATACAATGTCCAAAAAACCCCAATACAATGTCCAAAAGAAAACAATACAATGTCCAAACGAAAACAATACAATGTCCAAAAGAAAACAATACAATGTCCAAAAGAAAACAATACAATGTCCAAAAGAAAACAATACAATGTCCAAAAGAAAACTATACAATGTCCAAAAGAAAACAATACAATGTCCAAAAGAAAACAATACAATGTCCAAAAGAAAACAATACAGTGTCCAAAAGAAAAAGTACAAAAGGACAAACAACGATCTACAAAACATTACATAGAAAACTAAAGACGTACAACACACCCCTCACTAAGAATCGGGAGTGAATTCAAGGCTCTATAGAAGTTTAAAAAAAAACCACGTAGATATCAAATTTAGCGCGCACGACGCGTTTCTGGAATAACCTCCATAAGGTACACTAAAAATCGAAAGTTTGGAAAGCCAAATAATTTAATGTATTTGGATCAATAAAACCAAAGGGCCTAAACAGTATATCACAGTTTTTTATTTGTATTTTTTAAAGGGATATTAAAGCTCATTTTGGTAATTTTTTGTATCTCATGAAAACTTGCAATTGGTTCAATAAATGATATTTATGATACATTAACCCGGTTTTTATCAATGAAACTTTGTGAAAGTGACATAATTCGTTGATAATTCTGTCATATCTTGCGGTCTTTTCAATAATTGAATTTTTGCGTCCTGGACAAAAATTCATTTCGACCCATTTAAGTGATATTTTTACGATTTTAGGGATTATATGGGCGTGCAAAGTATTTTTGGATTGTTTTTACAATTAAATTGAAAAGAAACAACCTTCGGCACGAGTTGAAAAAAAAATATGTTAAAACGAGCTTTAAGAAAGATTTAGACATAATTGATTGGGCGTAGGACAAACTATTCCTAAATAATCATCGCAAACCATAGTTGACATAATTATCAACCGATTTACTTTAATCATAAAGCACTCAATACTGCTTCCAGATCTAACTATTTCCTTTTAAATATTCCTTAGATTTACAATACAACTACCTGTGCAATCAGTGCCTATCACCATTGAAGTTGTGAATTCAAACCGTTCATGGTTTGATTTGATTTGATTTATGATGTTTAACGCCACTTTCAGCAATATTTCAGCTATATCATGGCGACCAGTTTTAGTGGTGGAAGAAGTCGGAGTACCCGGAGAGAACCACCGACCATGGGCAAGCTACTGATAAACTTTATCACTTGCGGCTGCGAGTCGAGTGCACCCTTTTCTTGCCATTTACAAAGTCGGGCGCGAACCCACGCCGTATTGGTGATAGGCTTGTATGAGTTGTTAGGTAATCCAATTAACTCATTGAGGCATCCGGGCTCTCCCGTTCATGGCGATGTTAACTCAATACAACATTATGTGATAAAATTTGTCAGTGACTTGAGACAGACCGGTGATTTTCTCTGTGATCTCCGGTTTCCTTCGCCAATAAAGTTTTGTCAGTGACCTGCCATAGGTCGGTGGTTTTTTCCGGGTAATCCGGTTTCCTCCACCATTAAAACTGACCGCCACGATATAACTGAAATATTGTTGAAAGTGGTGTTAAACACCATAAAACCGAAACAAATCAAGTAACTTTGGAGATATTTGTATAATATACTTTATAGGTATGATGAATCCTTCGCAATCCCATACAATATTATATTAAAATTGTTAAGTTAGATTGCTATAAAATTCAAATAATAAAGATATATGCACCATCTACACACACATAAACACATGTCTTATGTATATCCATAGATTCGCCTCACGAGACGAGGCAATACTTCGATTATTGAAGCTATATTTTTACATAGCGGATGTGACCGAGTGGTCTAATGCGTTGGACATATAATATAGATAACAAATTGTGTGCTACACATAAGGCTAAGCGATTGGTGCGTACAGTGTATCAATGGTGAGAGTTCAAATCTCGTGATGGGAGAACACAAATTTGGTAGCTCACAAATCTAATCTAATTAAATTTTAAGATACATATATATAATATTTCAAAATAATTAAAACATTGTTGATTGTATCCTGAGCTGTGGACTGTGCTCGTTTAAACCAAGAATTATGTCCTATGGATAGAAGGGCTTAGTAACTTTATAAACTTTTACACAACAGAAATCGTGTTTGATGCCACTATACATATAGAAATACATATAGCATAATAACAACATGAAACAACCCTATAAAACAAATGGGAGTAAGCACAAATCGGACAACAAAACGTGGAAGTAAAACGTGAAGACATTTACACATGTAATTAGACAATGTGAACACGAACCCCTTTAAAAACCGTTAAAAACCAGAGGCAAGCTGAGGTTTTCGGACAGTTCCTGCTCCACTAGTGTCGTCCGTCGTGTTACTCTTGTTATCCAAGAGACACGCTTTACCGGTTTCGAAACAACGAGGTTTGATTGCAACACCAACGGGGAATGGACCCCACCAAAAACAAGGGTGTGAAAGCATGTGCCCACGAAGGGTGAGCAGTTCCTACATCTTATAACACATCTGTCTTGTTATTGTTTTAGTTAAACATTTAACAACATGTCTAACAAATATGTGTTTTAAAGGCCATTTAAATGTTAAATGGCTTTCAATTTTCACAATAACGGCCAAAATCGAGATATGAGTTTAGGTATTTGTTAGACATTAATTAACATCATATTTCAAAAGAAATACTATCATTTAAAAGGTTCATTTAAAGTTCAATCACATGCTTGGTTTCTATGTTTCAATGTATTGTTTGCTAAATAAATATAAACGTAGATATCTAATTTAGTACGCACGACGAGATTCTGGAATAACGTTCATCCAATCGTAACTACTCAGCCATTCTCGCTACCCTGCAAATAACCTCGTACGTACATAGTAGAAATTCTTCTTAAATTGTTTGCCGGAAGTTAAGTTAAGTTAAGCCGCACAAAAATATAGTCCACGAAAATCCAATATGGCAGACATACTAAATAAAATCTATTCATGCAAAACTATTTAAAGCTTTAATTGAAATATAGAAAATTGCTTAAAATATAACTTTATCAAACTTTCATGTAACTGACATGTGAAAAGTAGTGCGATTTATACGCCTAATTCATACGAGGTTATTTGCAGGGTAGCGAGAATGGCCGAGTAGTAATGATTGAACGTTCATCATGTACGCTCATAATATATACACTCACGGGTGAAAAGTATTACCGTACTAAGATATTTCCCTATATATTTCATATAAAACCACTTATTTTCATAACATTCTCATTAAGTCATTCCTTATCCGATTTTCATGAAATTTTCACCTTTTGATAATAGAATTATTAGAGTTTAACTTAATATCTTCATGTAATTTTTTCGAACTTTTATTTACAAGCATTTATGATTTAAACACAAATGTAAATTCTTGACGTCACAATTTTATATGATTATATAGTAAGATTTGGTAAAAAAAAAATTTTGTTTTTAAATCAATTCTTAAGAGAAAGTAGAAATACAATTATTTGAAAATTATACGAAGAAGAAACTATATTTATTTCTGCACTTAATGCTGAAAATTTCATGAAAATCAGATAATGAATGACTTCAGGAGAATGTTTTGAAAACAAATGATTTTATATGAAATATATAGGGAAATATCTTAGTGCGGAAATACTTTGGATCCTTGAGTGTAGTCATCAAAAGATTGGAAAGCCAAATAATTTACAAGACTTTCGGTCAAGTAAACCAAAGGACTTAAAACAGAATGAAATTAGGTTTTTTGTGTGTGTTTAGTTTAGTTTACTTTGAACATATTTTGCTATCGTAGGTAACGACAAAGGCAGAGATATACCTTTAGAAGCTTATAAAGTCTTCTCCAGAAGGTGTCTCGTTTTTTATTTCTTCGAAGGAAAAGCAAACTGCAAAATTATAAATACATTACAACCTAGTTTTAAACTGCGTCACCCATTTTGTTGAACCCTTACAAGTAGGTCTGGATTCCACAATATACCTAGTATCCTTTAAAGTAACTTTGAGATCCAGTGGGACAGATATATTGTATGGTTGTCACTTGCTTCTAGACGTTTGTATAATATACTTTATTTCCTGTGACTGTATAGTGAATTCTTCATTATCCTATCCAATATATTAAAAATTGCTGAGTTAGATTGCTGTCAAATTATAATATTAAGTATATATGTACCATCTACACACGCTAAAACACATGTCTTAGGTCTATCCCTAGATTTTCCTTACGAGACAAGGTAACACTACGACTATTGAAGCTCCTTTTTAGGGAGTGGATGTAGTCGAGTGGTCTAGGGCGCTGGACGTAAGGCTAAGCGAATGGTGCTGCAGTGTAACAATGGTGTGGGTTCAAATCCCGTCGAGGGAAGAACAAAAATTTGACAGCTATAAAATCTAATTCTAACACTGTTTGGTTTAATTTTCAGACGTATATATATATATATATATATATATATAGTGAGTGAGTGATTGTTGTTTAACGCCAACTCAGCAATTTTTCAGCTACATTTTGTATATCATATAGAACAAGTTAATTGTCAATGAGATGATGATCAGGTCCGCTTTGTACTAGATCAACACGCTTAGTTGGATTATTTGTACTTTGCGATTAAAATATAAAACAAACCACCTCGGATAAACGAGATTCATAACTATGTGTGGAATAAATCTAATTTAATGTTTGTGTTGTGGGTGTTATTTATCCTTAGCTGTATATTATGCATTAATAAACTTTCTATAGTGTTTGCATCAGTTCCATATTGTGATATCCCCTCCGGTTTCCACGTTAAAACGATGTTCGGTTCGGTTTTGATTCCATTTGATTGGTCAGAAGTCATGTTTTATTAATGTTATTTGTATTTATTTACGTATACTGGTGTCCAACACCATTTCTACATCAGATGATGCTCGTGTGGTTTAACAGAAGCAACGGGTGTCACTAGTGCAGCAGGAACTGATAACCATTCCGGAGCACCTGAGTTCACCGTCGTTTTTTTTTTAGCGGGGTTCGTGTTGCTCAATCTTTTGTTTTCTGTGTAGTGTTTTGTAGATCCCTGTTTGTCTTTTTTCTTTTGGCCATTGTATTGTCTATCTTTTTATTTTGGCCATTGTATTGTCTGTCTTTTTTCTTTTGGCCATTGTATTGTCTGTCTTTTTCTTTTGGCCATTGTATTGTCTGTCTTTTTTCTTTTGGCCATTGTATTGTCTGTCTTTTTTCTTTTGGCCATTGTATTGTCTGTCTTTTTTCTTTTGGCCATTGTATTGTCTGTCCTTCTTCGATTGACTACTTCTAAATAAATAAAATATGAACTCGGAACGAAACAAATGGGAGTAAACAATAATGCGAACCGAGCATCGCGGACGTCGTAGCGGACTTCACAAGAGGGAAGTAAAAACGTATTGGCATGCTTGCAATTCTAGACATGGTGAACTATATATTTGATCCAGACTATTATAAGCATAACAGTAAAGTAAGTCTGATATGTCCCAATTATCACAATCTGCATACTAGAATGGAACAACACAAATGAAACATAAAATGAAGAAAGTACAACACGAACGACAAAAAACCTCAAACATTATTAACATTTTTTCACTGTTTAGATACACTGGTGTTTGTTTATGTCTATGTGATAAAGCAATTTTATATTATAATTACAGCGTTGTGTTTTGTATGGATAGTTATAAGCAGAACATATTCTGTTAAACTTTCAATGAACCCTTTGAAACAACTCAGAATATTATGTTCCCCATTTGTCACCCGATTCACATGACCTCTTGCCTTCGATTTAAAACCGTTTAGTTTATGTTGTAACAATTATATTGCCATGGTGATACCTGATACCTTCATGTATTTTTCATATCTGGCATTCAATATATTTACTACAGCCATTAATGGTACACTACACCAGGTCAAAGGTCAACATGACCGTCTATGATGACAGAGCTGTGGTAAAAATTATAGGTAATAAAATACACAGACGCTTGTCCTGTTATGAAAAGACAGTTTAAACAGTGATGGTCAACAATTCCACCAATATCAACAAAACAGACAATCACCCCTAGAAAGAAAGCTTAAACAGTGATGGTCAACAATTCCACCAATATCAACAAAACAGACAATCACCCCTAGAAAGAAAGTTTAAACAGTGATGGTCAACAATTCCACCAATATCAACAAAACAGACAATCACCCCTAGAAAGAAAGTTTAAACAGTGATGGTCAACAATTCTACTAATATCAACAAAAGGCATAATCACCTCTGACCTCAACTTACTGAACACATAAAATACCACGACATATGACGTTGGAAATCGAATTCCTGGCTTGGGACGGGCGCAAAAATGTGGCTGCGTTTAACCGGTAAATGGGACACTAAACATATAACCATCCCATCTTGGTAACTGGCAATGCATACTGTGTTTTTGTGTATACAGAAAAAAACCACACAGCATGGAAAACGAAGAGACAGATTATTTTACTTCGAAATAGGTGGGTATATCAAGTTACATTTTGACAGGATAATGATGGTATCCGCTTTGTACTAGATTTTGATTTTTTTTTTGTGCTCAACGCCACTTTTAGCAATATTTCAGCTATATCATGGTGACCAGTTTTAGTGGTGGAAGAAGCCAGAGTACCCGGAGAGAACCACCGACCCTGGGCAAGCAACTGGTAAACTTTATCACTTGCGGCTGCGACTCGAGTGCACCCTATTTTTGTAATTTACAAAGCCGGGCGCCAACTCACGCCGTATTGGTGATACGCTTGTATGAGTTGTAGGTAATACAACTACCTAACTCATTGAGCCACCCGGGGCCCCTTTGTACTAGAGTTGGATTTTAATAACACGAGTTCTTTGAAACACATGTACGCATGTCCACGTGTTCCAATCGGACATATTATCCTGACTCCAACCAGTTTTTGTACTTACTAATGTTGCGTGCTTAGTGGAGAAGCAGCAAATACCATTTATTTAGTCTTTGGTTTGACCCGACCGGTGTTCGAACCCACGATCTACCGCACTCGAGGCGAATACACTAATCGTTACACTAATGATGTGATTAGAAACTTGAATTACAATATGAACTGTGTATGTTGGGTAGCATAACAATTTGTAGATACTAAATGTGTAATCAGAATCAGGAAATCGAAGGACAGACAATACAATGGCAAAAGGAAAATTGACAAAAAGGATGAACCATAATTGACAACACACAGAAAACTAAAAAGTGAGCAACACGAACTCACTGAAAACCGGGAATAAGCAGTTCCTGCTTCACTAGTGGCACCCTTCATGCTTACTATTACATGACATGAATATAAATGTATACAAATAAGATAAATATATTTAATTCAAATAATGTAAATTTTCTGAGCTCATATGAACTGTTCATTTGGATAATGTCAAATTTATCAATAAATTGGCTTGATTGATTGACTGAATAATGCTTAACGTCCGACGAGCAGTATTTCAGCTATATTCAGCGCGATCAATAAATAGGGAGACTCCATTATTATCCAACTTTTCAATAAAATTACTCTTCCATCCTACTACTATTGCAATGCCATATTATTATATCTGCATTATCTCCCTTTGTATAGCAACAAAAAAGATGTAATTTCGTATCGAGCAAAATTACTGTTTGGGGTAATCAGAATCTGTAAATCGAAGGACAGACAGCATACTCGATTACCACACTGAAAACCGGGGATAAACTAAGGTGTTCCGGAAGGGTAAGTTGTTCCTGCTCCACTAGTGACACCCGTCGTGTTACTCTAATTATGTCTATTAAGATATCATTACATGACATTTTCCATATCGGCCCTGGTATCAACCCGAGACTCCCATATCAAACCCGACAAAAGTCATCTTCATTTCGTATTGAAGCTTTTTGTCGTATTTTGTAACAATAATGATATCTTAGCTATAGCGAATGTTTTCATAAATTGTGTCACTGATATAATATAGATGGTGGCCATTGATATGTGTAAATTGATTACCCCTTTGATATCTTCAAACTTTCCTCCATTGTCACGGGTCAATGTGTAAAGTGATTACTCCTTTGGGAACTTCATTTGTTCATTTGTTCCCATTGCCAAAGGTTGAGGTGTAACATCATGAGTCCTTGAGAGAAAACAAGTAATTAAAATCGGCGAATGATGGCCTTGTGTTGATTTATATACCCTCTCACTAAGATTAAAAACATGCGGGGGACTGATGGCCTTGTGTTATTCTAAACACTTTTTTCATTATTTAGTTAACATTGAGTAGATCTGAATAAGTAATTATACAGACATTGAACACTTTTGTTGAAGATTTTTGTCAACGTTCTATATTTATTATGCGTTAACCGGTCAGACGGCGAACCATCATTGTGTTGGTGATTTGTAAATATAATATTGTAATTTAGAGTATTTTTTTTGAAATATGATAATTTAAAGTTCAACAGTTCGAGGTCATATGTTGAAAGTTTTATAATTAGAAGAAAAAAAAGATGAATCACTACATGTGTAAATTAATATTAATATTATCAGCAAAATAGTAAAATATTTAAAAATAATAAAGATAATAAATAACTAAAATTAGAATGAGATACAAAATGTATATAATATAATAAAAAACAAAAAATGACACTCTGTCGGAACAATTCCAAAATAAAATATCAAATTCGTAGAAACAGAAAAAATGGATACCCCCAACACATATCATGGGATATACAAATAAACACGAAGATAAGACAAGTTTGAAGATACTAAAGGGGCGGGGCTATCCAGGGCCGGATCCAGGGGGGGGGGGGGGGGCACCAGGCGAGCGCCCCCCCTAAAATTGGAAAAAATAAGATTTTTTGGCGTAAAATCGTGATTTTTCACACGAAATACCCCAAATATTTTCGCGCCTCCCTCCGCTCGGCGCAATATTTTTAAGTACACCTCTTAACTTGAAATCCTTAATACTGCGTGCATAGCGGAGAAGCAACACAGACCAATTGTATAGCCTTTGGTTTGAGCTGCCCGGGGGATACGAGCACGTTAACCATTGCACCACCGATGCGGTTACCTAGACCATGTATAATAATATTTTAGGTGTAAAAATTATTTTTCAGCTTATTAGTAGCACTATATGTAATTGTATGTAATTGTCGTAAGGTCAAAGACATATGACCTCAGCCCAAAGCTTACACCAATGATGTAGGCAACATGTCTGTCTGCAGACTATTGTTTTAGTGAGCTAGAACTATAAAAATCCAACTAAGCTTGTTGATCTAGTACAAAGCGGATCTCACCATAATTTCATTGAAAATTAAATTGTTCTCGCCATGATATAGCTGAAAAATTGCTGAGTTGACGTTTAGCAAAAACCACTCGATTATAAATACCCAATAGTTGGTTGCTACAGAGACATATTCTCAGTAAATATCACTGATAACTGTTGCGTCACAATTAATAATGAAAATTGTAAAACGTGTTTTTTGATTGACACAAATCTCAGAGATACATCCATGTTTTAGATAAGTCACAAAGTATGAAGAAACCAATGATGTAGGCAGAAGAATATTTGAACATGCTTATTCAGAAGGCAGGACTTATTTCAACATACATCTACAGGTCTCTAGACCAGACGACTCGTAAGATTGCCGTAGGAAAGTTTCAAAGCAAGAAGTCGACTGTAATGTTGGTGAGGAATCGACATCCCTCTACTAGATAATGTGATAAATTATAATTTCAGAATGGTGTTCCAGAATGGTTAACAATTTCTGCTCCACTAGTGACATCCGTTGTGCTACAGCGACACGAACATCATTTGTTTCTAAATAAGTTAAAATATTGTTTTTCTGTTTATTTTAGATATCTGTGTACTGCTACAATGTACTATACAATTTCAAATAAAACAAAAACCAATCTTGAGAGTATTAAAACAACATGGAAAGGTTTATTTCTGTACCCCTCTGTACTTTACATACCATATTTATTGCTAGTAAATATGTCCTGGATTGTATTACAAATTGTTTTTTCTATTGTATCCCACGTCCAGGTAAACAGAATGTAACAAAGCAAAAATAGCATAACAATAAATGGTGATAATTCACTTAATACAATAGCTTCAGAATTTCGGCCAAGGACAGTCACACGGTGTAGTATATCATATGATAAGCCATTTATTTGTAAATGTATATACTGGATGCTAATTCTAACAACCTTCTTCTTTTTCTCTATCATGTCTATGTCTGCCGATGACAGGCGATTATTCAAGGTGGTTTGTGTATTGTGGTATTTGCCGAAATGATTATATATCCCCGCCACATTTTTGTGCTTGTCCTACGTCAGGAGCTGGATTTCCAACGTCGTATTTTTTTTTGTTCCCCCTTCTTTCTGTATTTACTTAGTTAGTGTGAGGGGATTGTTCGTTTTGTTGATATTGGTATGTCTGTTTAAATTTTCTTTTAGGATTTAGGATCAATGTTTTTTTGTCAGGTGAAACTTCAAAAAAACAAAAAAAAATAGTGAGCCATACTATAAAAAAACAAACCGTCTCGTCGAGTAAGTCTAGTACAAAACAGATATCATCATCATCTCCCCCAAACAAAGTTATCATGTAATATTTATTGGTTGATATTTAACTTATATGTAGAAAACACGTACAGGATCGCATAATTTCACTAAGAGGGGAAATTTTGGGCCCATAAAAAAACCAAACTCGTCGTGCAGGTCTAGTACAAAACATATATCATCATCATCTCCCCTATAAAGTAACTTTAAGTTATCATGTAATGAACACGTACATGAACACATCATTTCACTAAGAGGGGACATTTTGGGCCCATAAAACTAGGCTGAGTCCGCCACTTTTATTTATTGAAGTGTCTGTACCAAGTCAGGAAAGTCAGCGATTATGTATATGTGTATTAGCGGTATCAATGTTGTCTCCTTTTCTACGGTATTTCTATTATATTGTGGAACTGTTCCAAGAGTGTGATTATTTTTCCATTTTATCAGTGAAAATGGCTAAATGACAGATCGTTTTGTGTAATAATTCAGCAGAATTGTGCAATTTAATTCAAATTTAAATTGTGGATAAAGTAGATTTCTCATCTTAGGTATATTCGCTCTTCTAATTGAACTTGTCAATTTAAAAAATAAAATAAAATATATATTCTTACATGAATGAATAATTTGCATATTGATCCCAATCGACCCCCTGTTGTGACGATATATTTACCCCCAAAAATGACAAAATGTTGTTGGTTACAAAATATGTGGTTTATCTATAAATAAATCTAACACTACTTTAACATACTATTAAATGTGACTTTTATTTGTAAACTACAGTTAATTTATTATTTAAGGTGGTACCATGCACTTCAGGTAAAATTTGATCTGCTCGTTTAATTTTCTTATTTTTTTGGCAGTGTGTTTGAATATATCCACTGTAATAAATATCAAAATTTTAGCAAATTCCAACCAACAGACTCAGAGCTATAAATTCACTAGCCACATAGCAGCTTTTCTCTCTGTGGTTTTGATCACCGAGATGCTTGAAATCTGCATACAAACATCATATGATCCAAACGTTCAACTGATTTTAAAGAGTTATCTCCCTGTAGTGTATGGTGCCACCTTAAATTGCTTTCAGGGTGTAAAGATGAAACTTGTATTTTTATGATAAAGTCCATTATTAAAAATATTATTTTTACTTCTTTTAAAATGATGCACTTTAACAGATAGATTATATGACAACTTATTTGCCACGAAGGTTAAATATATTATGTATAATCGTCAAGATCACAGCGTTATATAGCAACACTATTCACTCGGTTATTTATGAGGGTTGCCATTTTGCTCACATGTAGAAAACCATATCATTTCACTAAGAGAAGAGGTTTGGGCCCATGCAACTAGTTTAATACGACGGGTGCCACTAGTGGAACAGGAACTCCCAGTTTTTAGTGGGTTTCGTGTTACTCGATCTTTAGATTTATGTGTATGTTTTGTAGATCGTAGTTTGTCCTTTTTCTTTTGACCATTGTATTGTCTGTTCTTCTTCGATATACGGATTCTGATTACCCCTTTGGTATCTTCAAACTCTTCTTACTCTCCCTCTTTATTGAAGTACCTGTACCAAGCTAGGGAAGTAAGCAGTCATGTATTTGTGTGTTAGGGGTATTAAATTTGTCTCTTTCTACGGGTTTCCTATTGAATTTTGGAGTTGTTCCGACAGTGTGGTATTTTTTGTTGTTCTGCATTCTGACGAGTGAGAATAGATATTACAACTTATTACACGGACATAAAAAGTACTTCAACTCAAGAACTGCTTATCTTCCCAGAGGATCTGAGTCCACACACAAAGTGTTGTTGGTTTTGTGTTGCTTAATGTTTTGTAGATTGTTGTTTGTCCTTCTGTCCATTTTCTGTTGGCCATTGTGTTGTCTGTCTGTCTTCCATTTACGGCTTCTGATTACCCCTCTGGCATCTTCAAACTTTTCTATTCGTCAATTTTCTTATTTTAAATGTCAACGTTTCTTGTTTCAGTTTTATATGGTATTACCATTTCTCAGTTGGTGATGCGTTTTGTCCGTAATTGTAACAATGACTTATATGACTGTAGATCGTGAACATGAAATACATTATCACAAACTGTGCTAAATTTTACTAACGCCATAAAGATCGTGTATATCATGCTGAGATCTGATCAAAAAAGGCATCTATGTTGCCATGGCGACGCCATTAACAAAGTTTAAAAATACAAAACCGATACTTCTAATGTTATAAGAATATTGGGGACATTCTTGTTCATAAAGTGACTAATTTGTTCATCACTTCCAGTGTCGGATTTAGGACAAATGAGGCCCTGTGCTAGGTAAGTTATGAGGCCCTTTACTCTTGGCCCGGAAGGAGGTAGACCCGGTAGGCCTACATAGGCAGTCAGGCATAGATGCTCAGGAAATATTAAAATTTAAAATTGCACCACATAAGCAAAATTCCATCGTAAAAAAAGTTTTTTGGCAGGAAAATGGGCCCCCTGGCCAACGGGGCCCTGTGCTTAAGCAAACCTAAGCACAATGGTAAATCCGGCACTGTTTATCACTTCGGAAGTGCTACGGAATGGTAGTCGTGGCTGTGATCGCATGGTAGTTGGATTTACAACTACCTAAGCAATCAGTTAATATCACCACTGGTGTTGTGAGTTCGAATCTCGATCAGGGCGAGGTGTACAACATTATGTGATAAAGTTTGACAGTGACTTGCGACAGGTCGGTGGCTTTCTCCGGGTCCTTCGGTTTCCTCCACCAATAAAACTGACCGCCACGATAAAACTGAAATATTGTTGAGAGTGGTGTTAATCACCATCAAACAAACAAACAAACAAACAAACAAACAAACAAACAAACAAACAAACAAACAAACGAAAGTGCTACGATCGCCACCATGACTTAGTTAACCGTTACGGAATATCTGTGCTACAAATGGCCACTTATAAATATGTTCCCTTTGTCGTGATCGGAATTCCACACTTTCCTCATTCATGACAACAATATCACTATGGTTTTCACTAGCGGTGCAGGAATTGCTTACCATAATGGAGTACCAGAGTTCATCCCCGCTTTTTTGCAGGGTCCGTGTTGCTCAGTGTTTAGCTTTCTGTGTAATGTTTTGTAGATCATTGTTCGTCCTTCTTTTTTTGGCCATTGTATTGTCTGTCTTTCTTCAACTTAAGGTTTCTCATTACCCCTATGGTATCTTCAAACTTTCATAAATATGTATATACATCTAAGTTTCTGCCACTGGTTTCACATGAAATTGTAGTACTTCTTAACGTGTTGTAATTGGATATTAATATGTAGCTCATTTCCCTGCTTTATCTCGTGAAATGGAGAAGAGGCTTTGGAGCGAAACAATATGTAAAACAATCTGTGAGAATATAAAGATGTTATTAGACAAACATTGCAAGGACGAATACATGATGAGCAGACAATTATAAGTCAAGGACGATTTCAATATGTGTGATGTCTAGATATATGGTGTATATTTCACAAAATTATTTGGCCAAGGGTCATAACCTAAGGCAAAGTCTAATCACATGGTTCTGTGATTCATATAAAAGTCAAAATGCCCACTGTATATCCATCTGATATTCACAGACTATCAGACATCAATCCTCGTACGGCAAATAGCTGAGATTTTCGTTTGATTTAAAGGTAGGAAAAACTTTTTTTTTTTTCTTGAAACATTATATTTTTTTAGATTACAATTAGTGATTTAAATATTTTTTCCTGTTTATGTCCTTTGGTTTTCTTGCTCCCAAAACGTTTGAATTATTTGGCTTTCCAATATTTTGATCTTGAGCGTCACCTGGTGAAAGTTATTCCAGAAAGGTGTCGTGTGTACTAAATTTGATATCTACGTTTTTTTTTCAACATTCAAAGACTTGTACAATCTATTATTTGAATGCGATTAAATACACAGCCACGTATTGCTTTCTTTGAGATTTCTGTGTTTGTGAATATGCATTGAAAGCATATAAAAATACCTTGAGCATGTCATCCTTAAATAATAAACCGACAAAAATAAATTTAAACTACTTTTTTCAATTTTACTTTGATTTGCCTTTCTGCAATGTTTGATTGAAGTTGATGATAACTCAGCTGTTTTGTATTATTATCATTAGGTTTTCCAATGCAGGGGCGGATCCAGGATTTCATGTTAGGGGGGGGGGGGGGGCGCACTTAAAAAAATTGCGCCGAGCAGAGGGGGGCGCGAAAATTTTTGGGGTATTTCGTGTAAAAATCACGATTTTACGCCAAAAAATCACATTTTTCCAATTTGAGGGGGGGGGGGGGGGGCGCGCGCCGGTTGCGCCCCCCCCCCCCCCCCCCCTGAATCCGCCCCTGCAATGTTATGGGAGCACCTGATAAAGGTTATTCCGGAAGCATACATTACGCACTAAATTAGATATCTTCGTTTGTATTCTGAATTCAATGTTTGCATCAAAACCTGTCTGCGTGTCAATACTCATCGTCGGTGACCAACGACTGATCACGCTCTGATACTCATCACAATGACACCCGTCATTAAAGTCCTTAATTCCCTATGTTCTGTTCCTCCAGTTTTTTGTGGGAGGTCTCATGTCTTATTTATGTTGTTGTGTTGTTTTCGTATAGTGGCGTCCAACACGATTTCACTATATAAGTTACAGGGCGTTTGCATAAAAAGCAGGAACTGATTTACTCTTCACGGGCATCTGCGTCACTTCCGGTATATTGGTGGGGTCGGTGCGACTCATCCCTTTATATTTCCTCTAAGACAATGTAGTACTAACTCATGATGGTGACAATAGAATAATAAAGTATTGACTTATCCTTAGGTATCTCGTGATAAAAACGTATGTATACAATTTTTTGTGTAGGACGCGTTTCTGGAATAACCTTCATTAGGTATGCTCAAGGTCAGCTAGGAAAAGCTACACAATTTTAAAGATTTGGCAACAAGAAAACCAAAGGATCAAACAGCAGAGCACAAATTGGCTGAGGTCACACTGAGGTCACATAATGTCTGTGGTAGGAGACCCTTAGTTTGAATAATAATTACATTATTTAGGAATTGTTAATTTCAATAATAAAATATATATAATAAATCATGTCAGTGTTGAAAACCGACTACTGGGGCGGATGATACCCTCTGTGACAAACAGTCAAATAGCAGAGGTATCGACCCAGTGATAGTAATGAAAACGTAGATATCTAATAAACCATGTCAGTACGAAACACTGTCTACTGGGCGGGTGCAATCTTCGGGACTAATAGTCCACCATCAGAGCATCGACCCAGCGATAGTAATACAACACTGACTGCTGAATGTGTTAAAGAAATGTTCATTTCTCAAATAGAAATGGATATTTTCCCTTTTACGTAGATGTTTTTTTCTCTTTCACCGACAAGATCGGATTTGACTGTGAGAAACATGGCGGGTGTCTCATAGAATCAGGAAGTGCTTTGGGAGTACATGGATGGGGTTCTTCCCCGTTTTAGTTTGGTGTGATACGCGCTTCTTATCTTTTAGCTTTTCTGTACTGTTTTATTATTATTGCTTTGATTGTCTTCGTCCTGTGTCTTGTGCGCACAATGTAGACTGTGTTTCTGGATTTCGCATTCTTCTAACGTTTACTTACAAGTTCTATAACGTATTATTATATGTCATTTATAACAAAGGGGCCGTCGTGGTCATGATCCTATGGTAGTTGGAGTTTAAACTATGCAATCAGTGCCTATCACCACTGATGTTGTGAGTTCGAATCTTGATCAGGGCGAGGTGTTCAACATTATGTGATAAAGTTTGTCAGTGACTTGCGACAGATCGATGGTTTTCTCCGGGTCGTCCGGTTTCCTCCACCAATAAAACTGACTGCCACGATATAACTGAAATATTGTTGAAAGTGGTGTTAAACACCATAACCGTACATCTTGTTATTCTTAGACCAATTTTAACCGATTAAACCAGACTTTGAAACTTTTATTTTTACTTTACAGCATATATTTATATCAGAGGAGAATTTTACAATGAGCGTCACGATATAACTGAACTATTGTTGAAAGTGGCGTTAAACACAAACACACAAACATCTATAGCAAATTAATTATAGTTATTTTGTTTCCAGGAGAATGCAGATGCTTGTCATAGGGGTCTTGACCTTGGTTGGCTTAATAAATGCAGGATTTGTGCAAAAGCGGATGCACACTACTAGTTCCCCAGAGGAAAATGCAGCCGTTAATGCTTGGCTCTTTATGAAAATGTTTAACATCGAGTTTGACAAATCCTGTGATGCGAATTACCGTATGATGTATCACACATCGCTATTTTGTGGGAAATATGATCCTGAATATAAACAATGTCTCGGCTTCATATTCGTAACTCTTTGTCGTAAACAGGACGCATGTAAACCGTTTATACCACACTTGGAACACATAGAGATGACGATAGACGAAAAGTGTAGCAATGTCAAACCAGAAGAAATACTTACATGCGCGAGAAAGCATGCAGATGAATGTGGCCAATATTTCGGGAACTCTGCAGAATGCACCAACGTAATGAACAATTTTATAGACTGGATCGAAGGTTCATTTGCTGACAGAGATGAAGGGTCACGTGGAATTCCCGCCAGTGGTAGAGGTCTGGCGAATGGCGACACCATTTCATTAAATGACAATCGTCGTCTGTTCGAGTACATAAAGTCCAAATTGTCTAAGTAAAACATTTCAAACCACGAACTGATGGAAAACATATCTCTACAATGAACTGACCTTTTCATTATTTCTAAAATAAAAGAATATTGCATCGTATGTGTTGTATTTTGTCATGATAAATAATATTTCAGATTTGTAAAACGAATGGTTGCCTCTAATGGAAACCAAGAAAAACAAATCATATTAGGTGAGGAAGAGAAATTCTAAGCAAAACAAACATCTACAAAACACCTCAAACAATTGAATACAATATAGGCCACGACATATGGCATTGACAGTCAATACACAGGCACAAATATGCAGCGGTGTTAAACCGGTTAATGGGACCCCAATTCTTCCCCCTTGATGAATGAATCTCCAGCGACAATACAGATATAAATAAACAATGCACAATTTTGACAGATTTTGTTCCCATTAAAACAACAAACATTGCTATCACAAAAAGAACGCCTACCTGGAAATTACAGTAGAAAGATCATTAAATACACGTGGTTCACCCCCGTTTTTTAGTTTTATTTGTATGTTTTGTAGATCGTTGTTTGTCTTTTTGTACATGTACTTTTTTCTTTTGGCCATTGTGTTGTCTGCCGTCCTTCAATTTATCGATTCTGATTATCCTTTTGGTATCTTCAAACACTTCTTAACTACTACTACCCAAGAAGGTAGAATCTGTTAGTTAAAGATCATTCTTATGGTTGTTCCCACAGTGTGGCATGTTTCTATAGTAACAAGATATATCATGGTTGTTCCCACAGTGTGGTATGTTTCTATAGTAACAAGATATATCATGGTTGCTCCCACAGTGTGGTATGTTTCTATGGTAACAAGCTATATCATGGTTGTTCCCACAGTGTTGTATGTTTCTAAAGGGACAAGATATATCATGGTTGTTCCCACAGTGTGGTATGTTTCTATAGTAACAAGATATATCATGGTTGCTCCCACAGTGTGGTATGTTTCTATGGTAACAAGCTATATCATGGTTGTTCCCACAGTGTTGTATGTTTCTAAAGGGACAAGATATATCATGGTTGTTCCCACAGTGTTGTATGTTTCTATAGGGACAAGATATATCATGGTTGTTCCCACAGTGTTGTATGTTTCTATAGGGTCAAGATATATCATGGTTGTTCCCACAGTGTTGTATGTTTCTATAGGGACAAGATATATCATGGTTGTTCCCACAGTGTGGTATGTTTCTAAAGGGACAAGATATATCATGGTTGTTCCCACAGTGTGGTATGTTTCTAAAGGGACAAGATATATCATGGTTGTTCCCACAGTGTTGTATGTTTCTATAGGGACAAGATATATCATGGTTGTTCCCACAGTGTGGTATGTTTCTAAAGGGACAAGATATATCATGGTTGTTCTCACAGTGTTGTATGTTTCTAAAGGGACAAGATATATCATGGTTGTTCCCACAGTGTGGTATGTTTCTATAGGGACAAGATATATCATGGTTGTTCCCACAGTGTGGTATGTTTCTAAAGGGACAAGATATATCATGGTTGCTCCCACAGTGTTGTATGTTTTTAAAGGGACAAGATATATCATGGTTGTTCCCACAGTGTTGTATGTTTCTAAAGGGACAAGATATATCATGGTTGTTCTCACAGTGTTGTATGTTTCTAAAGGGACAAGATATATCATGGTTGTTCCCACAGTGTTGTATGTTTCTATAGGGACAAGATATATCATGGTTGTTCCCACAGTGTGGTATGTTTCTAAAGGGACAAGATATATCATGGTTGCTCCCACAGTGTTGTATGTTTCTATAGGGACAAGATATATCATGGTTGTTCCCACAGTGTTGTATGTTTCTATAGGGACAAGATATATCATGGTTGCTCCCACAGTGTTGTATGTTTCTATAGGGACAAGATATATCATGGTTGCTCCCACAGTGTTGTATGTTTCTATAGGGACAAGATATATCATGGTTGTTCCCACAGTGTTGTATGTTTCTAAAGGGACAAGATATATCATGGTTGTTCCCACAGTGTTGTATGTTTCTAAAGGGACAAGATATATCATGGTTGTTCCCACAGTGTTGTATGTTTCTATAGGGACAAGATATATCATGGTTGCTCCCACAGTGTTGTATGTTTCTATAGGGACAAGATATATCATGGTTGCTCCCACAGTGTTGTATGTTTCTATAGGGACAAGATATATCATGGTTGTTCCCACAGTGTTGTATGTTTCTAAAGGGACAAGATATATCATGGTTGTTCCCACAGTGTTGTATGTTTCTATAGGGACAAGATATATCATGGTTGTTCCCACAGTGTTGTATGTTTCTATAGGGTCAAGATATATCATGGTTGCTCCCACAGTGTTGTATGTTTTTAAAGGGACAAGATATATCATGGTTGTTCCCACAGTGTTGTATGTTTCTAAAGGGACAAGATATATCATGGTTGTTCCCACAGTGTGGTATGTTTCTATAGGGACAAGATATATCATGGTTGTTCCCACAGTGTTGTATGTTTCTATAGGGTCAAGATATATCATGGTTGTTCCCACAGTGTTGTATGTTTCTAAAGGGACAAGATATATCATGGTTGTTCCCACAGTGTGGTATGTTTCTATAGGGACAAGATATATCATGGTTGTTCCCACAGTGTTGTATGTTTCTATAGGGACAAGATATATCATGGTTGTTCCCACAATGTTGTATGTTTCTAAAGGGACAAGATATATCATGGTTGCTCCCACAGTGTTGTATGTTTCTATAGGGACAAGATATATCATGGTTGCTCCCACAGTGTTGTATGTTTCTATAGGGACAAGATATATCATGGTTGTTCCCACAGTGTTGTATGTTTCTATAGGGTAAATATATATCATGGTTGTTCCCACAGTGTTGTATGTTTCTATAGGGACAAGATATATCATGGTTGTTCCCACAGTGTTGTATGTTTCTAAAGGGACAAGATATATCATGGTTGTTCCCACAGTGTTGTATGTTTCTAAAGGGACAAGATATATCATGGTTGTTCCCACAGTGTTGTATGTTTCTAAAGGGACAAGATATATCATGGTTGTTCCCACAGTGTTGTATGTTTCTATAGGGTCAAGATATATCATGGTTGCTCCCACAGTGTTGTATGTTTCTATAGGGACAAGATATATCATGGTTGTTCCCACAGTGTTGTATGTTTTTAAAGGGACAAGATATATCATGGTTGTTCCCACAGTGTTGTATGTTTCTAAAGGGACAAGATATATCATGGTTGTTCCCACAGTGTGGTATGTTTCTATAGGGTCAAGATATATCATGGTTGTTCCCACAGTGTTGTATGTTTCTAAAGGGACAAGATATATCATGGTTGCTCCCACAGTGTTGTATGTTTCTATAGGGACAAGATATATCATGGTTGTTCCCACAGTGTTGTATGTTTCTATAGGGTCAAGATATATCATGGTTGTTCCCACAGTGTTGTATGTTTCTAAAGGGACAAGATATATCATGGTTGTTCCCACAGTGTGGTATGTTTCTATAGGGACAAGATATATCATGGTTGTTCCCACAGTGTTGTATGTTTCTATAGGGACAAGATATATCATGGTTGTTCCCACAATGTTGTATGTTTCTAAAGGGACAAGATATATCATGGTTGCTCCCACAGTGTTGTATGTTTCTATAGGGACAAGATATATCATGGTTGCTCCCACAGTGTTGTATGTTTCTATAGGGACAAGATATATCATGGTTGTTCCCACAGTGTTGTATGTTTCTATAGGGTCAATATATATCATGGTTGTTCCCACAGTGTTGTATGTTTCTATAGGGACAAGATATATCATGGTTGTTCCCACAGTGTTGTATGTTTCTAAAGGGACAAGATATATCATGGTTGTTCCCACAGTGTGGTATGTTTCTAAAGGGACAAGATATATCATGGTTGCTCCCACAGTGTTGTATGTTTCTATAGGGACAAGATATATCATGGTTGTTCCCACAGTGTTGTATGTTTCTAAAGGGACAAGATATATCATGGTTGTTCCCACAGTGTGGTATGTTTCTAAAGGGACAAGATATATCATGGTTGTTCCCACAGTGTTGTATGTTTCTATAGGGTCAAGATATATCATGGTTGTTCCCACAGTGTTGTATGTTTCTAAAGGGACAAGATATATCATGGTTGTTCCCACAGTGTGGTATGTTTCTATAGGGTCAAGATATATCATGGTTGTTCCCACAGTGTTGTATGTTTCTAAAGGGACAAGATATATCATGGTTGCTCCCACAGTGTTGTATGTTTCTATAGGGACAAGATATATCATGGTTGCTCCCACAGTGTTGTATGTTTCTATAGGGACAAGATATATCATGGTTGTTCCCACAGTGTTGTATGTTTCTATAGGGTCAAGATATATCATGGTTGCTCCCACAGTGTTGTATGTTTTTAAAGGGACAAGATATATCATGGTTGCTCCCACAGTGTTGTATGTTTCTATAGGGACAAGATATATCATGGTTGTTCCCACAGTGTTGTATGTTTCTATAGGGTCAAGATATATCATGGTTGTTCCCACAGTGTTGTATGTTTCTAAAGGGACAAGATATATCATGGTTGCTCCCACAGTGTTGTATGTTTCTAAAGGGACAAGATATATCATGGTTGTTCCCACAGTGTGGTATGTTTCTATAGGGACAAGATATATCATGGTTGTTCCCACAGTGTTGTATGTTTCTATAGGGTCAAGATATATCATGGTTGTTCCCACAGTGTTGTATGTTTCTATAGGGTCAAGATATATCATGGTTGTTCCCACAGTGTTGTATGTTTCTAAAGGGACAAGATATATCATGGTTGTTCCCACAGTGTTGTATGTTTCTAAAGGGACAAGATATATCATGGTTGTTCCCACAGTGTTGTATGTTTCTAAAGGGACAAGATATATCATGGTTGTTCCCACAGTGTTGTATGTTTCTAAATGGACAAGATATATCATGGTTGCTCCCACAGTGTGGTATGTTTCTAAAGGGACAAGATATATCATGGTTGTTCCCACAGTGTTGTATGTTTCTAAAGGGACAAGATATATCATGGTTGTTCCCACAGTGTTGTATGTTTCTAAAGGGACAAGATATATCATGGTTGTTCCCACAGTGTGGTATGTTTCTATAGGGACAAGATATATCATGGTTGTTCCCACAGTGTTGTATGTTTCTATAGGGTCAAGATATATCATGGTTGTTCCCACAGTGTTGTATGTTTCTAAAGGGACAAGATATATCATGGTTGTTCCCACAGTGTTGTATGTTTCTATAGGGACAAGATATATCATGGTTGTTCCCACAGTGTTGTATGTTTCTATAGGGACAAGATATATCATGGTTGTTCCCACAGTGTTGTATGTTTCTAAAGGGACAAGATATATCATGGTTGTTCCCACAGTGTTGTATGTTTCTATAGGGACAAGATATATCATGGTTGTTCCCACAGTGTTGTATGTTTCTATAGGGACAAGATATATCATGGTTGTTCCCACAGTGTTGTATGTTTCTATAGGGACAAGATATATCATGGTTGTTCCCACAGTGTTGTATGTTTCTATAGGGTCAAGATATATCATGGTTGTTCCCACAGTGTTGTATGTTTCTAAAGGGACAAGATATATCATGGTTGTTCCCACAGTGTGGTATGTTTCTATAGGGACAAGATATATCATGGTTGCTCCCACAGTGTTGTATGTTTCTATAGGGACAAGATATATCATGGTTGTTCCCACAGTGTTGTATGTTTCTATAGGGTCAAGATATATCATGGTTGTTCCCACAGTGTGGTATGTTTCTATAGGGACAAGATATATCATGGTTGTTCCCACAGTGTTGTATGTTTCTATAGGGTCAAGATATATCATGGTTGTTCCCACAGTGTTGTATGTTTCTAAAGGGACAAGATATATCATGGTTGTTCCCACAGTGTGGTATGTTTCTATAGGGACAAGATATATCATGGTTGCTCCCACAGTGTTGTATGTTTCTATAGGGACAAGATATATCATGGTTGTTCCCACAGTGTTGTATGTTTCTATAGGGTCAAGATATATCATGGTTGTTCCCACAGTGTGGTATGTTTCTATAGGGACAAGATATATCATGGTTGTTCCCACAGTGTTGTATGTTTCTATAGGGACAAGATATATCATGGTTGTTCCCACAGTGTTGTATGTTTCTAAAGGGACAAGATATATCATGGTTGTTCCCACAGTGTTGTATGTTTCTAAAGGGACAAGATATATCATGGTTGTTCCCACAGTGTTGTATGTTTCTAAAGGGACAAGATATATCATGGTTGTTCCCACAGTGTTGTATGTTTCTATAGGGACAAGATATATCATGGTTGCTCCCACAGTGTTGTATGTTTCTATAGGGACAAGATATATCATGGTTGTTCCCACAGTGTTGTATGTTTCTATAGGGTCAAGATATATCATGGTTGTTCCCACAGTGTTGTATGTTTCTAAAGGGACAAGATATATCATGGTTGTTCCCACAGTGTGGTATGTTTTTAAAGGGACAAGATATATCATTGTTGCTCCCACAGTGTTGTATGTTTCTAAAGGGACAAGATATATCATGGTTGTTCCCACAGTGTGGTATGTTTCTATAGGGACAAGATATATCATGGTTGTTCCCACAGTGTTGTATGTTTCTATAGGGTCAAGATATATCATGGTTGTTCCCACAGTGTTGTATGTTTCTATAGGGACAAGATATATCATGGTTGTTCCCACAGTGTTGTATGTTTCTATAGGGTCAAGATATATCATGGTTGTTCCCACAGTGTTGTATGTTTCTAAAGGGACAAGATATATCATTGTTGTTCCCACAGTGTTGTATGTTTCTAAAGGGACAAGATATATCATGGTTGCTCCCACAGTGTTGTATGTTTTTAAAGGGACAAGATATATCATGGTTGTTCCCACAGTGTTGTATGTTTCTATAGGGTCAAGATATATCATGGTTGTTCCCACAGTGTTGTATGTTTCTATAGGGTCAAGATATATCATGGTTGCTCCCACAGTGTTGTATGTTTCTATAGGGACAAGATATATCATGGTTGTTCCCACAGTGTTGTATGTTTTTAAAGGGACAAGATATATCATGGTTGTTCCCGCAGTGTTGTATGTTTTTAAAGGGACAAGATATATCATGGTTGTTCCCACAGTGTTGTATGTTTTTAAAGGGACAAGATATATCATGGTTGCTCCCACAGTGTTGTATGTTTTTAAAGGGACAAGATATATCATGGTTGTTCCCACAGTGTTGTATGTTTCTAAAGGGACAAGATATATCATGGTTGTTCCCACAGTGTTGTATGTTTCTATAGGGACAAGATATATCATGGTTGTTCCCACAGTGTTGTATGTTTTTAAAGGGACAAGATATATCATGGTTGTTCCCGCAGTGTTGTATGTTTTTAAAGGGACAAGATATATCATGGTTGTTCCCACAGTGTTGTATGTTTTTAAAGGGACAAGATATATCATGGTTGCTCCCACAGTGTTGTATGTTTTTAAAGGGACAAGATATATCATGGTTGTTCCCACAGTGTTGTATGTTTCTAAAGGGACAAGATATATCATGGTTGTTCCCACAGTGTTGTATGTTTCTATAGGGACAAGATATATCATGGTTGTTCCCACAGTGTTGTATGTTTCTATAGGGTCAAGATATATCATGGTTGTTCCCACAGTGTTGTATGTTTTTAAAGGGACAAGATATATCATGGTTGTTCCCGCAGTGTTGTATGTTTTTAAAGGGACAAGATATATCATGGTTGTTCCCACAGTGTTGTATGTTTTTAAAGGAACAAGATATATCATGGTTGCTCCCACAGTGTTGTATGTTTTTAAAGGGACAAGATATATCATGGTTGTTCCCACAGTGTTGTATGTTTCTAAAGGGACAAGATATATCATGGTTGTTCCCACAGTGTTGTATGTTTCTATAGGGACAAGATATATCATGGTTGTTCCCACAGTGTTGTATGTTTCTAAAGGGACAAGATATATCATGGTTGCTCCCACAGTGTTGTATGTTTCTAAAGGGACAAGATATATCATGGTTGCTCCCACAGTGTTGTATGTTTCTATAGGGACAAGATATATCATGGTTGTTCCCACAGTGTTGTATGTTTCTAAAGGGACAAGATATATCATGGTTGTTCCCACAGTGTTGTATGTTTCTATAGGGACAAGATATATCATGGTTGTTCCCACAGTGTTGTATGTTTCTAAAGGGACAAGATATATCATGGTTGCTCCCACAGTGTTGTATGTTTTTAAAGGGACAAGATATATTATGGTTGCTCCCACAGTGTTGTATGTTTCTATAGGGTCAAGATATATCATGGTTGCTCCCACAGTGTTGTATGTTTCTATAGGGTCAAGATATATCATGGTTGTTCCCACAGTGTTGTATGTTTCTAAAGGGACAAGATATATCATGGTTGCTCCCACAGTGTTGTATGTTTTAAAAGGGACAAGATATATCATGGTTGTTCTCACAGTGTGGTATGTTTCTATAGGGACAAGATATATCATGGTTGTTCCCACAGTGTTGTATGTTTTTAAAGGGACAAGATATATTATGGTTGTTCCCACAGTGTGGTATGTTTTTAAAGGGACAAGATATATTATGGTTGTTCCCACAGTGTGGTATGTTTCTAAAGGGACAAGATATATCATGGTTGCTCCCACAGTGTTGTATGTTTTTAAAGGGACAAGATATATCATGGTTGTTCCCACAGTGTGGTATGTTTCTATAGGGACAAGATATATCATGGTTGTTCCCACAGTGTGGTATGTTTCTATAGGGTCAAGATATATCATGGTTGTTCCCACAGTGTTGTATGTTTCTAAAGGGACAAGATATATCATGGTTGCTCCCACAGTGTTGTATGTTTTTAAAGGGACAAGATATATCATGGTTGCTCCCACAGTGTTGTATGTTTCTAAAGGGACAAGATATATCATGGTTGTTCCCACAGTGTGGTATGTTTCTATAGGGTCAAGATATATCATGGTTGTTCCCACAGTGTTGTATGTTTCTAAAGGGACAAGATATATCATGGTTGCTCCCACAGTGTTGTATGTTTTTAAAGGGACAAGATATATCATGGTTGCTCCCACAGTGTTGTATGTTTCTAAAGGGACAAGATATATCATGGTTGTTCCCACAGTGTGGTATGTTTCTATAGGGTCAAGATATATCATGGTTGTTCCCACAGTGTTGTATGTTTCTAAAGGGACAAGATATATCATGGTTGCTCCCACAGTGTTGTATGTTTTTAAAGGGACAAGATATATCATGGTTGCTCCCACAGTGTTGTATGTTTCTAAAGGGACAAGATATATCATGGTTGCTCCCACAGTGTTGTATGTTTCTATAGGGTCAAGATATATCATGGTTGTTCCCACAGTGTTGTATGTTTCTATGGTAACAAGCTATATCATGGTTGTTCCCACAGTGTTGTATGTTTCTAAAGGGACAAGATATATCATGGTTGTTCCCACAGTGTGGTATGTTTCTATAGGGTCAAGATATATCATGGTTGCTCCCACAGTGTTGTATGTTTCTATAGGGTCAAGATATATCATGGTTGTTCCCACAGTGTGGTATGTTTCTAAAGGGACAAGATATATCATGGTTGTTCCCACAGTGTTGTATGTTTCTAAAGGGACAAGATATATCATGGTTGCTCCCACAGTGTTGTATGTTTTTAAAGGGACAAGATATATCATGGTTGCTCCCACAGTGTTGTATTTTTCTATAGGGTCAAGATATATCATGGTTGTTCCCACAGTGTTGTATGTTTTTAAAGGGACAAGATATATCATGGTTGTTCCCACAGTGTTGTATGTTTTTAAAGGGACAAGATATATCATGGTTGCTCCCACAGTGTTGTATGTTTTTAAAGGGACAAGATATATCATGGTTGCTCCCACAGTGTTGTATTTTTCTATAGGGTCAAGATATATCATGGTTGTTCCCACAGTGTTGTATGTTTTTAAAGGGACAAGATATATCATGGTTGTTCCCACAGTGTTGTATGTTTTTAAAGGGACAAGATATATCATGGTTGCTCCCACAGTGTTGTATGTTTCTATAGGGTCAAGATATATCATGGTTGTTCCCACAGTGTGGTATGTTTCTAAAGGGACAAGATATATCATGGTTGTTCCCACAGTGTTGTATGTTTCTAAAGGGACAAGATATATCATGGTTGCTCCCACAGTGTTGTATGTTTTTAAAGGGACAAGATATATCATGGTTGCTCCCACAGTGTTGTATTTTTCTATAGGGTCAAGATATATCATGGTTGTTCCCACAGTGTTGTATGTTTTTAAAGGGACAAGATATATCATGGTTGCTCCCACAGTGTTGTATGTTTTTAAAGGGACAAGATATATCATGGTTGCTCCCACAGTGTTGTATGTTTCTAAAGGGACAAGATATATCATGGTTGTTCCCACAGTGTTGTATGTTTCTAAAGGGACAAGATATATCATGGTTGCTCCCACAGTGTTGTATGTTTTTAAAGGGACAAGATATATCATGGTTGCTCCCACAGTGTTGTATGTTTCTATAGGGTCAAGATATATCATGGTTGTTCCCACAGTGTTGTATGTTTCTATAGGGTCAAGATATATCATGGTTGTTCCCACAGTGTTGTATGTTTCTAAAGGGACAAGATATATCATGGTTGTTCCCACAGTGTTGTATGTTTTTAAAGGGACAAGATATATCATGGTTGCTCCCACAGTGTTGTATGTTTCTATAGGGTCAAGATATATCATGGTTGTTCCCACAGTGTTGTATGTTTCTAAAGGGACAAGATATATCATGGTTGCTCCCACAGTGTTGTATGTTTCTAAAGGGACAAGATATATCATGGTTGCTCCCACAGTGTTGTATGTTTCTATAGGGTCAAGATATATCATGGTTGTTCCCACAGTGTGGTATGTTTCTAAAGGGACAAGATATATCATGGTTGTTCCCACAGTGTTGTATGTTTCTAAAGGGACAAGATATATCATGGTTGCTCCCACAGTGTTGTATGTTTCTATAGGTTCAAGATATATCATGGTTGTTCCCACAGTGTGGTATGTTTCTAAAGGGACAAGATATATCATGGTTGTTCCCACAGTGTTGTATGTTTCTAAAGGGACAAGATATATCATGGTTGCTCCCACAGTGTTGTATGTTTTTAAAGGGACAAGATATATCATGGTTGCTCCCACAGTGTTGTATGTTTCTATAGGGTCAAGATATATCATGGTTGTTCCCACAGTGTTGTATGTTTCTAAAGGGACAAGATATATCATGGTTGTTCTCACAGTGTGGTATGTTTTTAAAGGGACAAGATATATCATGGTTGCTCCCACAGTGTTGTATGTTTTTAAAGGGACAAGATATATCATGGTTGTTCCCACAGTGTTGTATGTTTCTATAGGGTCAATATATATCATGGTTTTTCCAACAGTGTGGTATGTTTCTATAGGGACAATATATATCATGGTTGTTCCCACAGTGTGTTATGTTTCTATGGTAACAAGCTATATCATGGTTGCTCCCACAGTGTGGTATGTTTCTATATGAACAATAAATATCATGGTTGTTCCCACAGTGTGTTATGTTTCTATAGGGACAATATATATCACGGTTGTTCCCACAGTGTGGTATGTTTCTATGGGAACAATATATATCATGGTTGTTCCCACAGTGTGGTATGTTTTCATAGGGATAAAATATATCATGGTTGCTCCCACCGTGTGGTATGTTTCTATAGGAACAATATATATCATGGTTGTTCCCACAGTGTGGTATGTTTCTATAGGGACAGGATATATCATGGTTGCTCCCACAGTGTGGCATGTTTCTATAGGGACAATATATATCATGGTTGTTCCCACAGTGTTGTATGTTTCCATAGGGACAATATATATCATGGTTGTTCCCACAGTATTGTATGTTTCCATAGGGACAATATATATCATGGTTGTTCCCACAATGTTGTATGTTTCCATAGGGACAATATATATCATGGTTGTTCCCAGTGTTGTATGTTTCTATAGGAACAATATATATCATGGTTGTTTCCACAGTGTGGTATGTTTCTATAGGGACAATATATATCATGGTTGCTCCCACAGTGTGCTATGTTTCTATAGGGACAATACATATCATGGTTGTTCCCACAGTATTGTATGTTTCCATAGGGACAATATATATCATGGTTGTTCCCACAATGTTGTATGTTTCCATAGGGACAATATATATCATGGTTGTTCCCAGTGTTGTATGTTTCTATAGGAACAATATATATCATGGTTGTTCCCACAGTGTGGTATGTTTCTATAGTAACAAGCTATATCATGGTTGTTCCCACAGTGTGGTATGTTTCTATAGGGACAAGATATATCATGGTTGTTCCCACAGTGTTGTATGTTTCTATAGTAACAAGCTATATCATGGTTGTTCCCAGAGTGTGGTATGTTTCTATAGTAACAAGATATATCATGGTTGTTCCCACAGTGTTGTATGTTTCTATAGTAACAAGCTATATCATGGTTGTTCCCACAGTGTGGTCCGTTTCTATAGGGACAAGATATATCATGGTTGCTCCCACATTGTGGTATGTTTCTATAGTAACAAGATATATCATGGTTGTTCCCACAGTGTGGTATGTTTCTATAGGGACAAGATATATCATGGTTGTTCTCACAGTGGGGTATGTTTCTATAGGGACAAGATATATCATGGTTGTTCCCACAGTGTTGTATGTTTCCATAGGGACAATATATATCATGGTTGATCCCACAGTGTGGTATGTTTCTATAGGGACAAGATATATCATGTTTGCTCCCACAGTGTGGTATGCTTCTATAGGGAAAATATATATCATGGTTGCTCCCACAGTGTGGTATGTTTCTATAGTAACAAGCTATATCATGGTTGTTCCCACAGTGTGGTATGTTTCTATAGGGACAAAATATATCATGGTTGCTCCCACAGTGTGGTATGTTTCTATAGTAACAAGCTATATCATGGTTGTTCACACAGTGTGGTATGTTTCTATAGGGACAAAGTATATCATGGTTGCTCCCACAGTGTGGCATGTTTCTATAGAAACAATATATATCATGGTTGTTCCCACAATGTGCTATGTTTCTATAGGGACAATATATATCATGGTTGTTCCCACAGTGTTGTATGTTTCTATAGGGACAATATATATCATGGGTGATCCCACAGTGTGGTATGTTTCTATAGGGACAAGATATATCATGGTTGCTCCAACAGTGTGGTATGCTTCTATAGGGAAAATATATATCATGGTTGTTCCCACAGTGTTGTATGTTTCCATAGGGACAATATATATCATGGTTGGTCCCACAGTGTGGAATGTTTCCATAGGGACAATATATATCATGGTTGTTCCCAGTGTGGTATGTTTCTATAGGGACAATATATAACATGGTTGTTCCCACAGTGTGGTATGTTTCTATAGGGACAAGATATATCATGGTTGTTCCCACTGTGTGGTATGTTTTTATAGGAAAAATATATATCATGGTTGTTCCCACAGTGTGGTATGCTTCCAAAGGGACAATATATATCATGGTTGTTCCCACAGTGTGGTATGTTTCTATAGGGACAATATATATCATGGTTGTTCCCACAGTGTGGTATGTTTCTATAGGAACAAGATATATCATGGTTTCTCACACAGTGTGGTATGTTTCTATAGTAACAAGCTATATCATGATTGTTCCCAGTGTGGTATGTTTCTATGGTAACAAGCTATATCATGGTTGTTCCGACAGTGTTGCATGTTTCTATAGGGACAAGATATATCATGGTTGCTCACACAATGTCTTATGTTTCTATAGGAACAAGCTATATCATGGTTGCTCATACAGTGTCTTATGTTTCTATAGGAACAAGATATATCATGGTTGCTCCCACAGTGTGGTATGTTTCTATAGGAACAAGCTATATCATGGTTTCTCACACAGTGTGTTATGTTTCTATAGGAACAAGATATATCATGGTTGCTCACACAGTTTGTTATGTTTCTATAGGAACAAGATATATCATGGTTGCTCCCACAGTGTGTTATGTTTCTATAGGAACAAGATATATCATGGTTTCTCACACAGTGTGGTATGTTTCTATAGGAACAAGATATATCATGGTTGCTCACACAGTGTCTTATGTTTCTATAGGAACAAGATATATCATGGTTGCTCCCACAGTGTGGTATGTTTCTATAGGAACAAGATATATCATGGTTGCTCACACAGTGTCTTATGTTTCTATAGGAACAAGATATATCATGGTTGCTCCCACAGTGTGGTATGTTTCTATAGTAACAAGCTATATCATGGTTGCTCACACAGTGTGTTATGTTTCTATAGGAACAAAATATATCATGGTCGCTCACACGGTGTGTTATGTTTCTATGGTAACAAGCTATATCATGGTTGCTCCAACAGTGTTGTAGGTTTCTATAGGAACAGGATATATCATGGTTGCTCCCACAGTGTGGTATGTTTCTATAGGGACAATATATATCATGCTTGCTCCCACAGTGTGGTATGTTTTTATAGGGACAATATATATCATGGTTGTTTCCACAGTGTGATATGTTTCTATGGTAACAAGATATATCATGGTTGCTCCAACAATCTGGTATGTTTCTATGGTAACAAGATATATAATGGTCGCTCCCATAGTGTGGAATGTTTCTATGGTAACAATATATATCATGGCTGTTCCCACAGCGTGGTATGTTTCTATGGTAACAAGATATATCATAGTTGCTACCACAGTCTGGTATGTTTCTATGGTAACATGATATATAATGGTCGCTCCCTCAGTGTGGTATGTTTCTATGGTTACAAGATATATCATGGTTGCTCCCACAGTGTGGTATCTTTCTATGGTAACAAGATATATCGTGGTCGCTCACACAGTGTGGTTTGTTTCTATGGTAACAAGATACATCATGGTCGCTCCCACAGTCTGGTATGGTTCTATGGTAACAAGATATATCATTATTGCTCCCAGAGTGTGGTATGTTTCTATGGTAACAAGATATATCATTATTGCTCCCAGAGTGTGGTATGTTTCTATGGTAACAAGATATATCATGGTCGCTCCCACAGTGTGGTATGCTTCTATGGTAACAAGATCTATCATGGTCGGCCCCACAGTGTGGTATGTTTCTATGGTAACAAGATCCATCATGGTCGCTCCGACAGTGTGGTATGTTTCTATGGTAACACGATATATCATTGTCGCTCCCACAGTGTGGTATGTTTTGTTTTTCATTTTATTTATAATTCGTATAGATTTAATATTAATAGACCTTTTGTACATTCACGAATTTGAGTCGTCTGATATTCTAATGATTTGCAAACATCTTAGGGACCGACCATTTAACTTGAAGGGGGGGGGGGGGGGGAGGGGTTATGGTTTTTTGTTTCGTTCAGAATTTTTTTTTCGGACAACACAAGAGTTAGAAATTTTTTTCCAGTATTTAACATTAGGTTATATGACAAAAACTCTGAATCAGATTATTTTTCTTTTTTCTTTTTCTTTTCCTCCACCAAAATCAAAATATTTTTTTTAGCAACATTGGGAATCAGAATATTTTTTTAGAAAAAACTATAACCCCCTCCTTCAAGTTAAATGGTCGTTCCCTTAAGGGGTAGGCCTGGGTTATGGGAGATAACTCTATGTTCAGTGTCTTTTCAAATATATGATCATCTGTGCGTTTGAAAATTCCCCCTAAATTCCAAGCTTCTTGGTGACAAAGATTGTTTAGATTGGATATGGCCAGTTAAAAAAATGACTCCTTTTACCTTTCCATAGCTGTACTCCTTGCAGGGCTCACCGAACCAGGCGAAATGGGCGAAGTTCTCGCCCTATATCGGCTGAAGTCGCTCTCCCTCGACTACAAAGCGAAATTAAAGTCGCCTTGTTTCTTTTTGCAAGTCACTCTTTTCTTGCAAATAATCTTCGTTTTATGGTAAAGCTGATTGTCAAAACAATTGTAATTAATGGGAAGATACATAAGAATAAGAGGAAAAAGTTTTATTCAAGCAATAAAGAAGGTTTAATTTGTTGATACAAAAGTATCACGGCAAAGCTAAACAAGGTCAAAGAAGAAATAAGCACCATCAAAGAAAAACACCGCAGAGACATCTTTGTAATTGGAGGAGACTTCAATCTACCCGATATCAACTGGGAAGAACAAACCATCATAAATAGACAATATCCAATCAAAACCAACCAAACATTCCTTGAAATTGTAGCTGTCAATGGTTTAGAGCAGATAGTCGATTTTCCTACAAGAAAAGATAACACCTTGGATTTAATGCTCCTATCACATCCTGCTTACAAACTTATTGCAAACCACCCCCATTGATAGGAAACAGCGATCACGACATCGTACTACTGGACATTGCCTGCAAACCATTCAAGCCAAAACCAGTGAGACGTAAAATATATCTATGGAAAAAAGCAAAAATTTACAAGATAAAGGAGGATCTAGAATCATTTGGAAACACATTTCGAAACATCGGAAAGAGAGATATTGAATCACTTTGGCACGCTTTGAAAGACGCAATCCAAAACACCATTGGAAAAAGAGTACCTTCGAAAATGACACAAGGGCGACACACACATCCTTGGATCAATACAACCATCAGGCGAAAGATCAACCGGAAGCAAAAAGCTCATAAGAAAGCTAGAAAAACCAAGAAGAAAAGAGATGTTGATAGATATAAACGACTCCAGCAAGAAGTTCAATATGAAGTAAGACAAGCAAATAAAAAGTATACGGAAGATGTCAGCACTGACTACAAAGAAAATTCCAAAAAATTCTGGTCATTTATCAAGAGCAACGGTCAGGAATGGACTGGAGTTGCCCCATTGAAAAACAAAATGGGGTTCCTACAAAGTGATAACAAGAGCAGAGCGGAAATATTGAATGAACAATTCCAATCAGTGTTCACAAAAGTAAACCTGAATAACTGCCCAAATAAAGGAAATAGTCCATACCAAACAATGTCCGACATAAAAATCAACTGTAAAGGAGTAACCAAACTACTGAAAAATCAGAACATACACAAAGCAACTGGTCCAGACTCAATTCCATCGTTTATTTTAAGATCAGCGGCAGACCAACTAGCTCCAATCTTGACAGACATATTTCAAACATCGATTGACACAGGAGAAGTACCACAAGACTGGAGAGATGCTAATATTGTACCATTATTTAAAAAGGACGAGAGACATCTAGCCTCCAACTATAGACCTGTTTCCTTCACCTCCATCACATGTAAGATACTGGAACATATAGTCCACAGCAACATCATGGACCATTTCGACAAAAACAAGATCCTCACCAATGCTCAACATGGATTCCGCAAAAAACGATCATGCGAGTCCCAACTCATAGTGACCATCCATGAAATAGCATCAAAATTGGAAAAAGGCTCACAAGTAGATATCATCTTGCTAGACTTTGCAAATGCATTCGACAAAAGGCCACACCAACGCCTTCTACATAAATTAGAATATTACGGAGTCAACGCCAAGACAAAGAACTAGATTCAATCATTCCTACAAAATAGACAGCAGAGAGTCATACTAGAGGGAGCATCATCAGAGCAAGCCCCAGTCCTGTCTGGTGTACCACAAGGAACCGTCTTGGGACCATTACTGTTTCTGACCTACATCAATGCCATGCCAGAAATGGTTAAATCATCAGAAACAAAACTATTTGCCGATGACAGCCTACTCTTCTGCACCATCAACAACCAAGCTGACAGTGTATTATTACAGAATAACTTAGCATCGCTACAAGATTGGGAAGACAAATGGCAAATGAGTTTCAACGCCAAGAAATGCCAAGTCATTCGAATAACACCTAAGAACAGACCACCACTGCCAACAACTTACAAACTACATGGACATACATTAGATACAGTAGACGCAAGTAAATACCTAGGTGTCACCATCTCTAACAACCTCACCTGGGACAGGCACATAGACAATACAATAGGCAAAGGAAACAAAACATTGGGATTTATAAGACGCAACTTAAAAGACTGCACCAAACCAGTGAAATCAGCAGCATATACATCCATGGTGAGACCAACAATGGAGTATGCAAGCTCAGTATGGGACCCAACAAACCGGAAAAAGATTGGCAACCTTGAAAAAGTACAAAAAAGAGCAGCAAGATTCGTTTTCAATAATTACACAGACCGAACACCTGGCTGTGTTACTAAAATGGTAGAATCCTTGAAGGGGGAAAAATTAGAAGAAAGGAGAAGTCTAATAGACTATGCATGCTGTATAAAATCAAAAATGGATTAATTGATATAGACAGCCACCAATATATCCAAGCCAACGACAGCAGGACTAGATGCAAAGATCGCCTTTATCAAGAAAGAACGAGCAGTGAGGCCTTCGGAAATTCGTTCTTCCCCAAGACCATCAGGGACTGGAACCAACTGCCAGCTAATACAACTCCGGCCAACACAGTAGAGGGATTCAGGAGCGCCCTCAAGGCGCGTTCTGACAGCAACTAGACCAGCTCCCACCTGTATGTTTTTTTTGGTATTTCAAAATATGTAATTAGCAAGAGGTTTACAATCAATTTATATTTTATTTATTTGGCCTAAGTCCTATACGTGTGATCTGTTCAGTTACCGGTTTTTCAAGTAAGGTAGATAAATCTACTCACTACCTTATTCTTATTGGTTTAATTCTTACTATTGTTCTTTACACTTTAAAAGCCAGTGTTTTATACACTGTGATCATTATTTTGATTTAATTTGATGCGTGTAAAGTAGAACACGTTTGTTAAAAAAAAAACGTTTGTTAAAATTAATTTTTGTCAAAGCTCCGAAATCACTTTGCGTGGTTGGTGTTAATTGACAAATTTATATAATTAAATATGATGGACGATATGGAGTTGAGAAAGAAAGAACATATCATCGACTACAAAAAAATGAACGCAAATGGAAAAGATAAGACAATTGATTTTGACATCACAAAAGAGATGATACCGGTGAAATCCCGGTATTTGAAGAAAGGAAAAGGAGGAAGAAAACATGAAGAACAGAATTCAGAAGAAGACACGTCAGATGAGAATGTATTGGATGATGAATCAGATGTTGAAGATTCAGACGAAGAACTAAAAGATATGAAGATAGAGTTGGAAAAATTAAAGAATGAAAAGAAGAAGAGAAAACTAGCAGAAAAGAAGAAAAAGATACAGAAACAGATAGAAGCAGAGAAGAAAGGATTGCAGAAACAGAAAAAGAGAGAACAAGGTGATTTAACTTGTAAAGATAAGAAACTTAAGTCAGCTAAAAAGAAAGATACATATGTAACAATTGATGATTTAAGAGGAGATAAGCAAATTAAAGCAAAATCTCAAAAAAAGGTTAGAAAGATTCTTGAATTAAGTAGTTCTGAATCTGACATTGATACCTCAGAAAACGAAAGTGAGTCAGAAAATAGTTATATATCTGATAGTAGTTCACCAGCTTGTTCAGAAGATGTTAAAGGTAGTAATTATAAAAAACATAAAAAATGTAAACAATCAAAAAGTAAGAAAAAGTCGGGTATTTTTGATCGTTCATCGGACGAAGTTGTTAAAAAACAATTTTGGCCACAAGCAAAATTACAATTATATGCAGGTTCGAAAGTTAGTTTTGAATATTTGGAATTTAACCTGTTTGTTGCAGGTGAACTAGAAATCATATCAAGTAGAAATATTGATAAAGTTGAAAAAAATGGTAGAATTAAACTACTAAAGAAAATTGCATATTATTTTGAATGGTATGAGTGGAACGGCATAACAAAATTGTATGCACACATTATCAGACAAATTGAGAATGGGGTTGCTACCTGGAAACATGATTTTAGTTAAGTTGAAACTCCATTACTCATAAAATATGCAAAGTCAGAGCAAAAAAGTAAAATTAGAGAGAAAAGAGAAGTTAAAAAGGAAGAGACAGTATTTTATTGCTCTTACTATCAAAGAAAAAAATGTTCGCAATCAAAATCTCACATGGGTAAAATAAAAGGTACAGAACGGTATTTTCAGCACATATGTGCAACTTGTTGGAGAAAAGATCAAACAAAAATGTATCACCTTGAGAGCGACGAAATTTGTCCTCATCAAGGTGCATGACTAAATGTATATAGAAATATGGGTTCAAAATCTGCTTTATTTAAACAATGTTCAAGTAAACTTAATCCTCTAGTAGATGTATTTTTACCGTCGTTTATTAAAAACGAATTGGTTGAAGAAAAAGTAGACTTAACTTTGTTGGATAAGTGTTCACAATTTTGTAGTAAACATAAAGGTGAATTGTATGACGATGTATCAATCAATATTCACAATACAATAGACATACAAGATGATAAAAAAACAATAGAATGTAATACAAAGGAGCAGATTAGAAACTGTTTTATGGAAATAAAATATATAGCTTTTGAAAAGTTGAATGATTTAGAGTTTAAAAACACCATTCAGGTACACGATTTGGTGTGGCAATCAGGTGTTCCAAATTATTTAGGTTGTAGAATACCGGTTCATTTTAATATTAATGTTGAATTTTTTAGAACTCATTTAAAAAATTATAATGATAAAATTATTTGTGAATTATTAGAATTTGGAGCTCCAATTGGTTTCGAAGGAAAGTTAGACAAGTGTGAATCACGTGTATTAAATCACAAAGGGGCAAGTGATTTTAGTAATGATATTTTGAATTATTTAAAGAAAGAAGCGTCATATGGTGCTATTATTGGGCCATTTAAAAACAATCCATTTGTCAGTGAGCTTAAGATATCTCCACTTAATACAGTTACAAAGAGAGATTCCCCAAAGAGAAGGGTTATCTTAGATCTTAGTTTTCCGAGTGGAAAATCTGTCAACGAACATATTTCCAAAGAATTTTATTTAGGGGAGAAAGTGGAGTTGTCGTATCCAAATGTAGATGATCTTGTCGGAATAATAAATGATAAAGGTCCCCGTTGTATGCTTTTTAAAAAAAGATTTAAAAAGGGCTTATCGACAAATTCCTGTTTGTCCTGGAGATATTCATTTTATTGGATTCTCTTGGGAAAATTGTTTATTTGTTGATAGAGTGCTTCCTATGGGCCTCAGATCGAGTGCTCAAATTTGTCAAAGAATTACTACAGCTGTGTGTTACATGTATTTTCAAATGGGATTTTCGGCAGTAAATTATTTAGATGATTTCGGGGGGAGCTGAAATTCTAGAACATGCACAAAAGGCATATGAATGTCTAGGTGAATTACTTAATTCATGTGGTCTAGAGGAATCAAAGAAAAAAAGTGTGGAACCTACCAACAGAATGACCTTTCTAGGTGTTACTTTTGATACAGTCAGTATGACATTAGAAGTAACACCAGAGAGGGTGGTTGAAATATCCCTCTTGGTTCAATCTTGGTTGAGAAAGAAAAAGGCGTCATTAAAAGAGTTACAATCTTTGCTTGGAAAATTACATTTCATTTCATCCTGTGTAAGACCAGGCAGAGCATTTGTAAATATATTGTTGTCATGGTTACGCGCTGCTTTTCCCGAAAATAGTACAGGTAATCATAGGGTATTTAGAAATATACCAAATTATGTTTTAAAGGATCTGAGATGATGGGAACGTTATCTGTCAAAGTTTAACGGTATTTCTATGATGTCAATAGAAAATTGGTCAGCTCCAGATGAGATGTTGTCTTGTGATGCATGTTTTTTGGGTATGGGGGCTATTTCAAAGAATCAGTTTTTTCATACAGTTTTCCCCGAGTTTTTAAAAAAAAATCTACACATTAATTGTCTTGAATTATTAACTATATCCATTGCTATGAAAATTTGGGGAAAACAATTTGGTGGAAAGAAAGTTTTGGTGTATTGTGACAATGAGGCTTCAGTCAAAGTGTTAAATTCAGGTTTTACTAAAGATGAGTTCATGCAATGTTGTTTAAGAGAGATTTGTTTTATAGCAGCTACTCATGAGTTTGAGATTAGGGCAAAACATATTGCTGGGAAAGAAAATCGAATAGCTGATTATTTGTCAAGGTGGAATTTGGATAAGAAGTACAGGCAGTTATTTGAGAAATCCGTAAATCTTAAAAATGTTCAGGAAATTAAAATTACGGATGAATTTTTCAGGTTTTTTGATATTTGGTAATTAAATTTTACAGAATTTACACTACTTCAGCTACAGAGCAAGAAGACGTCAAGACATGCCTTCGCAGAAGGTTCTTATAAAAATATTAAAACACAGTGGGAATGTTATTTTATGTTTTGCGAGTATTTTCAAATTAATCCAATTCCTACTACGGTTCAGGTATTATGTTTTTATGCACAGTTTTTGAGCAGATCATTTAAATCAGTTAATTCGATTAAAAACTATTTAAGTGGTATTAAATTGTTACATCTGTATTTAGATGATGATTATCCAAAATTTGAGAGTTTCAATTAAAGTTAACTTTAAAAGGTTTAGCTAGAATGAATCCACAAATTTTGTTAAGAATATTCGAATTATTAGATATTTCAAAGCCTTATGATGCTACGTTTTGGTGTTTGTTTCTACATGCATTTTTTCTTATGTTTAGAAAGTCAAACTTAGTACCAAATTCAGTTAAAAAATTCGATGAAAGAAAACAATTGTGTAGAAAAAATATTAAATATGATAGAAGTAAAGGAATGTTAATTTTTGATATTTGTAGGTCAAAAACTATACAGTGTGGGGAAAGAACATCATATATTCCTTTAGTTGAAATTCCAAATTCTTCACTTTGTCCAGTGAAAGCATACATTAATATGATAACATTAATACCTGCTGAAAATGAAAGCCCTGCTTTTTGTATTTTGAAAGGAAAACTGCTCGTTCCAGTTACTTATTATTTGTTTCAAAACGTTTTACGTAAATTAATTAAAGAAATTGGAGAGGATCCAAAACAGTATTCTTCGCAATTTTATAAGGGGAGGGGCTACATGGGCTTTTTCTTCGAATATACCAAGTGAATTGATTCAATTATACGGCGATTGGAGCAGCGATGCTTATAAGACATATTTAAAATTCAGTTTAAAAGACAAAATTTCCGTGGCTATCAAAATGAAGGACCATATTTTAGATATTTAAGTGTTTGTATTTATATATATTTCCAGGTGTTTTTAGTAAAAAGATAGGAACAATTCTTTCAGCTTCAATTCCTAAATATGCAACAGATATTAATGGGTGTTCAGTGCAGGCGTTTCCAGGTGCCACTATTGGTAGGCTATCTAACCTGGTTGCCAACGGAACGGTCAATTTGAAACATATAGATTTTCTTATAATACATGTAGGTTCCAATAATATTGCTATACACCAATCTGTAAACCAAATAATATCTTTTTATGGAGATTTAATTCACTATATAAAATGTAAGACTTCTGCACAAATAGTTTTTACTTCAATATTACCCAGGTTATGTTATTTTCATCAGACAGAAAGAATGATTACCAAAGTTAATGCCGAGTTAAAAAGTTTATGTAAACGAAGACATATTTCATTTTCAAATATTTACAGAAGTTTTTTGCATAAGAATAAACCTGATCCGTCTCTTTTTGCCCCAAAAGATCATTTACACTTGAATTTTTCTGGAACAGCATTACTTAGGAAGAAATTTATTAATATTATTAAACATTTAAGAGTATAAACGGTTGCACACGTACATGTATGGTTCAAGAATGTATTTTAACTATTATTAAATATAATGTTTATTTTTGTGTTATAAACATACAATATATTTAATTTTGTGTTTCTGTGTCTGTTTTTGTATTTGATATTATATATATATACATGTCTGCTGCGTAATTTTTCTTTCTCGTTTCAGGGAGCTATTGTCCAGAATATGATGAAGTTCCCTTTCCCTTTCTACCTGAGATCTACACTCATCTCAGGTGGGATGTTTGCTTCGTATCCTACACTACAAAAGGTTGTTGTGTGGAGAAGTTCGGGTTACGAGAGAGGAAACTTAGCGCAGGTTTCAGTATTCTTTTAATTTTTGGCGCCTTTTTAAGGCTTGGTGGACAGTTAATAGCCAAAAATGATATTTATTTTTGTATTTTTATTTATTGTGATATAATAATATATATATATATATATATAAATGGCAATACACATATTCTCTTTTGCTTGTTTTCTTGTAGCCATAATTGCTAATTATAGTTTTATCTGTAAATAGTCGGTAGAAGACTGCTGTGTTGCCCGACACTGCGCAAAGTTTTCGCGGAACCTTATACATTCACGTGTGAATCCGGTTCCTAAATTGGAAGAAGAAGAAGAAAGTTCTGCAAATTTGCACTGACGAAATTCCAGGTGAATATTAAATCCCAAACCTTAAAATATACAAACAGACGCTTCCTTTACCAAATTGGCCGTTGAATTGTGTTATATTCTAATTATTTTCACAAAACTTGAGTTATTTGTAGCTTTTTAAAAGCTAAACAATCAACATGTCTAAGTTTTAAACACGGCGATCATGGGTACGTAGGAAATCGGGAGAAGGAAACGAACATTTAGATGTCATTGACAGATTTCAAGGCAAAAATGAATAAATCTAAAATCAATAAATATAAGATCAATAATAATAATAATAAAACAAATACAAAACATGAATTTAATGTTAAATATGAAAGATATAAACAAGATATTAGCAAAGACACACTTCAAATGCAAAAAAAAGTTAAAAAACCCACATTTTTGCGAAAACATGTCTCCCTGTCATGCCTTCACTTCTCCCTCATCTCCTAAGACAACTAAAGAATAACCAGAATCAAACGAATACAACTGGAGCACATAATTTGAAGGAATTTAACAATACAGCTGGGTGGCTGTCTGTGTTTTTTTTGTGTTTTTTTTTGTAATGAATTAATCAAGTAGAGTCACCCTCAAACCACCCCTCCCCCTCCCCAGCCGACTTGAAAATAAAAAAGACAAATGCAGTCATTTGGTAATTTGGACATCCACTTTGTCAATTATAAGAATTCAAAAGCTTTTTGTTATTGGTAACTAGTTATTTTTTATCTCACTAACAAAGAAACTAGCAAAGGATGGTGTGTCCTAACTTTCCTCGACAATTTCATTTTTTTCTGGGTGCCATCCATGAAAAACATAAATTTAAATATTTTAAAAATCTGACGGTAAAAGTTTGTAAAATTTGGTGCAATAATGTCTATATGTCGATTCTTCAGTGTGACATTTTTTGGTGGAAATTAATTGACAGGAATGTTTTTTATCCGATTTTTAATACCAAGGTGGTCCTCAGGGCATTCCCCCCTTTTTTGCAGTTTCCACTGTTTTGCACGTGATTATCTCCGAACAGGATATTCAGATATGCTAGATATTTCATATTTATTTTTCAACAACAACACTCTCAAGTGTATTAAAGCCAAAATATTCCCTTTCAATCAGAAATAAATGTGCATATCTATTAGAATCTTCCGAAACTAGTATTACCATCTGGCGTCAAGAATACCCCCACAATTGCTATATTTAGGATGTGCTATGGAGAAAACGGCTTGGTGAAATTTTTTGAAACTTTGGCAGATAATGTATTTAGACATAACTATTCCATGATGCAAATTAAAAAAAAAATAATTAATGATGGGAACATTTTAGGATAACCTAGGTCTACCACCTTAAGAAGAGTTTGAAGATACCAAAGGGAGGTAATCAGAATCCGTATATCGAAGAAGAACAGACAACACAAAAGAAAGAGTACAAAACAACAACCAACGATCTACAAAACATACATATAAAACTAAAACCGGAGTTGAATTCAGGTGCTCCGGAAGGGTGGACAGTTCCTGCTCAACTAGTGGCACCCGTCGTGTTTGTAGAATCGTAGGTAGCATTCGGCACTCAGGACACAGGACAAAGACAAACAAAACAAAAACACAACACAGAAAACTAAAAAGATGAGCAACATGGACCATAAAAAGGGGGCGAATCCTGGTTCTCACGAAGAATATGCAGTTTCTCTTCCTTACTAGGTTTATTCCTTATCAAATCACGTCGATTTAGGTCCGAGAAATAACCGATTGATCAGGGGCTTATTTTTTTTTACACATGCGTATTTTCACTTTTGCCCTTTCGAAATTAGCGTGAGTAAATACAAATATCAAATCAAATCAAATAAAAACATTTTTTTGTAATTAAGCAATCATGGGACGGGTAGGGACAATAACAATAAATATCTATAATTGAATATACAACTAACAAAACGAGGTTAATTTAATCTGGAAGTAATAAACAACACGCGGATAAAGTATTATTTTATACAAGGTCATGAACATATGATGTACTCTTTCAGTGGTTATATCTTAACCCGTGTGTTGCTATATGCTCGATTTTTAATGTTTTGCTTAATGTATTGTAGATCAAGGTTTGTTCTTTTTCTTTTGGCCATTGTATTGTCTGTTCTTTTTCTTTTGGCCATTGTATTGTCTGTCTTTTTCTTTTTGGCCATTGTATTGTCTGTCTTTTTCTTTTGGCCATTGTATTGTCTGTCTTTTGCTTTTGGCCATTGTATTGTCTGTCTTTTTCTTTTGGCCATTGTATTGTCTGTCTTTTTCTTTTGGCCATTGTATTATCTGTCTTTTTTCTTTTGGCCATTGTATTGTCTGTCTTTTTCTTTTGGCCATTGTATTGTCTGTCTTTTTCTTTTGGCCATTGTATTGTCTGTCTTTTTTCTTTTGGCCATTGTATTGTCTGTCTTTTTCTTTTGGCCATTGTATTGTCTGTCTTTTTTTCCTTTGACCATTGTATTGTCTGTCTTTTTTCTTTTGGCCATTGTATTGTCTGTCTTTTTTCTTTTGGCCATTGTATTGTCTGTCTTTTTCTTTTGGCCATTGTATTGTCTGTCTTTTTCTTTTGGCCATTGTATTGTTTGTCTTTTTTCCATTTACGGCTTCTGATTACATCATTGGTATCTTCATAGTTTTCTTACAACATATATTTATCAGGCATAAGTTTTGTATATATATATTTTATATGAGATAAATCATACATGTTAACTACCTTTCCGGAGCATCTGAGTTCGCACCGATTTTAACATGTCTTCGTGGGGTTCGTGTTGTTCATTTTGTAAAATTACATGTTTTCACGTTTGGAGTTCCGTATTGTTATGTACGCTACGGTTTTAGAGTAAAAACAATGTTCGTTTCGTCTTTACTCCCAGTTTGTCGGGACTCATGTTTTATTAATATATTTCATATTTATTTACGTCTTCTGGTGTCCAACACGATTTTCATTTCAGATGATATCCGTATCGTTTAACAACTACACGACGGGTGCTAGCCCTTCTGGAGCACGTGGGTTCACCCCGAGCTTTTAGTTAGGTTTGTGTTTCTCGATCTTTAGTTTTTTTTATAATTTTTTGTAGATCCTTGTTTGTCGTTTTTTTATTTGGCCATTACATTGTCTGTTCTTCTAACATTTACGACTTCTCATTACCCCATTGGTATCTTCTAACTTTTCTTATTTGCGACAGATCAACTGTTTTCTCCTGTTTCCGGCAACGATACATCTTACCACCACAACATAGCAGAAACAACTACCGTACGATAACGGACATTGTTAGAAATAATATTGTTCTTCGATCTTTGTTTCTAATTTGCTTAAAATGAAGAAAATTAGTCATTATTTTAGAGAAAGCATTATGATGTGTTGCCATTAATGATGATAACAAACCAGAAGGATTAATAAGCTTGGTGCATATACACAATTTGATTCTAAGAGTTGTATCCCTTTAAAGCGGGTAAAAAGATTCACTGCCATGCCAAATTCAATGAAAATAATCTGTTCATATTTTTAGTGCTGTACAACTTTTTAATTTTCTGTTTGCTAGTAAACCATCCTCTAATTTGTCAAGTTTAAAATATCTGCAATTTAATAGAAAAAAGTTATACATAAAGGAGGGAGAGGACAGGGGGTAGTCTTCTCCTTTCTCCCATCCATCTCCTCCTTTTCCCCACCCCTCTCCTCCTTTCTCCCACCCCTCTTCTCCTTTCTCCCACCGGAAAAATAATCCTCCCTATGAAAAAATCTCAAAAATATATGACCCTCATAACCTTATATATTTTCCAATGAAGACCACATCCTTTTCATAAATTATGAAGCCTGAAAAAGTGACCTATTCCAGCGGCTCATCCCTACCACTTGGTATATTGGAAGTACCCCCCCCCCCCTTCCCCACAGTGAATATAAGGCTCATCGTATCGTAAAAGTACATTAATAATATTTCATATAACAGACTCCTGTAAGTAAACTTCCATCTCATCCATAATTGACATTATTAAGGCATAATACTATAATTTAGGTGTAATTACCATGAAGCTCGGCTTCTTCTTTCAGAAGCAGTTTAACTGCATGTTTCCATGAGGTATTGTTGTTAATAACAACCAGTTTTCTTTCTTTCTTTTCTAGAATTGATAACTTGGTATCGAAGTGGGACATAGCCAGAAATCATGGGTGATTTTGCTCATGAATATTCATAAACCAAATCGCGTCATTTATGACGTCAGCAAATAAACGTTGAACCATATTTGGAAGAGGCTGATGAAAACTCGTATCTATTTTTTTAAATGATATTTCATCACAGTTTTGATCACATAAATAACTTCATAATTATTTGTGATCGTATCAAAATTAATTGTCATCATATGTTTATTAGGAATCCGATGATGTGTGTAAAAGATCGAAAATATATTTAATGCACTGCCCCCCCCCCTTTTTTTTCCAACGAAATAAAAATATGTAAATAAAAAATATAATGTGCATTTTTTTTCAATTTCTGCCCCACATAAGTATTAGTATGTCATTGAAATCGCTTAGTATATATATTTCTCTTCATAACCTAATATAATTTTTCTTTCTTGATTTTCATTTGAGGTAAACATTCGTATTACAAATTTTAAATATTATTTATTATGACAAAATACAACACATACGATGCAATATTCTTTTATTTTAGAAATTATAAGAAGATCAGATTGAATGAAGTGATATTTTTTCCGTCAGTTCGTGGTTGAAAATGTTTTACTTTGACATGCTGGACTTAAGGAACTCAAACAGACGTCGTTTTTCCTTCAAAGAGATGGAGTCATCATTCCTCAGACGTTTACGGCTGGCAGCGATTCCCCGTGCTCCTCCATCGGAAAATGCTGCTTCGAGCCAACCGAGGAATTTGGTCATTACGGTGGCGCATTCTGTAGAATTCTCGAAAACATCGCCACATTCATTTGCATGATCTCTCGCGCATCTAAGGACATTTTTCAGCGGCTCACTGCCGCACTTGTCATCTATCATCTTGTCTATGTCTTCCAAATATAGCACAAATTGACTACATACCGCATGTCCACGACAAAGAGATTTGTAGATGCCGGCCAGACATTGTTCATAATCAGGATCACGTATCCCACAAAATAACGATGTTTGATACATCATCTCTCTGTTTGGTGTGTTAAAATCGATGTCAAACAATTTCATGAAGAGCCATGCGTTTATCTCAGCATACATCTCCAATGAGTCATGCATTCGTGTCTGCACTAATCCTGCATTAAGTAAGCCAATCAAGGCAAAGAATCCCACAACAATCAGCTGCATTCTCCTGCAAACAAAATAACTACAATGTCAACATTTTAAGTAAAGATATATCATAATACGCTATAAAACTTGTACGTAAATGTTAGAGAAAACAGAAGAAGCAAGCAAGAATGGAAAACCCAGAGACACAAGTAACATTGAGCGCACAAGACATTGAGCGCACAAGACATTGAGCGAAGTCTAAGAAAATAACAACAACAAAACATGACATATAATACATTATGGGGCCGTAGCTATAATCCGACAGTCCGACAATCCGATAGTCCGACAGTCCGATAGTCCGACAGTTCGATAGTCCGACAGTCCGATAGTCCGACAGTCCGATAGTCCGACAGTTCGATAGTCCGACAGTCCGATAGTCCGACAGTCCGATAGTCCGACAGTTCGATAGTCCGACAGTCCGATAGTCCGACAGTTCGATAGTCCGACAGTCCGATAGTCCGACAGTCCGATAGTCCATACGAAAAACAGTGTATATAGGCCATATATATAAAAGAAGTTAAAAAAAAACGATAACAACGGATTTTTATTATTCCTATAGAGCTTCAGGAAAGATTTGGACTTATAGTTCAAAAGAGAAGGAATTTGAAAACTTAATTCAGTTCGAGAATTTTTCATTTTGTGTTGAATTCGTCTTAAATGCGAGTTGAAATTGTGAGGACAACATTATCATAATGTATTTTTGCTTGAAATTACATTGATGCAAAATGCCAATAATTTCCTCTCTAACCATGTTTCCGTATGCTTGCTATATTAGGAACGAATTCAAATGTTTGAGACTATTAAATTCATATTATATATTTTCAGAAAAAAAAATGAATGCGTGTCCTAAATGTATCACTGTAGAAAAATGATAACTACCAAACCAACTTTATTATTGACGATCCATTAAATAGAAAACACAGGTCCCTTACTTTCGTCGACAATGCACTACATGTACTTTATACTCGTGTTTTCATTCGCAAATTTCCATCCATCTTCGAAAAACCTCAGAATTATGTCTGTCCGTCCGCCATGCATATAAGCAACCTCGTCTTAATCAAACTGATGAAAGTTTTGAAAAATAATTTGGCCAACAATGATATATTCGTAATTTCAGGATATGGGCCATTCATTTTTATACGCCCGTAAACATACAGGCTTATTATGGCATACTGCTGTTCGTCCGTCCGTCCACGCGTCGTACGATAACATATCTCACTTGTTCCCCCTTTTACTGATAGGTCACGTCGTGACATACATTGTATTGATAAAAGGGGGAGCAAGTGAGAGGTGTGATTTTAGTCAGTTTGGAAAACGCCAATTATCATATTGTATTTACAATTAATTTTAATTGGTTTAAAAAATGCAGCATATTAATTACTGTTCCTTCAATTGTCACAATGGGGGGGGGGGGGGGGGGGGGGGGGGGGGGGCACTTTCAATATATGCGCTTGTCGTAGAAGGCGACTATAGCAGGGTCACCCGTCGGAATCCCGGGGAAAAAAATAGGACCAACTTGTCGTCGGAAGAGACAGAAAAACAAGTTCCTGTGTTAAGTCGTTGCCCATGTTGACCCATCCCAGAGTCCCCTCTTTCTGATTTTTTGTTTACAAACTTTTCTCATCCTGAATATGACTGAAATATTGCTTTTTTGCTGCAATCAAGCAAGCAAGCAAGCAAGCAAGCAAGCAAGCAAGCAAGCAAGCAAGCAAGCAAGCAAGCCAGCCAGCCAGCCAGCCAGCCAGCCAGCCAGCCAGCCAGCCAGCCAGCCAGCCAGCCAGCCAGCCAGCCAGCCAGCCAGCCAGCCAGCCAGCCAGCCAGCCAGCCAGCCAGCCAGCCAGCCAGCCAGCCAGCCAGCCAGCCAGCCAGCCAGCCAGCCAGCCAGCCAGCCAGCCAGCCAGCCAGCCAGCCAGCCAGCCAGCCAGCCAGCCAGCCAGCCAGCCAGCCAGCCAGCCAGCCAGCCAGCCAGCCAGCCAGCCAGCCAGCCAGCCAGCCAGCCAGCCAGCCAGCCAGCCAGCCAGCCAGCCAGCCAGCCAGCCAGCCAGCCAGCCAGCCAGCCAGCCAGCCAGCCAGCCAGCCAGCCAGCCAGCCAGCCAGCCAGCCAGCCAGCCAGCCAGCCAGCCAGCCAGCCAGCCAGCCAGCCAGCCAGCCAGCCAGCCAGCCAGCCAGCCAGCCAGCCAGCCAGCCAGCCAGCCAGCCAGCCAGCCAGCCAGCCAGCCAGCCAGCCAGCCAGCCAGCCAGCCAGCCAGCCAGCCAGCCAGCCAGCCAGCCAGCCAGCCAGCCAGCCAGCCAGCCAGCCAGCCAGCCAGCCAGCCAGCCAGCCAGCCAGCCAGCCAGCCAGCCAGCCAGCCAGCCAGCCAGCCAGCCAGCCAGCCAGCCAGCCAGCCAGCCAGCCAGCCAGCCAGCCAGCCAGCCAGCCAGCCAGCCAGCCAGCCAGCCAGCCAGCCAGCCAGCCAGCCAGCCAGCCAGCCAGCCAGCCAGCCAGCCAGCCAGCCAGCCAGCCAGCCAGCCAGCCAGCCAGCCAGCCAGCCAGCCAGCCAGCCAGCCAGCCAGCCAGCCAGCCAGCCAGCCAGCCAGCCAGCCAGCCAGCCAGCCAGCCAGCCAGCCAGCCAGCCAGCCAGCCAGCCAGCCAGCCAGCCAGCCAGCCAGCCAGCCAGCCAGCCAGCCAGCCAGCCAGCCAGCCAGCCAGCCAGCCAGCCAGCCAGCCAGCCAGCCAGCCAGCCAGCCAGCCAGCCAGCCAGCCAGCAAGCAAGCAAGCAAGCAAGCAAGCAAGCAAGCAAGCAAGCAAGCAAGCAAGCAAGCAAGCAAGCAAGCAAGCAAGCAAGCAAGCAAGCAAGCAAGCAAGCAAGCAAGCAAGCAAGCAAGCAAGCAAGCAAGCAAGCAAGCAAGCAAGCAAGCAAGCAAGCAAGCAAGCAAGCAAGCAAGCAAGCAAGCAAGCAAGCAAGCAAGCAAGCAAGCAAGCAAGCAAGCAAGCAAGCAAGCAAGCAAGCAAGCAAGCAAGCAAGCAAGCAAGCAAGCAAGCAAGCAAGCAAGCAAGCAAGCAAGCAAGCAAGCAAGCAAGCAAGCAAGCAAGCAAGCAAGCAAGCAAGCAAGCAAGCAAGCAAGCAAGCAAGCAAGCAAGCAAGCAAGCAAGCAAGCAAGCAAGCAAGCAAGCAAGCAAGCAAGCAAGCAAGCAAGCAAGCAAGCAAGCAAGCAAGCAAGCAAGCAAGCAAGCAAGCAAGCAAGCAAGCAAGCAAGCAAGCAAGCAAGCAAGCAAGCAAGCAAGCAAGCAAGCAAGCAAGCAAGCAAGCAAGCAAGCAAGCAAGCAAGCAAGCAAGCAAGCAAGCAAGCAAGCAAGCAAGCAAGCAAGCAAGCAAGCAAGCAAGCAAGCAAGCAAGCAAGCAAGCAAGCAAGCAAGCAAGCAAGCAAGCAAGCAAGCAAGCAAGCAAGCAAGCAAGCAAGCAAGCAAGCAAGCAAGCAAGCAAGCAAGCAAGCAAGCAAGCAAGCAAGCAAGCAAGCAAGCAAGCAAGCAAGCAAGCAAGCAAGCAAGCAAGCAAGCAAGCAAGCAAGCAAGCAAGCAAGCAAGCAAGCAAGCAAGCAAGCAAGCAAGCAAGCAAGCAAGCAAGCAAGCAAGCAAGCAAGCAAGCAAGCAAGCAAGCAAGCAAGCAAGCAAGCAAGCAAGCAAGCAAGCAAGCAAGCAAGCAAGCAAGCAAGCAAGCAAGCAAGCAAGCAAGCAAGCAAGCAAGCAAGCAAGCAAGCAAGCAAGCAAGCAAGCAAGCAAGCAAGCAAGCAAGCAAGCAAGCAAGCAAGCAAGCAAGCAAGCAAGCAAGCAAGCAAGCAAGCAAGCAAGCAAGCAAGCAAGCAAGCAAGCAAGCAAGCAAGCAAGCAAGCAAGCAAGCAAGCAAGCAAGCAAGCAAGCAAGCAAGCAAGCAAGCAAGCAAGCAAGCAAGCAAGCAAGCAAGCAAGCAAGCAAGCAAGCAAGCAAGCAAGCAAGCAAGCAAGCAAGCAAGCAAGCAAGCAAGCAAGCAAGCAAGCAAGCAAGCAAGCAAGCAAGCAAGCAAGCAAGCAAGCAAGCAAGCAAGCAAGCAAGCAAGCAAGCAAGCAAGCAAGCAAGCAAGCAAGCAAGCAAGCAAGCAAGCAAGCAAGCAAGCAAGCAAGCAAGCAAGCAAGCAAGCAAGCAAGCAAGCAAGCAAGCAAGCAAGCAAGCAAGCAAGCAAGCAAGCAAGCAAGCAAGCAAGCAAGCAAGCAAGCAAGCAAGCAAGCAAGCAAGCAAGCAAGCAAGCAAGCAAGCAAGCAAGCAAGCAAGCAAGCAAGCAAGCAAGCAAGCAAGCAAGCAAGCAAGCAAGCAAGCAAGCAAGCAAGCAAGCAAGCAAGCAAGCAAGCAAGCAAGCAAGCAAGCAAGCAAGCAAGCAAGCAAGCAAGCAAGCAAGCAAGCAAGCAAGCAAGCAAGCAAGCAAGCAAGCAAGCAAGCAAGCAAGCAAGCAAGCAAGCAAGCAAGCAAGCAAGCAAGCAAGCAAGCAAGCAAGCAAGCAAGCAAGCAAGCAAGCAAGCAAGCAAGCAAGCAAGCAAGCAAGCAAGCAAGCAAGCAAGCAAGCAAGCAAGCAAGCAAGCAAGCAAGCAAGCAAGCAAGCAAGCAAGCAAGCAAGCAAGCAAGCAAGCAAGCAAGCAAGCAAGCAAGCAAGCAAGCAAGCAAGCAAGCAAGCAAGCAAGCAAGCAAGCAAGCAAGCAAGCAAGCAAGCAAGCAAGCAAGCAAGCAAGCAAGCAAGCAAGCAAGCAAGCAAGCAAGCAAGCAAGCAAGCAAGCAAGCAAGCAAGCAAGCAAGCAAGCAAGCAAGCAAGCAAGCAAGCAAGCAAGCAAGCAAGCAAGCAAGCAAGCAAGCAAGCAAGCAAGCAAGCAAGCAAGCAAGCAAGCAAGCAAGCCAACGTAGATATGAAATTTAGTGCGCACGGCGCGTCTCTTGAATAACCTTCATCAGGTACGCTGAAAATCAAAAGATTGGAAGGCCAAATAATTTAACAGTGTTTGGGAGCAATAAAACCAAAACGCCTAAACAGGATAGCCAAAATCGCCTAGTCACCTGTGCCTGAGGGAGGAGAACCTTAGTTTTGATAAGTTTTGATAAAAATTACATATTTAGGAATAAAACTATAATTTAAAATAAAAATCAAAACTTGAATAGAAATTCAAATCAATGTTAAATTGATAAAAAAAAATGAAAAAAAAAAAAAAAAAATGAAAAAACCGCCACACTGTCGGAACAATTAAAAATTTAAACATCAAACTCGAAGAAAGAGGCAAAATCGATACACTAACACACAAATACAAAACAGAAATACAAATATATTCTATTTTTGTCATGTTTCCTTGGCATCTTTATTCGAGGGTGACATGTGCAAGAAATTTTTTATATATTTTCAAAACATGATTTAAAAAAAGACTTAAGAAAAACATTGAGTGACGTATACAAATCATAGATTTTGCAATCTTTATTAAATGCTAGAATATATACTGAATTTAGGTTGGGGGGGGGGGACAAACCAAATGTTTCCTACCTTTCTGGAATAACCTTCCTCAGGTACACTCAAAGCCAAATAATTTAATAGTTTTGGAAGCAATAAAACCAAAGGACCTAAGCAGGAAAAGATACTGAATTAATTAATTGTAATCTAAAAAAAAGCTTAAGCAAAGAAATATCTTACCTTTAAATCAAACGAAAATCTTAGCTTTTTGCCGTACGAGGGTTGATGTCTGATAGTGTGTGAATATCAGATGGATATACAGTGGGCATTTCGACTTTTATATCATAGAACCATGTGATACACTTCGCCTTATGCTATGACCCATGGCCAAACAATTTACAAAATATAGAAAGTATATTTAGACATCAAAGATTTTGAAATCATCATTGCATAAAAACATGTTTACTAATAACAGCTTTATACTTTTTTCAGATTGCTTAACAGATTGCTACGCTCCACGGCTTCTTATTCGCCTCACTAGATAAAACGTGCAAAATGAGTCTATTAATAACTAAAGCATCTAAAATACATGCCATCCAATAAATCGTTCTACGCTCAACAAATATTATTGTTCAGAATAAAAATGATGTTGTTTGTGTTTCTTTGTGTATAGTGGTATCCAACACGTCTTGACTATACGAGTAACATGGCGGCTGTTTTATAAGATGCAGGAACGACTCACCCATTCACCCTAGGTTTATGGCGAGGTCTGTGTTGCTCATCTTGTTAGTTGTCTGTGTTGCTCATCTTGTTAGTTGTCTGTGTTGCTCATCTTGTTAGTTGTCTGTGTTGCTCTTCTTGTTAGTTGTCTGTGTTGCTCATCTTGTTAGTTGTCTGTGTTGTTCATCTTGTTAGCTGTCTGTGTTGCTCATCTTGTTAGTTGTCTGTGTTGCTCATCTTGTTAGTTGTCTGTGTTGCTCATCTTGTTAGTTGTCTGTGTTGCTCATCTTGTTAGTTGTCTGTGTTGCTCATCTTGTTAGTTGTCTGTGTTGCTCATCTTGTTAGTTGTCTGTGTTGCTCATCTTGTTAGTTATCTGTGTTGCTCATCTTGTTAGTTGTCTGTGTTGCTCATCTTGTTAGTTGTCTGTGTTGCTCATCTTGTTAGTTTTATGTGTTGCTCATCTTGTTAGTTGTCTGTGTTGCTCATCTTGTTAGTTGTCTGTGTTGCTCATCTTGTTAGTTGTCTGTGTTGCTCATCTTGTTAGTTGTCTGTGTTGCTCATCTTGTTAGTTGTCTGAGTTGCTCATCTTGTTAGTTGTCTGTGTTGCTCATCTTGTTAGTTGTCTGTGTTGCTCATCTTGTTAGTTGTCTGTGTTGCTCATCTTGTTAGTTGTCTGAGTTGCTCATCTTGTTAGTTGTCTGTGTTGCTCATCTTGTCAGTTGTTTGTGTTGCTCATCTTGTTAGTTGTTTGTGTTGCTCATCTTGTTAGTTGTCTGTGTTGCTCATCTTGTTAGTTGTCTGTGTTGCTCATCTTGTTAGTTGTCTGTGTTGCTCATCTTGTTAGTTGTCTGTGTTGCTCATCTTGTTAGTTGTCTGTGTTGCTCATCTTGTTAGTTGTCTGTGTTGCTCATCTTGTTAGTTGTCTGTGTTGCTCATCTTGTTAGATGTCTGTGTTGCTCATCTTGTTAGTTGTCTGTGTTGCTCATCTTGTTAGTTGTCTGTGTTGCTCATCTTGTTAGTTGTCTGTGTTGCTCATCTTGTTAGTTGTCTGTTGTTGCTCATCTTGTTAGTTGTCTGTGTTGCTCATCTTGTTAGTTGTCTGTGTTGCTCATCTTGTTAGTTGTCTGTGTTGCTCATCTTGTTAGTTGTCTGTGTTGCTCATCTTGTTAGTTGTCTGTGTTGCTCATCTTGTTAGTTGTCTGTGTTGCTCATCTTGTTAGTTATCTGTGTTGCTCATCTTGTTAGTTGTCTGTGTTGCTCATCTTGTTAGTTGTCTGTGTTGCTCATCTTGTTAGTTTTCTGTGTTGCTCATCTTGTTAGTTGTCTGTGTTGCTCATCTTGTTAGTTGTCTGTGTTGCTCATCTTGTTAGTTGTCTGTGTTGCTCATCTTGTTAGTTGTCTGTGTTGCTCATCTTGTTAGTTGTCTGTGTTGCTCATCTTGTTAGTTGTCTGTGTTGCTCATCTTGTTAGTTGTCTGTGTTGCTCATCTTGTTAGTTGTCTGTGTTGCTCATCTTCTTAGTTGTCTGTGTTGCTCATCTTGTTAGTTGTCTGAGTTGCTCATCTTGTTAGTTGTCTGTGTTGCTCATCTTGTTAGTTGTTTGTGTTGCTCATCTTGTTAGTTGTTTGTGTTGCTCATCTTGTTAGTTGTCTGTGTTGCTCATCTTGTTAGTTGTCTGTGTTGCTCATCTTGTTAGTTGTCTGTGTTGCTCATCTTGTTAGTTGTCTGTGTTGCTCATCTTGTTAGTTGTCTGTGTTGCTCATCTTGTTAGTTGTCTGTGTTGCTCATCTTGTTAGTTGTCTGTGTTGCTCATCTTGTTAGATGTCTGTGTTGCTCATCTTGTTAGTTGTCTGTGTTGCTCATCTTGTTAGTTGTCTGTGTTGCTCATCTTGTTAGTTGTCTGTGTTGCTCATCTTGTTAGTTGTCTGTGTTGCTCATCTTGTTAGTTGTCTGTGTTGCTCATCTTGTTAGTTGTCTGTGTTGCTCATCTTGTTAGTTGTCTGTGTTGCTCATCTTGTTAGTTGTCTGTGTTGCTCATCTTGTTAGTTATCTGTGTTGCTCATCTTGTTAGTTGTCTGTGTTGCTCATCTTGTTAGTTGTCTGTGTTGCTCATCTTGTTAGTTTTCTGTGTTGCTCATCTTGTTAGTTGTCTGTGTTGCTCATCTTGTTAGTTGTCTGTGTTGCTCATCTTGTTAGTTGTCTGTGTTGCTCATCTTGTTAGTTGTCTGTGTTGCTCATCTTGTTAGTTGTCTGTGTTGCTCATCTTGTTAGTTGTCTGTGTTGCTCATCTTGTTAGTTGTCTGTGTTGCTCATCTTGTTAGTTGTCTGTGTTGCTCATCTTGTTAGTTGTCTGTGTTGCTCATCTTGTTAGTTGTTTGTGTTGCTCATCTTGTTAGTTGTTTGTGTTGCTCATCTTGTTAGTTGTCTGTGTTGCTCATCTTGTTAGTTGTCTGTGTTGCTCATCTTGTTAGTTGTCTGTGTTGCTCATCTTGTTAGTTGTCTGTGTTGCTCATCTTGTTAGTTGTCTGTGTTGCTCATCTTGTTAGTTGTCTGTGTTGCTCATCTTGTTAGTTGTCTGTGTTGCTCATCTTGTTAGATGTCTGTGTTGCTCATCTTGTTAGTTGTCTGTGTTGCTCATCTTGTTAGTTGTCTGTGTTGCTCATCTTGTTAGTTGTCTGTGTTGCTCATCTTGTTAGTTGTCTGTGTTGCTCATCTTGTTAGTTGTCTGTGTTGCTCATCTTGTTAGTTGTCTGTGTTGCTCATCTTGTTAGTTGTCTGTGTTGCTCATCTTGTTAGTTGTCTGTGTTGCTCATCTTGTTAGTTGTCTGTGTTGCTCATCTTGTTAGTTGTCTGTGTTGCTCATCTTGTTAGTTGTCTGTGTTGCTCATCTTGTTAGTTGTCTGTGTTGCTCATCTTGTTAGTTGTCTGTGTTGTGTTTTTTTTGTTTGTCTTCGTCCTGTGTCTTGTGTGCTCAATGTTACCAGTTCCTCTGGATTGTCCATTCATGATACCCCTTTGGCTTTCTCTAACTTTTAATTAATTATATACCCCCAATCAGGGCCGTCTTAACAACATCATAGGCCCCCGGGCAAGGCAGTGCACTGGGCCCCTACCTACACATTCACTCACATGAATAAATATGTAAATGGTCGATAAAGTTAAACATATATTTATTGTATTGGGACTTTAAACATTAAGGTGCCTTCGGGCAATTAACTACCAGCATTCATTAACCCTGTTATTAAAGTGCTGTATGCTTTATACTGTCTTTCATTTTTGTGATAGTATGTGGTCGTTTTGAGATTTTTTATCGTTCGTTTATACACATGTCTGTATTGTTGTGCCTGTTCCAAGCCAGGACCTTTATTACCAATAGCATAGGTCGTGGTTTCCCTTGTCGTGTTCAGTCAGTGATGGTGAGAAGTCGTTGCTCGTTGGTATTGATATTGATGAATTTTTTTTTATTATCATTGTTTAAATTTTCTTTTCATAACCATCTCTTTCCTGTTTATGGCGAGGTATACTCGATACAACATTATGTGATAAAGTTTGTCAGTGACTTGCGACAGGTCGGTGGTTTTTCTCATGGTCCTTCGGTTTCCTCCACCAGTAAAATACCACTATATAACTTAAATATTGTTGAAAGTGGCGCTAAGCACCATAAACCAAACAACCAACCTGTTTAGGCCATTTGGTATACTTGCTCCCACTAACATTTAAGTTATTTGGCATTTCAGTTTATTTATTTACTATTAGCTTACCTGCGGAAAGATATTCCAGAAACGCGTCTTAGGAACTAAACAGATGTCTATGTTTGTATTAAATAAGAACTTTTTAAATCTGGAACTATGTACTCTGCTTTCATATCAAATCGATGGACATCTTCATGTCATGAGAAACAGGAACTATTGCTTACCATTCCCGAGCATCAGGTTTGTTTTGGTTGGGTTCGTGTTGCTCACCTTTCCCGAGCACCATGTTTGTTTTGGCTGGGTTCGTGTTGCTCACCTTTCACGAGCACCATGTTTGTTTTGGTTGGGTTCGTGTTGCTTACCATTCCCGAGCACCATGTTTGTTTTGGCTGGGTTCGTGTTGCTCACCTTTCACGAGCACCATGTTTGTTTTGGTTGGGTTCGTGTTGCTTACCATTCCCGAGCACCATGTTTGTTTTGGCTGGGTTCGTGTTGCTCACCATTCCCGAGCACCATGTTTGTTTTGGCTGGGTTCGTGTTGCTCACCTTGCACGAGCACCATGTTTGTTTTGGTTGGGTTCGTGTTGCTCACCTTTCCCGAGCACCAGGTTTTTTTTGGTTGGGTTCGTGTTGCTCACCTTTCACGAGCATCAGGTTTGTTTTGGTTGGGTTCGTGTTGCTCACCTTTCCCGAGCATCAGGTTTGTTTTGGTTGGGTTCGTGTTGCTCACCTTTCCCGAGCACAAGGTTTGTTATGGTTGGGTTCGTGTTGCTCACCTTTCCCAAGCACCAGGTTTGTTTTGGTTGGGTTCGTGTTGCTCACCATTCCCGAGCACCAGGTTTGTTTTGGTTGGGTTCGTGTTGCTCACCTTTCACGAGCACCAGGTTTGTTTTGGTTGGGTTCGTGTTGCTCACCTTTCCCGAGCATCAGGTTTATTTTGGTTGGGTTCGTGTTGCTCACCTTTCCCGAGCATCAGGTTTATTTTGGTTGGGTTCGTGTTGCTCACCTTTCCCGAGCATCAGGTTTATTTTGGTTGGGTTCGTGTTGCTCACCTTTCCCGAGCATCAGGTTTATTTTGGTTGGGTTCGTGTTGCTCACCTTTCCCGAGCACCAGGTTTGTTTTGGTTGGGTTCGTGTTGCTCACCTTTCACGAGCATCAGGTTTGTTTTGGCTGGGTTCGTGTTGCTCACCTTTCCCGAGCATCAGGTTTGTTTTGGTTGGGTTCGTGTTGCTCACCTTTCCCAAGCACCAGGTTTGTTATGGTTGGGTTCGTGTTGCTCACCTTTCCCGAGCACCAGGTTTGTTTTGGTTGGGTTCGTGTTGCTCACCTTTCCCGAGCACCAGGTTTGTTTTGGTTGGGATCGTGTTGCTCACCTTTCCCGAGCACCAGATTTGTCTTGGTTGGGATCGTGTTGCTCACCTTTCCCGAGCACAAGGTTTGTTTTGGTTGGGATCGTGTTGCTCACCTTTCCCGAACACCAAGTTTGTTTTGGTTGGGTTCGTGTTGCTCACCTTTCCCGAGCATCAGGTTTATTTTTTTTGGGTTCGTGTTGCTCACCTTTCCCGAGCACCAGGTTTGTTTTGGTTGGGTTCGTGTTGCTCACCTTTCCCGAGCATCATGTTTATTTTGGTTGGGTTCGTGTAGTGTAGTACACATTTTAAATGTATAATGAAAATTGAAGAAACCGCTTCTAATCTGTCTAACTAAATACTACAAACAGAAGTGGTACCCATTATGATCAGAATTATATGTTTTAAACGGAAGACTAAACATTCTTTGTACTTATCAAGGTCGTACCTTCACTAACGACTCAAGCGTGTAAATCTGACTTTGTGATAAGCATAGGTGATGGGTTGTCTACCTTTTATCTCTTTGTTAATGCAATAAAGTTTCCTTTTTTATTAAAATATAAATTTAATTTAAGAGATGAGGTCGGTCAATAAGTCATGTTATGTGATTTGATTATAAAAAAAGATTAAACTGGATGTTAATGATGGTAAATATTTATCAACTTTAGATTATTAAAAAAATATTAAAAATTGAATAAATCAGCATGCAGTAGCTAGTTTTTGATTAGGCTTTTGCTAGAAATTCGGTGAATCAAAATTGAGCGTTCATTCACACTTCGGTTAACGATGTTGTTGGCGTAAACAAACAAGGGCAGCTAAAAATGAAAACAGCCGATTGGACACTGAAAAAGAGCATTAGCTCAAAGAATCATTGGAGAATATTGAATCAGACACCACTAAGACAGCCAGTGACTTGCGACGGGTTGCTTTCACCGGGTACTCCGGTTTCCTCCACCAATTAAGCTGATAGCCACTATCTAACTGAAATATTGTTGAGAGTGGCGTTAAACACCCTAACCCTGTTTGTCTTTGTTCTGTGTCTTGTGTCCAATTTTGTCTGTATCACTGGATTGTCCATTCTGTCTTGCCCCATTCGGTTTTCTCAAACGTTTATTTTGATATCTACATTTGTATTACTCTCACTGGGTCGTTATCTCTGATGGTGGACTGTTGGTTTTTTGTTTCGTTCAGAATTTTTTTTTCGGACAACACGAGAGCTAGAATATTTATTTTTTTCCCAGAATTTAACATTAGGTTATATGACAAAAACTCTGAATCAGATTATTTTTTTTTTCCTCCACCAAAATCAGAATATTTTTTTCAGCAACATTGGGAATCAGAATATTTTTTTAGAAAAAACCCATAACCCCCCCCCCCCCCTTTCAACTTGTCTGTGTTGCTCATCTTGTTAGTTGTCTGTGTTGCTCATCTTGTTAGTTGTCTGTGTTGCTCATCTTGTTAGTTGTCTGTGTTGCTCATCTTGTTAGTTGTCTGTGTTGCTCATCTTGTTAGTTGTCTGTGTTGCTCATCTTGTTAGTTGTCTGTGTTGCTCATCTTGTTAGTTGTCTGTGTTGCTCATCTTGTTAGTTGTCTGTGTTGCTCATCTTGTTAGTTGTCTGTGTTGCTCATCTTGTTAGTTGTCTGTGTTGCTCATCTTGTTAGTTGTCTGTGTTGCTCATCTTGTTAGTTGTCTGTGTTGCTCATCTTGTTAGTTGTCTGTGTTGCTCATCTTGTTAGTTGTCTGTGTTGCTCATCTTGTTAGTTGTCTGTGTTGCTCATCTTGTTAGTTGTCTGTGTTGCTCATCTTGTTAGTTGTCTGTGTTGCTCATCTTGTTAGTTGTTTGTGTTGCTCATCTTGTTAGTTGTTTGTGTTGCTCATCTTGTTAGTTGTCTGTGTTGCTCATCTTGTTAGTTGTCTGTGTTGCTCATCTTGTTAGTTGTCTGTGTTGCTCATCTTGTTAGTTGTCTGTGTTGCTCATCTTGTTAGTTGTCTGTGTTGCTCATCTTGTTAGTTGTCTGTGTTGCTCAACTTGTTAGTTGTCTGTGTTGCTCATCTTGTTAGTTGTCTGTGTTGCTCATCTTGTTAGTTGTCTGTGTTGCTCATCTTGTTAGTTGTCTGTGTTGCTCATCTTGTTAGTTGTCTGTGTTGCTCATCTTGTTAGTTGTCTGTGTGGCTCATCTTGTTAGTTGTCTGTGTGGCTCATCTTGTTAGTTGTCTGTGTTGCTCATCTTGTTAGTTGTCTGTGTTGCTCATCTTGTTAGTTGTCTGTGTTGCTCATCTTGTTAGTTGTCTGTGTTGCTCATCTTGTTAGTTGTCTGTGTTGTGTTTTTTTTTGTTTGTCTTCGTCCTGTGTCTTGTGTGCTCAATGTTACCAGTTCCTCTGGATTGTCCATTCATGATACCGCTTTGGCTTTCTCTAACTTTTAATTAATTATATACCCCCAATCAGGGCCGTCTTAACAACATCATAGGCCCCCGGGCAAGGCAGTGCACTGGGCCCCTACCTACACATTCACTCACATGAATAAATATGTAAATGGTCGATAAAGTTAAACATATATTTATTGTATTGGGACTTTAAACATTAAGGTGCCTTCGGGCAATTAACTACCAGCATTCATTAACCCTGTTATTAAAGTGCTGTATGCTTTATACTGTCTTTCATTTTTGTGATAGTATGTGGTCGTTTTGAGATTTTTTATCGTTCGTTTATACACATGTCTGTATTGTTGTGCCTGTTCCAAGCCAGGACCTTTATTACCAATAGCATAGGTCGTGGTTTCCCTTGTCGTGTTCAGTCAGTGATGGTGAGAAGTCGTTGCTCGTTGGTATTGATATTGATGAATTTTTTTATATTATCATTGTTTAAATTTTCTTTTCATAACCATCTCTTTCCTGTTTATGGCGAGGTATACTCGATACAACATTATGTGATAAAGTTTGTCAGTGACTTGCGACAGGTCGGTGGTTTTTCTCATGGTCCTTCGGTTTCCTCCACCAGTAAAATACCACTATATAACTTAAATATTGTTGAAAGTGGCGCTAAGCACCATAAACCAAACAACCAACCTGTTTAGGCCATTTGGTATACTTGCTCCCACTAACATTTAAGTTATTTGGCATTTCAGTTTATTTATTTACTATTAGCTTACCTGCGGAAAGATATTCCAGAAACGCGTCTTAGGAACTAAACAGATGTCTATGTTTGTATTAAATAAGAACTTTTTAAATCTGGAACTATGTACTCTGCTTTCATATCAAATCGATGGACATCTTCATGTCATGAGAAACAGGAACTATTGCTTACCATTCCCGAGCATCAGGTTTGTTTTGGTTGGGTTCGTGTTGCTCACCTTTCCCGAGCACCATGTTTGTTTTGGCTGGGTTCGTGTTGCTCACCTTTCACGAGCACCATGTTTGTTTTGGTTGGGTTCGTGTTGCTTACCATTCCCGAGCACCATGCTTGTTTTGGCTGGGTTCGTGTTGCTCACCTTTCACGAGCACCATGTTTGTTTTGGTTGGGTTCGTGTTGCTTACCATTCCCGAGCACCATGTTTGTTTTGGCTGGGTTCGTGTTGCTCACCATTCCCGAGCACCAGGTTTGTTTTGGCTGGGTTCGTGTTGCTCACCTTTCACGAGCACCATGTTTGTTTTGGTTGGGTTCGTGTTGCTCACCTTTCCCGAGCACCAGGTTTTTTTGGTTGGGTTCGTGTTGCTCACCTTTCACGAGCATCAGGTTTGTTTTGGTTGGGTTCGTGTTGCTCACCTTTCCCGAGCATCAGGTTTGTTTTGGTTGGGTTCGTGTTGCTCACCTTTCCCGAGCACAAGGTTTGTTATGGTTGGGTTCGTGTTGCTCACCTTTCCCAAGCACCAGGTTTGTTTTGGTTGGGTTCGTGTTGCTCACCATTCCCGAGCACCAGGTTTGTTTTGGTTGGGATCGTGTTGCTCACCTTTCACGAGCACCAGGTTTGTTTTGGTTGGGTTCGTGTTGCTCACCTTTCCCGAGCATCAGGTTTATTTTGGTTGGGTTCGTGTTGCTCACCTTTCCCGAGCATCAGGTTTATCTTGGTTGGGTTCGTGTTGCTCACCTTTCCCGAGCATCAGGTTTATTTTGGTTGGGTTCGTGTTGCTCACCTTTCCCGAGCATCAGGTTTATTTTGGTTGGGTTCGTGTTGCTCACCTTTCCCGAGCACCAGGTTTGTTTTGGTTGGGTTCGTGTTGCTCACCTTTCACGAGCATCAGGTTTGTTTTGGCTGGGTTCGTGTTGCTCACCTTTCCCGAGCATCAGGTTTGTTTTGGTTGGGTTCGTGTTGCTCACCTTTCCCAAGCACCAGGTTTGTTATGGTTGGGTTCGTGTTGCTCACCTTTCCCGAGCACCAGGTTTGTTTTGGTTGGGTTCGTGTTGCTCACCTTTCCCGAGCATCATGTTTATTTTGGTTGGGTTCGTGTAGTGTAGTACACATTTTAAATGTATAATGAAAATTGAAGAAACCGCTTCTAATCTGTCTAACTAAATACTACAAACAGAAGTGGTACCCATTATGATCAGAATTATATGTTTTAAACGGAAGACTAAACATTCTTTGTACTTATCAAGGTCGTACCTTCACTAACGACTCAAGCGTGTAAATCTGACTTTGTGATAAGCATAGGTGATGGGTTGTCTACCTTTTATCTCTTTGTTAATGCAATAAAGTTTCCTTTTTTATTAAAATATAAATTTAATTTAAGAGATGAGGTCGGTCAATAAGTCATGTTATGTGATTTGATTATAAAAAAAGATTAAACTGGATGTTAATGATGGTAAATATTTATCAACTTTAGATTATTAAAAAAATATTAAAAATTGAATAAATCAGCATGCAGTAGCTAGTTTTTGATTAGGCTTTTGCTAGAAATTCGGTGAATCAAAATTGAGCGTTCATTCACACTTCGGTTAACGATGTTGTTGGCGTAAACAAACAAGGGCAGCTAAAAATGAAAACAGCCGATTGGACACTGAAAAAGAGCATTAGCTCAAAGAATCATTGGAGAATATTGAATCAGACACCACTAAGACAGCCAGTGACTTGCGACGGGTTGCTTTCACCGGGTACTCCGGTTTCCTCCACCAATTAAGCTGATAGCCACTATCTAACTGAAATATTGTTGAGAGTGGCGTTAAACACCCTAACCCTGTTTGTCTTTGTTCTGTGTCTTGTGTCCAATTTTGTCTGTATCACTGGATTGTCCATTCTGTCTTGCCCCATTCGGTTTTCTCAAACGTTTATTTTGATATCTACATTTGTATTACTCTCACTGGGTCGTTATCTCTGATGGTGGACTGTTGGTTTTTTGTTTCGTTCAGAATTTTTTTTTCGGACAACACGAGAGCTAGAATATTTATTTTTTTCCCAGAATTTAACATTAGGTTATATGACAAAAACTCTGAATCAGATTATTTTTTTTTTCCTCCACCAAAATCAGAATATTTTTTTCAGCAACATTGGGAATCAGAATATTTTTTTAGAAAAAACCCATAACCCCCCCCCCCCCCCCTTTCAACTTGTCTGTGTTGCTCATCTTGTTAGTTGTCTGTGTTGCTCATCTTGTTAGTTGTCTGTGTTGCTCATCTTGTTAGTTGTCTGTGTTGCTCATCTTGTTAGTTGTCTGTGTTGCTCATCTTGTTAGTTGTCTGTGTTGCTCATCTTGTTAGTTGTCTGTGTTGCTCATCTTGTTAGTTGTCTGTGTTGCTCATCTTGTTAGTTGTCTGTGTTGCTCATCTTGTTAGTTGTCTGTGTTGCTCATCTTGTTAGTTGTCTGTGTTGCTCATCTTGTTAGTTGTCTGTGTTGCTCATCTTGTTAGTTGTCTGTGTTGCTCATCTTGTTAGTTGTCTGTGTTGCTCATCTTGTTAGTTGTCTGTGTTGCTCATCTTGTTAGTTGTCTGTGTTGCTCATCTTGTTAGTTGTCTGTGTTGCTCATCTTGTTAGTTGTTTGTGTTGCTCATCTTGTTAGTTGTTTGTGTTGCTCATCTTGTTAGTTGTCTGTGTTGCTCATCTTGTTAGTTGTCTGTGTTGCTCATCTTGTTAGTTGTCTGTGTTGCTCATCTTGTTAGTTGTCTGTGTTGCTCATCTTGTTAGTTGTCTGTGTTGCTCATCTTGTTAGTTGTCTGTGTTGCTCAACTTGTTAGTTGTCTGTGTTGCTCATCTTGTTAGTTGTCTGTGTTGCTCATCTTGTTAGTTGTCTGTGTTGCTCATCTTGTTAGTTGTCTGTGTTGCTCATCTTGTTAGTTGTCTGTGTTGCTCATCTTGTTAGTTGTCTGTGTGGCTCATCTTGTTAGTTGTCTGTGTGGCTCATCTTGTTAGTTGTCTGTGTTGCTCATCTTGTTAGTTGTCTGTGTTGCTCATCTTGTTAGTTGTCTGTGTTGCTCATCTTGTTAGTTGTCTGTGTTGCTCATCTTGTTAGTTGTCTGTGTTGTGTTTTTTTTTGTTTGTCTTCGTCCTGTGTCTTGTGTGCTCAATGTTACCAGTTCCTCTGGATTGTCCATTCATGATACCGCTTTGGCTTTCTCTAACTTTTAATTAATTATATACCCCCAATCAGGGCCGTCTTAACAACATCATAGGCCCCCGGGCAAGGCAGTGCACTGGGCCCCTACCTACACATTCACTCACATGAATAAATATGTAAATGGTCGATAAAGTTAAACATATATTTATTGTATTGGGACTTTAAACATTAAGGTGCCTTCGGGCAATTAACTACCAGCATTCATTAACCCTGTTATTAAAGTGCTGTATGCTTTATACTGTCTTTCATTTTTGTGATAGTATGTGGTCGTTTTGAGATTTTTTATCGTTCGTTTATACACATGTCTGTATTGTTGTGCCTGTTCCAAGCCAGGACCTTTATTACCAATAGCATAGGTCGTGGTTTCCCTTGTCGTGTTCAGTCAGTGATGGTGAGAAGTCGTTGCTCGTTGGTATTGATATTGATGAATTTTTTTATATTATCATTGTTTAAATTTTCTTTTCATAACCATCTCTTTCCTGTTTATGGCGAGGTATACTCGATACAACATTATGTGATAAAGTTTGTCAGTGACTTGCGACAGGTCGGTGGTTTTTCTCATGGTCCTTCGGTTTCCTCCACCAGTAAAATACCACTATATAACTTAAATATTGTTGAAAGTGGCGCTAAGCACCATAAACCAAACAACCAACCTGTTTAGGCCATTTGGTATACTTGCTCCCACTAACATTTAAGTTATTTGGCATTTCAGTTTATTTATTTACTATTAGCTTACCTGCGGAAAGATATTCCAGAAACGCGTCTTAGGAACTAAACAGATGTCTATGTTTGTATTAAATAAGAACTTTTTAAATCTGGAACTATGTACTCTGCTTTCATATCAAATCGATGGACATCTTCATGTCATGAGAAACAGGAACTATTGCTTACCATTCCCGAGCATCAGGTTTGTTTTGGTTGGGTTCGTGTTGCTCACCTTTCCCGAGCACCATGTTTGTTTTGGCTGGGTTCGTGTTGCTCACCTTTCACGAGCACCATGTTTGTTTTGGTTGGGTTCGTGTTGCTTACCATTCCCGAGCACCATGCTTGTTTTGGCTGGGTTCGTGTTGCTCACCTTTCACGAGCACCATGTTTGTTTTGGTTGGGTTCGTGTTGCTTACCATTCCCGAGCACCATGTTTGTTTTGGCTGGGTTCGTGTTGCTCACCATTCCCGAGCACCAGGTTTGTTTTGGCTGGGTTCGTGTTGCTCACCTTTCACGAGCACCATGTTTGTTTTGGTTGGGTTCGTGTTGCTCACCTTTCCCGAGCACCAGGTTTTTTTGGTTGGGTTCGTGTTGCTCACCTTTCACGAGCATCAGGTTTGTTTTGGTTGGGTTCGTGTTGCTCACCTTTCCCGAGCATCAGGTTTGTTTTGGTTGGGTTCGTGTTGCTCACCTTTCCCGAGCACAAGGTTTGTTATGGTTGGGTTCGTGTTGCTCACCTTTCCCAAGCACCAGGTTTGTTTTGGTTGGGTTCGTGTTGCTCACCATTCCCGAGCACCAGGTTTGTTTTGGTTGGGATCGTGTTGCTCACCTTTCACGAGCACCAGGTTTGTTTTGGTTGGGTTCGTGTTGCTCACCTTTCCCGAGCATCAGGTTTATTTTGGTTGGGTTCGTGTTGCTCACCTTTCCCGAGCATCAGGTTTATCTTGGTTGGGTTCGTGTTGCTCACCTTTCCCGAGCATCAGGTTTATTTTGGTTGGGTTCGTGTTGCTCACCTTTCCCGAGCATCAGGTTTATTTTGGTTGGGTTCGTGTTGCTCACCTTTCCCGAGCACCAGGTTTGTTTTGGTTGGGTTCGTGTTGCTCACCTTTCACGAGCATCAGGTTTGTTTTGGCTGGGTTCGTGTTGCTCACCTTTCCCGAGCATCAGGTTTGTTTTGGTTGGGTTCGTGTTGCTCACCTTTCCCAAGCACCAGGTTTGTTATGGTTGGGTTCGTGTTGCTCACCTTTCCCGAGCACCAGGTTTGTTTTGGTTGGGTTCGTGTTGCTCACCTTTCCCGAGCACCAGGTTTGTTTTGGTTGGGATCGTGTTGCTCACCTTTCCCGAGCACCAGATTTGTCTTGGTTGGGATCGTGTTGCTCACCTTTCCCGAGCACAAGGTTTGTTTTGGTTGGGATCGTGTTGCTCACCTTTCCCGAACACCAAGTTTGTTTTGGTTGGGTTCGTGTTGCTCACCTTTCCCGAGCATCAGGTTTTTTTTGGTTGGGTTCGTGTTGCTCACCTTTCCCGAGCACCAGGTTTGTTTTGGTTGGGTTCGTGTTGCTCACCTTTCCCGAGCATCATGTTTATTTTGGTTGGGTTCGTGTAGTGTAGTACACATTTTAAATGTATAATGAAAATTGAAGAAACCGCTTCTAATCTGTCTAACTAAATACTACAAACAGAAGTGGTACCCATTATGATCAGAATTATATGTTTTAAACGGAAGACTAAACATTCTTTGTACTTATCAAGGTCGTACCTTCACTAACGACTCAAGCGTGTAAATCTGACTTTGTGATAAGCATAGGTGATGGGTTGTCTACCTTTTATCTCTTTGTTAATGCAATAAAGTTTCCTTTTTTATTAAAATATAAATTTAATTTAAGAGATGAGGTCGGTCAATAAGTCATGTTATGTGATTTGATTATAAAAAAAGATTAAACTGGATGTTAATGATGGTAAATATTTATCAACTTTAGATTATTAAAAAAATATTAAAAATTGAATAAATCAGCATGCAGTAGCTAGTTTTTGATTAGGCTTTTGCTAGAAATTCGGTGAATCAAAATTGAGCGTTCATTCACACTTCGGTTAACGATGTTGTTGGCGTAAACAAACAAGGGCAGCTAAAAATGAAAACAGCCGATTGGACACTGAAAAAGAGCATTAGCTCAAAGAATCATTGGAGAATATTGAATCAGACACCACTAAGACAGCCAGTGACTTGCGACGGGTTGCTTTCACCGGGTACTCCGGTTTCCTCCACCAATTAAGCTGATAGCCACTATCTAACTGAAATATTGTTGAGAGTGGCGTTAAACACCCTAACCCTGTTTGTCTTTGTTCTGTGTCTTGTGTCCAATTTTGTCTGTATCACTGGATTGTCCATTCTGTCTTGCCCCATTCGGTTTTCTCAAACGTTTATTTTGATATCTACATTTGTATTACTCTCACTGGGTCGTTATCTCTGATGGTGGACTGTTGGTTTTTTGTTTCGTTCAGAATTTTTTTTTCGGACAACACGAGAGCTAGAATATTAATTTTATTCCCAGAATTTAACATTAGGTTATATGACAAAAACTCTGAATCAGATTATTTTTTTTTTCCTCCACCAAAATCAGAATATTTTTTTCAGCAACATTGGGAATCAGAATATTTTTTTAGAAAAAACCCATACCCCCCCCCCCCCCCCCTTTCAAGTTAAAATGGTCCGTCCCTTAGTCTCAGGAGCTATTAGACCTTAGCCAGTGATTTGCACTGATATTATTTGTTATACATATTTATGCTAGGTAAAGTTTATTCAAGAAGATTGTCGTGAACAATCAGTTCAGGGCCGGATCCAGGATTTCAAGTTAGGGGGGGGGGGGGGGGGGGGGGTGCACTTAAAAAAATTGCGCCGAGCGGAGGGAGGCGCGAAAATTAATGGGGGAATTTCGTGTGAATAATCACGATTATACGCCAAAAAATCATATTTTTTCCAATTGCGAAGGGAGGCGCAAAATTTGTTGGGGTATTTCGTGTGAAAAATCACGCTTTTACGCCAAAAAATCATATTTTTTCCAATTTTAGGGGGGGGGGGGGGGGGGGGCCCTGGATCCGCCCCTGAAGTTAGATATCTACGATATTGTGACTATCATTATATGCCTCTGTTGTTATACTATTAATCACAGAGGGTATCATCCACCAAGTTGTCAGTTCTCATAGTCAACAAAATGGAAATCTAAATAATTTACAAATCTTTTAGAGCATTTAGACAGACAGACATTTATTAACATTTATCTAAACATTTATTAAGTTATATCCTCATTTCAAATAAATTACTTTATTAACTTTAAAAATAAAAATCATTTCATATTATTTATATAAGAACACAATAAATGAGATATCTGATTTTCATCTGGTTTGTCTTCAAGTAAAAGTTGGCTGTTTTGTTTATCCAATTTTTTTTTTTTTCGGGGAGGGGGGGGGGGGGGGGGATATAAATGAACATTTTGCATTAAAAATTATAATAAAAATAATGCAAGTTTATAGTGTTGAGCGGAGAACAAAATAAGTCAATTACGTTATATAATGGCGTATTTTGTTTTTTAAACTTGTACTTGTTAAAAGGGGAATAACTCGAATAGTATTTTAGGTTGTAAAATTTCATGGCACCTAACAAATACAAAAAGCTTACTGCATGCCGAAAGCCACCGATATAGCCGAACCACTCGTTATTTGTGTTGAACAATGTTTTATAATACATGTATGAGACTCTGTACTTTTTACTGTAATTTTATCGTTTTTTATTCGATTTTTTCTTTCCTTTTTTTAATTGTGAGAAACGCGTTTCACGCAATCAAGAAATAAAAACCTTTAAATGTGAACGATTTGAAACGTACCGAGTCTTATTCTGGAAGTTGTAAATAATTTAATCCATTGCTACCACCAAAAATACTTGATAATGACACATAGTCTACAGAACATCTCCATCGTTTGTGTTTGACCATGAGTAATAGAGAAGGAATGGCTGTTTGTTGATTAACGCCAAGTCAGCAATTTTTCAGCTATGTCATGGCGAGGACAAATTACATTTCGATGAGATAATATCCGCTTTGTGCTAGAAAAAAACATGCTTAACTTGATTTACATAGCGCTATCTCACTGCAACAACAGGCCACAGGTAGACATGTCTCCCTACTCGGACATATTATCCTGATTCCGAGCGAACCAGTCTTTGCTCTTTCTTCTAGATGCTGCGTGCTTAGCGGAGAAGCATCAAATACTAATTTTATACTCTTTGGTTTTATTCGACAGCAGCTTGAACCCACGATCTACAGCATAAGACGACGTTTAATACCATTTCGGTGTTATGTACATATTATAAGACGGAGCCAACAAGTTTATCTCGGTTATGTAAACAATGTATATAATATTTTGTATTTGAATTGCAATATTAGTTCTATATTTAGGGTACAATTTAAAAGAGGGTATCGTTGTGTTAGATTATAATGTAATAACTTAGGTCGTACAACGTTCTTATAATGCATAGGTTTGAGCCGAAGATCCCCTTGCCATGGTCCAGTTCCAAATTTCACTCTTCAAATTGACAAATTAAAAAAATAGAAATAAAAACGCCTCGGTGCAGTAGCGATTAGCGTGTTAACCTCGAGAGTACACAGATCGTAGGTTCGACAACTCCAGTCGGGTTAAGCCGCACACTATGCAATTTATTCTTGTCGCGTCTCCGCTAAGGATGCATTATAACTGGAGAACGAACACAGACTGATTGACCTAGAATTAGGATTATGTGTCCGAGTGGGGTGATATGTCTACCTGGTATTTTCGTGAGCTAACCCTATAAATATTCAACTCAATTTGTTGGTTTAGTACAAAGCAGACATCATCTTCATGCCATCAAAAGTCACGTGTTCTTGCCATGATATAGCTGACCAATTTACTCATTTGGTGTTAATCAGTCAACAGTCACTCAATCAAAATATCATACTTTGGGTCTTAGTGCAAGGATTCATGCCCTTCATACTGGCAAGGTCAGGGTCGGCATAAAATGAAAAAAAAAATAAAAAAATGTCACTCCGTCGGAACAGTTCTAAAATCCAAATCGTTAAAAAAAAGTCAAAAATCGTTAATGGCGAAGATCATAATGGAACATAAAGGAAGAGTTGGAAGATACAAAAGGGGTAATTAGAAGCCGTAAATTACAGAAGTACAGACAATACAATGATCTACAAAACACTACACATAAAACAACTAAAGATCGAGCAGTACGAGCCACGGATGAACTCAGGTACTCCGGAAGTGCTAACAGTTCCGGCTCCACTAGTAGCAATAGTTGTGTTACTCTTGTTACAGACCTGATAATAAGTCTTTAATGAGGAAAGAACTGGATTGTGATTGTGAAAAGAGAACATATCCGGGTTCTTTTGTGACACAGATATTCCGTAACGGTAAACCAAATCCTAGTGGCGACTATAAAACATTCGAAATGATGACTTCAACTTAAACACTAGGTTTCATTGGTTTAGTTGATATATAACATACTATATTCACTTTAGCCTAAAATATGCTTAGATTTATCATTTTGGGAAGACAGGTGTCAATCGTTCGCTTGAATACAGCTTCAACTGACCGTTAAATTTTGATATTACAAACCATTGTTAAGCTGTAACAAAATATACACAAATGTTGTTAGTTATAGATACTATACCCTATTTAAATCTAAATATTGTACATGAACAGCTTCCAATATAAACATTGTTATTGTTATATAAACACTTTAGTTAATGGTTCACTGCTAATGTTTATTGTTATATAAACATTTTAGTTAATGGTTCACTGCTGATGTCCGGTGTAATTTTACTCACCGTAGTTTCTAACTTTATTATTAAAGATCTCTTTTATTTTTCTGTACGTATATATAACGTTCTACACCATAACATTTATAACATAGCATTACAAGCAGATTCATGACATAAAAACGTTTTACGATACCAAAACAGTAACCAGAAGCTATGAATCCAAGGACAGAAAATACAATGGCCTAATAAATAGAACAAAAAGACGACAATGATCGCCAAAAAGACTACACAGAAAACTAAAAATTGACAGGAAAAACAAGAACCCCACTAATAACTAGGGCGAACTAAGGTGATCCGAACGGTTAAGCAGTTCAATCTTCACTAAAGCCACATGTCGTGTCAAAAATCCAGTAATAAGATATGAATGTGAAAAAGACGGGATTAAGATAACGCCAAATGGAACATATTCGTAGTCAATGGTGATATAAATATTCTGTAACAGTTAACTCAGTCACGGTGGTGTCTACGCAAGAGATGTCTTGAATAAACTTTTATAATTCTAGAATAGTTCTTTCTATCTGAATCACTGCAGACGTTCGTTTAGTATTATTGGCTTTTAATTCTGCTAATAATTTATTGAACTTTGAATTCACCCAGAATTCCCGTTCTTTTTTTTTTCAACAGTTACATTTTGCTCCATAAAACAAACATTAGAGAAAACAGAAGGGGCAACCGAGCTGTTCTGATAAACCTGGTAATATGACATTTACGTACTAGATTCCAACAGTCTACTGATTTTCTGTATCTGTATTTGCTAAACATTTGATTATGATTTATGTTAATTGTTAGGCTTATCACAGTTATAAAGTTTATTATTTACTCTTCCGTTAGATTCACTGACGGTCAGATCTGCATATTTTAATTTTCAACTTTTTATTTTTTTGTTTTTTTTATGTTTTTATTTTGAGATCTTCGAACTACACAATACACTGTACTCTGATAGCGTCATATGACATGCGTACCATAACTTATTCCAATCAAAATAAAAAAAAAACTTTATACATACAAATCTAAATATTATTCATTTTCATTTTCTTATAATTTCTTACGTTAAATTATATCATACAGTGACAGTGGTTTTCCATCCCACATAAAATATGAAGATCGCCATCGAAGACAGATCCCTTTTCACTGATTAGGTCCTTTCATAGTCCCTTAAAAGTTAAGTGGTCGTTCTTTTATGTCCTTTCATAGAAGAAGTATTTTTAAACAGTGTTATGAAAAACTGTGACTTAGATTAATTATGTTTTATTTAACGAGGATTGATGACACCCGATGGCTACTAGGGTTTTTTCTCTATCACTATGACTTGTGATGGTAAACAATATTTTGTTTTATGGCGTCGATGTTATTAGAGCAACACGATGGGTGCCACTTGTGGAGCAAGAACTGCTTACCAATCCACAGCAACTGGATTCACCCGGTTGTTAGTTGGGGCTCGTGTAGCTCAATGTTCAGTTGTCTGTGTAATGTTTTGTAGATCGTTGTTTGTCATTTAGTTCTTTTTCTTTTGGTCATTGTATTGTCTGTTCTTCGATTTACGGATTCTGAATATATCTTTGGGATCTTCAAAGTCTTCTTCCTACAAACATTCCACCAACAGATGATGAAGTAAAAAACGAAAATGGATGTGACAATAGATCTGATGAGTTATAAAGCGACACGAATTAGAGTTATCTTTCTTTGTAGGTAATAGGATTGAGTTTACGGCTTGAGATAGTTTAGAGTTGTCTTTCTTTGTCGGGTTATGATTGAGTTTACTTGAGAGACAGTTAGCAGATTTCTTTGAGATTCCACAACATATTTTCAGCTAAATAACTCGAATCTTATGATAGCATTAGCCTCTGATTTCCAGAGTTAATCGCTTACCTCTAATATACCCATTTGATTTATGGTCTGCCACCTCTTAGATTATCGACGATCATCATATATCATATTATTTACATGTATTACATTTTTGACATTTATCTAAAAGAATTAGAACATATATACTGGACATACTCCCAATCTATTTAAAATTAGAGCTACGCCCTTGCTCCTCATTTTCTATCGGTTGTTTACTAGTGGCCGCGTGGGTGGCTAGTAAACCATAGATAGAAAATGAGGAGCAAGGGCGTAAATCTGTTTTTAATTTTGTTCAGATAGGACATATCCAATACACATTCGTATATGTGTAACACATTTATATAATCATATGTGTAACACATTTATATAATCATATGTGTAACATTTATATAATCATATGTGTAACACATTTATATAATCATATGTGTAACACATTTATATAATCGTAAATCACTGTGGGCAATGTTTGCCAAAACTAAATTGGTATTGTTATTTACAGAGGCGTAGCACATGCATAATTATTATTGGTACGCGAGGTTTTAGGCGGATCGTAGGTGTGTCCTTCCTATGGGGGTTTGGGGCATGCCCCCTCAAGAAAAATTACGTCAGCACAGGAGGAACATATAAAACAGTCTAGCATTTTTTTTCTACAGCTTAACAACAATTGATGTGATCGGGGCCTACATATTTGGGACCGTGAAGATTGAACTGTGGGGGACTCAACCAGCAAAAATAGGGCAACATCCAGCAAGTGTTGAAAGTGGCGCTAAACACCATCACCATAAGCCTAATCCCCCATTCATATTTGATCGTCCAATTATATGCAGGATATTTATGTTTATTACATGACTTCAGATAATGTCTTTTCTGATTGGCTGACATCCCTAGTAACGTTCTTTGATAAAACGTTTGATCACATATTTCTACGTAAAAATGTACCTTTGAATTTGAATTTGAATTTTGGTGTTTAGCGCCACTTTCAGCAATATTTCAGCTATATCATGGCGACCAGTTTTAGTCCGTGTGACATCACATGAAGAGGTGTCATGGCCGCTTACACTACGACAGGAAATTCCAAATATTCATATTTTTAATTGGGCATATTAATGTTAATAAAGGTGTTTTTTGCTTAATAATTAGTTATTTACAAATAAAAAGTTACAATGTATTGAATTATAACAATTGTTCAACTGACTGGCCTTTTCTTGAAATGTACAGAAATTTCATTTGCACTTTAAGGTTTAATTGAGACTTAAATTAAATTGAGGTTTGTGCAGCCCAGTCCAGGATATAACGGTATTTCAAAGTCGTAATATTTTATTTTGTGGGTTTTTAGTTTTTTAATCAACTGGAAATAAACTTTATTGATCCAACGCTAAATTAATGTGATGTCACATCCTGCTTGGTGTCCATTGATGATGACCGGCATTCCAAATCAGTAAAATAAATATTTAATGTTTTGTTTTGAGGTTACAAAGACTACATTTGGCATTACAGAAAAGAGACTATGGGTTTTTGTTTGTTCAGAAATTATTTTTTCGGACAACACGAGAGTTATAATTTTTTTTTGTCGTGACTTTTTTCTCTCCAGAATTTAACATTGGGTTATATGACAAATACTCTGAATCAGATAATTTTTTTTCCTCCACCAAAATCAGAATATTTTTTCAGTAACATTGGGAATCAGAATATATTTTTTAGAAAAAAACCCATACCCCCCCCCCCCCCCCCTTTCAAGTTAAATGGTCGTTCCCTTAGTCACTTGTCAAAAAAAAATTCAATAGCACCAATCATTTTTACACACTCAAGAAATCTTCTAAATATATTATTATTGAAATTTATACCTTATAATCAATCTTCATTTTTTTCTGTATAAAGACGTGTCAAAAACTAGGGTGTTGTTTTCGGATTTCTTTTCAAAACTAGACTTAAATCTTTACATAAATAACACAAAAAAGGCTTCTTAAGTTTCACTTTAACTCCTACGATGTGATCACATGACTCGTATTTTATTATATAACATTTAAATCATTTTTAAAGGTCATGAACTATTATATGTGTCGTCAGTACCATCGCGGCGTCATCAGTTTATCTCAAAATGATCAGGGGCAGGGGGCGTCAAACATGCGAAGTGTTGAAATCAGACACGAAATAGACCGTGCGTGAAAATAGTTCTTTAAAAGTGACTGCGACACGCTATCACAAAATGAATAACAAAATGTGGATTGAAACAAGTATTGTTACAATAAAGATGCAACTGCCTCATTAAATCGTTATATTAAAAATAACCCACAAACATCTTTGATTTTATTAATTGTCATGGCGGCCCACCATTTTGATGTTAAATTAAAACGTAGATAATAATTTAAAATTTATGGGAGCAATACAACCAAACAGTCTAAACAGGATAGCCTAAAGCGGCTAAGGCCATCTATGCCTGAGGGAGGAGAACTTTAGTTTTATTAATAAAATTAAAATTAAAGTGTGGCGTCAGATATGAAAAGGGAGGTAACCCGCACTGAATTCCAAAAATATTATGATGGGCCTATGTAATCTTGTTTTAATAAGGAATCGTATGATATTTTGTTTATTGTCTTGTGTGGTCCATCCATGAGTGAGAGATTGTTGTTGAACGCCAATTCAGCAATGTTTCAGCTATTATACCATGACGAAAACTACTTACATTCGAGGATATGATGCTGATGATGATGTTCACTTTGCAACAGTCCGCGGGCAAACATGTTACTAGAACCTGACACATTAACCTGATTCCTAGCCAACCAGTCTGTAATCTGCATGCTTAGCGGCAAAGCAAGAAATACCAATTTGATAGTCTTTGGTTTAACCAAACCGGGGCTCGAACCCACGTTCTATCACAGTTGAGGCGAGCACGCTATTTCACCACCGATACGATTAGGTCCATTTGTAATATTAACAATGCTTTCGCAATATGTATGAAAAATATATATCAATGAACACCCTGAACCCTCCATCCCCCATCCACACACAGAGTATATTTGCAAAAGACCAAAGAAATATGAAAGCCGATACATGTTTTTTTATACATGTTTTTTTTTAATATCTGAAAATAATTCAAATTGTTAAATAAGAAATAAAATCATACCCAAAGGAAACGATTATAAAGCACTTATTGCATGACATTTTCATACACGTACGTGTATATATAATAATGTGAGCTTAAACGATGAATGACCGGTATACGTGTTCATAAACAACACTGAAGTAGAGGACAGTTTTGTTGTGATTATATTGCTATAGCAACAGCGGACCCCAAGGACAGTCGCTGTCCTGTATATATATATGTCAGTGGATTGTATGATCGCAACGTATATTTCACGCTCAAATTTTCTCTATCTCATTAAACACTTTACAGGGTGCTAGTGACGGACACGGTAGGTACCCTCATGATGGGAAGTTATCAGGTAGGTACCCTCATGATGGGAAGTTATCAGGTAGGTACCCTCATGATGGGAAGTTATCAGGTAGATACCCTCAATGTGGGAAGTTATCAGGTAGGTACCCTCATGATGGGAAGTTATCAAGTTATAATAGTGAAAGACTGACAGTGGGCCATAGTGGGTACAATCAGTAATCAAACTTTAAGCATTTTAAATGAAGACATTTTATATAGGAGAGAGATTTATGGTGTTTAACGCCACTTTTTACAATATGTCAGCAATATCATGGCGGTCAGGTTTACTGGTGGAGGAAATCGGAATACCCAGTGAAAAGCACCGACCTGCCGCAAGTGACTGACAAAACTTTATCACATAATATTGTATCGAGTAAACTTCCCCATGAGCGGGGTTCGAGCTCACAACTATTTCATATGATTGATTGACATATATCGCCTAAGGCATTGCTTTATTGTCAAATGTTTTTTTTAATATTAAATTTTGTATTTTATTTACCAAAAGAAATAATATTTCAAATTTCCACCCAAATGAAAAACTCTAATAAAGCTAATGATATTGCAAAACAATAATTTGAACAGTTACGTTACAGGATAAATTACAAAAAAAAACAACATTTAACGAAATAACTGAAAAATACATGTATTCTAGCCACGGGGAATTTAATCTTAATGTAGTTGTCTTATAACTAGGTCACTACGTCCTGTGATTAGAGACGGTCTATGTAGCTCATTCATATCGAAATAATAAGTTATATTGTCGCTTGAGCTCATTTCATACAATTTTGTTTTAACCCTAAGTTCACGTTTCGTAATGTCATTCTTCTAAATGAACTCACAATTTACAAAAATATACCTTCTAAATGAACTCGCAATTTACAAAAATATTCTTAATCAAAAGAACGGTTTACATAATAAATAAAGCCCCCCTTCATCATTTCATAAGAAAACCGACAAAGCAAGCTAAGACTTTAAATGGAGCCTTCATTATCATTTAAACCATTATTATTCCTAACAACAGTTTTAAATAATATACTATTCAAACATTGATCTGTTATCATGTCGTTGTCAACAGCACTGTTAACATATAATTCAAATTGTTATTTTTTTTTCTACAAAGGCGTAATATTCCAATTGGTGGCTGTTGGGATTATTAAATGGCTAAAATCGTGGGAACAACCTGTTTCATCTATTGTATATAAGAAAATTGTTATGTACTGTATACGATCTAATTGCTAGATCTGTGTACAGTTTGTGTTTATATACTGTATGTAAAATACAGAGATATGATACATTATATATACCCCCCCCCCCCCCTAAGTTACTCGATCTTTAGTTTAAGCATATCTTATTAATTAATTCAATATAACATTACAATATTCAGCTATATACATTACATAATAAGAAGTAATTAATAGGATTGGGAAACAAGTTACAAGAACTTATATTAATCCCTATCCGATCTTTAGTTTTATGTGTATGTTTTGTAGATCGTTGTTTGTCGTTTTGTACTTTTTTTTTTCTTTTGATCATTGAGTTGTCTGTTCTTCTTCGATCTACGGATTCTGATTACCCCTTTTGCTATCTTCAAACTATTCTTGTAAAGATGGCTGTCATGGTCGTGATTATATCATTATTGGACATACAGTCACTTGTGGCATGGCTTTATCCTCCCTTGTGGCATGGCTTTATCCCCCTTGTGGCATGGCTTTATCCTCCCTTGTGGCATGGCTTTATCCTCCCTTGTTTCTTTTAGTTTTCTGTGTTAGAGTTACTTATCGAAAACCTGTTTGTCGAGTAAGGAATGTAAATTTGTCAGCAAACCATCGACATTCCCATGGGAACAAGCTGTGGTCCTATCTTTGCCCATCTTTTCGTTTTAAGGCAGAGTTTATGCAAAAATTTATCAAGAGCAAGTCATATGGCAAAATCAAGCCAATTTTGCTAATTTGCATACGACCGCCATATTGAATCAAAATGGACGTCATCGTAGTACTAAGCAATGAACGGCTGAAGTAGTAAAAGAGGCCGTGTTGATCTTTTATTAAACCTGGACTTAATTTCCGAGTTCTTTTTTCACCAAACACCGCTTAGGGTTGTTCAAGCAAATTTTTGATACCATACTCAATATATTGGAAGTTACTGGAGTATTTCTTATTTTGATACAATTTTCCTATCATTTCCTAAAAAAATCTTAAAATATGGTTAATTTTTTGTATAAAACTGACGAAACCGCCATACCCACATAAGTTCTCTTCGTTCACATTAAAAGTTTCGGTAAAAAAATTCCACTTTATATTTGTTTAGAATGGAAGACTTATGATCTGTAGATTCCTGGAGAAGGCTATGTTTTTTTAAATAATGAAACAATATTCTTCCCAATGTTGCTGAAAAAAAATTGTCACGTGGTTCCACGACGTCATGAATATTCATATCTCATGAATAAAATAATGGCATGATTTTGCCATATGTACCTTTAATCTCACTTTCAGGTATAGCGATGATGTTTTCTCAATCTAATAATATAAGCGCTAACTAGTGGCGAAAAACTGTTTACCCTTCCATAGCAACACCGTTCTTAGTTAGGTCTTTAGTGGGGTTCGTGTTTGTGTTGCGCAATCTTTAGCTTCCTTTGTGTTGCTTGTGGACCATTGTTTGTGCCTTCATCTTTTACTTTTAGTTTGGCCATTGTATTGTCGGGGTCATGATCGTATGGTAGTTGGATTTACAACTACATGTGGAATCAGTGCCTATCACCACTAACGTTGTGAGTTCAAGTCCCGCTCGTGGCGAGGTGTACTTGATACAACATTATTTGATAGAGTTTGTCAGTGACTTGCGACAGGTCGGTGGCTTTCTCCGGGTACTGTGGTTTCATCCACCAATAAAACTGTCCGCCACGATATGACTGAAATATTGTTGAAAGTGGCGTTAAACACCATATCCGCAACCCTCACCCATTTTATTGTCTGTCCTTCGATTTAAGGTTTTTAATATTCCGTTTGGTATCTTATCTTCAAATATGTTTTTCTCACGAACGATCCTAAGATAGCAGACGACAACAAAACGTCACATGACGTCACATGACGGTAGACCGTGTGATGAACTACGCTAAAAATAAATGCTTTAATCATGAGTGACGTGAATGACGTTAGGGCAAGGCCAGTTAAACTGAGTCAGCTGTGAAAACGTAAACATGCCGTCATTGTGACCGATTACTTTTTACACGTTTCTGTAGTTCATTATTTACCAACACTATCATACAGAAATGTCGACAATATCATGAATGGAGACATTGTCGTTTGGTGTGACTGCGTGAGGAATTTGAGAAATGAGCAAATGTGCATGATACGTCTTCCCAACATGTACATTCAAACGCTCTGAAAAAACGTAAGACTCGTTCATTTCCTTAGCATGTTGATTTGATTTGATTTGATTTGATTTTTGGTGTTTAACGCTACTTTCAGCAATATTTCAGCTATATCATGGCGACCAGTTTTAGTGATGGAAGAAGCAGGAGTACCCGGAGAGAACTACCGACCATGGGCAAGCAACTGGTAACTTTATCACTTGCGACTGCGAGTTAGCATGTTGAAAATTAGCTATACAATGAAGCAGATTATATAATATATCCCAATTTATGACCGTCGTCTTATCCAATTTCAAATATTACCAAAAATCATGCCGTGTTTAACTTAATTTATCTTTAATAAAAACATAAATAAAATGAACAAATCTAAAGGTGGTGTTGTGCTAAACTTTTGTTGAAGTGTATAAATATGTTGATACGATTCTACAAATATTGTTGTTACGAATTAGCACGTGTCTACAATAAGATATTAAATTGGGTGTTTCTTATGTTAGTGTCAGCTATTTCATATCTTTAAAATAAACATCCAGGAATTGTTTGTTGAGTAAATAACTTCAAAGTAAAGCAAATATGTCTTTTAAATGAACAATAACCTCAATAAAATCTCAAAGAGACACACCAGAATATCTTAGAGCTTATTATATTGATATTGTCTTGAACATTTAAAGCACTTTACGATTTTAAAATCAGCAGTGTATCCTTTCTTCAAACCGTATAGCCGTGGGAAGTTATCTATAGTTCTAGAACAATCCAAACAGTCTATACCACTAAATATTGAAACGAATAGCAAAAAATATAACACTGTCCGAATATTTTCAAAATCCAATAGAAAAATCTTATAAAGAGGCAAACGCGATATTCTTAGCACACAAACACATAGCCAGTTAACGTCCTAGCATGGTACAGGAACTTCAATATTCTTAACACACAAATACATAGCCAGTTAACTTCCTAGCATGGTACAGGAACTTCAATATTCTTAACACACAAATACATAGCCAGTTAGCTTCCTAGCATGGTACAGGAACTTCAATATTCTTAACACACAAATACATAGCCAGTTAACTTCCTAGCATGGTACAGGAACTTCAATATTCCTAACACACAAATACATAGCAAGTTAACTTCCTAGCATGGTACAGGAACTTCAATATTCTTAACACACAAATACATAGCCAGTTAACTTCCAAGCATGGTACAGGAACTTCAATATTCTTAACACACAAATACATAGCCAGTTAACTTCCTAGCATGGTACAGGAACTTCAATATTCTTAACACACAAATACATAGCCAGTTAACTTCCTAGCATGGTACAGGAACTTCAATATTCTTAACACACAAATACATAGCCAGTTAACTTCCTAGCATGGTACAGGAACTTCAATATTCTTAACACACAAATACATAGCCAGTTAACCTCCTAGCATGGTACAGGAACTCCAATAATCTTAACACACAAATACATAGCCAGTTAACTTCCTAACATGGTACAGGAACTTCAATATTCTTAACACACACATACATAGCCAGTTAACGTCCTAGCATGGTACAGGCACTTCAATATTCTTAACACACAAATACATAGCCAGTTAACTTCCTAGCATGGTACAGGAACTTCAATATTCTTAACACACAAATACATAGCCAGTTAACTTCCTAGCATGGTACAGGAACTTCAATATTCTTAACACACAAATACATAGCCAGTAAACCTCCTAACATGATACAGGAACTTCAATATTCTTAACACACAAATACATAGCCAGTTAACTTCCTAGTATGGTACAGGAACTTCAATATTCTTGAACACACAAATACATAGCCAGTTAACTTCCTAGTATGGTACAGGAACTTCAATATTCTTAACACACAAATACATAGCCAGTTAACTTCCTAGTATGGTACAGGAACTTCAATATTCTTAACACACAAATACATAGCCAGTTAACTTCCTAGTATGGTACAGGAACTTCAATATTCTCAACACACACATACATAGCCAGTTAACTTCCTATCATGGTACAGGAACTTCAATAATCTTAACACACAAATACATAGCCAGTTAACCTCCTAGCATGGTACAGGAACTCCAATAATCTTAACACACAAATACATAGCCAGTTAACTTCCTAACATGGTACAGGAACTTCAATATTCTTAACACACACACACACATAGCCAGTTAACTTCCTAGCATGGTACAGGAACTTCAATATTCTTAACACACAAATACATAGCCAGTTAACTTCCTAGCATGGTACAGGCACTTCAATATTCTTAACACACAAATACATAGCCAGTTAACTTCCTAGCATGGTACAGGAACTTCAATATTCTTAACACACAAATACATAGCCAGTTAACTTCCTAGCATGGTACAGGAACTTCAATATTCTTAACACACAAATACATAGCCAGTAAACCTCCTAGCATGGTACAGGAACTTCAATATTCTTAACACACAAATACATAGCCAGTAAACCTCCTAGCATGGTACAGGAACTTCAATATTCTTAACACACACATACATAGCCAGTTAACTTCCTATCATGGTACAGGAACTTCAATAATCTTAACACACAAATACATAGCCAGTTAACCTCCTAGCATGGTACAGGAACTCCAATAATCTTAACACACAAATACACAGCCAGTTAACTTCCTAACATGGTACAGGAACTTCAATATTCTTAACACACACACACATAGCCAGTTAACTTCCTAGCATGGTACAGGAACTTCAATATTCTTAACACACAAATACATAGCCAGTTAACTTCCTAGCATGGTACAGGCACTTCAATATTCTTAACACACAAATACATAGCCAGTTAACTTCTTAGCATGGTACAGGAACTTCAATATTCTTAACACACGAATACATAGCCAGTTAACTTCCTAGCATGGTACAGGAACTTCAATATTCTTAGCACACAAATACATAGCCAGTAAACCTCCTAACATGATACAGGAACTTCAATATTCTTAACACACAAATACATAGCCAGTTAACTTCCTAGTATGGTACAGGAACTTCAATATTCTTAACACACAAATACATAGCCAGTTAACTTCCTAGTATGGTACAGGAACTTCAATATTCTTAACACACAAATACATAGCCAGTTAACTTCCTAGTATGGTACAGGAACTTCAATATTCTTAACACACAAATACATAGCCAGTTAACTTCCTAGTATGGTACAGGAACTTCAATATTCTCAACACACACATACATAGCCAGTTAACTTCCTATCATGGTACAGGAACTTCAATAATCTTAACACACAAATACATAGCCAGTTAACCTCCTAGCATGGTACAGGAACTTCAATATTCTTAACACACAAATACATAGCCAGTTAACCTCCTAGTATGGTACAGGAACTTCCATATTCTTAACACACAAATACATAGCCAGTTAACTTCCTAGCATGGTACAGGAACTTCAATATTCTTAACACACAAATACATAGCCAGTTAACTTCCTAGCATGGTACAGGAACTTCAATATTCTTAACACACACATACATAGCCAGTTAACGTCCTAGCATGGTACAGGAACTTCAATATTCTTAACACACAAATACATAGCCAGTTAACTTCCTAGCATAGTACAGGAACTTCAATATTCTTAACACACACATACATAGCCAGTTAACTTCCTAGCATGGTACAGGAACTTCAATAAAAAAAAAGGGGGAAACTAGTTTCATGGACCCAAATATTCCCCTCTTCATTAACGTTTTCAGTTATTTCCGTGATGTCATCTGAGTTATTGACAATAACGCCGAATTTTGGTATTGCCCATAACGCAATTTGTAGGTACAGACCACATAAATGATTTCTCTGTAAGGTGCATATAATTTGTTTGATCCACATCATCGATTGTCGATACTGCATGATTGGGGAAGTGATTGAGTGATTGTTACTTAACGGCACCTCAGCAATTTTTCAGCTATATCATGGCGAGAACAAGTTAATTTTCAATGAAATAATGATGAGGTCTGTTTTGTACTAGACCAAGACGCTTGGTTGGATTTTTTATAGAGCTAACAGTATTTGCGCTTTCTCCTTAATGCTGTGTGCTTAGCAGAGAAGCAACAAATGCCAATTTTATAGTCTTTGGTTTGACTCGATCGAGGTCCGAACCCATGATCCACCACACTCAAGCTGAGCACGCTAACCATTACACCACCAACAGCGGTTCTACATTAAGACATCTACAATATGACAAAGAGTGGTTCGTATTATTATGGTTGGTTTTTCAGTGGAACATAACTATGCCATTTTTTATTTTATGAAAAATTGTCATAAAATATAGAATACGTAGATCGTTTTATCAGATGATATTGTGTCAATTTAAGTTCATAGACGTTTCCTTCAGAAGGTCTTAAACAGCACTAACTAGCAAGAACAAAACTGGTTTGCTCCGGATTGGGATAACATGTCCGAGTGTAGGAAAATGACATATCTACCCGTTTTTGTGAACTAGCACTATCAAAATCTAACTAAGCTTGTTGGTCTAGTACAAACCTTCTGAACCACAATTTACAGGAAAACTTAAACCCTCTGAAACACAGTTTACAGGAAAGCCCCAAACCTCTGACCCACAATTTAAAAGAAAGCCCCAACCACCTGAACCACAATTTACAAGAAAGCTATAACCCTCTTAACCACAATTTACAAGAAAGCTATAACTCTCTTAACCACAATTTACAAGAAAGCTATAGCCCTCTGACCCAATATTTACGGGAAATACAGCTCAAATAATGCAAACTGCATGCATATTAAGAAACATTTAGATGATCTACTGATGTAGCAAATGCTCTTGTAAGCCACTATTTACAAATTACACTGCTTTTGTCATTTGAGTCAGAAATTCTATAGTTATTGAATTATCATTAAAAATTGATATTAAAATTAATAACCTTAGCCGATAATAGCTATCAAGTGTAGACCCTTTGGTTTTCATGCTCCCTCTGACTTAAGCATTATTTGGCTTCCCAATCTTTTGACATTGAGCGTACCTGATGAAGGTTATTCCAGACATGCGTCGTGCGCGCTAAGTTTGATACCTATGTTTTTTTATTCTAGGGGAGAACATTCCGACACACTCTAAAATTTCTACACAACAGATCATCACTGTTTAAGAAAATTTTACTAAGGAGTAATCAGAAGCCGTATATCGAAAAAGGACGCACAGCCAAAAGAAAGAAAGACAAGAGGACAAACAACGATCCACAAAACGTTGATCAGAAAACTAAAGATCGAGTAACACGAACCCCACTAAAAACCGGGGGCGAACTCAGGTGCTTCGGAAGAGTGAGTTTTCTTTTCGTAACATATCAAAATTGAAGAGTTAAAATTGTATCTATAATTTCTATAACAGTCGTTACACAGCAATAATACTATTATAGAATATTTATAGGCAACAGAAAACTGACAAAGCCGGAAGTTGAAAGGCGTTAATACGAAAATTAGAACGATTAATTTTAAGCCTCTCCAATGTAGAAGAAAGAACGCAGTTTGTGGTCTATGTTGTGTCTATAAGAGTACATCGTCATTTAGAAGGTTATTAAGGAGAATAAATCGCACTAATGGGGAACATGTGACATATTCGTGCAAAATATGTTATAAAACTGAATAACATAAAAGATCAGATGATACAACCGTGGGGCAGACAATATGGAGATAGTTACACGGTGTGTACAATCATGAAAGAGACCAACGCCGATACGACTATGATTTTTATATCTCTGAGAGAGAGAGAGAGAGAGAGAGAGAGCATGACGATACGTCCATGTTTTCTACGACTTGGAAAGAAACAGATGTCCATACGACCATGATATTTACAACCGAGAGTGGGAACACACATCACTATAAACATTGTTTTATAATTTTGACAGTGTCCAAATGACCTCACGACTAGCATGATTTTACGACATTGATGGAGACTCTAACACGATACTAATGTGGTTTTTACAACAACTGATAGAGACTAATAAAACAAAACAACTAGGAAAGACCAACCAGACATCACGACAACATAATAACCCATTTGGCATCTTCAAACTCTTCTTACAGGATAATAGCTGCGAAAATATGAACAAATTTAAAACTCGAAAAAAAAAATCAGTTTTTTTCGCCCTGTTATTCATGGTTGATTGTATATCAAACTCAAACTATTTTGTAGATGAAGAATAAATATTTATTATAATGTAAATACTCCCCAATAGAATATTTATGTAGGCGTTTAAAGGTCGTAGCGATTTTTTTTAACAATAACATCACTTTTTAAGTGATTCCTTGACCGACAAAACCCGGGTTGACCTAAATTTCTCAACCAGAACTCGCGTGTTTATTAATCTTAAATTGCGTCATTTCAACAGTGACTCGATGAAGTAAGGATTTTATTTCGAAATAATGACACGGGGGTGGGTGCTTAAGTATCTATTTAGACATTAAATTTAGATGCCCAAAGCGTATCCTATTTAGACAACAGATTAACATATAATGGACTGTTTAAATCAATACGAGTTCAACCTCGATTTTTAGTGGGGTTCGTGTTACTCGATCTTTATCTTTCTGTGTAGTGTTTTGTAGATCGTTGCTTGTCCTTTTGTCCTTTTTCTTTTGGCCATTGTGTTGTCTGTTCTTCTTCGATTTACTGATTCTGATTACCCCTATGATATCTTCAAACTCTTCTTTCTACAAACTTAAGATAAAATATATATTATAAAAAAGACACATGAAAAAATGAAATAAAAAAAAATCAAAATCAAAGAGCAGAAAAAAAACCTAATATTATCACAAATTTTACAAGACAACAACAATCTGCATTTAACCACTCGTCCATGGATGTTTATATCTAAGCATTGAATTAAGACGATCATTAAGTTCCTCATTAAAATAAAATAAACAAAATGGACAGTCCAAGCTAGCTGCAATGGAGGATTGTGTCCATAAAACTAGTTTAATCCCGCCACTTTTTATTGAAGTGCTTGTACCAAGCCAGGAAAGTAAACAGTCATGTATATGGGTTGAGGTTATCGATTTCTACGATTTTTCGATTAGATTTTGTAACTGTTCCGACCGTGTGTTATTTTTTTTGGTAATTTTATTAGGTATTATTATTACTACCAATCTTTACTGGGGGAGAGAAAACCTTGGGAATATTAGTGACCTAACAGGTGGGTACACCGTCCATAAGTTTATATCTGGTTACATGTACACTTGTGGTGAGTATTGGTGCTAGAACTCATGTTAACAATCTAAAGAATCAACTAAGTACAACAAATCTCCCGAGCAAAATCAAAATGGTCTAGAAAATTATAACTATTTTAATACGATTATTATTTGCCTTTGACACAAACACATTTGCGGTATACACTTGCATAACCATATCATTCCACTAATAGGAGAGATTTGAGCCCTTAAAACTAGTTAATTAAATCCTGCCACTTTTTATTGAAGTGCCTGTACCAAGACAGGAAAGTGAGCGATTATGTACTTGTGTGTTAGGGGGTATCGATTTTGTTCTTGTGTGGTAGGGGGTATCGATTATGTACTTGTGTGTTAGGGGGTATCGATTATGTACTTGTGTGTCAGGGGGTATCGATTTTTATTATTTTTCGATAAGAATTTGCAACTGTTACGATAATGTGATATTTTTTTGTTTATCATTTTATTTGCACACAACAAAATATGAATAGTTTTACTATCATTCCATAGTTGAATGATGTTAGATATAAAGACGAAAAAACAACTGTTGGATATTTGCATATTGGGGTTCGAAGTCATCTTCACAATTTAATGAAACAAATGATCAATATACAACAATCTCACGAACAGCCTCACAATCGTGTAGACATCTCTAACATAATCTTCAACTTGTTGAAGGCGGTCAGTATTCGGTTTGGTTTAGGTTTATGGTGCTTAACGCAACTTTCAACAATCTTCCAGTTATATCGTGGCGGTCAGTTTAATTGGTGGAGGAAACTGGAGTATCCAGAGAAAACCACCGATCTGTCGCAAGTCACAGACAAACTTTATCACATAATGTTGTATCGAGTACACCTAGCCACGAGCAGGATTCGAACTCACAACTTCAGTGGTGATAGGTACTGATTGCACATGTAGTTGTAAATCTAACTGCCATACCATCACGACCACGACGACCCCGGTAGAAGTAGAAGTAATTTGTATCAGTAATAATATTTTAATTATAGTGATACTGAAACATTCTGCCCACAATAGTTCTACTTTAATACAAAGAAGAAATAACCTTGTACAAGGTTAAAAGGACACTAACGTAAACAGATAACCTTTGTTCTATTGTATTATAGAAGAACCACCTATACTTAATACAGCCATACACAGTGTCTATTAACATAACTGTGGGATCATTTAACATTTATTGAACGTCCTAGTTCATGAACCAACACAGAAAGTGACCGGCGTTCAACAATCACCACGTGGTTTCTACAGATACTAGGACTACTATAGAAAAGACGATTATTGTCCACGATCTTCAATTGTCGTCTTCAAGCAATTATATTATTATGCTTATGATAAACAATGACTGATTTGAAGATACCAAAGGGTTAATAAAAAGCCGTAAATTGAAAATGGACAGACAATATGGTGATTTAGATTTTGGTCATATCGTGGCGGTCAGTTTTATTGGTGGAGGAATCCGGAGTACCCGCACAATCCCACCGACCTGCCGCAAGTCATTGACACACTTTATCACATAATGTTGTATCGAGTACACCCCGCCATGAACGGGGTTCGAACTCACAACTGTAGTGATGATAGGCACTGATTGCACAGGTAGTTGTACGATCACAACCATGACGACACCCCCCCCCCCCCCCGGACAGACAATGCAATGGCAAAAAATATGGTAGACGAAACACTGCACAGACAACTAATGATTGAGCAACACAAAACCCACCAAAACGGGGGTAGCTCATAGGCAATATCAGAATCATCTTTTTTACCTGCAATATGTATTGTTTGCAAGCTTGTTATCGTTGTCGCTGAAATACTGCTCACTGGTTCGTCAAACAACAATCAATCAAGCAATCATTTAACAATTTACACAAGAGTGTTTTCTCCCGAAACGCATTCATGATAATTAGATCTTTTTGTATTTCCATGCAAACTTGATCAAAATCAAAACTTAAGATACACTTATTTCACAAAGAAGGGAAGATTTGGCCGATAAAACTAGAATTACCCCGCCATTTTGTTGGTGATGTATGTATCAAGCCAGGTACATGCACTGCTAAAAAGGTGGCTGAGTTAAGCTAGTTTTATGGACCCAAACCTCCCCTCTTTTGTGAAATTAAACGGTCAAGTATATGTGTATTTGAGCATTGATCTTGCCTATGCTCGCCAACTTTCCCGATTGGATTTTGCAAAAGTTCAGACAGTGTGGTATTATTTTCCTTTCTATTTTTTACTAATACTATAATATCATGTTATTAGAAGAGTTTGAAGATACCAAAAGGGTAATCAGAATAGAATTTATAAATCAAAGAAGGACAGACAACACAATGGCCAACAGAAAAAGGACAAAAAGACAAAAGGACAAACAAAGATCTACAAAACATTTAATAAAGATCGAGTAACACGAACCCCACTATATGTGACTTTTCAAACATTTTTTTCTACAGAAGTTTCACACGTTTAACATCTATACATATATATCATCTTCGAATTTGAACTCCTTGTGTTTAATTTTTAAATAAACCATGAACAATTAAATGAACAAATGATTTTTTTTTTAAATGACTATAATCAAGATCGTTTATATCATTTAATTTCAAAAGAAATTTGACAAAAGAAATCTTTGGCAAAAGGAATTTCTCAATCTGTAAAATAACTTAGAAAGCAATATTTTCCGACACGATTAACAAACATTAATCCTTTTCATGATAAGTATAGTTTATTAAGCACACACAATTGAGTGAATATTAATTATAACGGTCTTAAGTTACAGGTTTGAGGTCTATTGTTCAGGTAAAATAAAGGGGCGTGGTCATTACACAAGTATCATTCTAGTTTATAAGCTGTTAAAGTAGAAAGTAAACAGCTGACGGGTAGATTGTACACTGTTAAGAAAGTTAAGAAAATTTAAAGGTACTTGTTAATGTTGTCCTTTTATATAGATCTTCAAGATGAAGATTTAGCAATGAAATACAAATTATAAAATAGAGGGGCAATATCGTATGCTATAGTTGATACCATGATTGCAAACGCATCATTTCACTAAAAAGAGAGGGCTGAGCCCATAAAACTAGCTTAACCCCGCCACATTTTATTGAAGTGCCTGTACTAATTATTTTGGGATATCGTTTTTGTCTTTTTCTATTATTTATTGTAGAAATGTTCCGACAGTGTGGATTTTTTTTGCTTTTTATTTGATAAATAATATGTCACGGACATAAAACATAAATTATATATTTAGTAATAAAATAAAATTGCAAAATAGGAAGACATAAATGTGAGTGAGTGAGTGAGTGAATGTTGTTTAACGCTACGTTAGCTATTTGTCAGCTATCGTCATGGCGATAACAAGTTACATGTAGATGGGATGATGATGATGATGACGTGTATTCCTGAAGTCTAAACAAATATAAACGACATAACTATTTCATAAAATCTATACTGTAGATCGTGGGTTCGAACCCAGGTATGGTTAAACCAGAGACAATAAGATTGGTCTTTGCAGAATATAGCGGGAAAATTCCTCATTAAGCGTCAAATAACAATCACTCACTCATTATATCTTGCCATTATATATTAATGCCAATATGTAGATTATGCAGGGCCTATGAGAAGGGGTTTCAGCCGGTACATCGATCTGGGGCCCGGAGAGCCAAGAAGGGGCCCGTGAATCTCTGAAGGGCCCCATAACCTTAGTCACACTTTTTTTTTTTTTTTTTTTTTGGGGGTGGTATTTTCAACTCAAATCCTCAATTTTGAGAGAGGTCTCAGTCTGTCCATTGGGGCCCCAAAATAGTCTTGTTCCGCCTTGCAAAATATCTCTTGGAGGCCCTGAGATTATGCCTTGTCTCAGGACAACTGTTTAATGCAAATAATTGATCTACTTACTTGCTCCTTGGGTGCCACTGATTGCCTGAAACAATAAAAAAAAAAAAATATTGCATAGTATTCTATCATAATAAATGCCTTGGTTAAATGAATAAATCTAACAAATGAACACTTCTATCTACCGTTTCTCATTAGGTGATGCTGCAAGTTGGTTTTTACGTGAAGGAGCATGTGATTTTCCATACACGAAGCACCCATATGGCTCGAACAAAGGGTGAATCATTTATTCGATTAATCCCACATAATAATAGGACATATTGTTGTGTTGTGTATTTGTGTACCCCCTCGACGTTAAGCGTATTTTTCACATCTGGTTCTCAAAGGATGCTACAATATATAGACATATCACATGCATTACCCAAAATGTAGTTTAAAAACCAATGAAGTGCCTTATTTTCAAATACCTGAGTATGTGCTTCAATATTTGTTCGCTATTTCTTTCAAGGACTTAAACATCATTGAACTAGTTTCTTTCACAAAGAGTGCGTTCATGATGAGTATTTCTAAGGTTGACATTGCAATGTATTGCCCCTTGTGTTAACAAAAATAAAACAAATATTGGTGTAAAGTAAAATAGGTTTATTTTACCATCTAAAAGTGCTATTAATAGATAAAAAAAATTAAATACAAAATTGCTATTAGAACAATATAACAATATTGACACATGACATCTCAAATGTCATTTCTGGCATAAAAAATGCTAACACGAGGGATTTTAAATAAAAAAAATGAATGCTGTCAATATCGTTGATCAGTGAATTTTACCTTTATTTTGACCTCATAATTTATTCTTTAAAGGTGTACTTGACATTATTAAGGTAGCTTAAAATGTACTGCATAATGTTTTTGGTTCTTTTTTAAACAAACAATGAACAAAGTTCGTTTTCTTTTATAATGTTTACAGATTTCCATTGAGTATACCTCTTTTAGCTTTTCGTTGAATATAAAACCAGAAAATAATGATATGATGTATTTATTCTTTGAAGAAATCTATTACACATGGAGAGAATAGTAATTTATTTCAAAATAAGAAAAAGCAACACCGCAATCGTGCATGTAATCCACGAGCATGAACAATTAACCTTTCGACCGTGATCGGTTTGAAAGTGTCAAATATCCGGATATTGTCAACAAAAAGCATGTGAAATCACCATAGACAGCTATTATATGTTTATTACATGTTAGAATTACAATATATACTGGATATTAACTGTATAACTGTACTAACAACATTTATTTTGAACTAAGCTTCACTAAATAGCAAATCCCTTGCTATTTAATGATTAACAACTAGGGATACTAGGTAAAAGCTGTATATCTAGTAAATTGTTAACAGCAATTAGTGCAATAAAATCTGTGATTAAAAAAAAAAAGAAAGTAATTTATTTCAGCAAGATGACAAATAAATCTTCAGAGCAAAGCTCCACTCGAACATATTATCCTGATTCTGAGCCAACCAGTACTTGCTCAAACTATCGTATTTTATGCTACTTAGCGGAGAAGCAATAAATACCAATTTTATAGTTATTGGTTTTCCCTGATCGGAACTCGAACACATGATCTACCACACTCGAGGCGAGCACTCTAATCATTACACTACCGATGATACGGTTGCGAGCTTTGAAGATACCAAAGAGGTAATCAGATCCTAATTCTAAGGACAGACAATATAATTGCCAAAAGAAAAAGGACAATAAACAATGATCTACAAAACACTACACAGAAAACGAGAAAGATTGAGCAACCGGGGGAGAATTCAGATGTTGCGGAAGGGTTAGCAGTTACTGTTGAATTAGTGCCCAGAAAAAAGACAAAGGGACAAGCAATGATCTACGATACCCTATGCAAATTGCGTCATTGTAAATGAATGAACGATCAAAACAAAGCATACATTGGGGTTGTTGATAAGGAAAAAAATGAATATTACACGGTTACACATGTACATGTACTTGGCAATTCGTCAGGAAAATCGTATTGTTGAAACATCAATACTAAAAATTTGACTTTTGACCTTGACAATCAATAGGGTTCCAGATTCTCTTAAGGACTAAGTACATAATGTATGTACCAAGTTTGGTCAAAATCCATTGAAGTGGAGAGGACCCTTGTAAATTGTTATAATTTGTATCCAATCCAATTGTCATAATATTTAGAAATAAAATATGTTTAAATAATATAATCCATTAAAGGATGTTTATTCTAGAGTATTCACAAGGATGTTACAGGGTAAAAATTAGACCCTGTGACCTTTGACCTATGACCTTGAAAATCAATAGGGTTCCAGACTCACCTAAGTACTAAGTATGTACCAAGTTTGGTCAAAATCCATTGAAGGATGTCGATTCTAGAGTGTTCACAAGGATGTTACGCTGTAAAAAAAATTACCCGGTGACCTTGACCTTTGACCTATGACCTTGAAAATCAACAGAGTTTCAGATTCTCTTAAGGACTAAGTACGTACCAAGTTCGGTCAAAATCCATTGAATGATGTTGATTTTAGAGTGTTCACAAAGATGTTACAGGGTACAAATTAGACCCTGTGACCTTGACCTTTGATCTATGACCTTGAAAATCAATAGGGTTCCAGATTCTCTTATGGACTAATTATGTACCAAGCTTGGTACACAAGCAACATCGACACCCCCAACACACATACAGATGACCGCTCACTTCCTCAGTTGGTACACAAGCAACATCGACATCCCCAACACACATACAGATGACCGCTCACTTCCTCAGTTGGTACACAAGCAACATCGAAACCCCCAACACACATACAGATGACCGCTCACTTCCTCAGTTGGTACACAAGCAACATCGACACCACCAACACACCTACAGATGACCGCTCACTTCCTCAGTTGGTACACAAGCAACATCGACACCCCCAACACACATACAGATGACCGCTCACTTCCTCAGTTGGTACACAAGCAACATTGACACCACCAACACACATACAGATGACCGCTCACTTCCTCAGTTGGTACACAAGCAACATTGACACCACCAACACACATACAGATGACCGCTCACTTCCTCCGTCGGTACACAAGCAACATCGACACCATCACCAACACACATACAGATGACCGCTCACTTCCTCAGTTGGTACACAAGCAACATCGACACCATCACAAACACACATACAGATGACCGCTCACTTCCTCAGTTGGTACACAAGCAACATTGACACCACCAACACACATACAGATGACAGCTCACTTCCTCAGTTGGTACACAAGGAACATCGACACCATCACCAACACACATACAGATGACCGCTCACTTCCTCAGTTGGTACACAAGCAACATCGACACCATCACCAACACACATACAGATGACCGCTCACTTCCTCAGTTGGTACACAAGCACCATCGACACCATCACCAACACACATACAGATGACCGCTCACTTCCTCAGTTGGTACACAAGCACCATCGACACCATCACCAACACACATATAGATGACCACTCACTCCCTCAGCTGGTACACAAGCAACATCGATATCCCCAACACACATACAGATGACCGCTCACTTCCTCAGTTGGTACACAAGCACCATCGACACCATCACCAACACACATACAGATGACCGCTCACTTCCTCAGTTGATACACAAGCACCATCGACACCATCACCAACACACATACAGATGACCACTGACTCCCTCAGCTGGTACACAAGCAACATCGACATCCCCAACACACATACAGATGACCGCTCACTTCCTCAGTTGGTACACAAGCACCATCGACACCATCACCAACACACATACAGATGACCGCTCACTTCCTCAGTTGGTACACAAGCACCTTCGACACCATCACCAACGCACATACAGATGACCGCTCACTTCCTCAGTTGGTACACAAGCAACATTGACACCACCAACACACATACAGATGACAGCTCACTTCCTCAGTTGGTACACAAGGAACATCGACACCATCACCAACACACATACAGATGACCGCTCACTTCCTCAGTTGGTACACAAGCAACATCGACACCATCACCAACACACATACAGATGACCGCTCACTTCCTCAGTTGGTACACAAGCACCATCGACACCATCACCAACACACATACAGATGACCGCTCACTTCCTCAGTTGGTACACAAGCACCATCGACACCATCACCAACACACATACAGATGACCACTCACTCCCTCAGCTGGTACACAAGCAACATCGATATCCCCAACACACATACAGATGACCGCTCACTTCCTCAGTTGGTACACAAGCACCATCGACACCATCACCAACACACATACAGATGACAGCTCACTTCCTCAGTTGGTACACAAGCACCATCGACACCCCCAACACACATACAGATGACCGCTCACTTCCTCAGTTGGTACACAAGCAACATTGACACCATCCCCAACACATATACAGATGACCACTCACTCCCTCAGCTGGTACACAAGCAACATCGACATCCCCAACACACATACAGATGACCACTCACTCCCTCAGCTGGTACACAAGCAACATCGACATCCCCAACACACATACAGATGACCGCTCACTTCCTCAGTTGGTACACAAGCACCATCGACACCATCACCAACACACATACAGATGACAGCTCACTTCCTCAGTTGGTACACAAGCACCATCGACACCCCCAACACACATACAGATGACCGCTCACTTCCTCAGTTGGTACACAAGCAACATTGATACCATCCCCAACACATATACAGATGACCACTCACTCCCTCAGCTGGTACACAAGCAACATCGACATCCCCAACACACATACAGATGACCACTCACTCCCTCAGCTGGTACACAAGCAACATCGACATCCCCAACACACATACAGATGACCGCTCACTTCCTCAGTTGGTACACAAGCACCACCATCGACACCATCACCAACACACATACAGATGACCGCTCACTTCCTCAGTTGGTACACAAGCACCATCGACACCCCCAACACACATACAGATGACCGGTCAAATCCTCAGTTGGTACACAAGCAACATTGACACCATCCCCAACACACATACAGATGACCACTCACTCCCTCAGCTGGTACACAAGCAACATCGACATCCCCAACACACATACAGATGACCACTCACTCCCTCAGCTGGTACACAAGCAACATCGACATCCCCAACAGACATACAGATGACCGCTCAAATCCTCAGTTGGTACACAAGCAACATTGACATCCCCAGCACACATACAGATGACCACTCACTCCCTCAGCTGGTACACAAGCAACATCGACATCCCCAACACACATACAGATGACCGCTCACTTCCTCAGTTGGTACACAGGCAACATTGACACCCCCAACACACATACAGATGACCGCTCACTTCCTCAGTTGGTACACAAGCAACATCGACACCCCCAACACACATACAGATGACCGCTCACTTCCTCAGTTGGTACACAAGCAACATCGACACCCCCAACACACATACAGATGACCGTTCACTTCCTCAGTTGGTACACAAGCAACATTGACACCACCAACACACATACAGATGACCGCTCACTTCCTCAGTTGGTACACAAGCACCATCGACACCATCACCAACGCACATACAGATGACCGCTCACTTCCTCAGTTGGTACACAAGCACCATCGACACCCCCAACACACATACAGATGACCGCTCACTTCCTCAGTTGGTACACAAGCAATTTTAAAGTAATTCATTTATTGATTTACTCAAGATGATTTGAACCCATCAAAGCTTAACCCTATTTGTCCTTTTTTTCTTTTTGGCCATTGTATTGTCTGTCCTTCTTAAATTAACGTCCTCTGATTATTCCAGGGGTCGTCGTGGTCATGATCATATGGCAGTTGAATATACAACAACCTATGCAATCAATGCCTGTCATCATTAAAGTTGTGAGTTCGAATCCCGCTCATGGCGAGGTGTACTCGATGCAAACATTATGTGATAACGTTTGTCAGTGACTTGTGACAGGTCAGTGGTTTTCTCCGGTCAAACACCATAACTCTAACCCATAATCATTACCCTGATTATCACATTAGTATCTTCACAGTTTTCTGATTGCTTTCTTTTCTATTTAAACCGTTATGTATTAGACGCTGGAGATTGGAAGTAAATTTCTGACACAAAAACACTTAATTAGGTATATTTATATTTACCGTGATCTCTGATGTAACACAGACAGAGAGGATGTATATCATTATTTCTAATGAGCAAAAAAGTTACATAATAAAATTTCACAGCAGGTTTTATTTTTTGATCATTGTAAGGATACAAACGTCAAACACTTGGGTCTATCACTTCGATTATTGTTAACGATTGACCACACTGTGGCAACAGAATCATTAGTCAACATGGTTTGACATACAAAAAATGTATATATTTATTATTGAAATTTACAGTTCCTAAGTAATGTAATTATTATTAAAGCTAATGATCTACTCCCTCAGACATAGGTGACCTTAGCTGATTTTGGTTATCCTGTTTATATAGGCCCATTGGTTTTATAATTCCAATAGTTGTTAAATTATTTGGCTTTCCAATATTTCGACTTTGAGCGTCACCGAATGAAGGTGATTCCAGGAACGTGTCGTGTGCACTAAATTGGATATCAACGTTCTTATTACAAATACAGTGCTCCCTCCTTATACCACCACCTTTTGGACCAGAGAAATTTTTGGCGATAAGCGAGGGTGGCGGTACAACGAGGGAACACAGTTACGCATGGACACGTGAACGACCAGGGAAATGTTTGGCGGTAAACGAGGGTGGCGGTACAACGAGGGAACACAGTTATGCATGGACACGTAAACGACCAGAGACATTTTTGGCGGTAAGCGATGGTGGCGGTACAACGAAAGAACACAGTTATGCATGGACACGTGAACTAGAAATGAATCTTCTGAATGGTAAAGATGATGGATATAAAGGAGTGTTAAACCTGTGTACATATGTAAATGTTTTATTTGACAATACAGTCAAACTTGTCTATAGCGACCATTGAAGGGAATTCTGAAAAAGGTCGTATCAGACAGGGAGTCTTTATTTGTCTGTAATTGAATAAATAAAACAAATTTCCTCATTAATCTCATTCACCTATGGTCGACATCAGAACTTCCATAGGCTTCTGTCGTTCTCATTGTCAGTCTTTAGAGATAGGCCATTTCACTTTTAGGAATTATACTTTTCTCCCACTATCCAAATATGTTTCGGGGCCCAGGTGGCTCATATTGGTGATAGGCGTGTATGAGTTGTTAGGTAATCCAACTACTTAACTCAATGAGCCACCCGGGTCCTAATAAGTTGAAGTCGCCATGATAATAGTGCTGAATAATGAATAGGTTAGTTTAAACTGAATCAATTGTGAACATGAACACGATGTTGTACAATGCAACACAGGGTGGTTCAAGGTAGAATAAAAAAAACCAACTAGTCACTTAAATTAAAATATGCACACACAGAATGAAACAAAAAAGACTCTTTATAAACATAATGATATGGAAATAAATTATAAAAAATGATTGGAAAAAAGAGAGAAAATCAAGGCATAATAAATATATCTATATAAGTAATGTACTTAAAATGTGTATAGGTAAAATGATAGATGAGTACGAGATTCGGAAAATCAAGCATTGAGTAAATATCTTCCTAGTTTTATATCCTTATGTGAATGCACTTGAATTTAAAATTTGTAAAAAAATGTGAAAAGTACATTCGATATAGTTTTTGAACCCTTCGAAGCGATCCTATGACGTTAAACATGCAAGCAGTGGGCTGAAATATTTCAAAATACCAAAATGAGTTGACTCAGTTAACACTTCCCTTCCTACATTTCTATAGATTTTATTTATTTATTTATTTATTTTTTATTGAGCTTGTTATCGTCTTGAATATAGCTGAAATACTGCCTGCTAGACGTTAAACAATAATCAACCAATCAAAACACCCCATTGAAATGCTCAAAGAAAATGAAGCTCGGAAAATCAAGTAGAAAATGGATTGCTATCTATATATATGTAAATACACTTGACAATTCTAACTCAGTTTCTATAATTTGATAAAAAAAAAACAAAAAAACTATAAAAATGAAATAAAATACTGATAATATCGTCTAACAATGCAAACAATGACGTCACAGCTGATGTAAGTTCGATTATGGACTCTGGCGAGGTGTACTCGATACGTATCTGTCAGTGACTTCCGCAAAGACAAAAGTAACTGAATAATATCACACTCTTCTCACATGCTCCCCTCTAAAGCGACATCATCGGTAAATGGCGAACAAGTGAGAGTTGATATTAAGGAGATTGACCGCCATGATAATTTATATAACCGAAATAGTGTTGCAAGTAGCGTTAACCACCCATAAGTTGACCAATAATTTTCAGGGAAGGAAGGGGGAAGGAAGTGTGAGTATGTTTAAAAAAAACTTCTTTGAAAAAAGATGTAAAGTATAAATAATGAGATTTTGAAGGTTTAAACAAGAATTGTTGATAATATTTCGATTAAAATACCGATTTTTCATATAAATAAAATAATCTGATTTTTGTTTCACGTCAAACAAATATTCTGTTATTTGTTTGTTTTCGTCCTGTGTCTTGTGTGTCGAGGGTTGCCAGTGTCTCTGGATTGTTCATTCTTGGTTGCCTCCGCGGTTTTCTCTAACGTCTATTTGTTTGTCTTCGTCCTGTGTCTTGTGTACCGAGGGTTGCCAATGTCTCTGGATTGTTCATTCTTGATTGCCTCCTCGGTTTTCTCTAACGTTTATTTGTTTGTCTTCGTCCTGTGTCTTGTGTGTCGAGGGTTGCCAATATCTCTGGATTGTTCATTCTTTGTTGCTCCTCGGTTTTCTCTAACGTTTATTTGTTTGTCTTCGTCCTGTGTCTTGTGTGCCTAGGGTTGCCAATGTCTCTGGATTGTTCATTCTTGATTGCCTCCTCGGTTTTGTCTAACCTTTATTTGTTTGTCTTCGTGCTGTGTCTTGTGTACCGAGGGTTGCCAATGTCTCTGGATTGTCCATTCCTGCTTGCCTCCTTGGTTTTCTCTAACGTTTATTTGTTTGTCTTCGTCCTGTGTCTTGTGTGCCGAAGGTTGCCAATGTCTCTGGATTGTTCATTCTTGTTTTCTCCTCGGTTTTCTCTAACGTCCATTTGTTTGTCTTCGTCCTGTGTCTTGCATACCGAGGTTTGCCAGTGTCTCTGGATTGTCCATTCTTGATTGCCTCCTCGGTTTTCTCTAACGTATATTTGTTTTTCTTCGTCCTGTGTCTTGTGTGCCGAGGGTTGCCAATGTCTCTGGATTGTCCATTCTTGATTGCCTCCTCGGTTTTCTCTAACGTATATTTGTTTTTCTTCGTCCTGTGTCTTGTGTGCCGAGGGTTGCCAATATCTCTGGATTGTTCATTCTTTGTTGCTCCGAGGTTTTCTCTAACGTTTATTTGTTTGTCTTCGTCCTGTGTCTTGTGTGCCGAGGGTTGCCAATATCTCTGGATTGTTCATTCTTTGTTGCTCCTCGGTTTTCTCTAACGTTTATTTGTTTGTCTTCGTGCTGTGTCTTGTGTGCCGAGGGTTGCCAATGTCTCTGGTTTGTTCATTCTTGGTTGCTCCTCGGTTTTCTCTAACGTGTATTTGTTTGTCTTCGTCCTGTGTCTTGTATGCCGAGGGTTGCCAGTGTCTCTGGATTGTTCATTCCTGTTTGCTCCTCGGTTTTCTCTAACGTTTAGCTGTTTTTCTTCGTCCTGTGTCTTATGTACCGAGGGTCGCCAATGTCTCTGGATTGTTCATTCTTTGTTGCTCCTCGGTTTTCTCTAACGTTTATTTGTTTGTCTTCGTCCTGTGTCTTGTGTGCCGAGGGTTGCCAATGTCTCTGGTTTGTTCATTCTTGGTTGCTCCTCGGTTTTCTCTAACGTGTATTTGTTTGTCTTCGTCCTGTGTCTTGTATGCCGAGGGTTGCCAGTGTCTCTGGATTGTTCATTCCTGTTTGCTCCTCGGTTTTCTCTAACGTTTAGCTGTTTTTCTTCGTCCTGTGTCTTATGTACCGAGGGTCGCCAATGTCTCTGGATTGTTCATTCTTTTTTGCTCCTCGGTTTTCTCTAACGTTTATTTGTTTGTCTTCGTCCTGTGCCTTATGTGCCGAGGGTTGCCAATGTCTGTGGATTGTTCATTCTTGCTTTCTCCTCGGTTTTCTCTAACGTTTATTTGTTTGTCTTTGTCCTGTGTCTTGTGTGCCGAGGGTTGCCAATGTCTCTGGATTATTCATTCTTGCTTTCTCCTCGGTTTTCTCTAACGTTTATTTGTTTGTCTTCGTCCTGTGTCTTGTGTGCCGAGGGTTGCCAGTGTCTCTGGATTGTTCATTCCTGTTTGCTCTTCGGTTTTCTCTAACGTTTAGTTGTTTTTCTTCGTCCTGTGTCTTATGTACCGAGGGTTGTCAATGTCTCTGGATTGTTCATTCTTGTTTTGTCCTCGGTTTTCTCTAACGCTTATTTGTTTGTCTTCGTGCTGTGTCTTGTGTACCGAGGGTCGCCAATGTCTCTGGATTGTTCATTCTTTTTTGCCCCTCGGTTTTCTCTAACGTTTAGTTGTTTTTCTTCGTCCTGTGTCTTATGTACCGAGGGTTGCCAATGTCTCTGGATTGTTCATTCTTGTTTTGTCCTCGGTTTTCTCTAACGCTTATTTGTTTGTCTTCGTGCTGTGTCTTGTGTACCGAGGGTCGCCAATGTCTCTGGATTGTTCATTCTTTTTTGCTCCTCGGTTTTCTCTAACGTTTATTTGTTTGTCTTCGTCCTGTGCCTTATGTGCCGAGGGTTGCCAATGTCTCTGGATTGTTCATTCTTGCTTTCTCCTCGGTTTTCTCTAACCTTTATTTGTTTGTCTTCGTGCTGTGTCTTGTGTACCGAGGGTTGCCAATGTCTCTGCATTGTCCATTCTTGGTTGCCTCTTCGATTTTCTCTAACGTGCATTTACAGTTTCAGAACTGTTTAGTTCTCGCCCGTGTTGCTCAATCTTTAGATTTCTGTGTTGTATTTTGTATATCATTCTTTTGCCTTTACCTCCTATATTCCTTGGCCATTGTATTGTCTGTCCTTCGATTTACAGTGATGATTACCACTTTGGTATCTTCGAACTAGTCTTATGATTGAATGGTTCTCAAAACGGAACTTGCATAAGCAAAAAGTAAAATAAATGGAGCATTGTAGAAGATAAAAATCTGACAATTGAAATGTTTCAAGTATGTTTGATGGTGTTTAGCGCCACTCTCAACAATATTTCATACAATGGAAAGGTCAGGAGATCTAAATCTTCTATTTCAATATTTGCTTTATTATTATATTTTAACATGTAAAGCAGAAATGACTTAAACAAGTTAATTCACAAAGTTAATGGTTGTAAAGCGTAATATTAATATACATTGTATTTTATGAAGTCATATTTGATCCCTCCTTTAGTCAAAGGTCAATAAGTCTTATTGTGGGCTAGGGCCGTTATAAAATTTCTCTTTGTGTGGATTCTAAAGAGAGTGTTTTAACAACACATGTTACTTTTGTTCTTTGTTCTAATGTTGAATAACTGTTTTAATATTTACAGGCTACTGTTTAATTTCTTTACTGAGAGATATAGAGAGAGTAGGCATGAGATATGTGAAAGATATATGTGACCGAGACTGACAAAAAGGGCCCAGATGCCGTACTTCCGATTTTTCACTGCGACGTCGTAAATTTATTGAAAGATAGAAAAATATACCAAAGAGTAATCAGAAGAAGAAAATCGAAGATGAACAGACAATACAATGACCAAAATAAAAAGATGAACAGACAATACAATGACCAAAATAAAAAGATGAACAGACTATACAATGACCAAAATAAAAAGATGAACAGACAATACAATGACCAAAATAAAAAGATGAACAGACAATACAATGACCAAAATAAAAAGATGAACAGACAATACAATGACCAAAATAAAAAGATGAACAGACAATACAATGACCAAAATAAAAAGATGAACAGACAATACAATGACCAAAATAAAAAGATGAACAGACAATACAATGACCAAATAAAAAGATGAACAGACAATACAATGACCAAAATAAAAAGATGAACAGACAATACAATGACCAAAATAAAAAGATGAAGAGACAATACAATGACCAAAATAAAAAGATGAACAGACAATACAATGACCAAAATAAAAAGATGAACAGACAATACAATGACCAAAATAAAAAGATGAACAGACAATACAATGACCAAAATAAAAAGATGAACAGACAATACAATGACCAAAATAAAAAGATGAACAGACAATACAATGACCAAAATAAAAAGATGAACAGACAATACAATGACCAAGATAAAAAGATGAACAGACAATACAATGACCACAATAAAAAGATGAACAGACAATACAATGACCACAATAAAAAGATGAACAGACAATACAATGACCAAAATAAAAAGATGAACAGACAATACAATGACCAAAATAAAAAGATGAACAGACAATACAATGACCAAAATAAAAAGATGAACAGACAATACAATGACCAAAATAAAAAGATGAACAGACAATACAATGACCAAAATAAAAAGATGAACAGACAATACAATGACCAAAATAAAAAGATGAACAGACAATACAATGACCAAAATAAAAAGATGAACAGACAATACAATGACCAAAAGAAAAAGATGAACAGACAATACAATGACCAAAATAAAAAGATGAACAGACAATACAATGACCAAAATAAAAAGATGAACAAACAATACAATGACCAAAATAAAAAGATGAACAGACAATACAATGACCAAAATAAAAAGATGAACAGACAATACAATGACCAAAATAAAAAGATGAACAGACAATACAATGACCAAAATAAAAAGATGAACAGACAATACAATGACCAAAATAAAAAGATGAACAGACAATACAATGACCAAGATAAAAAGATGAACAGACAATACAATGACCACAATAAAAAGATGAACAGACAATACAATGACCAAAATAAAAAGATGAACAGACAATACAATGACCAAAATAAAAAGATGAACATACAATACAATGACCACAATAAAAAGATGAACAGACAATACAATAACCAAAATAAAAAGATGAACAGACAATACAATGACCAAAATAAAAAGATGAACAGACAATACAATGACCAAAATAAAAAGATGAACAGACAATACAATGACCAAAATAAAAAGATGAACAGACAATGCAATGACCAAAATAAAAAGATGAACAGACAATGCATTGACCAAAATAAAAAGATGAACAGACAATACAATGACCAAAATAAAAAGATGAACAGACAATGCATTGACCAAAATAAAAAGATGAACAGACAATACAATGACCAAAATAAAAAGATGAACAGAAAATACAATGACCAAAATAAAAAGATGAACAGACAATGCATTGACCAAAATAAAAAGATGAACAGACAATACAATGACCAAAATAAAAAGATGAACAGACAATACAATGACCAAAATAAAAAGATGAACAGACAATACACTGACCAAAATAAAAAGATGAACAGACAATACAATGACCAAAATAAAAAGATGAACAGACAATACAATGACCAAAATAAAAAGATGAACAGACAATACAATGACCAAAATAAAAAGATGAACAGACAATACAATGACCAAAATAAAAGATGAACAGACAATGCATTGACCAAAATAAAAAGATGAACAGACAATACAATGACCAAAATAAAAAGATGAACAGACAATGCAATGACCAAAATAAAAAGATGAACAGACAATACAATGACCAAAATAAAAAGATGAACAGACAATGCATTGACCAAAATAAAAAGATGAACATACAATACAATGACCAAAATAAAAAGATGAACAGACAATGCATTGACCGAAATAAAAAGATGAACAGACAATACAATGACCAAAATAAAAAGATGAACATACAATACAATGACCAAAATAAAAAGATGAACAGACAATGCATTGACCAAAATAAAAAGATGAACAGACAATGCATTGACCAAAATAAAAAGATGAACATACAATACAATGACCAACATAAAAAGATGAACATACAATACAATGACCAAAATAAAAAGATGAACAGACAATACAATGACAAAAATAAAAAGATGAACATACAATACAATGACCAAAATAAAAAGATGAACAGACAATACAATGACCAAAATAAAAAGATGAACAGAAAAAACAATGACCAAGATAGATGAACAGACAATACAATGACCACAATAAAAAGATGAACAGACAATACAATGACCAAAATAAAAAGATGAACATACAATGCAATGACAAAAATAAAAAGATGAACAGACAATACAATGACCAAAATAAAAAGATGAACAGAAAATGCAATGACCAAAATAAAAAGATGAACATACATTACAATGACCAAAATAAAAAGATGAATAGACAATACAATGACCAAAAGAAAAAGATGAACAGACAATACAATGACCAAAATAAAAAGATGAACAGACAATACAATGACCACAATAAAAAGATGAACAGACAATACAATGACCACAATAAAAAGATGAACAGACAATACAATGACCACAATAAAAAGATGAACAGACAAGACAATGACCAAAATAAAAAGATGAACAGACAATACAATGACGAAGATAAAGAGATGAACAGACAATGCAATGACCAAAATAAAAAGATGAACATACAATGCAATGACAAAAATAAAAAGATGAACAAACAATACAATGACCACAATAAAAAGATGAACAGACAATACAATGACCAAGATAAAGAGATGAACAGACAATACAATGACCAAAATAAAAAGATGAACAGACAATACAATGACCACAATAAAAAGATGAACAGACAATACAATGACGAAAAGAAAAGATGAATAGACAATACAATGACCAAAATAAAAAAAAATGAATAGACAATACAATGACCAAAGGAAAAAGATGAACAGACAATACAATGACCAAAATAAAAAGATGAATAGACAATACAATGACCAAAATAAAAAGATGAACAGACAATACAATGACCAAAATAAAAAGATGAACAGACAATATAATGACCAAAATAAAAAGATGAACAGACAATACAATGACCACAATAAAAAGATGAACAGAAAATACAATGACCAAAATAAAAAGATGAATAGACAATACAATGACCAAAATAAAAAGATGAACAGACAATACAATGACCTAAATAAAAAGATGAACAGACAATACAATGACCAAAATAAAAAGATGAGCAGACAATACAATGACCAAAATAAAAAGATGAAGAGACAATACAATGACCAAAATAAAAAGATGAATTGTCTAGACAATACAATGACCAAAATAAAAAGATGAACAGACAATACAATGACCTAAATAAAAAGATGAACAGACAATACAATGACCAAAATAAAAAGATGAACAGACAATACAATGACCACAATAAAAAGATGAACAGAAAATACAATGACCAAAATAAAAAGATGAACAGACAATACAATGACCAAAATAAAAAGATGAACAGACAATACAATGACCAAAAGAAAAAGATGAACAGACAATATAATGACCAAAATAAAAAGATGAACAGACAATACAATGACCAAAATAAAAAGATGAACAGACAATACAATGACCAAAAGAAAAAGATGAACAGACAATACAATGACCAAAATAAAAAGATGAAGAGACAATACAATGACCAAAATAAAAAGATGAACAGACAATACAATGACCAAAATAAAAAGATGAACAGACAATACAATGACCAAAATATAAAGATGAACAGACAATACAATGACCAAAGGAAAAAGATGAACAGACAATACAATGACAAAAATAAAAAGATGAACAGACAATACAATGACCAAAGGAAAAAGATGAACAGACAATACAATGACCAAAATAAAAAGATGAACAGACAATACAATGACCAAAATAAAAAGATGAACAGACAATACAATGACCAAAAGAAAAAGATGAACAGACAATATAATGACCAAAATAAAAAGATGAACAGACAATACAATGACCAAAATAAAAAGATGAACAGACAATACAATGACCAAAAGAAAAAGATGAACAGACAATACAATGACCAAAATAAAAAGATGAAGAGACAATACAATGACCAAAATAAAAAGATGAATAGACAATACAATGACCAAAATAAAAAGATGAACAGACAATACAATGACCAAAATAAAAAGATGAACAGACAATACAATGACCTAAATAAAAAGATGAACAGACAATACAATGACCAAAATAAAAAGATGAACAGACAATACAATGACCACAATAAAAAGATGAACAGAAAATACAATGACCAAAATAAAAAGATGAACAGACAATACAATGACCAAAATAAAAAGATGAACAGACAATACAATGACCTAAATAAAAAGATGAACAGACAATACAATGACCAAAATAAAAAGATGAACAGACAATATAATGACCAAAATAAAAAGATGAACATACAATACAATGACCAAAATAAAAAGATAAACAGACAATGCAATGACCAAGATAAAAAGATGAACAGACAATACAATGACCACAATAAAAAGATGAATAGACAATACAATGACAAAAATAAAAAGATGAACAGACAAGACAATGACCTAAATAAAAAGATGAACATACAATACAATGACCAAAATAAAAAGATAAACAGACAATGCAATGACCAAGATAAAAAGATGAACAGACAATACAATGACCACAATAAAAAGATGAATAGACAATACAATGACAAAAATAAAAAGATGAACAGACAATACAATGACCAAAATAAAAAGATGAACAGACAATATAATGACCAAAATAAAAAGATGAACAGACAATACAATGACCACAATAAAAAGATGAATAGACAATACAATGACCTAAATAAAAAGATGAACATACAATACAATGACCAAAATAAAAAGATAAACAGACAATGCAATGACCAAGATAAAAAGATGAACAGACAATACAATGACCACAATAAAAAGATGAATAGACAATACAATGACCACAATAAAAAGATGAACAGACAATACAATGACCAAAATAAAAAGATGAACAGACAATACAATAACCACGATAAAAAGATGAACAGACAATACAATGACCAAAATAAAAAGATGAACAGACAATACAATGACCAAAATAAAAAGATGAACAGACAATACAATGACCAAAATAAAAAGATGAACAGACAATACAATGACCAAATAAAAAGATGAACAGACAATACAATGACCAAAATAAAAAGATGAACAGACAATACAATGACCAAAATAAAAAGATGAAGAGACAATACAATGACCAAAATAAAAAGATGAACAGACAATACAATGACCAAAATAAAAAGATGAACAGACAATACAATGACCAAAATAAAAAGATGAACAGACAATACAATGACCAAAATAAAAAGATGAACAGACAATACAATGACCAAAATAAAAAGATGAACAGACAATACAATGACCAAAATAAAAAGATGAACAGACAATACAATGACCAAGATAAAAAGATGAACAGACAATACAATGACCACAATAAAAAGATGAACAGACAATACAATGACCACAATAAAAAGATGAACAGACAATACAATGACCACAATAAAAAGATGAACAGACAATACAATGACCAAAATAAAAAGATGAACAGACAATACAATGACCAAAATAAAAAGATGAAGAGACAATACAATGACCACAATCAAAATGGACAAAAAGACTATGCACCATAAAACTCTTGATCGGTAATTTGTGTCGCATTCCTTTGAAGTGTGCCGATAGATAAAGCTAGGGTCGATGTAATAGACCATATCAGAAATGTATTGGGTCAGTTCATCATTTGACATGCGCTGACCAACGCAGAAGGATATGCACTGTAACGGAATCATGCTAGGTAAATGTCGGTCGTTCCTTATGAAAACAATGTCACACTGTTTCGGGAAGTAAATTGTAAAATGCGGTTGTTTGCAATAAAATATTCAATTAAATTTGAAGAAAAGATAAATTAATATAAATCGCTTTGTTTCCACGGTAAATTCCTATTAATTACACTACATCTTGGCGAGATTTCCTTTAGGAAATCGTCTGCTATACGGAAATCTATAAAAAATACATGCGACATGAACTATTTTAAGATGATCAACTAAAGAAATCTAGATGTCTTGATGTTCTATTTGCCATATACACGAGCTACTAAAAATGTGCTAAGATTCAACATAAACAAAGTACTACGAACAGTAACCAGGAAAATGACAATCTTTTTTACGCCTAGACCATTAATTATTTGATGGTATTATGTTTCTAACGGCATGTGATGATGATTTTATCTTAAAATGTGAATGAATACACTTATCCGATGGAAGTATGTGGAATGTTCACCTGTTGAAAACGAAAGTATTTATGAGTCATGATACAACGTGTGCCGCACATTATCATGTGTACACGTGTACACAGAAAAAAACTGTTTGAATTCTTAAATTATAATAATATATGTTCGCTTACTGCAATTTTAAATGAATCAATTTCCAAATTATGCAGGTTATCCACAAAATATGCACAAATTTGAGGAACGGAAAAAATGACGTCACATTCATAGTTCAACTGAAAATGAAGCGCGTGTGGTTTTGAATGAATGACGCTTCACAAACCAAAATACGCTAAAAAGTAGTCCCCAAAAAAAGAATAGTTTTTCCATGGAAATAAACAGAGATTAGACCCGAAATCTTTTCTGTATCTGCAAAAAATTCTTTTTTCCAACGTTTTAATGATTTTTGTATGTAAATTACCGATAAACAAAGTAAAGGGCTATTTGTTTACGATACTGTATTTATCAGAGGAACATCATATGGCTCACCCTATCGGGTTCGCAAGATAATGGTCCTGATAAAGACAGTATCGAAAACAAAATGCCCTTTATTCTATATATGTAGAACACTGAAGATTAAGCAACGTGAATACACAAACAATATTGGGTGAACTCTAAAAGGGTTAGCAGTTCCTGCTCTAGAAGGGCTAGTAGTTCCTGCTCTAGAAGGGTTAGTAGTTCCTGCTCTAGAAGGGTTAGCAGTTCCTGCTCTAGAAGGGTTAGTAGTTCCTGCTCTAGAAGGGTTAGCAGTTCCTGCTCTAGAAGGGTTAGTAGTTCCTGCTCTAGAAGGGTTAGTAGTTCCTGCTCTAGAAGGGTTAGCAGTTCCTGCTCTAGAAGGGTTAGTAGTTCCTGCTCTAGAAGGGTTAGCAGTTCCTGCTCTAGAAGGGTTAGTAGTTCCTGCTCTAGAATGGTTAGCAGTTCCTGCTCTAGAAGGGTTAGTAGTTCCTGCTCTAGAATGGTTAGCAGTTCCTGCTCTAGAAGGGTTAGTAGTTCCTGCTCTAGAAGGGTTAGCAGTTCCTGCTCTAGAAGGATTAGTAGTTCCTGCTCTAGAAGGGTTAGCAGTTCCTGCTCTAGAAGGGTTAGCAGTTCCTGCTCTAGAAGGGTTAGCACTTCCTGCTCTAGAAGGGTTAGTAGTTCCTGCTGAAGGGTTAGTAGTTCCTGCTCTAGAAGGGTTAGCAGTTCCCGCTCTAGAAGGGTTAGTAGTTCCTGCTCTAGATGGGTTAGCAGTTCCTGCTCTAGAAGGGTTAGTAGTTCCTGCTCTAGAAGGGTTAACAGTTCCTGCTGAAGGGTTAGTAGTTCCTGCTCTAGAAAAGTTAGCAGTTCCTGCTCTAGAAGGGTTAGTAGTTCCTGCTCTAGAAGGGTTAGCAGTTCCTGCTGAAGGGTTAGTAGTTCCTGCTCTTGAAGGGTTAGCAGTTCCTGCTCTAGAAGGTTTAGTAGTTCCTGCTCTAGAAGGGTTAGCAGTTCCTGCTGAAGGGTTAGTAGTTCCTACTCTAGAAGGGTTAGCAGTTCCTGCTCTAGAAGGGTTAGCACTTCCTGCTCTAGAAGGGTTAGTAGTTCCTCTCTAGAAGGATTAGTAGTTCCTGCTCTAGAAGGGTTAGTGGTTCCTACTCTAGAAGGGTTAGCAGTTCCTGCTCTAGAAGGTGTAGCAGTTTCTGCTCTAGAAGGGTTAGCAGTTCCTGCTCTAGCAGGGTCAGCAGTTCCTGCTCTAGAAGGGTTAGCAGTTCTTGCTCTAGAAGGGTTAGCAGTTCTTGCTCTAGAAGGGTTAGTAGTTCCTGCTCTAGAAGGGCTAGCAGTTCCTGCTCTAGAAGGGTTAGCAGTTCCTGGTCTAGAAGGGGGTAGCAGTTTCTGCTCTAGAAGGGTTAGCAGTTCCTGCTCTAGAAGGGTTAACAGTTCCTACTCTAGAAGGGCTAGCAGTTCCTGCCCTAGAAGGGTTAGCAGTTCCTGCTCTAGAAGGGTTAGCAGTTCCTGCATTACAAGTTGTAAGATTATTAGAGGAAGCAAAACATGTTTGATGTTTACAGTGGATTGGTTGGTCATTTGGCTAATGCATTTTGTGTTTGTTTGTGCATAGTGATGTCAAACACTTCTTGACTATAAGAGTAACACGACGGGTGTCTTAGAACAGGCAGGAACTTCTTACACTTTGTCTGTAAGAGTAACACGGCGGGTGTCTTAGAACAGGCAGGAACTTCTTACCCGTTGTTTGTAAGAGTAACACGGCGGGTTTCTTAGAACAGCCAGGAACTTCTTACCCTTTGTCTGTAAGAGTAACACGGCGGGTATCTTAGAACAGGCAGGAACTTCTTACCCGTTGTCTGTAAGAGTAACACGGCTGGTGTCTTAGAACAGGCAGGAACTTCTTACCCTTTGTCTGTAAGAGTAACACGGCGGGTATCTTAGAACAGGCAGGAACTTCTTACCCGTTGTCTGTAAGAGTAACACGGCTGGTGTCTTAGAACAGGCAGGAACTTCTTACACTTTGTCTGTAAGAGTAACACGGCGGGTGTCTTAGAACAGGCAGGAACTTCATGCACTTTATCTGTAAGAGTAACACGGCGGGTGTCTAAGAACAGGTAGGAACTTCTTACACTTTGTCTGTAAGAGCAACACGGCGGGTGTCTTAGAACAGACAGAAACTTCTTACACTTTGTCTGTAAGAGTAACACGGCGGGTGTCTTAGAACAGACAGGAACTTCTTGACCTTTGTCTGCACCTGGGTTCACTCCTTGTGTTTGGTGAGATCCGTAATGCTCATCTCATTGAGGGGGGAGGGTATCTTTGTCCTGTGTCTTGTGTACCCACTCTGGCCAGTGTCTGTGGATTGTCTATTTCTGATTGTACCTTCAGGTTTTCTCTAACTTTTATTTACAGTGTCAGGGTTCTTTAGGTCTCACCCGTGTGGCTCAATCTTTAGATTGATGTGTAGTATTTTGCATACCATTCTCTTGTCTTTACGTCATATTTCCCTTGGCTATTGTATTGTCTGTCCTTCGATATACGGTTCTGATTACCTCTTTGGTATCCTCCTACTTCAGGGGCACTTGTCTTATGATTGAATGGTTCTCAAAACTGAACTTACATAAGCAAAAAGTAAAACAAATGGAACATTTAAGAAGATAGAAATCTGACAATTGAAAGATCAGAGGTTCTAAATCTTCTAATTCAATATTTTATTATCATTATTATATTTCAACATGCTAAGCAGAAAAGACTTTGAGAAAGTCAATTCATAAACTTAAAGGTTGTGAAACGTAATATATAATATACATTGTATTTTATTAAGTCATATTTGATCCCTCTATTAGTCAAAAGTCAATAAGTCTTATTGTGGGCTGGGGTGGTTATAAAACCTCCCTTTGTGGTGGATTCTAAAGTGTTTGAGCAACAAATGTTACTTTTGTTCTTTGTTCTAACGTTGAATAACTATTTTTAATATTTACATGCTACTGTTTAATCACTGGTCAACAAGCGAATAAATATATATATCCATACATATTTAAATTAATGTTTTCAGATTAAAGTCTCTGTCATTTTGTTTCTTGTTATGCTAATGAGTTTTTATTTGTATATAAAGCGCTCCGATGACCATTTCAAGCACTTCTTTGACCACTGTAACTTGAGAAGCTTCATCTCTAAATAAGGTAAATAACATCACTTGTTTTTGTCACCTTTGCTATACTTATCAACAGTGTGCTGTTCAGTACTTAATGAGTGAGAGAGTAATTGTTGTTTAACGCCAATTTACCAATTTTTCAGCTAATCGTCATTCTAAATGAATTAATATTATTCAATAAACTAATTATTTTATACAGATTTACCATTAATAATATCCACTTTAGAATTTGAAATAATTTAAACAGTTGTTTAACCCCGCCACGTTTTATTGAAGTGCCTATGCCCACACAAGATAATGAGCATTAATGTATATGTGCGTTCGGGCTGTCGACTTTTTCTCTGTGCAAATTAGAGAATCTATATGATATGTACATCGGTGTTACATTCAACTCCAGACTTTAAGGAATAATTGTTCTTATCTTATGCATTACAAGTTTTATAAACCTGTTTATATTTCTTCCCAAAATGTCTGCAAGGATTTGAAGGAAAAATTATGCACGTACAAAGGAGTTTATATCTTAATTTACCCCGAATAACTCGAATTCATTCTCTGATATATCGAAAAATAAACATCGATTTGTTCGATTTGTTTACAGTAAGGTTCGACTGCTCATGACATTGCTGAAATTGGTTTTGATTACCTATCATCCCAACCCTATATAGATAGTCATCAAAATTTCCCAAGCACATATCAGGTTGCTCAGTCGTTCCCAAATCGTCATATCAGGATCCCTCGAACTTCCCATGGCGTCAAAGTGTTCACAAAAATGCTGATCCTAACCTATCTATTCATTTACATAACCAATTTTTATCAGGACTTTTTTATTTTGCGAAATTTGGTTGTGAGTTGTGATCTAGACACTCAGTCGACAACTAGAATAAATGGGTATGGTTGCGGTGCTTAAAACCACTTTCAACAATATTCAATAATCAGTGTTTTTGTGAAGGTCAGTTTTATTGGTGGAGGAAACTGACTGCAGTACCCGGCGAAAACCACCAACCTGTCTCAAGTTATTGACAAACTATATCACATAATGTTGTATCGAGTACACCTCGACATGAACGGGTTTCGAACTCACAACTTTAGTGGTCATAGACACTGATTGTACAGGTAGTTGTAAATCACGACCACGACGGCCCCTCGATCTAATTTAAGTAAAATTGAAGAAAATGCATGTATATGAAAATAAATCTTATTTGTCATTTCAATCCAATAATGGGTCTTTAAGAGATTAAATCTTTCCAGGGGTTTTTAAATGATTAAATTTATTTAAATATTTTGAATTTGTATAAAGCGTTAGTCTGTACCTGATTTTCTCTGAGTATTAAGTAAGGATTTGAGACATGTAGTATTAGTCTACTATAATGACACACTGGCCTTGTTATATCATTGTGACATTTGAAACGCTTCTGGACCTGTAGAATAATAAAAAAAGAAAACTTATAATGGTGTCCAACACATATTGTTTTGTGTTTTTATTTTGTTTTTCTTCGTCTTGTGTACCCTATGTTGCCAGTTTCTCTGGATTGTCCTTTTTCTGATTGCCCCTTCGATATGCTCTAATGTTTATTAAACAGTGATGGTCAACAATTAAGCCAATATTAACAACAGGACAACCTGTCTCCAATTTCAAATCACTGAACACAAAGAACAACGACATGTGACGATGGAAATCCAGGTCCTGGTTTGGGACAGACACAAACATGTGGCAGGATTAAGTCGGCTAATAGAACCACACACGCTTCATTGGGTTCTTTTATTCTACTGTATCATCAGACAATGGACTCTTAGATCTTACGCATGTTAATGGACTCTTAGATTTTAAACATGTTGTTAAATTTGTATATTTTTCGTATGTTGTTTATTTTGTGTTTGTCACAAGCCGCTAAATTGAGTGATTGAGTGATTGTTGTTTAACGCCAACACAACATTTTTCAGCTATATCATGTCGAGAACAAGTTAAATTTCCAATGAGATGATGAGGTCCGCATTGTTCTAGATCAACACGCTGAGTTGGATTTTCATAGTGCTTGCTCTCTGAGACAACAGTCCGCGGGTAGACATATCACTCCACTCCGACAGATTATTCTGATTCCGAGCCAACCGATCTTTGCTATTACTCCTTAATGCTGTGTGCTTTGCAGAGAAGCAACAAATACCAATGTTATAGTCTTTGGTTTGACCCGACCGGTGCTCGAAGCCACGATATCCATTACACCACGTACGCGGTTCCGTTAAATTGACAATAAAGTATTAATTATTATAATAAATCAACATTTTCTTCTTCTATTTTTGCAGAAAGCAACATGCAACTGTCCTTGGTAATCTTAGTTGTGGTAGGCATCTGGTATGCTGAAGGATTTGCCTTTAAACGTTCTAAGGATGCAGGAAAGGAATGTTTTGCTCACATTGCAGCGGAGGTAACTGAATATTTCTTTAAAAGTGAGGAGGCTGGTGATATGGTTCATGATATGATGAAGGAATGTTTAAAAGACAAAGCAACAGAAGATGCATGCTTGAATGAGAAGAAGGCAAAATTTGCTGAGAAATTTGGTGAAGACGGCGCTAAAGCAGCTCAGGATATCATGCACGGATTGGCTGAAGTCGGCAAATTTGTCGATTCACAATGCAAAGTACCAAAAGAAGAGATGGTCAAATGCGCTGGAGACGCCATTCAGATGATCAAAGATAGCGGCGAATGTGACGCCGATTGTGCCACTTTTGTTGACTTATTTGGTCAGAAAGGTGCAGAATGTGAAGAAATGGAAATGGAAGAAGAAGATGACAAGAAGTCAAGCATCAAGAGGCTACTTGGGGAGCTCCGTAAACTCAACGCCATCAGAAAGTAACTCAATTAAGAACTAGACTGACCCACGGAGTGACGCTAGGCAACGATTACCAGATCTTTAACGTTTTTACTGTTAAATTGAAATATGCAATAAATTGTGTCGAATCATTTTTATTTAATGCATGTTGATTGATATTAAAAAATTCCTGCAGCATTTTATATTATTGCTAATATCAATTTATGGAGGGGGGGGGGGATGAAATTTTTTTTACCACACGTAGATATCCAATTTAGTGCGTACGACGCGTTTATGGAATAACCTTCATCAGCTACGCTCAATAACCTTCATCAGGTACGCTCAAAACCGAAAGATTGGAAAGCTTATATCAATTTATGTGAAAAAATGAAGAAGAAAAAATGACACACTGTGGAAAAAGTTCCAAAATCCATTAGAAAAATCGTTGATATGTGAACAATCGATACCCTTAAAACACATATACATGACCGCTCATTGCTCTAGCTTGGCACAGGCACTTACAAAAGAGGCGGGGTTAAATTAGTTTTATATGCCCAAAATTTTATGTAAAGTTTAAACAGTCAACAATTACAATACTATCAACAAAATGAACAACCACATTTCTCCTCAAACAATTGAAGAAGAAAGAACATGATAGATAGCGTTGGAAATCTAGATCCTCACTTGATTCAGGCACAAACAAGTGGCAGGGTTAAACTGGTTAATGTATTAATATTGAATCATAATCAAAGTAGAGCTTGAAGATACCAAAGGGGCAATCAGACTACGTAAATCGAAGACGAACAGACGAAGCACAAAAGGACAAACAACGATTTAAAAAAGATATACGCTTAAAACTATAAAGATCGAACAACACGAACACCACTAAAAATCAAAATGAAACATAATTATAGTCATAATATCTCCACAAAATGAAATTAACAGATTTCTAATAAAAACAAAGCCAGAGTGAAATATGCACATTTACAATCGAACCGCCACAGAAAGAACTTCCGATGAACAATAATCGCATCGGTTGTGTAATGGTTAGCGTGCTCGCCTCCAAGGGCAATATATTGTAGGTTAAATCCCCGGTAGGGTCTAATCAAAGACTTAGATATTGGTATGTGCTACTTCTCGTCTAAGCACGCAGAATAGGAGAATGGGGAAAGACTGGTTGACTCAGAATCAGGACAATGTGGTCGAGTGGAGCAACATGTCTACTCGTGGACTATTGTTTCACTGAGTTAGCACAATAAAAATCCAACTCAGCGTGTTTGGTGTAATACAAAGAGAAAATAATCATCTTATCGGAATGTAGGTTGCTTTTGCCATGGCATAGTAGAACATTTACTCATTAGGCGTTAAGCACGAAGAGTTAAACTGGTTAATGTATTAATATTGAATCATAATCAAAGAAGAGTTTGAAGATACCAAAGGGGTAATCAGATTCCGTAAATCGAAGGACAGACAACACAATAGCCAAAAGAAAAAGGACAAACAACGATCTACAAAATATACACATAAAACTAAAGATCGAGAAACACGAAACCAATTAAAAACCGGGATGAACTCAGCTCCTCCAGTTCCTGCTCCACTAGGGACACACTCATTCTAGATTAGCAGTATCAATACTCCATTTGCCAATTCCCGACTTGATTCTAAAATTATCCGCTTTTAACATTTTATTATTTGAGTTATTTCCCTTACAGAGAACAAATGTGTCAATTTAATGTAATATTCCACAGGCAATTGTTTCATTCAAAAAATATATGCCCCCTCCTCTTCCTTACTTCAAGATAAACATCTTCCCTTTACCCCTTCTCCACTTCGCCTCAATATTTTTCGCTTATTTGTGATCCTTTTGCTGACCCAATTATATCGTTACACTTCCGAGATATTTCTCTTTTCGACTGCCACATTTAAGCATAAATACCGGGCCCCCTCAGACGAATTGGACAAGAATATTCAGCGAAAGTCGCATTTTTCTATTTTTCAGTCACTGAAACGGATACAGTCACTTCCGGTCCGTTCTAAATTGATTTAGAAACTAAATAAAAAGGTGTAATAAAAATCAAATGTCAGTAATTTGGAGTTGAACATATTTTTATAATCTGCATTGGAACAATTATCTGTATTATAAAGGCTTACTTTACATTTGAGAGGTAATGATCATGATGGCATTGTTACATATGGCCAGTCTAGAGAATTCCGAATGCATATGAAAAATCCAACGCAAACCGGAAGTAGTTGTATCCGTTTCAATGACTTAAATTTTCACCAAGCCACTTTCGCATATTGCTGCAAGAGATAATTGGTTATAAATATGGGACATCAACGACAGCTCCTATGAAATAGTTCCCACTATAAGCTGTAGCATATAATTAACTATGGTTAAGCAACAATCACTCATTAAATCTAACTGATACACAGCTTCAAATAATCTATGGTTAAACAACAATCACTCACTAAATCTAACTGATACACTGTTTCAAACAATCTATGGTTAAACAACAATTACTAACTTAATCGAACAGATACACTGCTTCAAACAATCTATGATTAAAGAACAACCACTCACTAAATCTAACTGATACACAGCTTCAAATAATCTATGGTTAAACAACAATCACTCACTAAATCTAATTGATACACTGCTTCAGACAATCTATGATTAAGCAACGCTCACTCACTAAATCTAACTGATACACTGCTTCAAACAATCTATGATTAAACAACAATCACTCACTAAATCGAACAGATACACTGCTTCAAACAATCTATGATTAAACAACAATCACTCATTAAATCGAACTATTACACTGCTTCAAACAATCTATGATTAAACAACAATCACTCACTAAATCTAACTGATACACTGCTTCAAACAATCTATGGTTAAACAACAATCACTCACTACATCTAACTGATACACTGCTTCCAACAATCTATGGTTAAACAACAATCACTCACTACATCTAACTGATACACTGCTTCCAACAATCTATGGTTAAAAAACAATCACTCACTAAATCTAACTGATACACTGCTTCAAACAATCTATGGTTAAACAACAATCACTCACTAAATCTAACTGATACACTGCTTCAAACAATCTATGATTAAACAACAATCACCCGCTAAATCTAACTGATACACTGCTTCAAACAAGTAATGGTTAAACAACAATCACTCACTAAATCTAACTGATACACTGCTTCAAACAATCTATGTTAAACAACAATCACTCACTAAATCTAACTGATACGCTGCTTCAAACAATATATGTTAAACAACAATCACTCACTAAATCTAACTGATACACTGCTTCAAACAATTTATGGTTAAACAACAATCACTCACTACATCTAACTGATACACTGCTTCAAACAATATATGTTAAACAACAATCACTCACTAAATCTAACTGATACGCTGATTCAAGCAATCTATGGTTAAACAACAATCAATCACTAAATCTAACTGATACACTGCTTCAAACAATCTATGATTAAACAACAATCACTCACTAAATCTAACTGATACACTGCTTCAAACAATCTATGAATAAGCAACAATCACTCACTAACTCTAACTGATACACTGCTTCAAATAATTTATGGTTAAACAACAATCACTCACTAAATCTAACTGATGCACTGCTGCAAACAATCTATGTTTAAACAATAATCACTCACTAAATCTAACTGATACACTGCTTCAAACAATCTATGGTTAAACAACAATCACTCACTAACTCTAACTGATGCACTGCTTCAAACAATCTATGTTTAAACAACAATCACTCACTAAATCTAACTGATGCACTGCTTCAAAGAATTTATGTCTAAGCAACAATCACTCACTAAATCTAACTGATACACTGCTTCAAACAATCTATGATTAAACAACAATCACTCACTAAATCTAACTGATACAGTGCTTCAAACAATCTATGAACGCAATCACAAATTGTTTAATTTTTGAATAATTCATGTGTTTCATTATTGTATGTAACACTTCATGGTTTATTTGCATTGTTTGTACTTGTGTCCGTGTCCAACACGATTTCCTTATCAGATGATGCTCATGTCCATTAGTAGAACAAGAACTGTTTACCATCTCAGAGCACCTGACTTTACCACTCAACTCCAGGTTAGGGACCGTTTCACACTCATTTTAGCGGATGAGTTTTGCTCATAGTCGAAGACCCTACTGTGACTGTCAAATGCAGAACAATAATAAAAGCGATGTTCCTTTGCTTGAATTTATGTCTAAGTGTAATGTTAAATAGTCTCTCTCATGTTCATTAACATCCCATATCGTTTCTTACTTGATTTTATATGGGGTTTGTTGTGTTTCCCCCCTTTTCCTTTAGTCATTGCATTGTCTGTCCTTCTCGGATTTACGACATCTGGTTACCCCTTTTACAAACTTTTCTTTCAATTAATTTTAGACATGTGTTCAATAAACGCGCTTTGGAAGTTCTGACGTCACTACTCGCGTATGAGACAGAATAGATCCACGCTTCCAGAGTACCTGATTAATTTTTTTCAATGGAGTTCGTGTTTCTCGATCTTTAGTTTTATATGTATGTTTTGTAGATCGTTGTTTGTCCTTTTGTATTTTTTCGCTTGGCCATTGTGTTCTCTGTTCTTATTCGATATACAGATTCTGATTATCAATTTGGTTTCTCAAAACTCTTCTTTTCGTTTTTTGTAAAATGTGTTGTGTCTTTGTTGGGTACTGATAGGGATTGACCCAGAGGGTTCATTTATTCCCCATAAACAGGACATTATTTACACAGGAAACAAACATCAGAATGTTGTTTTTTTTTTGAAGATCGGTAACTTTTATTTAAAAAAAATCTCGTTGAAAACTGCAGGGTCATATCATTTATTTTTTGCATCTTTGAGGTCAATTGTTTTCTTCCTATCATATTTGGCGACATTATTTCATCCGATCCCCTTTTAAAAATTAAAATAAATGGTCGTTCGTGATACCCTAAATTTTCGTACATTCCTGTTATTCAAATGGTTAAATGGACACGTTTTATAACATTATTAAATAACATGCCTAGTAAGAGACAGATAATTAGACAGAATAAGATTAATCTAAAGTAAATATCTGTAACTAATTGAGGTTTATTTAAATATTTACACTGACTATTTCTTTTTATATAAGGATATGTACAGTTAACTTAAGCTACAAAAAAAATGTAGAAGAACAGAATACTTTACCTCCCTCAAGGGATGATGATATTAAATTACCTTGATGATAGGACATTGTGTGGAATTAATACTTTTTATCGCTTAGTATTTAAATTTGGTTTCTAAATTGTTTGTTTTCCAGCGTCATAGAAGAAATTAAGCTAAATACCAACCATTTAACTTTTTTCTCTTAATTTATTTTTTTGGGGGTGGGAGGGGAATATGTTGTAAACTTTTTCTCCCTCAAGCGTTGATAGAATAGTATTGGCTTTGCTTACTTTAATGATGGGAGATTTCGAGGATGTAGTACTTAATAGTGCTTAGTATTTAAATTTGGTTTCCAAATTGTTTAGTGTCAAGCGTCATTGAAAAAATTAAGTTAACCTTAAAGATGACGGTTTAAACCCGCCACATTTTTGTGCCTGCTCCAAGTCAGTCTTTGTCGTATACTTCTTTTTCTGTTGTGAAGCTTAAGAAAGGAAGGTTATGGTTATGGTGTTTAACGCCACTTTCAACAATATTCCAGTTGTATCGTGGCGGTCAGTTTATTTGTTGGAGAACAGCGGAGTACCCTGAGAAAACCACCAACCTATCGCAAGTCTTTAAGAAAGGTGGTTAGGGTATTACCTAAAAAATACGTCCTAGTCAACTCATGTGAACATAAACAACAATAAGAAAAAAAAATAAAAAAAATTTGCCATTATATATACTGATTAGTATTTGTATTTATTCCGTTTGTTCGAATCTCGCTCATGGCGAGGTGTACTCGATACAACCTTATGTGATAAAGTTTGTCAGAGACTTGCAGCATGTCGGTGGTTTTTCTCCGTGTACACTTGCTTCCTCCACCAATAAAACTGACCGCCACGATATAGCTGAAATATTTTTGAAAGTGGCGTTAAACGCCATAACCCTATCCCTTTATTCCAGTTGTCGACCGAGTGTCTAGATCACAACCTTTGTATGGATTAGTATTCGACCTATGCAAAACTATAAGAACAAATTGCCGCCTATGAACACCAAAATCAGTATGTTGAAATTTTTTCGCAACAAATAACATTTGACCATTATCATTTACAATGTGGTTATTAATAAGTCCCACAACAGAATTATCATATTTATCATTTGACGAGAATAAATTAGTGAGCAGTTTATCAATTATTGTGAATGAAATGAAAAACAAAACAAACAAACAAACAAAAAAACAAAACAAAACAAAAAATACCACACTGTCGGAACAGTTCTAAAAATACCACGCTGTCGAAACAGTTCTAAAAATACCACCCTGTCGGAACAGTTCTAAAAATACCACACTGTCGGAACAGTTCTAAAAATACCACACTGTCGGAACAGTTCTAAAAATACCACACTGTCGGAACAGTTCTAAAAATACCACACTGTCGAAACAGTTCTAAAAATACCACACTGTCGGAACAGTTCTAAAAATACCACACTGTCGAAACAGTTCTAAAAATACCACACTGTCGGAACAGTTCTAAAAATACCACACTATCGAAACAGTTCTAAAAATACCACACTGTCGGAATAGTTCTAAAAATGCCACACTGTCGGAATAGTTCCAAAATCTAACAGAAAATCATATAAATAAATTGAAAAACAAAAAATACCACACTGTCGGAACAGTTCTAAAAATACCACACTGTCGGAACAGTTCTAAAAATACCACACTGTCGGAACAGTTCTAAAAATACCACACTGTCGGAACAGTTCAAAAATCGACAAATAGAAAAAGAATCACATAAACAGGCATACTCGATACCGCTAGCACAAATACATGACCGTTTACAATCCTGGCTTGGTACAGGCACTTTAATATAACGTGGTGGGATTATACTAGTTATATAGGTCCAAACCTCCCCACCTAGTGAAGTGATACGTCAATAACAAATAACCCTTTATTTTGCATAAATTACATATTTTGAGGGGTTCGTGTTACTTGATCTTTATTCTTTTTTGTAGTGTGTTGTAGATCGTTGCCCTTTTATGCTTTTTCTTTTGGTCATTGTGTTGTCTGTTCTTCTTCGATTTACGGATTCTGATTACCTCCCTTTGGTATCTTCAAACTCTTCTTGTCTTTACGCGCCTACATGTATATAATCCGTTACGTGACTTTTGTTGATTTTAGCATTGAGTTCTTAAAACACGTGATACTATCTCTATAGGTCAACAATGTTAGACTTAACAAACATAAAACATGAATTCTTAATGCTCGTAGTCACTCGGTAAACGTTGACATTTACATGTCAAAAGTCTTCAACTTGTTCAAGTCAAAACGTGTTCTGAATTTAAAAATAGTTTAAAGCAACTATATTTGGAGCAGATATTAGATAGAATAGAAAAGCTTGATGATACCAAAGGGTTGGTCAGAAGCTGTAAATTGAAGAACCGCAGAAAATACAATGACCAAACTTTATTTGGAACAGGGAATAGAATAGAAATGTTCGGAGATACCAAAGAGGGTAATCAGAAGCCAACTGTAAATTGAAAAAGTACAAACAATACTATGTTAGTTTTGATGTATTCTAATGTGCAATTGAATCTTTAATTGATCACTCTCTTCTCAGTTGACTTTCAGTGTGGCGGGTCGTACTGTTCCTATTGTTTTCCGAATAATGTTTTGTCAACCATTGCTTGTTTTTTTTCCCTTTCTATTGACCTTGGTATTATCTGTCCTTCTTCAATTTACGAGTGCTGATTATTATTTTGGCGTCTTCAAACTTTTCTAATATGCTTCAAAAACAAATTGATATGTCAGAAAAGGGGGAGAAATTGAAGATTTAATTATGTTGGATTTGACAGTAAAATATATTGGTTAATAATTTTTAAATGTCAAAAGAAGTATTTTGGCATCTCAAGTTTTCTCAAGTTTTTTTTTAGAATAATTGTTTATTTAACCTCAATAAACAGTACACAAGCTATATTGTATATGACCTTATATGGTTATAGGCTAAATATATCTTTGTGTGTGTCGGCAAATAGTTGGCTCGAGGAGATTGTAAATGTTTGAGCCCATAATACTAGTTTAACCCCGCCACTTTTAAGCCAAGCTAGGAAAGTAAGCGGTCATGTATTTGTGTGTTAGGGGGTGTGGATTTAAGATTTGTCTCTTCCTACGATTTTGATAAGAAGAGTTTGAAGATTCCAAAGGGATAATCATAAGCCGTAGATCGAAAAAAAATACAGTGCAATAGTCAAAAGTTAAAATGACGGAAAGACAAGCAATGGTCGACAACAAAATACTACACATAAAACTAAAGATTGAGCAACACAAGCCCTACTAAAGACCTGGAGTGATAATGTGTGCTCCGGAATGTTAGGAGACATACCCTGCTATATCAGGATGTCTTGAAGATAATAAATTGCATCAATACAAGTTTTGTGTGCTTCTTTATCCATGGCTTTATCCATCGATAAAAACAAACGCAGTATAGAACCGGATTAATATTTTTTACTGAAACCCTTTCTTGTTGCACAAGATCACAATGTATTCACGGCAATCAAATTTATTCCACACGAAGATTTTTGTTCCGTTTCGTCAGATTAGATTAACTTACTTTTAAAATTTAATTGGTTTATTTCAGTCAAAAACTGACAAGGCAAGCGAAAATTCTAGAGGAGTGCAAACAGATTAATTCATTGAACATAGCTTCTTGACAGTAGTTTGGTTGTCCTCCACGTTTGACTAGACTATTGTTCTCCAAGTCTAATAAATACCTTTAAGCAAGCAATGTAATGCATTTAGCAGATAACAACGATGTTGTGATGGACCTTACCCGCAGGAACAAAAACAAATATATTGTGAATAGTCGGCAGCATTTCAGAAAGATCACAATATTGGAATACTGATGTTGTTTTTAAACTCATTGACCTTTCGAATTTGCTGATTCGAATTTGAATCAATGTTCTCAAATCTTAAAGGGTATCTGCCTCTCATCAGAACCATCAGAACAGCTCCAAAATCTAACAGCAATATCGTAGAAAGAGCCAAAATAGATACCCCTTGTACATCTATACAAGACCGTTTAATTGCCTGACCTGGTACAGGCACTTCAATACAGCGTGGCGGGAATAAACCTCCTCTCTTAGTGAAATGATGCGGTCATGCAAGTGAAGTGCTTTCTACATGTGAATAAAAAGGCAAACCCTGACATATAGCTCGTTGAACAGCGTTATTATAAAACAAACATTATATAATGTGAGGCATTAATGGTGTTTATTGAACAAACAGAAATATGCCATGTATACATACATCATGTAGTTGAGGCGATGTGCATAGACGATGGCCATGACTACGTTTACGTCTAGGAATGTTTTAGAAAATGTTTGTAGACTAGATGCGTGAGACCTGTTATTGCTATACCCCAGGGAACACTTGAGTGTATAGTTGTGACATGTATTATTTGCTTTTTTATGACACTTATTGTTTCGGTGCAAGTTCTGTATATTTCGTTATTTATAAAATTTATACATTTATCCAACTATGAAAATAAACACATTCTTGAACCGGATTGATAATCCGTATTAAATCTTTTTCTTGCTTAGACTGACGAGTGCTGTCACCTTGCTTCATACACTACTGATAGCACATCTTGAGACAGATTTATCAGTCTATTTCTTGTTGTACAAGGTCACGCTGTGTTTACAATTTGCCAATCAAAATCGTCGTCCAGAAAGACTTTTGTTCCCTTTCTTCAGATTAGATTAGCTTACTTTCAAAACTGAATTGGCCTATTTAAAGATGGTCTTATATCATATATTCTCATTAAAAGATGCTAGAATGTTCAAACACAAATAAGTACTCGAATTTAATTTGGATTGAAAATGACTATGTAAGTGAATATTCTTGAAGCATGCAAACAGATTAATTTATTGTATACATACATCTCCTCAGCAATTGTTTGGTTGACGTTTAAGTTTTGTTAGCTTAACGTTCTTGATAGTTTTCTTATATAAATACGCTATATTTTAAAGTCAAATCACAAATCACAAAAATTAAATTTTGTGATAAGATGAAAAACAAAGAAATACCACAAAATAATTGGGCTACAGTTGTATAAACAGGTGCTTACTAATTCTACTTAATTATGGATAAAAGAAGATTAAACAGTGTTGGTTAACAATTCCACCAATATGAACAAAACGAGCAATCACCTCTCAACTTAACTCTGAACACAAAATATGAAACGAAATTTTAAACAGTGAGAGTCAACACTACAGTTGTCATTTCTACCAATATAAACAAAACAATCACCTCTCGTCTTAACTCACAGAATAAAAACACAGATCACGCCATATGACGTTTGAATTCAGGTCCTGGATTGAGACACCAGGCGCAAGCTAGCGAGCAATTTCTAGCGACCACTAAACTAGCGAGCAATAAGCGATATGTCTCAAAACCAAAAAAATTAATAAGAGTAAAATGTACTTTTAAAGATTTATAGCGACCAATAACAAATATATTACTGTAAATGCATAGCCAACACAACAAATCGACATCGGACATACAGTAAATATATCTAGAGCTCCCCCCACCCCGTCCACACAATACAAAATAACGAAGACATATTTTTTCGGATGGCGAGCTTACCATTTTAAATTAACACAGAATAAAAAATAATTTACTTTAATGTTTTAAACCGGTAGATAATATGGACAGAGTTTTGTCATGCAATATAAAGTCATAAGATTCCGGTTCACATGAAGACATCTCATCAATCTAAAAATAGTGTAATTATAGAACATTAGAAAAATATAACAGTAAGTTTTATGAAAAAATAAACAAAATATAAATCCCGCATGTACGTGTCACATGTTTTATCTACATTTGTTTATTTCTAAATTGTGTATTTAAAGGTGTCAAAAGTAGTCCTTTTTAAAGAAAAAAGTTCCTTTCGCTTTGCTTTCCTTGGAACCCAAATTTGGTTACATTTAGTTGTATTGGAATTCTTTAAAAAGGACTACTTTTGTATATGTTCTAAGCTCTGATTGGTGAATTAAATTGGTGATTTGACACCTTTAAATACACAATATAAAAATAAATACATGTAGATAAAACATGTGACACGCACATGCGGGATTTAGATTTTGGTTATTTTTTCATAAAACTTACTGTTATATTTTTCTAATTTTCTATAATTACACTATTTTTAGATTGATGAGATGTCTTCATGTGAACTGGAATCTTATGACTTTATATTGTTTGACAAAACGCTGTCCAAATTATCTACCGGTTTAAAACATTAAAGTAAATTTTTTTTTAATCTGTGTTTAATTAAAGTGGTAAGCTCGCCATCTGAAAAATATTTATGTCTTCGTTATTTTGTATTGTGTGGGCGGGGGGGGGGGGGGGGGGGGGAGCTCTAGATATATCTACTGTATGCCCCGATGTCGATTTAGTGTGTTGGTTATGCATTTACAGTAATATATTTGTTATTGGTTCTAGTAATTTTTATAAGTACATTTTACTCTTATTAATTTTTTTGGTTTTGAGACATATCGCCTTATTGCTCGCTAGCTTAGTGGTCGCTAGAAATTGCTCGCTGGCTTGAGCCTGGTGCTTGAGACAGGGAGAAATATGCGACGGGGTTAAATCCGTCAACGGGATCTCAACACTCCCCAATGAATGCATATTAACAACTCATTGATTTTTCATATAAGCAAATTACTCAGTTGATTATATTTTTCGACAAATATGGCAGCGAAGTGAACGCTTAGCGAACTGGTACCTGCTGTCATTAAAAGTGTCATGCATTAAACGGTTATTGCCAACAATATTCAAATAAGGTCTTCAATAACACAAACCACAAACATAGTGAAAATAGCATCACAATTGTTTAATCGAATCCATGCTGGAATGGTGTAATGAGGAAGAAGAGTTTGAAGATACCAAAGGGGTAATCAAAATCCGTCAATCGAAGAAGAACAGACACCACAATAGCCAAAGCAAAGCATTACGATATTCCTCGTTTTCCAGATCGACTTTAGTTATTCTCAGATTAGGTACCAGTCCAAGTCTTTAATAAAGTACAAACTGATCAGGAAAACAACTTCAGATGTCATTTGATGTTAAGCTTCCTTGGCTGGGTACAGGTACTTTAGTTAAAGGTTGAATTAGTCTTATTGACCAAAGGATTATATTTGTCATCCACATAAGTAGTGGTCAGTGGTGTGATCGCTAATCAGTTCAAATTGTAAAGAAATATTGTTATATAATAAATAAAGCAAATATTGCCTTTAATAGAGATAAGAAAAAACACCTACAGTTAAATAAACACTGATTTCTATTCCAGTTTTAACCCTTCAATGACCATACCAGTTTTTACCCTTCAATGACCATTCCAGTTTTTATCCTTCAAAACACGAATTGAAAGAAAGAGTAAGAAACGAGGTCATACGTCCAGTACCATGCTTTTTTTATTCATATTTAAATACCCCCTTTTTCAATTGAGCTTTAATTCTATTGGTTAATAAAGCTAAATTATGGTAATTAGCTTCCATTGAAATGTGTATAAAAAGGGTACTTCTGCCTCCGACACCACCAAACATTTTACTGTTATCGGCTGATCAACTTCTACCAGGTAAGAGGGCTAACCTTTTTGAAATTATTATTTATTTTCTTTTCTTAAATGTGATACTTTAATGCTAAGATAGTACTATGAATAATAGAACAGGTCAAAAGGTTGACCTTTTATAACTGTGTATTCAGTGGTTGATGTTGGTGATTTTTCTGTCCAGATACATTAAGTACATTAAAAACATAAATTAACCCTAATTATCGAGTTTTAAATTAAAAAGTCCATCCTTTCTCTTTTATTTTCATGAAAACACATCTTGAACATAAATTCCTGTCTGTGTGACAAAAAGGTCTGCCGATGGAAAACATGCACGCGGTCGTACGACAATTTTACTGATTCTGCTAGAAAAAGAAACAGGAAAGAAGTTTTGGCGAATAAAACAAAAATTAATATAGGCCACCAACATGACAGTTGGATGGAGTTAAAGGAAGAGTTGAGAGTTCAAACTCATGCTGAAGTGCAAACATTAGTGCCATTGCGCCTGTAGTTTGGAAATTGGAGCATGCATAATTAATGATGCTGGTATATATTAAGCTTCATCTAAAAAAACATTAAAAAGAATACCAACCTCAACGACTTTATACATTTAAATAAGAAACATGAGATCACTGTTGACATTTAAATGTTGATTTGACAAAAGAATATATTATACATAGTATTGTGGTATAGAGAACGATGACGAAATGCATTACTTTCTAGAATGTCTAATGCGCCAAGCATAAACAAAGACGTTAAACAGCAACAGTGACATACATGCATTTTGTACAGGAAGGAGGTCAAAAGTCTTTAAATATTGCACTATATTTTTCATGTACAAATATAATATTTAGAAAAATTCTTGTAAAGTAATTTTTTACTCGATTGTCATGAAATTATCAGCATTGAAAGCAGAAATAAATGTAGTTAGTTTATATTTCGTATAATATTCATATAATTGCATTTCTATTTGGGAAAATAATATGACTTTTAATGAAATTTAATATTGTTTACCAAATATTTATACAATATACGTACATTGTCGGTAAATATAAAATTTATTTGTACGAGCTTTAGAAACAGGCAGAATAGCGAGCCTTTGGCGAGCTTTTCAGGCCTGTTTCGCAGCGAGTACAAATGAATTTTATATTTAACGACAATGTACGTATATTGTGTTTATCCTGCAATGCCAAAAAGTCGGAAAACTTGTCAGATTTAAACAAAAAGGACAGAAACAAGCGTCATTCCTGGCATTTCATAAATGTTGTCAAGGGTGTCTTCTACGTGGTCCGCGTTACATTAGTACCAGTTTCATACTTGTCTGCGCCCTCTGCTGTACATAGCTACAGGGTACCAGGAAAGTTTATTCGTAGGCTGAAAAGTTTATTCGTAGGCTGAAAAGTTTATTCGTCTAGTACGAATAAAGCAAAAATTTATTCGTATAGCATATTTGTACAGCAAATGTACTGATTGCAGGATAAATATACAATATACGTACATTGTCGGTAAATATAAAACTTATTTTACGAGCTTTAGAAACAGGCAGAATAGCGAGCCTTTGGCGAGCTTTTCAGGCCTGTTTCGCAGCGAGTACAAAGGAATTTTATTTTTAACGACAATGTACGTATATTGTGTTTATCCTGCAATGTCAAAAAAGTCGGAAAACTTGTCAGATTTAAACAAAAAGGACAGAAACAAGCGTCATTCCTCGCCTTTCATAAATGTTGTCAAGGGTGTCTTCTTCGTGGTCCGCGTTACATTAGTACCAGTTTCATACTTGTCTGCGCCCTCCGCTTGTACATAGCTACAGGGTACCAGGAAAGTTTATTCGTAGGCTGAAAAGTTTATTCGCATAGTACGAAAAGTTTATTCGTCTAGTACGAATAAAGCAAAAATTTATTTGCATAGCATATTTGTACAGCAAATATACTGATTGCAGGATAAAACAATATAATCACAGAAAATTGTGACGTCGAAAATTTTGATTTACGTTTAAATCATTTCCTCCCTAAATTGAATATCAATTTTTTTTGATATATTACTATCACTCGGTCGATACCTCTGCTAGTGGACTATCAGTCCCCGAGGATATCATTCAACCAGTAGTCATTGTTTCGGTACCGACATGGTTTATTGGATATATGCATTATTTTAAATTTACATTTCCTAATACTACACCGTCAATGTAGATTACTATTAAATCCAAGGCTCTGCTCACTCGGGCATATGTGATCTTAGCTGATTTTGGCTATGACATTGTTAATAAATTACTTACTACTTAATATTTTGAATTATTTAGAAATATCATCAATCAGCAGAACCTCGCTATCTCGTTTCCTTAGTAACCCAAAGCTAGAAAACAATATCACTGGTGTCATAGTTAGCATGTTCGCCTCGAATGCAGTAAACCGCTGGTACCAGTCACTGATGGGTAAAATCAAAAAAATATGAAATTAGTATTGGTTGCGTCTTCGCTAAACGTCCAGTTTTAATGAGAAAGAGCAAATAATGGTTGGTTCGGACTCAAGAAACCGTACCCGAGTGTCTATTCGCGGACTGTTGTTTCAGTGAGCTAGCATTATAAAGATCCAACGAAGCGGATAGCCTAGTGCAAAGCAGACACAATTATAACTTCACTGAATGTAAGAAGAGTTTGAAGATACCAAAGGATGTAATCAGAATCCGTAAATCGAAGAAGAACAGGCTACACAATGGCCAAAAGAAAAAGTACAAAAGAACAAACAACGATCTACAAAACACTAAGCAGAAAAGCAAAGATCGAGTAACGCGAACCCCACTAAAAACCGGGGGTGAACTTCCTCAAAGCATAAATTTCGAGATCCGTTGGTAATGGCTTTCAACATTGCGGATCACTGAGGTACTCGGTACTTATAGAACGGATCACTTGGGTACTCGGTACTTATAGAACGGATCACTGGGGTACTCAGTACTTATAGAACGGATCACTGAGGTACTCAGTACTTATAGAACGGATCACTGGGGTACTCAGTACTTACAGAACGGATCACTGGTGTACTCAGTACTTATAGAACGGATCACTGGGATACTCAGTACTTATAGAACGGATCACTGGGGTACTCGGTACTTGTAGAACGAATCACTGGGGTACTCGGTACTTATAGAACTAATATGACAACTACTATGTCACGAAGATTAAATATACTATGTATACAATTCAAGATTAGAGCGTCCTTTATAACAACGATACCCACCTAGTGATATGTGAAAGACTGACATTATACACACACATAGAAAACACTTGCATGCTCGCATTATTTTACTAAGAGGGCAGGTCTGGGCAAATGAAACTAATTTAACTCATTCACTTTATAATGAACCGCTGTACTAAGTCTGGAAAATGAGCAGTCATGTGTTTTATCGATTTTTCCTCTTTCTACGTTTTTTTTTATTTTATAATATGTCTGACAGTGCGGTATTCTTTGTTTTAGAATATGTCTGACAGTGCGGTATTCTTTGTTTTAGAATATGTCTGACAGTGCGGTATTCTTTGTTTTAGAATATGTCTGACAGTGCGGTATTCTTTGTTTTAGAATATGTCTGACAGTGCGGTATTCTTTGTTTTACCTTTCATTTCATCAGTCTCGTAAACTTCGACTTGTACAGAATGAGATTTACCTATAATGGCGTTTTTGCATGAAGCATTTTTTCAGCGACTACAATTCTAATTTTGTTTGTTTTTTTGCAGATCGACAAAATGAATTGTCTCTTGGTCTTATGTATTGTGGCATGCGCCTACAGTGTTCAGGGATTTGCGCTTAAGCGCTCCAAAGACTCATGTAACGCATGTTTCGCACATATGGCAGGGGAGATAACTGAATTTTATTTCCAAGAAGAGGATGCAGGAAATATGGTTAAGGACGCTATGAGGGAGTGTTTGGCCAAAGAGGGTGAGGAAGAGGCATGCTTGAAGGGTAGACGAGCTAAATTTGCTGAGGTATATGGTGAAGAAGGAGCGCAGGGTGTAGAAGCCATTCTTGAAGGACTTTTCCATGTTGGTGCCGCCGTCTGGACACACTGCGCTGACAAGGATAAAGATAGTTTGAAGGAATGCGCAGGAAAGGTACTTCAATACATAAAAGATAGCGAAGATTGTGATGCTGAATGCGACCAGTTCATTGATCTGTTCGGAGAGAAAGGTGCCGAATGCGAGGAATTGAAAATGAAGAATGGACCCAAGGAAAGATCAGAAGAAAACACAGAAGCCAAGAGAATCTTGCGTCAACTCAACCGTCTCGCATCTTTGAGAGTCAACAACTACAAAAAGTAAACATGACTAACAAACTAAAACTGATCACAAATATTGTACACTAGTGTTTAATAGACTACGAAGCAACAAATTAAATTATTAAATTTTCATGAAATATTCTTATTCAGTTATTGTTCTACTTTAAGAAATGTTTAAAGATACCAAATGATGGTGTACGGTTTATAGTTTATGGTGTTTAACGCCATTTTCAAAAATATTTCAGCTATATCGTGGCGGTCGGTTTTATTGGTGGAGGAAACCGGAATACCCGGAGAAATCTACCGACTTGTCGCAAGTCACCGACTAACTTTGTCGCATAATGTGGTATCGAGTACACCTCGCCTGAGCAGGATTCGAACTCAAAACTTTTGTGGTGATAGGCCCTGATTGTGCAGGTAGTTGTAAATCCAACTACCATACGTCAAGACCACGACGGCCTCCGTAAGCCTAAAGGTCAGACAATATAATGAGCAAAAGGGTAATCAAAAGCCGTAAATTGAAGATGAACAGACAATACAATGGCAACACGAAAATGGACAAACAATGATCTACAGAACACTACATGGAAAGCTAAGGATCGAGCAGCACAGATCCACTTAAAACTGGGGTGAAATCAGATACTCCAGAAGGTTAATCAGTTCATGTTCCACTACTCACTCTAGTGACGACCGTAGTATTACTCTGGTCAACAATCCGGTGGTAAGTCTTAAATGAGGAAAAGCATAGGATTGTTATTAAGTAACATATCCGTGGTCATTTGTGACACAAATATTCCATAACGGTTAATCATGTCATGTGACCGTAAATCCTTCTAAGCGAGGACTTAAGCTTCACCACTAGGAACCCTTTGCTGAGTAGGCCCATTTTCAAAAGCAACACCCTATCACGGATATCATGAACGAAACCACAAGCCTTGCACCAACACCAACACTTACTATTGTATGGCTTCACATTGCACGAACAAACATATTATATACCTTCACACTAGCTTGATGTGTAACATTGTATGCCTTTATGTATATTGTCTGATGTACAATCTATTTTCCACCACAACAATAAGCCATTTTATTGAGTGAAGACTGAACAATACGTTTAGCATTATGCAAATTGAATGCCGGTATTTTCAATCTGGTAACCTATCTATGCAGGCAATTATTATCATGATGTATAGCACACACACGCACACGCACACATACACACGCACATATACACACAAACACAAAGAGAGTGAGACAGACAGACAGACAGACAGACAGACAGACAGACAGACAGACAGACAGACAGACAGACAGACAGACAGACATACAGACAGATAGAAAGGCAAGCAAGCAGGCACGCACGCACGACACACGCACGCACGCACGCACGCCACACGCCACACGCGCACGCAGGCAGGCACACACACACGCACGCACGCACGCACGCCACACACGCCCGCCCCCCCACACACACACGCACACGCACGCACACACGCACCCCCCCCCGCCCCCCCCACCCCCCCCCCCCCGCACGCACGCCACACGCGCCCGCCCCCCAACACCCCCCCACCCCCCCAAACACCCACCTACCCACCCCCCCAAACACCCACCTACCCACCCCCCCACCCACCCACCCACCCACCCACCCACCCACCCACACACACACACACACACACACACACACACACACACACACACACACACACAGATGTTGAAACTGCTACAAGTTACAAACAAAACATACGACAGCTGTTGAAACTGTTACAAGTTACAAACAAAACATAGGACAGCTGTTGAAACTGTTACAAGTTACAAACAAAACCTACGACAGATGTTGAAACTGTTACATGTTACAGACAAAACATACGACAGCTGTTGAAACTGTTACAAGTTACAAACAAAACATACGACAGCTATTGTAACTGTTACAAGTTACAAACAAAACATACGACAGCTGTTGAAACTGTTACAAGTTACAAACAAAACATACGACAGCTGTTGAAACTGTTACAAGTTACAAACAAAACATACGACAGCTGTTGAAACTGCTACAAGTTACAAACAAAACATACGACAGCTGTCGAAACTGTTACAAGCTACAAACAAAACATACGACAGCTGTTGAAACTGTTACAAGTTACAAACAAAACATACGACAGCTGTTGAAACTGTTACAAGTTACAAACAAAACATACGACAGCTGTTGTAACTGTTACAAGTTACAAACAAAACCTAACCTACGACAGCTGTTGAAACTGTTACAAGTTACAAACAAAACATACGACAGCTGTTGAAACTGTTACAAGTTACAAACAAAACATACGACAGCTGTTGAAACTGTTACAAGCTACAAACAAAACATACGACAGCTGTTGAAACTGTTACAAGTTGCAAACAAAACATACGACAGCTGTTGTAACTGTTACAAGTTACAAACAAAACCTACGACAGATGTTGAAACTGTTACATGTTACAGACAAAACATACGACAGCTGTTGAAACTGTTACAAGTTACAAACAAAACATACGACAGCTATTGTAACTGTTACAAGTTACAAACAAAACATACGACAGCTGTTGAAACTGTTACAAGTTACAAACAAAACATACGACAGCTGTTGAAACTGTTACAAGTTACAAACAAAACATACGACAGCTGTTGAAACTGCTACAAGTTACAAACAAAACATACGACAGCTGTTGAAACTGTTACAAGCTACAAACAAAACATACGACAGCTGTTGAAACTGTTACAAGTTACAAACAAAACATACGACAGCTGTTGAAACTGTTACAAGTTACAAACAAAACATACGACAGCTGTTGTAACTGTTACAAGCTACAAACAAAACCTACGACAGCTGTTGAAACTGTTACAAGTTACAAACAAAACATACGACAGCTGTTGAAACTGTTACAAGTTACAAACAAAACATACGACAGCTGTTGAAACTGTTACAAGCTACAAACAAAACATACGACAGCTGTTGAAACTGTTACAAGTTGCAAACAAAACACACGACAGCTGTTGTAACTGTTACAAGTTACAAACAAAACATACGACAGATGTTGAAACTGTTACAAGTTACAGACAAAACATACGACAGCTGTTGAAACTGTTACAAGTTACAAACAAAACATACGACAGCTATTGTAACTGTTACAAGTTACAAACAAAACATACGACAGCTGTTGAAACTGTTACAAGTTACAAACAAAACATACGACAGCTGTTGAAACTGTTACACGTTACAAACAAAACATACGACAGCTGTTGAAACTGTTACAAGTTACAAACAAAACATACGACAGCTGTTGAAACTGTTACAAGTTACAAACAAAACATACGACAGCTGTTGAAACTGTTACAAGTTACAAACAAAACATACGACAGCTGTTGTAACTGTTACAAATTACAAACAAAACATACGACAGCTGTTGAAACTGTTACAAGTTACAAACAAAACATACGACAGCTGTTGAAACTGCTACAAGTTACAAACAAAACATACGACAGCTGTTGAAACTGTTACAAGCTACAAACAAAACATACGACAGCTGTTGAAACTGTTACTAGTTACAAACAAAACATACGACAGCTATTGTAACTGTTACAAGTTACAAACAAAACATACGACAGCTGTTGAAACTGTTACAAGTTACAAACAAAACATACGACAGCTGTTGAAACTGTTACAAGTTACAAACAAAACATACGACAGCTGTTGAAACTGCTACAAGTTACAAACAAAACATACGACAGCTGTTGAAACTGTTACAAGCTACAAACAAAACATACGACAGCTGTTGAAACTGTTGCAAGTTACAAACAAAACATACGACAGCTGTTGAAACTGTTACAAGTTACAAACAAAACATACGACAGCTGTTGTAACTGTTACAAGTTACAAACAAAACCTACGACAGCTGTTGAAACTGTTACAAGTTACAAACAAAACATACGACAGCTGTTGAAACTGTTACAAGTTACAAACAAAACATACGACAGCTGTTGAAACTGTTACAAGCTACAAACAAAACATACGACAGCTGTTGAAACTGTTACAAGTTGCAAACAAAACACACGACAGCTGTTGTAACTGTTACAAGTTACAAACAAAACCTACGACAGATGTTGAAACTGTTACAAGTTACAGACAAAACATACGACAGCTGTTGAAACTGTTACAAGTTACAAACAAAACATACGACAGCTATTGTAACTGTTACAAGTTACAAACAAAACATACGACAGCTGTTGAAACTGTTACAAGCTACAAACAAAACATACGACAGCTGTTGAAACTGTTACACGTTACAAACAAAACATACGACAGCTGTTGAAACTGTTACAAGTTACAAACAAAACATACGACAGCTGTTGAAACTGTTACAAGTTACAAACAAAACATACGACAGCTGTTGAAACTGTTACAAGTTACAAACAAAACATACGACAGCTGTTGTAACTGTTACAAATTACAAACAAAACATACGACAGCTGTTGAAACTGTTACAAGTTACAAACAAAACATACGACAGCTGTTGAAACTGCTACAAGTTACAAACAAAACATACGACAGCTGTTGAAACTGTTACAAGCTACAAACAAAACATACGACAGCTGTTGAAACTGTTACAAGTTGCAAACAAAACATACGACAGCTGTTGTAACTGTTACAAGTTACAAACAAAACCTACGACAGATGTTGAAACTGTTACATGTTACAGAGAAAACATACGACAGCTGTTGAAACTGTTACAAGTTACAAACAAAACATACGACAGCTATTGTAACTGTTACAAGTTACAAACAAAACATACGACAGCTGTTGAAACTGTTACAAGTTACAAACAAAACATACGACAGCTGTTGAAACTGTTACAAGTTACAAACAAAACATACGACAGCTGTTGAAACTGTTACAAGTTACAAACAAAACATACGACAGCTGTTGTAACTGTTACAAGATACAAACAAAACCTACGACAGCTGTTGAAACTGTTACAAGTTACACACAAAACATACGACAGCTGTTGAAACTGTTACAAGTTACAAACAAAACATACGACAGCTGTTGAAACTGTTACAAGTTGCAAACAAAACATACGACAGCTGTTGTAACTGTTACAAGTTACAAACAAAACCTACGACAGATGTTGAAACTGTTACAAGTTACAGACAAAACATACGACAGCTGTTGAAACTGTTACAAGTTACAAACAAAACATACGACAGCTATTGTAACTGTTACAAGTTACAAACAAAACATACGACAGCTGTTGAAACTGTTACAAGTTACAAACAAAACATACGACAGCTGTTGAAACTGTTACAAGTTACAAACAAAACATACGACAGCTGTTGAAACTGTTACAAGTTACAAACAAAACATACGACAGCTGTTGTAACTGTTACAAGTTACAAACAAAACCTACGACAGCTGTTGAAACTGTTACAAGTTACAAACAAAACATACGACAGCTGTTGAAACTGTTACAAGTTACAAACAAAACATACGACAGCTGTTGAAACTGTTACAAGCTACAAACAAAACATACGACAGCTGTTGAAACTGTTACAAGTTGCAAACAAAACATACGACAGCTGTTGTAACTGTTACAAGTTACAAACAAAACCTACGACAGATGTTGAAACTGTTACAAGTTACAGACAAAACATACGACAGCTGTTGAAACTGTTACAAGTTACAAACAAAACATACGACAGCTATTGTAACTGTTACAAGTTACAAACAAAACATACGACAGCTGTTGAAACTGTTACAAGTTACAAACAAAACAAACGACAGCTGTTGAAACTGTTACAAGTTACAAACAAAACATACGACAGCTGTTGAAACTGTTACAAGTTACAAACAAAACATACGACAGCTGTTGTAACTGTTACAAGTTACAAACAAAACCTACAACAGCTGTTGAAACTGTTACAAGTTACAAACAAAACATACGACAGCTGTTGAAACTGTTACAAGTTACAAACAAAACATACGACAGCTGTTATAACTGTTACAAGTTACAAACAAAACATACGACAGCTGTTGAAACTGTTACAAGTTACAGACAAAACATACGACAGCTGTTGAAACTGTTACAAGTTACAAACAAAACATACGACAGCTGTTGAAACTGCTACAAGTTACAAACAAAACATACGACAGCTGTTGAAACTGTAACAAGTTACAAACAAAACATACGACAGCTGTTGAAACTGTTACAAGTTACAAACAAAACATACGACAGCTGTTGAAACTGTTACAAGTTACAAACAAAACATACGACAGCTGTTGTAACTGTTACAAGTTACAAACAACACATACGACAGATGTTGAAACTGTTACAAGTTAAAGACAAAACATACGACAGCTGTTGTAACTGTTACAAGTTACAAACAAAACATACGACATATGTTGAAATTGTTACAAGTTACAGACAAAACATACGACAGCTGTTGAAACTGTTACAAGTTACAAACAAAACATACGACAGCTGTTGTAACTGTTACAAGTTACAAAGAAAACCTACAACAGCTGTTGAAACTGTTACAAGCTACAAACAAAACATACGACAGCTGTTGAAACTGTTACAAGTTACAAACAAAACATACGACAGCTGTTGAAACTGTTACAAGTTACAAACAAAACATACGACAGCTGTTGAAACTGTTACAAGTTACAGACAAAACATACGACAGCTGTTGAAACTGTTACAAGTTACAAACAAAACATACGACAGCTATTGTAACTGTTACAAGTTACAAACAAAACATACGACAGCTGTTGAAACTGTTACAAGTTAAAAACAAAACATACGACAGCTGTTGTAACTGTTACAAGTTACAAACAAAACCTACGACAGCTGTTGAAACTGTTACAAGTTACAAACAAAACATACGACAGCTGTTGAAACTGTTACAAGTTACAAACAAAACATACGACAGCTGTTGAAACTGTTACAAGCTACAAACAAAACATACGACAGCTGTTGAAACTGTTACAAGTTGAAAACAAAACATACGACAGCTGTTGTAACTGTTACAAGTTACAAACAAAACCTACGACAGATGTTGAAACTGTTACAAGTTACAGACAAAACATACGACAGCTGTTGAAACTGTTACAAGTTACAAACAAAACATACGACAGCTATTGTAACTGTTACAAGTTACAAACAAAACATACGACAGCTGTTGAAACTGTTACAAGTTACAAACAAAACATACGACAGCTGTTGTAACTGTTACAAGTTACAAACAAAACCTACGACAGCTGTTGAAACTGTTACAAGTTACAAACAAAACATACGACAGCTGTTGAAACTGTTACAAGTTACAAACAAAACATACGACAGCTGTTGAAACTGTTACAAGCTACAAACAAAACATACGACAGCTGTTGAAACTGTTACAAGTTGCAAACAAAACATACGACAGCTGTTGTAACTGTTACAAGTTACAAACAAAACATACGACAGATGTTGAAACTGTTACAAGTTACAGACAAAACATACGACAGCTGTTGAAACTGTTACAAGTTACAAACAAAACATACGACAGCTATTGTAACTGTTACAAGTTACAAACAAAACATACGACAGCTGTTGAAACTGTTACAAGTTACAAACAAAACATACGACAGCTGTTGAAACTGTTACAAGTTACAAACAAAACATATGACAGCTGTTGAAACTGTTACAAATTACAAACAAAACATACGACAGCTGTTGTAACTGTTACAAGTTACAAACAAAACATACGACAGCTGTTGAAACTGTTACAAGTTACAAACAAAACATACGACAGCTGTTGAAACTGTTACAAGTTACAAACAAAACATACGACAGCTGTTATAACTGTTACAAGTTACAAACAAAACATACGACAGCTGTTGAAACTGTTACAAGTTACAGACAAAACATACGACAGCTGTTGAAACTGTTACAAGTTACAAACAAAACATACGACAGCTGTTGAAACTGCTACAAGTTACAAACAAAACATACGACAGCTGTTGAAACTGTAACAAGTTACAAACAAAACATACGACAGCTGTTGAAACTGTTACAAGTTACAAACAAAACATACGACAGCTGTTGAAACTGTTAGAAGTTACAAACAAAACATACGACAGCTGTTGTAACTGTTACAAGTTACAAACAACACATACGACAGATGTTGAAACTGTTACAAGTTAAAGACAAAACATACGACAGCTGTTGTAACTGTTACAAGTTACAAACAAAACATACGACATATGTTGAAATTGTTACAAGTTACAGACAAAACATACGACAGCTGTTGAAACTGTTACAAGTTACAAACAAAACATACGACAGCTGTTGTAACTGTTACAAGTTACAAAGAAAACCTACAACAGATGTTGAAACTGTTACAAGCTACAAACAAAACATACGACAGCTGTTGAAACTGTTACAAGTTACAAACAAAACATACGACAGCTGTTGAAACTGTTACAAGTTACAAACAAAACATACGACAGCTGTTGAAACTGTTACAAGTTACAGACAAAACATACGACAGCTGTTGAAACTGTTACAAGTTACAAACAAAACATACGACAGCTATTGTAACTGTTACAAGTTACAAACAAAACATACGACAGCTGTTGAAACTGTTACAAGTTAAAAACAAAACATACGACAGCTGTTGTAACTGTTACAAGTTACAAACAAAACCTACGACAGCTGTTGAAACTGTTACAAGTTACAAACAAAACATACGACAGCTGTTGAAACTGTTACAAGTTACAAACAAAACATACGACAGCTGTTGAAACTGTTACAAGCTACAAACAAAACATACGACAGCTGTTGAAACTGTTACAAGTTGCAAACAAAACATACGACAGCTGTTGTAACTGTTACAAGTTACAAACAAAACCTACGATAGATGTTGAAACTGTTACAAGTTACAGACAAAACATACGACAGCTGTTGAAACTGTTACAAGTTACAAACAAAACATACGACAGCTATTGTAACTGTTACAAGTTACAAACAAAACATACGACAGCTGTTGAAACTGTTACAAGTTACAAACAAAACATACGACAGCTGTTGTAACTGTTACAAGTTACAAACAAAACCTACGACAGCTGTTGAAACTGTTACAAGTTACAAACAAAACATACGACAGCTGTTGAAACTGTTACAAGTTACAAACAAAACATACGACAGCTGTTGAAACTGTTACAAGCTACAAACAAAACATACGACAGCTGTTGAAACTGTTACAAGTTGCAAACAAAACATACGACAGCTGTTGTAACTGTTACAAGTTACAAACAAAACCTACGACAGATGTTGAAACTGTTACAAGTTACAGACAAAACATACGACAGCTGTTGAAACTGTTACAAGTTACAAACAAAACATACGACAGCTGTTGAAACTGTTACAAGTTACAAACAAAACATACGACAGCTGTTATAACTGTTACAAGTTACAAACAAAACATACGACAGCTGTTGAAACTGTTACAAGTTACAGACAAAACATACGACAGCTGTTGAAACTGTTACAAGTTACAAACAAAACATACGACAGCTGTTGAAACTGCTACAAGTTACAAACAAAACATACGACAGCTGTTGAAACTGTAACAAGTTACAAACAAAACATACGACAGCTGTTGAAACTGTTACAAGTTACAAACAAAACATACGACAGCTGTTGAAACTGTTACAAGTTACAAACAAAACATACGACAGCTGTTGTAACTGTTACAAGTTACAAACAACACATACGACAGATGTTGAAACTGTTAGAAGTTAAAGACAAAACATACGACAGCTGTGGTAACTGTTACAAGTTACAAACAAAACATACGACATATGTTGAAATTGTTACAAGTTACAGACAAAACATACGACGGCTGTTGAAACTGTTACAAGTTACAAACAAAACATACGACAGCTGTTGTAACTGTTACAAGTTACAAAGAAAACCTACAACAGATGTTGAAACTGTTACAAGCTACAAACAAAACATACGACAGCTGTTGAAACTGTTACAAGTTACAAACAAAACATACGACAGCTGTTGAAACTGTTACAAGTTACAAACAAAACATACGACAGCTGTTGAAACTGTTACAAGCTACAAACAAAACATACGACAGCTGTTGAAACTGTTACAAGTTGCAAACAAAACACACGACAGCTGTTGTAACTGTTACAAGTTACAAACAAAACCTACGACAGATGTTGAAACTGTTACAAGTTACAGACAAAACATACGACAGCTGTTGAAACTGTTACAAGTTACAAACAAAACATACGACAGCTATTGTAACTGTTACAAGTTACAAACAAAACATACGACAGCTGTTGAAACTGTTACAAGTTACAAACAAAACATACGACAGCTGTTGAAACTGTTACACGTTACAAACAAAACATACGACAGCTGTTGAAACTGTTACAAGTTACAAACAAAACATACGACAGCTGTTGAAACTGTTACAAGTTACAAACAAAACATACGACAGCTGTTGAAACTGTTACAAGTTACAAACAAAACATACGACAGCTGTTGTAACTGTTACAAATTACAAACAAAACATACGACAGCTGTTGAAACTGTTACAAGTTACAAACAAAACATACGACAGCTGTTGAAACTGCTACAAGTTACAAACAAAACATACGACAGCTGTTGAAACTGTTACAAGCTACAAACAAAACATACGACAGCTGTTGAAACTGTTACAAGTTGCAAACAAAACATACGACAGCTGTTGTAACTGTTACAAGTTACAAACAAAACCTACGACAGATGTTGAAACTGTTACATGTTACAGAGAAAACATACGACAGCTGTTGAAACTGTTACAAGTTACAAACAAAACATACGACAGCTATTGTAACTGTTACAAGTTACAAACAAAACATACGACAGCTGTTGAAACTGTTACAAGTTACAAACAAAACATACGACAGCTGTTGAAACTGTTACAAGTTACAAACAAAACATACGACAGCTGTTGAAACTGTTACAAGTTACAAACAAAACATACGACAGCTGTTGTAACTGTTACAAGTTACAAACAAAACCTACGACAGCTGTTGAAACTGTTACAAGTTACACACAAAACATACGACAGCTGTTGAAACTGTTACAAGTTACAAACAAAACATACGACAGCTGTTGAAACTGTTACAAGTTGCAAACAAAACATACGACAGCTGTTGTAACGGTTACAAGTTACAAACAAAACCTACGACAGATGTTGAAACTGTTACAAGTTACAGACAAAACATACGACAGCTGTTGAAACTGTTACAAGTTACAAACAAAACATACGACAGCTATTGTAACTGTTACAAGTTACAAACAAAACATACGACAGCTGTTGAAACTGTTACAAGTTACAAACAAAACATACGACAGCTGTTGAAACTGTTACAAGCTACAAACAAAACATACGACAGCTGTTGAAACTGTTACAAGTTACAAACAAAACATACGACAGCTGTTGTAACTGTTACAAGTTACAAACAAAACATACGACAGCTGTTGAAACTGTTACAAGTTACAAACAAAACATACGACAGCTGTTGAAACTGTTACACGTTACAAACAAAACATACGACAGCTGTTGAAACTGTTACAAGCTACAAACAAAACATACGACAGCTGTTGAAACTGTTACAAGTTGAAAACAAAACATACGACAGCTGTTGTAACTGTTACAAGTTACAAACAAAACCTACGACAGATGTTGAAACTGTTACAAGTTACAGACAAAACATACGACAGCTGTTGAAACTGTTACAAGTTACAAACAAAACATACGACAGCTATTGTAACTGTTACAAGTTACAAACAAAACATACGACAGCTGTTGAAACTGTTACAAGTTACAAACAAAACAAACGACAGCTGTTGAAACTGTTACAAGTTACAAACAAAACATACGACAGCTGTTGAAACTGTTACAAGTTACAAACAAAACATACGACAGCTGTTGTAACTGTTACAAGTTACAAACAAAACCTACAACAGCTGTTGAAACTGTTACAAGTTACAAACAAAACATACGACAGCTGTTGAAACTGTTACAAGTTACAAACAAAACATACGACAGCTGTTATAACTGTTACAAGTTACAAACAAAACATACGACAGCTGTTGAAACTGTTACAAGTTACAGACAAAACATACGACAGCTGTTGAAACTGTTACAAGTTACAAACAAAACATACGACAGCTGTTGAAACTGCTACAAGTTACAAACAAAACATACGACAGCTGTTGAAACTGTAACAAGTTACAAACAAAACATACGACAGCTGTTGAAACTGTTACAAGTTACAAACAAAACATACGACAGCTGTTGAAACTGTTACAAGTTACAAACAAAACATACGACAGCTGTTGAAACTGTTACAAGTTACAAACAAAACATACGACAGCTGTTGAAACTGTTACAAGCTACAAACAAAACATACGACAGCTGTTGAAACTGTTACAAGTTGAAAACAAAACATACGACAGCTGTTGTAACTGTTACAAGTTACAAACAAAACCTACGACAGATGTTGAAACTGTTACAAGTTACAGACAAAACATACGACAGCTGTTGAAACTGTTACAAGTTACAAACAAAACATACGACAGCTATTGTAACTGTTACAAGTTACAAACAAAACATACGACAGCTGTTGAAACTGTTACAAGTTACAAACAAAACAAACGACAGCTGTTGAAACTGTTACAAGTTACAAACAAAACATACGACAGCTGTTGAAACTGTTACAAGTTACAAACAAAACATACGACAGCTGTTGTAACTGTTACAAGTTACAAACAAAACCTACAACAGCTGTTGAAACTGTTACAAGTTACAAACAAAACATACGACAGCTGTTGAAACTGTTACAAGTTACAAACAAAACATACGACAGCTGTTATAACTGTTACAAGTTACAAACAAAACATACGACAGCTGTTGAAACTGTTACAAGTTACAGACAAAACATACGACAGCTGTTGAAACTGTTACAAGTTACAAACAAAACATACGACAGCTGTTGAAACTGCTACAAGTTACAAACAAAACATACGACAGCTGTTGAAACTGTAACAAGTTACAAACAAAACATACGACAGCTGTTGAAACTGTTACAAGTTACAAACAAAACATACGACAGCTGTTGAAACTGTTACAAGTTACAAACAAAACATACGACAGCTGTTGTAACTGTTACAAGTTACAAACAACACATACGACAGATGTTGAAACTGTTACAAGTTAAAGACAAAACATACGACAGCTGTTGTAACTGTTACAAGTTACAAACAAAACATACGACATATGTTGAAATTGTTACAAGTTACAGACAAAACATACGACAGCTGTTGAAACTGTTACAAGTTACAAACAAAACATACGACAGCTGTTGTAACTGTTACAAGTTACAAAGAAAACCTACAACAGCTGTTGAAACTGTTACAAGCTACAAACAAAACATACGACAGCTGTTGAAACTGTTACAAGTTACAAACAAAACATACGACAGCTGTTGAAACTGTTACAAGTTACAAACAAAACATACGACAGCTGTTGAAACTGTTACAAGTTACAGACAAAACATACGACAGCTGTTGAAACTGTTACAAGTTACAAACAAAACATACGACAGCTATTGTAACTGTTACAAGTTACAAACAAAACATACGACAGCTGTTGAAACTGTTACAAGTTACAAACAAAACATACGACAGCTATTGTAACTGTTACAAGTTACAAACAAAACATACGACAGCTGTTGAAACTGTTACAAGTTACAAACAAAACATACGACAGCTGTTGTAACTGTTACAAGTTACAAACAAAACCTACGACAGCTGTTGAAACTGTTACAAGTTACAAACAAAACATACGACAGCTGTTGAAACTGTTACAAGTTACAAACAAAACATACGACAGCTGTTGAAACTGTTACAAGCTACAAACAAAACATACGACAGCTGTTGAAACTGTTACAAGTTGCAAACAAAACATACGACAGCTGTTGTAACTGTTACAAGTTACAAACAAAACATACGACAGCTATTGTAACTGTTACAAGTTACAAACAAAACATACGACAGCTATTGTAACTGTTACAAGTTACAAACAAAACATACGACAGCTGTTGAAACTGTTACAAGTTACAAACAAAACATACGACAGCTGTTGAAACTGTTACAAGTTACAAACAAAACATATGACAGCTGTTGAAACTGTTACAAATTACAAACAAAACATACGACAGCTGTTGTAACTGTTACAAGTTACAAACAAAACATACGACAGCTGTTGAAACTGTTACAAGTTACAAACAAAACATACGACAGCTGTTGAAACTGTTACAAGTTACAAACAAAACATACGACAGCTGTTATAACTGTTACAAGTTACAAACAAAACATACGACAGCTGTTGAAACTGTTACAAGTTACAGACAAAACATACGACAGCTGTTGAAACTGTTACAAGTTACAAACAAAACATACGACAGCTGTTGAAACTGCTACAAGTTACAAACAAAACATACGACAGCTGTTGAAACTGTAACAAGTTACAAACAAAACATACGACAGCTGTTGAAACTGTTACAAGTTACAAACAAAACATACGACAGCTGTTGAAACTGTTAGAAGTTACAAACAAAACATACGACAGCTGTTGTAACTGTTACAAGTTACAAACAACACATACGACAGATGTTGAAACTGTTACAAGTTAAAGACAAAACATACGACAGCTGTTGTAACTGTTACAAGTTACAAACAAAACATACGACATATGTTGAAATTGTTACAAGTTACAGACAAAACATACGACAGCTGTTGAAACTGTTACAAGTTACAAACAAAACATACGACAGCTGTTGTAACTGTTACAAGTTACAAAGAAAACCTACAACAGATGTTGAAACTGTTACAAGCTACAAACAAAACATACGACAGCTGTTGAAACTGTTACAAGTTACAAACAAAACATACGACAGCTGTTGAAACTGTTACAAGTTACAAACAAAACATACGACAGCTGTTGAAACTGTTACAAGTTACAGACAAAACATACGACAGCTGTTGAAACTGTTACAAGTTACAAACAAAACATACGACAGCTATTGTAACTGTTACAAGTTACAAACAAAACATACGACAGCTGTTGAAACTGTTACAAGTTAAAAACAAAACATACGACAGCTGTTGTAACTGTTACAAGTTACAAACAAAACCTACGACAGCTGTTGAAACTGTTACAAGTTACAAACAAAACATACGACAGCTGTTGAAACTGTTACAAGCTACAAACAAAACATACGACAGCTGTTGAAACTGTTACAAGTTACAAACAAAACATACGACAGCTGTTGTAACTGTTACAAGTTACAAACAAAACCTACGACAGCTGTTGAAACTGTTACAAGTTACAAACAAAACATACGACAGCTGTTGAAACTGTTACAAGTTACAAACAAAACATACGACAGCTGTTGAAACTGTTACAAGCTACAAACAAAACATACGACAGCTGTTGAAACTGTTACAAGTTGCAAACAAAACATACGACAGCTGTTGTAACTGTTACAAGTTACAAACAAAACCTACGACAGATGTTGAAACTGTTACAAGTTACAGACAAAACATACGACAGCTGTTGAAACTGTTACAAGTTACAAACAAAACATACGACAGCTGTTGAAACTGTTACAAGTTACAAACAAAACATACGACAGCTGTTATAACTGTTACAAGTTACAAACAAAACATACGACAGCTGTTGAAACTGTTACAAGTTACAGACAAAACATACGACAGCTGTTGAAACTGTTACAAGTTACAAACAAAACATACGACAGCTGTTGAAACTGCTACAAGTTACAAACAAAACATACGACAGCTGTTGAAACTGTAACAAGTTACAAACAAAACATACGACAGCTGTTGAAACTGTTACAAGTTACAAACAAAACATACGACAGCTGTTGAAACTGTTACAAGTTACAAACAAAACATACGACAGCTGTTGTAACTGTTACAAGTTACAAACAACACATACGACAGATGTTGAAACTGTTAGAAGTTAAAGACAAAACATACGACAGCTGTTGTAACTGTTACAAGTTACAAACAAAACATACGACATATGTTGAAATTGTTACAAGTTACAGACAAAACATACGACAGCTGTTGAAACTGTTACAAGTTACAAACAAAACATACGACAGCTGTTGTAACTGTTACAAGTTACAAAGAAAACCTACAACAGATGTTGAAACTGTTACAAGCTACAAACAAAACATACGACAGCTGTTGAAACTGTTACAAGTTACAAACAAAACATACGACAGCTGTTGAAACTGTTACAAGTTACAAACAAAACATACGACAGCTGTTGAAACTGTTACAAGTTACAGACAAAACATACGACAGATGTTGAAACTGTTACAAGTTACAGACAAAACATACGACAGCTGTTGAAACTGTTACAAGTTACAAACAAAACATACGACAGCTGTTGAATTTGTTACAAGTTACAAACAAAACATACGACAGCTGTTGAAACTGTTACAAGTTACAAACAAAACATACGACAGCTGTTATAACTGTTACAAGTTACAAACAAAACATACGACAGCTGTTGAAACTGTTACAAGTTACAGACAAAACATACGACAGCTGTTGAAACTGTTACAAGTTACAAACAAAACATACGACAGCTGTTGAAACTGCTACAAGTTACAAACAAAACATACGACAGCTGTTGAAACTGTAACAAGTTACAAACAAAACATACGACAGCTGTTGAAACTGTTACAAGTTACAAACAAAACATACGACAGCTGTTGAAACTGTTACAAGTTACAAACAAAACATACGACAGCTGTTGTAACTGTTACAAGTTACAAACAACACATACGACAGATGTTGAAACTGTTACAAGTTAAAGACAAAACATACGACAGCTGTTGTAACTGTTACAAGTTACAAAGAAAACATACGACATATGTTGAAATTGTTACAAGTTACAGACAAAACATACGACAGCTGTTGAATCTGTTACAAGTTACAAACAAAACATACGACAGCTGTTGTAACTGTTACAAGTTACAAAGAAAACCTACAACAGATGTTGAAACTGTTACAAGCTACAAACAAAACATACGACAGCTGTTGAAACTGTTACAAGTTACAAACAAAACATACGACAGCTGTTGAAACTGTTACAAGTTACAAACAAAACATACGACAGCTGTTGAAACTGTTACAAGTTACAGACAAAACATACGACAGCTGTTGAAACTGTTACAAGTTACAAACAAAACATACGACAGCTATTGTAACTGTTACAAGTTACAAACAAAACATACGACAGCTGTTGAAACTGTTACAAGTTACAAACAAAACATACGACAGCTGTTGAAACTGTTACAAGTTACAAACAAAACATACGACAGCTGTTGAAACTGTTACAAGCTACAAACAAAACATACGACAGCTGTTGAAACTGTTACAAGTTGCAAACAAAACATACGACAGCTGTTGTAACTGTTACAAGTTACAAACAAAACCTACGACAGATGTTGAAACTGTTACAAGTTACAGACAAAACATACGACAGCTGTTGAAACTGTTACAAGTTACAAACAAAACATACGACAGCTATTGTAACTGTTACAAGTTACAAACAAAACATACGACAGCTGTTGAAACTGTTACAAGTTACAAACAAAACATACGACAGCTGTTGTAACTGTTACAAGTTACAAACAAAACCTACGACAGCTGTTGAAACTGTTACAAGTTACAAACAAAACATACGACAGCTGTTGAAACTGTTACAAGTTACAAACAAAACATACGACAGCTGTTGAAACTGTTACAAGCTACAAACAAAACATACGACAGCTGTTGAAACTGTTACAAGTTGCAAACAAAACATACGACAGCTGTTGTAACTGTTACAAGTTACAAACAAAACCTACGACAGATGTTGAAACTGTTACAAGTTACAGACAAAACATACGACAGCTGTTGAAACTGTTACAAGTTACAAACAAAACATACGACAGCTATTGTAACTGTTACAAGTTACAAACAAAACATACGACAGCTGTTGAAACTGTTACAAGTTACAAACAAAACATACGACAGCTGTTGAAACTGTTACAAGTTACAAACAAAACATACGACAGCTGTTGAAACTGTTACAAGTTACAAACAAAACATACGACAGCTGTTGTAACTGTTACAAGTTACAAACAAAACATACGACAGCTGTTGAAACTGTTACAAGTTACAAACAAAACATACGACAGCTGTTGAAACTGTTACAAGTTACAAACAAAACATACGACAGCTGTTATAACTGTTACAAGTTACAAACAAAACATACGACAGCTGTTGAAACTGTTACAAGTTACAGACAAAACATACGACAGCTGTTGAAACTGTTACAAGTTACAAACAAAACATACGACAGCTGTTGAAACTGCTACAAGTTACAAACAAAACATACGACAGCTGTTGAAACTGTAACAAGTTACAAACAAAACATACGACAGCTGTTGAAACTGTTACAAGCTACAAACAAAACATACGACAGCTGTTGAAACTGTTACAAGTTACAAACAAAACATACGACAGCTGTTGTAACTGTTACAAGTTACAAACAACACATACGACAGATGTTGAAACTGTTACAAGTTAAAGACAAAACATACGACAGCTGTTGTAACTGTTACAAGTTACAAACAAAACATACGACATATGCTGAAATTGTTACAAGTTACAGACAAAACATACGACAGCTGTTGAAACTGTTACAAGTTACAAACAAAACATACGACAGCTGTTGTAACTGTTACAAGTTACAAAGAAAACCTACAACAGATGTTGAAACTGTTACAAGCTACAAACAAAACATACGACAGCTGTTGAAACTGTTACAAGTTACAAACAAAACATACGACAGCTGTTGAAACTGTTACAAGTTACAAACAAAACATACGACAGCTGTTGAAACTGTTACAAGTTACAGACAAAACATACGACAGCTGTTGAAACTGTTACAAGTTACAAACAAAACATACGACAGCTATTGTAACTGTTACAAGTTACAAACAAAACATACGACAGCTGTTGAAACTGTTACAAGTTAAAAACAAAACATACGACAGCTGTTGTAACTGTTACAAGTTACAAACAAAACCTACGACAGCTGTTGAAACTGTTACAAGTTACAAACAAAACATACGACAGCTGTTGAAACTGTTACAAGTTACAAACAAAACATACGACAGCTGTTGAAACTGTTACAAGCTACAAACAAAACATACGACAGCTGTTGAAACTGTTACAAGTTGCAAACAAAACATACGACAGCTGTTGTAACTGTTACAAGTTACAAACAAAACCTACGATAGATGTTGAAACTGTTACAAGTTACAAACAAAACATACGACAGCTGTTGAAACTGTTACAAGTTACAAACAAAACATACGACAGCTATTGTAACTGTTACAAGTTACAAACAAAACATACGACAGCTGTTGAAACTGTTACAAGTTACAAACAAAACATACGACAGCTGTTGTAACTGTTACAAGTTACAAACAAAACCTACGACAGCTGTTGAAACTGTTACAAGTTACAAACAAAACATACGACAGCTGTTGAAACTGTTACAAGTTACAAACAAAACATACGACAGCTGTTGAAACTGTTACAAGCTACAAACAAAACATACGACAGCTGTTGAAACTGTTACAAGTTGCAAACAAAACATACGACAGCTGTTGTAACTGTTACAAGTTACAAACAAAACCTACGACAGATGTTGAAACTGTTACAAGTTACAGACAAAACATACGACAGCTGTTGAAACTGTTACAAGTTACAAACAAAACATACGACAGCTGTTGAAACTGTTACAAGTTACAAACAAAACATACGACAGCTGTTATAACTGTTACAAGTTACAAACAAAACATACGACAGCTGTTGAAACTGTTACAAGTTACAGACAAAACATACGACAGCTGTTGAAACTGTTACAAGTTACAAACAAAACATACGACAGCTGTTGAAACTGCTACAAGTTACAAACAAAACATACGACAGCTGTTGAAACTGTAACAAGTTACAAACAAAACATACGACAGCTGTTGAAACTGTTACAAGTTACAAACAAAACATACGACAGCTGTTGAAACTGTTACAAGTTACAAACAAAACATACGACAGCTGTTGTAACTGTTACAAGTTACAAACAACACATACGACAGATGTTGAAACTGTTAGAAGTTAAAGACAAAACATACGACAGCTGTTGTAACTGTTACAAGTTACAAACAAAACATACGACATATGTTGAAATTGTTACAAGTTACAGACAAAACATACGACAGCTGTTGAAACTGTTACAAGTTACAAACAAAACATACGACAGCTGTTGTAACTGTTACAAGTTACAAAGAAAACCTACAACAGATGTTGAAACTGTTACAAGCTACAAACAAAACATACGACAGCTGTTGAAACTGTTACAAGTTACAAACAAAACATACGACAGCTGTTGAAACTGTTACAAGTTACAAACAAAACATACGACAGCTGTTGAAACTGTTACAAGTTACAGACAAAACATACGACAGATGTTGAAACTGTTACAAGTTACAGACAAAACATACGACAGCTGTTGAAACTGTTACAAGTTACAAACAAAACATACGACAGCTGTTGAATTTGTTACAAGTTACAAACAAAACATACGACAGCTGTTGAAACTGTTACAAGTTACAAACAAAACATACGACAGCTGTTATAACTGTTACAAGTTACAAACAAAACATACGACAGCTGTTGAAACTGTTACAAGTTACAGACAAAACATACGACAGCTGTTGAAACTGTTACAAGTTACAAACAAAACATACGACAGCTGTTGAAACTGCTACAAGTTACAAACAAAACATACGACAGCTGTTGAAACTGTAACAAGTTACAAACAAAACATACGACAGCTGTTGAAACTGTTACAAGTTACAAACAAAACATACGACAGCTGTTGAAACTGTTACAAGCTACAAACAAAACATACGACAGCTGTTGAAACTGTTACAAGTTACAAACAAAACATACGACAGCTGTTGAAACTGCTACAAGTTACAAACAAAACATACGACAGCTGTTGAAACTGTTACAAGCTACAAACAAAACATACGACAGCTGTTGAAACTGTTACAAGTTACAAACAAAACATACGACAGCTGTTGAAACTGTTACAAGTTACAAACAAAACATACGACAGCTGTTGTAACTGTTACAAGCTACAAACAAAACCTACGACAGCTGTTGAAACTGTTACAAGTTACAAACAAAACATACGACAGCTGTTGAAACTGTTACAAGTTACAAACAAAACATACGACAGCTGTTGAAACTGTTACAAGCTACAAACAAAACATACGACAGCTGTTGAAACTGTTACAAGTTACAAACAAAACATACGACATATGCTGAAATTGTTACAAGTTACAGACAAAACATACGACAGCTGTTGAAACTGTTACAAGTTACAAACAAAACATACGACAGCTGTTGTAACTGTTACAAGTTACAAAGAAAACCTACAACAGATGTTGAAACTGTTACAAGCTACAAACAAAACATACGACAGCTGTTGAAACTGTTACAAGTTACAAACAAAACATACGACAGCTGTTGAAACTGTTACAAGTTACAAACAAAACATACGACAGCTGTTGAAACTGTTACAAGTTACAGACAAAACATACGACAGCTGTTGAAACTGTTACAAGTTACAAACAAAACATACGACAGCTATTGTAACTGTTACAAGTTACAAACAAAACATACGACAGCTGTTGAAACTGTTACAAGTTAAAAACAAAACATACGACAGCTGTTGTAACTGTTACAAGTTACAAACAAAACCTACGACAGCTGTTGAAACTGTTACAAGTTACAAACAAAACATACGACAGCTGTTGAAACTGTTACAAGTTACAAACAAAACATACGACAGCTGTTGAAACTGTTACAAGCTACAAACAAAACATACGACAGCTGTTGAAACTGTTACAAGTTGCAAACAAAACATACGACAGCTGTTGTAACTGTTACAAGTTACAAACAAAACCTACGATAGATGTTGAAACTGTTACAAGTTACAAACAAAACATACGACAGCTGTTGAAACTGTTACAAGTTACAAACAAAACATACGACAGCTATTGTAACTGTTACAAGTTACAAACAAAACATACGACAGCTGTTGAAACTGTTACAAGTTACAAACAAAACATACGACAGCTGTTGTAACTGTTACAAGTTACAAACAAAACCTACGACAGCTGTTGAAACTGTTACAAGTTACAAACAAAACATACGACAGCTGTTGAAACTGTTACAAGTTACAAACAAAACATACGACAGCTGTTGAAACTGTTACAAGCTACAAACAAAACATACGACAGCTGTTGAAACTGTTACAAGTTGCAAACAAAACATACGACAGCTGTTGTAACTGTTACAAGTTACAAACAAAACCTACGACAGATGTTGAAACTGTTACAAGTTACAGACAAAACATACGACAGCTGTTGAAACTGTTACAAGTTACAAACAAAACATACGACAGCTGTTGAAACTGTTACAAGTTACAAACAAAACATACGACAGCTGTTATAACTGTTACAAGTTACAAACAAAACATACGACAGCTGTTGAAACTGTTACAAGTTACAGACAAAACATACGACAGCTGTTGAAACTGTTACAAGTTACAAACAAAACATACGACAGCTGTTGAAACTGCTACAAGTTACAAACAAAACATACGACAGCTGTTGAAACTGTAACAAGTTACAAACAAAACATACGACAGCTGTTGAAACTGTTACAAGTTACAAACAAAACATACGACAGCTGTTGAAACTGTTACAAGTTACAAACAAAACATACGACAGCTGTTGTAACTGTTACAAGTTACAAACAACACATACGACAGATGTTGAAACTGTTAGAAGTTAAAGACAAAACATACGACAGCTGTTGTAACTGTTACAAGTTACAAACAAAACATACGACATATGTTGAAATTGTTACAAGTTACAGACAAAACATACGACAGCTGTTGAAACTGTTACAAGTTACAAACAAAACATACGACAGCTGTTGTAACTGTTACAAGTTACAAAGAAAACCTACAACAGATGTTGAAACTGTTACAAGCTACAAACAAAACATACGACAGCTGTTGAAACTGTTACAAGTTACAAACAAAACATACGACAGCTGTTGAAACTGTTACAAGTTACAAACAAAACATACGACAGCTGTTGAAACTGTTACAAGTTACAGACAAAACATACGACAGATGTTGAAACTGTTACAAGTTACAGACAAAACATACGACAGCTGTTGAAACTGTTACAAGTTACAAACAAAACATACGACAGCTGTTGAATTTGTTACAAGTTACAAACAAAACATACGACAGCTGTTGAAACTGTTACAAGTTACAAACAAAACATACGACAGCTGTTATAACTGTTACAAGTTACAAACAAAACATACGACAGCTGTTGAAACTGTTACAAGTTACAGACAAAACATACGACAGCTGTTGAAACTGTTACAAGTTACAAACAAAACATACGACAGCTGTTGAAACTGCTACAAGTTACAAACAAAACATACGACAGCTGTTGAAACTGTAACAAGTTACAAACAAAACATACGACAGCTGTTGAAACTGTTACAAGTTACAAACAAAACATACGACAGCTGTTGAAACTGTTACAAGCTACAAACAAAACATACGACAGCTGTTGAAACTGTTACAAGTTACAAACAAAACATACGACAGCTGTTGAAACTGCTACAAGTTACAAACAAAACATACGACAGCTGTTGAAACTGTTACAAGCTACAAACAAAACATACGACAGCTGTTGAAACTGTTACAAGTTACAAACAAAACATACGACAGCTGTTGAAACTGTTACAAGTTACAAACAAAACATACGACAGCTGTTGTAACTGTTACAAGCTACAAACAAAACCTACGACAGCTGTTGAAACTGTTACAAGTTACAAACAAAACATACGACAGCTGTTGAAACTGTTACAAGTTACAAACAAAACATACGACAGCTGTTGAAACTGTTACAAGCTACAAACAAAACATACGACAGCTGTTGAAACTGTTACAAGTTACAAACAAAACATACGACATATGCTGAAATTGTTACAAGTTACAGACAAAACATACGACAGCTGTTGAAACTGTTACAAGTTACAAACAAAACATACGACAGCTGTTGTAACTGTTACAAGTTACAAAGAAAACCTACAACAGATGTTGAAACTGTTACAAGCTACAAACAAAACATACGACAGCTGTTGAAACTGTTACAAGTTACAAACAAAACATACGACAGCTGTTGAAACTGTTACAAGTTACAAACAAAACATACGACAGCTGTTGAAACTGTTACAAGTTACAGACAAAACATACGACAGCTGTTGAAACTGTTACAAGTTACAAACAAAACATACGACAGCTATTGTAACTGTTACAAGTTACAAACAAAACATACGACAGCTGTTGAAACTGTTACAAGTTAAAAACAAAACATACGACAGCTGTTGTAACTGTTACAAGTTACAAACAAAACCTACGACAGCTGTTGAAACTGTTACAAGTTACAAACAAAACATACGACAGCTGTTGAAACTGTTACAAGTTACAAACAAAACATACGACAGCTGTTGAAACTGTTACAAGCTACAAACAAAACATACGACAGCTGTTGAAACTGTTACAAGTTGCAAACAAAACATACGACAGCTGTTGTAACTGTTACAAGTTACAAACAAAACCTACGATAGATGTTGAAACTGTTACAAGTTACAAACAAAACATACGACAGCTGTTGAAACTGTTACAAGTTACAAACAAAACATACGACAGCTATTGTAACTGTTACAAGTTACAAACAAAACATACGACAGCTGTTGAAACTGTTACAAGTTACAAACAAAACATACGACAGCTGTTGTAACTGTTACAAGTTACAAACAAAACCTACGACAGCTGTTGAAACTGTTACAAGTTACAAACAAAACATACGACAGCTGTTGAAACTGTTACAAGTTACAAACAAAACATACGACAGCTGTTGAAACTGTTACAAGCTACAAACAAAACATACGACAGCTGTTGAAACTGTTACAAGTTGCAAACAAAACATACGACAGCTGTTGTAACTGTTACAAGTTACAAACAAAACCTACGACAGATGTTGAAACTGTTACAAGTTACAGACAAAACATACGACAGCTGTTGAAACTGTTACAAGTTACAAACAAAACATACGACAGCTGTTGAAACTGTTACAAGTTACAAACAAAACATACGACAGCTGTTATAACTGTTACAAGTTACAAACAAAACATACGACAGCTGTTGAAACTGTTACAAGTTACAGACAAAACATACGACAGCTGTTGAAACTGTTACAAGTTACAAACAAAACATACGACAGCTGTTGAAACTGCTACAAGTTACAAACAAAACATACGACAGCTGTTGAAACTGTAACAAGTTACAAACAAAACATACGACAGCTGTTGAAACTGTTACAAGTTACAAACAAAACATACGACAGCTGTTGAAACTGTTACAAGTTACAAACAAAACATACGACAGCTGTTGTAACTGTTACAAGTTACAAACAACACATACGACAGATGTTGAAACTGTTAGAAGTTAAAGACAAAACATACGACAGCTGTTGTAACTGTTAGAAGTTACAAACAAAACATACGACATATGTTGAAATTGTTACAAGTTACAGACAAAACATACGACAGCTGTTGAAACTGTTACAAGTTACAAACAAAACATACGACAGCTGTTGTAACTGTTACAAGTTACAAAGAAAACCTACAACAGATGTTGAAACTGTTACAAGCTACAAACAAAACATACGACAGCTGTTGAAACTGTTACAAGTTACAAACAAAACATACGACAGCTGTTGAAACTGTTACAAGTTACAAACAAAACATACGACAGCTGTTGAAACTGTTACAAGTTACAGACAAAACATACGACAGATGTTGAAACTGTTACAAGTTACAGACAAAACCTACGACAGCTGTTGAAACTGTTACAAGTTACAAACAAAACATACGACAGCTGTTGAATTTGTTACAAGTTACAAACAAAACATACGACAGCTGTTGAAACTGTTACAAGTTACAAACAAAACATACGACAGCTGTTATAACTGTTACAAGTTACAAACAAAACATACGACAGCTGTTGAAACTGTTACAAGTTACAGACAAAACATACGACAGCTGTTGAAACTGTTACAAGTTACAAACAAAACATACGACAGCTGTTGAAACTGCTACAAGTTACAAACAAAACATACGACAGCTGTTGAAACTGTAACAAGTTACAAACAAAACATACGACAGCTGTTGAAACTGTTACAAGTTACAAACAAAACATACGACAGCTGTTGAAACTGTTACAAGTTACAAACAAAACATACGACAGCTGTTGTAACTGTTACAAGTTACAAACAACACATACGACAGATGTTGAAACTGTTACAAGTTAAAGACAAAACATACGACAGCTGTTGTAACTGTTACAAGTTACAAAGAAAACATACGACATATGTTGAAATTGTTACAAGTTACAGACAAAACATACGACAGCTGTTGAAACTGTTACAAGTTACAAACAAAACATACGACAGCTGTTGTAACTGTTACAAGTTACAAAGAAAACCTACAACAGATGTTGAAACTGTTACAAGCTACAAACAAAACATACGACAGCTGTTGAAACTGTTACAAGTTACAAACAAAACATACGACAGCTGTTGAAACTGTTACAAGTTACAAACAAAACATACGACAGCTGTTGAAACTGTTACAAGTTACAGACAAAACATACGACAGCTGTTGAAACTGTTACAAGTTACAAACAAAACATACGACAGCTATTGTAACTGTTACAAGTTACAAACAAAACATACGACAGCTGTTGAAACTGTTACAAGTTACAAACAAAACATACGACAGCTGTTGAAACTGTTACAAGTTACAAACAAAACATACGACAGCTGTTGAAACTGTTACAAGCTACAAACAAAACATACGACAGCTGTTGAAACTGTTACAAGTTGCAAACAAAACATACGACAGCTGTTGTAACTGTTACAAGTTACAAACAAAACCTACGACAGATGTTGAAACTGTTACAAGTTACAGACAAAACATACGACAGCTGTTGAAACTGTTACAAGTTACAAACAAAACATACGACAGCTATTGTAACTGTTACAAGTTACAAACAAAACATACGACAGCTGTTGAAACTGTTACAAGTTACAAACAAAACATACGACAGCTGTTGTAACTGTTACAAGTTACAAACAAAACCTACGACAGCTGTTGAAACTGTTACAAGTTACAAACAAAACATACGACAGCTGTTGAAACTGTTACAAGTTACAAACAAAACATACGACAGCTGTTGAAACTGTTACAAGCTACAAACAAAACATACGACAGCTGTTGAAACTGTTACAAGTTACAAACAAAACATACGACAGCTGTTGTAACTGTTACAAGTTACAAACAAAACCTACGACAGATGTTGAAACTGTTACAAGTTACAGACAAAACATACGACAGCTGTTGAAACTGTTACAAGTTACAAACAAAACATACGACAGCTATTGTAACTGTTACAAGTTACAAACAAAACATACGACAGCTGTTGAAACTGTTACAAGTTACAAACAAAACATACGACAGCTGTTGAAACTGTTACAAGTTACAAACAAAACATACGACAGCTGTTGAAACTGTTACAAGTTACAAACAAAACATACGACAGCTGTTGTAACTGTTACAAGTTACAAACAAAACATACGACAGCTGTTGAAACTGTTACAAGTTACAAACAAAACATACGACAGCTGTTGAAACTGTTACAAGTTACAAACAAAACATACGACAGCTGTTATAACTGTTACAAGTTACAAACAAAACATACGACAGCTGTTGAAACTGTTACAAGTTACAGACAAAACATACGACAGCTGTTGAAACTGTTACAAGTTACAAACAAAACATACGACAGCTGTTGAAACTGCTACAAGTTACAAACAAAACATACGACAGCTGTTGAAACTGTAACAAGTTACAAACAAAACATACGACAGCTGTTGAAACTGTTACAAGCTACAAACAAAACATACGACAGCTGTTGAAACTGTTACAAGTTACAAACAAAACATACGACAGCTGTTGTAACTGTTACAAGTTACAAACAACACATACGACAGATGTTGAAACTGTTACAAGCTAAAGACAAAACATACGACAGCTGTTGTAACTGTTACAAGTTACAAACAAAACATACGACATATGCTGAAATTGTTACAAGTTACAGACAAAACATACGACAGCTGTTGAAACTGTTACAAGTTACAAACAAAACATACGACAGCTGTTGTAACTGTTACAAGTTACAAAGAAAACCTACAACAGATGTTGAAACTGTTACAAGCTACAAACAAAACATACGACAGCTGTTGAAACTGTTACAAGTTACAAACAAAACATACGACAGCTGTTGAAACTGTTACAAGTTACAAACAAAACATACGACAGCTGTTGAAACTGTTACAAGTTACAGACAAAACATACGACAGCTGTTGAAACTGTTACAAGTTACAAACAAAACATACGACAGCTATTGTAACTGTTACAAGTTACAAACAAAACATACGACAGCTGTTGAAACTGTTACAAGTTAAAAACAAAACATACGACAGCTGTTGTAACTGTTACAAGTTACAAACAAAACCTACGACAGCTGTTGAAACTGTTACAAGTTACAAACAAAACATACGACAGCTGTTGAAACTGTTACAAGTTACAAACAAAACATACGACAGCTGTTGAAACTGTTACAAGCTACAAACAAAACATACGACAGCTGTTGAAACTGTTACAAGTTGCAAACAAAACATACGACAGCTGTTGTAACTGTTACAAGTTACAAACAAAACCTACGACAGATGTTGAAACTGTTACAAGTTACAGACAAAACATACGACAGCTGTTGAAACTGTTACAAGTTACAAACAAAACATACGACAGCTATTGTAACTGTTACAAGTTACAAACAAAACATACGACAGCTGTTGAAACTGTTACAAGTTACAAACAAAACATACGACAGCTGTTGTAACTGTTACAAGTTACAAACAAAACCTACGACAGCTGTTGAAACTGTTACAAGTTACAAACAAAACATACGACAGCTGTTGAAACTGTTACAAGTTACAAACAAAACATACGACAGCTGTTGAAACTGTTACAAGCTACAAACAAAACATACGACAGCTGTTGAAACTGTTACAAGTTGCAAACAAAACATACGACAGCTGTTGTAACTGTTACAAGTTACAAACAAAACCTACGACAGATGTTGAAACTGTTACAAGTTACAGACAAAACATACGACAGCTGTTGAAACTGTTACAAGTTACAAACAAAACATACGACAGCTGTTGAAACTGTTACAAGTTACAAACAAAACATACGACAGCTGTTATAACTGTTACAAGTTACAAACAAAACATACGACAGCTGTTGAAACTGTTACAAGTTACAGACAAAACATACGACAGCTGTTGAAACTGTTACAAGTTACAAACAAAACATACGACAGCTGTTGAAACTGCTACAAGTTACAAACAAAACATACGACAGCTGTTGAAACTGTAACAAGTTACAAACAAAACATACGACAGCTGTTGAAACTGTTACAAGTTACAAACAAAACATACGACAGCTGTTGAAACTGTTACAAGTTACAAACAAAACATACGACAGCTGTTGTAACTGTTACAAGTTACAAACAACACATACGACAGATGTTGAAACTGTTACAAGTTAAAGACAAAACATACGACAGCTGTTGTAACTGTTACAAGTTACAAACAAAACATACGACATATGTTGAAATTGTTACAAGTTACAGACAAAACATACGACAGCTGTTGAAACTGTTACAAGTTACAAACAAAACATACGACAGCTGTTGTAACTGTTACAAGTTACAAAGAAAACCTACAACAGATGTTGAAACTGTTACAAGCTACAAACAAAACATACGACAGCTGTTGAAACTGTTACAAGTTACAAACAAAACATACGACAGCTGTTAAAACTGTTACAAGTTACAAACAAAACATACGACAGCTGTTGAAACTGTTACAAGTTACAGACAAAACATACGACAGATGTTGAAACTGTTACAAGTTACAGACAAAACATACGACAGCTGTTGAAACTGTTACAAGTTACAAACAAAACATATGACAGCTGTTGAAATTGTTACAAGTTACAAACAAAACATACGACAGCTGTTGAAACTGCTACAAGTTACAAACAAAACATACGACAGCTGTTGAAACTGTTACAAGTTACAAACAAAACATACGACAGCTGTTGAAACTGTTACAAGTTACAAACAAAACATACGACAGCTGTTGAAACTGTTACAAGTTACAAACAAAACATACAACAGCTGTTTTAACTGTTACAAGTTACAAACAACACATACGACAGATGTTGAAACTGTTACAAGTTAAAGACAAAACATACGACAGCTGTTGCAACTGTTACAAGTTACAAACAAAACCTACGACAGATGTTGAAATTGTTACAAGTTACAGACAAAACATACGACAGCTGTTGAAACTGTTACAAGTTACAAACAAAACATACGACAGCTGTTGTAACTGTTACAAGTTACAAAGAAAACCTACAACAGATGTTGAAACTGTTACAAGCTACAAACAAAACATACGACAGCTGTTGAAACTGTTACAAGTTACAAACAAAACATACGACAGCTGTTGAAACTGTTACAAGTTACAAACAAAACCTACGACAGCTGTTGAAACTGTTACAAGTTACAGACAAAACATACGACAGATGTTGAAACTGTTACAAGTTACAGACAAAACATACGACAGCTGTTGAAACTGTTACAAGTTACAAACAAAACATACGACAGCTGTTGAAACTGTTACAAGTTACAAACAAAACATACGACAGCTGTTGAAACGGTTACAGGTTACAAACAAAACATACGACAGATGTTGAAACTGTTACAAGTTACAAACAAAACATGCGACAGCTGTTGAAACTGTTACAAGTTACAAACAAAACATACGACAGCTGTTGAAACTGTTACAAGCTACAAACAAAACATACGACAGCTGTTGAAACTGTTACAGTTTCAAATTCACAAAAACTGGAACAACATCAACTGGAAGCTGCCAGAATTGTTACAGGCTTACCTATTTTTACAACAACTGAAATTTTATATAGAGAGACAGGTTGGGAATTATTATCTGTGAGATGGAAGAGAAGGAAACATTAACTTGTTTATAATATAGTTCATAAAATACGCCTAATTGTCATTGTACATTGATTCCCCCCACCATGCAAAGTACGTCAGTGTATCCGTTGAGAAATGGGAATGATATTATTTTACCTTTCTGTAGACTGTCTTCGACTAGAAATTCCTTTATCTCCTCCACAATAAAAATGTGGAATAGTTTAAATAACAATATTCGAAACGTTGATACCATATGAAAATTCAAACCAGAATTAAAGAAAATCGACGAAACTGATAATCATTCTGTCCCCAAACATTTTTTCTGTGGTCCTCGGAAATTAAATATTATTTTAATTCTGCTAAGAAGTTCAACTTCGTTTTTGAATTTTGATTTATTTCGATTTGGAATCGTATCTGACTCATCTTGTCGATGTGGTGCTGCCCTTGAACAATTTAAACATTTATATATGGATTGTCCTATATACATACAAACCAGAACTACATTGATATAGGGTGAACAATGTACGTCATACATCCGGGTATTTTTTATCGAAAACTTTATAATGGCGGAAATTGTTCAACCATCTGACAAAATAAAGCTCATTTTTATACTATTTTAACAACGAACCTGTATGATAAAAGCCAGACCAAAGTACCTACGGACTTGTATGGTACTATTTACATCGATAATATTCAAAAAGCTGTTGTCATTTGTCTAATCATTCCGACAACATTTCCTTTTGATTCTTGATGCAGGGTGGACAACGTCCGTCATACATCCGGGTGTTTTTTTTATGCTGGATTCAGCATCTAAGGAAAATGTTGTCGGAATGATTAGATAAACGACAACAGCTTTTTGAATATTATCGATGTAAATAGTACCCTGCAAGTCGGTAGGGTACTTTGGTCTGGTTTTTATCATATAGGTTCGTTGTTAAATTAGTATAAAAATGAGTTTTACTTTGTCAGATGATGGAAAATTTTCCGCCAATTTAAAGTTTTCGATAAAAAAAATACCCGGAGGTATGACGTACGTTGTCCATCCTGTTGACAGGGTTACAACCTGCTACACTCCAGACATTGAATTTCTGACATGTGGCAATGATAATATAACTTATGAACAAAATGTATTATATTTAAATATGTTTTTGATTATATTAAATGTTTAAAAAGATTCCTTATCGTATAACTGGTATTACTGGAATTGAATTGGGTGAACATGCACATCATATGAATCCATCTTATTTTTATTTTTTGTGTGAATATCATCAATTCGTTATCAGTGTTGCATAAAATAATGAATGCCTTTTATGTACTTCTTTAGTGTAACAAATTGTAACTTGGAGAAGGATTTCATAAGTTTGTTTAACTCGTGTCTATTCCATTCTGTCTGATTAATTGGCAAATAAGATATGTTTAAGTTAAACTGTTCCAAGATTTAATACAGAAATCGTAAAAATGGTAGCAAATCGATACTCCTAACACACCAATACATGACCACTGGCTTGGTTCAGTCACTACAATAAAAAGTGGCGGGGTTAAACTAGTTTCATGAGCCCAAATCCACCCTCTTGGTGAAATAAGTAATACTGTTGAATCACAAATACAGTATATGCCTATTGACATACACACAAGTACAAAATTAATACCCTGACTTATCGGATTGCATGGTGACTGTGTTTCAGTTGTTCCATGCCACTTTTCACACTTATATAGCATGAGTGCAGAGAAGTTAGATCCTAGAACGCTACAAAGTAAGGAGATAGCAAGATAAAATCCCCAAAATCGAGAGTGAACCTAGGTGATTCGGAATGGGAGGTATAGTCCAGCCAATCTGCCATAGAAATAACCGAACCCGGAACAAAGTGCAAAAGAATTTCTAAGTGGTGTTTTAGCAACTTTAACTATGAATGAGGAAATGACCGCATTGTGATTACAACAAAGAGAACACAGATATTCCGCAATTGTTTGCAAATCGTAGTGGCGACCACTGTGCCGTCTTACCCCACGGGCACGCTGAGCATTTGCTAGGGGGGCCCACGAGCATAGGGTCCCAATGCTAATCTATGTATGTTGTGTACGCCAAGTTATTTAATGTTTAATCACTGATTATGTTGGAAGTACTAATACAATAAATACATGTTTAATTTATCGACCATTTATATTTATTCCTGTGGAAGGTTCTGTAGGTAGGGACCCCAGTGCACTGCTTCTCCCGGGGGCTTATTATGCTGTTAAGACGGCCCTGGGCAACCATGGAACTGTCGAAGTAATAATTTTAATTTTACCACTTGGAACCGTTGGTTCAGTAGCTTCCTTGTGAGTAGCAACTCTCTATCAATTATCTCATTTGTAAGAAGAGTTTAAAGATAGCAAAGGGGTAATCAGAATCCGTATATCGAAGAAGAACAGATAATACAATGGTCAGAAGAAAAAAGTACAAAAGGAAAAACAACGATCTACAAAACGTACACATAAAACTAAAGATCGAGTAACACGAACCCCACTAAAAACCAGGGGTGAACTCAGGTGCTCATGAAGTGTAAGCAATTCCTGCTCCACCAGTGGCACCTATCGTGTTAATTAACAAAATGGCCAAAAGAAAAAGAACAAAAGGACAAACAACGATATACATAAATACACATAAAACTAAGGATCGAGTAACACTAACCCCACTAAAACCCGGGGGTGAACTCAGGTGATGTGTGTTGGTTCTCCACTCAGCAATCATCATTAAGGTGAAAGAGCAACTAAGACTGATTAGCTCGGAATCTGGATAGTATGGACGAGTGGAGCGACATGTCTACACGTAGACTGTTGTTTCATTTAGCTAGCACTATAAGGACAAACAACGATCTACATAAATTCTGACGTAGGAACAAAAATGTAATGTGATTTATTTCTAAGGTGGTCTTTAAACTTCTCAAATCTTTTCAGCTCTACTTTAATATACGTAAAGTGCATGTATTATCTAACAGTAAATATTATTTCATTCGTTTGAAGGAACTGAATTAGATTGAAATTAATTTCTTCTAGTTATCTGCCCATAGACCGTATGTATTTTCCGGCCACCCATGAAAATACCATTCAGCACGACAGGGCCGACTCGATTGGACGTGTTTTACCTCGTTAGTTAACACAATGGATATCGATACACCTCCCAACCCAGAAATATCTTTTCAGACAGTTTTTGATGCAGTAAACCGTCAAAGTCAAGAAATAGAAGCTAAAGTCGATGCAAAAATATCGTAAAAGATCATGCCGAACATTTACGTGATGAAATCCATGGGACAAATCAGTGCATGAAAAATCAACATAAATTTGTGAAAGATGAGTATATTTATGATAATTTTGATTTTTAAAATAATTCAAATACGCAAACATTTACTCATGATTACTTTGAGTAGAAGCAATGCGAGGCAGATACTATTGTTAAAGACAGACTAAAAACTAATATTCTTTTGGATAGATATCGGTGTTTACGATTTTATTATTGACACTATCCGAGATGGTTATAAGATACAATTATTCTAGTTCACCTTCAGTTTATTTATCTAATAATATATCTGGTTTAAAAAATGCTAATTTTGTAGATACAGTTTTACAAGATTTATTGCATAGAGATTTAATAGTTAAATGTAAGAAGCACCTTTTGTTTTTATCCATAACAGTTTTTAGTCAATCAAACAAAAAGAAAAGATTCATTCTTGATCTTAGAGCTGTCAATGAACATTTATGGAAGCAAAATGTAAAATTTGAAGACATGCGGACTGCTCGACAACATATCAAGCTTAAATCCTCTATGTTTGCATTTGATATTAACTTAGCTTATCATCATGTGGACATCTATGAACCACATACCGAAATTTTAGGGTTTTCATGGACAGTTAACGGCTGTATATCATTTTTATAATTTATTGTGCCACCTTTCGGACTAAGTACAGCTTGTTATTTATTTACTAAACTAACAAGGCTTGCATTAAAAAGATTTACTAATATACAATGAGTATATGTATTAATATTATTTAATGATAAGAATGTGCTTATTGAAATTTTTGCCGTCACCTTTATATGTAGATTTAGTTATGGATTTGTTGTGTGTATCTGAAGCATATTATGCGGGATTCATTCGTTGGAAAAAGCTGTTACGAATGGTATTAACATGGTGGATCCCAGGAAATCCGTTTCATGTTGCATTTATTTATCTTCTTTAATACAAACAAGTCGTACCGTCAGTCCCGTTACTACAGCTTACACTGGGCGCATACTGTTTGAGAAATATCTCCGACTAATAGTCTGATAGCCAAAAACGTGTTTGATGGTGCAAAACGTCGATTAGTTACACCTATAGAGAAAAAGGAACCCAATACTCCTGATATGTTACTTAAATTGTATAATTCAGTTTTCAAAGACTTGCCTTTGCAGAATTTCTGCGTGTTTCCGAGTTATTATAAATTAAGAGGAGCGATATTATTTTCGAATCTTATTATGTGTCGATTTTTATTCCAAAAGTAAAACTGACATATATCGCGACGGAAATACAGTTGTCGTATATCCCGAATGGATAGCAACTTGTATCCAGTTAAACAATTTAGAAAAGTATTTATTGTTGTTGAATAGAAACTTAACTAAGTGTAAGGATCGTTTTGAATTACGAAAGGAGAATAGACCACTTTCATACACTCGTAAGATAAGATAATTTTATTGAAATAAAGACCAGACAATGATCTATCTTCAATGTCAATACAACAATGTACAATGTAAAATAACAATACAAAAAGAACAATAAACATATACTTAATTGAAGTTGTGTATTCAGCTGAGGAAGGTTGAAAAGAGTTAGTATCTCTGTTTTCACATTAAACACTCGTATGAGGGAATTATTCATTGAAGCATTTCGACCGTTTGTTTCTGATATTAAGAATATGGATTACACAGTTTGAGAACTGGTGGTGCGACTACCGCAGCAGATTGGATTTGGATTATGCCATTTCTGACCGTTTGCAAAAGACGGATACGTTTAAAACGATTCATTAAAAGACAGGTTAATTGGTTCCGAAAATATAGGTTTATGACTTTAATTTTGGATGTGTGATAAATAATTTAAAAATGATCTGATTAGTTTATTTATTAAGAAACAAGATAAAATTTAATTTCGATTTCCCGCTCTTTTTATTCAGCACATGGCACCGTCGTGTGGCTATTGTATTTGAATATTGTTTTTAAATTATTGGCCTATATATAGATATTTATACTGCAGTCGTTCTATTTGAGCAGTCAAAATGCGTTGACAGTATATTTACAAGTGATAATCGGTCACTGACCGTTTATAACATTTAGGGGACACGCCTACTTGACCAAAATCAGTTGGGGCCTCTTGGGGGTAACGAACTTTTTAAATAATTTGAATATTGGTAGTAATATCCATTAATGTCACTAAAAATTGCAGTATAAAGACAATAACAGTGCATTGAATTGACATAAAATTCAATATACGTATTCGGCACGAATCGGGAAAAATGCTCGGGAAACCCTCACCCTCGCATTTTCCCCGATTCTAAGACTCATCCGTATATAGATTTTATGTCAAGTCAATGCACTGTTATTGTCTATTTATGGGTATGGTATGTTGTCTATGGGTTTTTGATTGTTGTCTAGAAGAAATATTATTTCAATCGTTTGAAGGAACTGAATTAGATTGAAATTAATTTCTTCTAGTTATCTGCCCATATACCGTATGTATTTTCCCGCCGTCCGTGAAAATACCATTCAGCACGACAGGGTCGACTCGATTGGACGTAGTTTACTTTGCTAGTTAAATTTTATCTTGTTTCGAGGAAAACTTTTCTTTTTTACTCCATATCAACATTTCATAAAGTTTTTGTTTTTGTTTGCACTACAGAAAATTGAAGTGCATACACATTTTTGTTTGTATTGTATACTATTAGGGACCGACCATTTAACTTGAAGGGGGGGGGGGGGGTTATGGTTTTTTGTTTCGTTCAGATTTTTTTTTCGGACAACACAAGAGTTAGAATATTTATTTTTTTTGTCGCGCAAAGCGCACATTTTTTTCAAGAATATAACATTAGGTTTTATGACAAAAACTCTGAATCAGATTATTTTTTTTTTCCTCCACCAAAATCAGAATATTTTTTTCAGCAACATTGGGAATCAGAATATTTTTTCTAGAAAAAACCATACCCCCCCCCCCCCCCTTTTCAAGTTAAATGGTTGTTCCCTTATGTTGCTGAATTAAACACAGCATATGGCACTGTCGTGTAGCTATTCAATTTGAATATTATTTTTCAATTTTTGGCCTATATATAGATATTTATGGGTATGGTATGCTGTCTGTGGGTTTTTGATTGTTGTCTAGAAGAAAAATCGTACTGTACAATAAACGGTAATATGAGTTAAAGGAAAAAAACAAGTTTTTTATTCTTTAGAAATTGATTTGAAAAAAAAAACCGGGCGACATTATATGTCATACATCTTATACCAAGTGGTTTTTTATATTTAAATATTTGTTTTTTAAATAAAGCATCAATTCTATTGGTTCAAGAGTTAAATTATGGTAATTACCTTCCATTGAATTATGTATAAAAAAGGGAACTCCTAACTCCGGCACTACCCAACATTTTACTAGTATCGGTTGATCAACTCTTGCAAGGTAAGGAAGCTAACATGTTTTTATTACTTTAGAAATTATTTCTGTAAGTTATAGTTTATTGGATATTTTAACATGGGAAACATTATTTTATTCTGAGATTTTATTCTGAGCTAGAGCTGAAATGTCAAGCAAAGTATTGTTCCATTATTATTTCGATTCTGATAGGAAAAATCTATAAAAAAAAAGGGAAAAAAAAGGATTTTTTTAAGCGAAAAACTACACGGTTAATGATAACGAGACTCATATGTTGTTATTATTTGTTTTGACAATTGCATTTCAATCCAAAATGCTAAATAAATATTCAATAAATAAAAGAACATGTAAAAAAAAAACTTAAGAAGGGGCCCTAAAAGAGGTGCCAATGATATTTTGAGGTTTAAAATGATATCAAATGTGCTTCAAACTAGAAATAAATTGCAAATAAATTGAAATAATACAATCCAATATTATAATCGTTAGCAAATGTACCTCTTTTTCAAAACTCGTTGACGGGTGTATTCTAATCGCTTCATGTTACAATTTGACATTGAAAAAGAAATTGATTGTTCTTCAAATGGGAAATATATAGCAATTAAAATAATGCAATCCAATATTATAATCGTTAGCAAAGGGACCCTTTTGTCAATAGAGATCGTCGGGGAGTGTTTTCTGGTCGCTTCCCGTTACAGTTTGACCTTGTTTCATTTTGAAGATATTGATCAAGTAATTTCTTGCCGTAAATAGACCCACAGTCCAGATTTGACTCTAAAGTTATATGTTTTATGCGAATTTTATAAGATGTGCAAAATAGTAGACATTTTAATCAAGAGCAACAACAAGGACACTGGAGTATAATGTTCTGATAATTTATAGATATTTTAATCTTGAAGAGATTTAGAGGATAACCAATTTGATAACAAATAGTAAATTTACAAGTTGTTACAGCACTGAAATCTTGTTCAGATTGTAAGGAAAATATATGCTACTTTCATTGAACTTTGTCTGAAATGTGACCCATTTGCCCACAATAAAGGGCAATAACTCATATAGAATCCTTGATTAACGTATAATTGTAGAATCCAGTAGGAAATGGGGTAATGGTCTTTTGAAATTAAGCGTTAGAGCTTAAAACATTGATAATACGTCCTCAATATAATTAACATTAGTGCGGCACGTTCAGCTAGTGACCTTTACCCGTTCAATCATATTGCCGCTCCTCACATCTTGGAAGTAAAGATGAACACATTTTGGCGACTACAACATACCTTGATCCATTTGCAGGTACGGAACGAACCGCCCGAGTCCTTAAGAGTACATACCGTCATTGACCCGAATAATAGTAGGGCCTTTAATCGATGCCTCTATTCTTCGACTTTCAACATTGTTACAATCCATTCTCCCTTTCATATGAGAGGGTTGGTATTTTACTCACATGTTGAAAGCACTTTCATGGCCGCCTCATTTCACTAAGAGTGGAGGGGAGGTAACTAGCATTAAGAGGGGAGGTAACTAGCACTAATAGGGGAGGTAACACTTGCATGGCAGCAGTATTTCACTAAGAGTGGAGGGGAGGTAACTAACACTAAGAGGGAGGTAACTAGCACTAAGAGGGGAGGTAACTAGCACTAAGAAGGGATGTATCTAGCACTAAAAGGGGAGGTAACTAGCACTAATACGGGGGGTGACACTTGCATGGCAGCATCATTTCACTAAGAGGGGATGTTTGGACCCATTGAACTAGTTTAACTCCGCCACGTTTAATTGAAGTGCCTGTGGTCATTTATTTGTGTTAGTGGTATCGGTTTTACCTCTTTCTACGATGTTGATATTTGATTTAGAATTGTTCTGACAGTGTGCTATTTTTTGTTTTTTTTTCATTTTATGTGACAATTCCGTGTGTAACAGGTGATAATAGCAGATTAAATCGATACGATGTACTACTTTAGTTACGATTTAAATGAATATTTAATAGAAAAATATTATTCTGTTTGACACTTCAAAAGTAACCAAGGGTGCATATTCTATCATCGAACTCACAACTTTAGTAGTGATAGGCACTGATTGCATAGGTAGTGTATTATTTAGGATTCATAAAGAAAACTGAGATTAAGGTTTGTCAGTGTACTGATCAGTTATTTATTTTAAAATTGGGTGTTTACATATTAATAAACACACAGGTAAATAATTAATGACATGAGTCGATGTGCAAGGGATTGGGTTTTAGTTATTTAACAAGCAGGGACTTCTTTTGCTTCCGGAGCACATGCGCTTACCCTGGTTTTTACTGGGGTTCGTATTGCTCAATCTTTGGTTTTCTGTGTAGTGTTTTGTAGATAATGGCTTGTTCTTTTTTGACCATTGTGTTGTCTGTCCTTCTTCAATTTACGGCTTCTGATTACCCTATTGGTCTCTTCAATTTTTGTTTAGTAAGCTATCTGATTTACATCGTCATATGTAGTATTCAATTGATACCGGAAACATGCGTATCTACATTAATCACCAAACTGCCGAAAGTCAATGACAATCATAACATATGTAACGCGACGGGTGCCACTAGTGGAGTTGGAACTTTTTACCCTTCAGGAGCGCCTGATTTCACCCCCGGTTTTTAGTGGGGTTCGTGTTACTCGATCTTTAGTTTTATCTGTATGTTTTGTAGATCGTTGTTTGTCCAATTGTGTTTTTTTCTTTTGACCATTGTGTTGTATGTTCTTCTTTGATTTGCAGATTCTGATTATACCCCTTGATATCTTCAAACTCTTCTTATATGTTATTAACGACCAAATCACTGAGGTCTCAATTATACAATATGTAGATTAGCTGACTAAGTCTTATATATCTTGACAGATTGAATCTATTGTGGTTATGAAAAGAAAGTTTAAACAGTGGTGTTGTTTTTTGTATGTTCAATGACTTCTAGCGAGCAGGTAATTGTTCATTTGGTTGTGTATTTGTAGAATTGTTGACCATCATCAATGCTTAAGCTGTCTTTTTCACAATAGAAATGATAATAACGTTGAGCCTGAGAAGATTTCTAAATCATTATCCTAACCGATTGACCATGAACCTATTATGTCTTAAATACGTTTTTATACAGTTGAACTCTAAAAACATTTCAAGTGTTATATTTTTTTTCTATAAGAAACAAGTGTAAGCAGATACCTGTATTGTAATAAATTTCAATGCGTACTATGGGATCAAATAGTCTGTGTATATCTTTAAATCTGTTTTCATTCATTTATATTGGGTTACCAGTTTCCATAATAACAACCAAAATATACACATATATAATACATTTTAAGCATTCTTTGGTAGACAAATATTGACAATCTATACTTTTTATTACAAGTGTAATTACCACTGTTGAGGGAGAATCCGATCGTTTAGTAAAAGTAAGAACTTTTTTTAGTCAGTTTATTGTGATTATTTAAAAAAATTATATTTTAATGGCTTCATAGATACGTATTATGTGATAAGACGGCACAATAGGATACTATATTAGTATTGATTCTTCGATTTGGTTGGCTTATGGTGTTTAACGCCACTTTCAACAATATTTCAGTTATATCGTTGCGCCCAGTTTTATTTGTGAATGAAACCGGAGTACCCGCAGAAAACGTTCCGAGAAGGCAAAGTTATTGTGATTATTAATTTTTTATTTTTAAGTTTTCAATATTCACAATTGTCTAATATGTGATAAACAGGCACTAGACACTATATCAATATTAATTCCTTTCGAAATCCAAATAACGTAGATAAAAACATTATTGGATATGTGCCACTATTGTTAAAAATACTGCTAAAGTTGTTGTTAATCACTAATTAATCCACCAATTAATAAAATAATCTTAAAACTGAATTTGATTACCGCTATATACATATTACATTCATGTTGTAGTCTTACTTTACTTGAGGTGCCGTCGTGGTCGTGAGTGTATGGTAGTTGGATTTACAACTACACATGTAATCAGTGTCTATCACACTAACGTTGTGAGTTCGAATCCCACTCATGGCGAGGTGTACTCAATTTACAACATTATGTGATAAAGTTTGTCAGTGAGCTTAGCAGGGTTGCGTTCAATATCGTAGCAGCTAGCCTAGCTGCTAGGTAAACTAGCCATGACGTTATTGAACGATTAGCTACGTAGCAGTTCTAACAAATATGGCGCCAATCATATATAATAATTTCTTGGAACATTTTTAGCTAATCGTATTTGTCTAGTTACCTTAATAAATTATCACCCGTATTAAAAGCGTTGCCACTTCCTGCAATGCCACTATTTTTACCATACGAAATTAAATTTAGTTTTAGCCGCCATCTTGGATTCAAAAGCTAGCATACATTTTTTAAGCTAGCTAGAGCTATGTAGCGGATGGGCTAGCTTTCCGTTCAATAGGATTTTTCTACGTAGCTCAACCTAGCAGCTACGATGTTGAACGCACCCCTGATAAGGTAAAAGCTGCCCATACAAGGTTGCGTCGCTCCTATGTTGAGGTCATCACTAAGAAAATTATACGGTCGCAATCATGATCTGGTTGACCGTTACGAAATAGCCATATCTCAAATGACAATGAATAATTTACCTTTTTGCTTAGATTGTTTCTTTCGTCTATCACTGCCAAGACTTTTATTGGACTTGACTCTATATATGAGTAACACAGATGCGTGTCTTGTAAAAAGCAGGAACTAGTTATCTGTAATGATCACCTGAGTTCATCACGGTTTTTTTTGTGGGGTCCGTGTTGATTAAAAGAAAAACCGTTCAAGAAATTATAAAGCTATTAACTGACAATTATAGGTTATTACTAATACTATTTTCTTCACATGTTATAAAATGATGCGGTAATGCAAGTGCTTCCCACGTGAAAATGGCGATCAAATATCAAATGTACCAATTAGCGAATACAATTAAGCAAGACATATAATTAACAGTAATAATTGAAATTCCATTTTTAACATTTGAAATTTGCTACGAACATCTGGCCGGATCATTACACATCTAAATCTAACCGAAAACACCATATTTATCATTTAAAGTTACGCACAGATTAGTCTATCAATCGCCAAAAATCTAATGTGTTTACAGTAAATATATAGTTTCTGTTAAAAGGTTAGATTCTTTGGCTATTGACATAATTACAGCTCTTATGCAAATTTTTAATATCACTTGATAGTCTATTATGAAAGCAACTTTAAATGGCGATGGTCCACCACTTGAAATGTATTAAAAAAAAGAGAGATAAACTATATCATGGAACGCCAAAAAATAACCAAGCAAAAACCTCGACCCAAACTGATAGAAATGTAGGTCATGGTTTGATGTAGACACAAAAATATGGCGGCGTTAAATCGGTAAATGGATCCCACTCGAACTTGATAATTTGATCCCTACCTGCAATACTCTGATATATACACGTGATAAAAACTTGATTAAATATTTACTTCTTCTCACAATGACCACACACTATCACAAACATGAACATAATAAAAAAAAACACCATAAACATTGACAGCACAAGTTAGCAGGATCAGTGAATGCTCGTAGCTAATAGTTAACAGAGTAGGTAAGAAGGTAAGACAGGCTTGAAGATACCAAATAGAAGAAGGACAGACAACACAATGACCAACAGAAAAAGACCAAAAGGACAAACAGTAATACACAAAACACTACACAGAAGCTAAAGATTGCGCAACACGAGTCCCACTAAAATCCGGACGTGACCTCAGGTATTCCGGAAAGGTAAGCGGTTCCTGCTCCACTAGTTGCAACCGTCGTGTTAATCTAGTTATAAACCCGGTGATAAGTCATGAATGAGGAAAGGACAGGGAGTGACCTCAGGTGTTCCAGAAAGGTTCCTGATCTAATAGTGGCAGTCATTATGTTGGTTATAAATCATTACTCTTAGGACAATGAGTGTCTTCGTTGTTTTAGCTTATGCAGTAATAATATACATGTAATGTTTATAAGAAATTTCTCTTTTTTACAGGAAGATGATGAAGCTTTTTTTTACTGGCGTTTTTGTGGCCATAGGATTATGGAACGTAGAGGCGCGTATGACAAAGCGTATGAATTCTGGATGGCAGGAGGCCTGGGTTTATATTGGAAGAGAAGTCTGTGAAGAGTATTTTGGAGAAAATGCTGCAAATGCTGTTGAACAATCATTAGAACATTGCTTAGCGCAAGAGGGTAACGAATGGGGCTGCTTTCAAGGAGAAATGCCTGGTCTTGGAAAGCTACTGTCAGACGACAAACAACGTCAAAAGGCAGCGGAATTAGCTGGTGCCCTGTTTGCCCTTGGTGAAACTATTCATGGGGATTGCCATCAGGAAAAAGACGAAGACATTATGGATTGTGCAGGGAAAGCGGTTGAGGAAGCAGGGTTCTGCTGCGGGGACAATCCTTTTCAGGGTTACGAACAATGTCAGGATCTCGACTGGGAATGTCTGTTCTTTCTTAAAGTCGTTGAGGAAAAAGCAACTGAATATATGGGCAAGCAACACGATAAGAAGAGCTTAGTAGACCACCTCCGTGCATTGATGTCCAGAAATATCAAACGAAGTATGTTTCAAAAGCGAAAGTAGATAAGATGTAATGACGAACGATCAAGGCAAATCTAAACACGGAACTGATAAACGACAACCCCCCAATTAACACGTTAATTAGAAATAATAAACATAATATATCTAATATATATGTAAATATATTTTTGTTTTATTTCATTAATTATGAATATAAATGTTATTTACTTATATTAAATTGTGCGCATGCATTCATATTGTTGTATATGCGTATATTGTAAATACGAAAATAACAAAGGTGCCATCGTGGTCGTGATCGTATGGTAGTTATATTTACAACTATCTGTGCAATCACTGAAGTTGTGAGTTCGAAGCCCGCTCAGGCGAGGTGTACTCGATACAACATTATGTAACAAAGCTTGTCAATTAATTACGACCTGTCAGTGGTTTTCTCCGGGCACTCCGGTTTCCTCCACCGATAAAACTGACCGCCATGATATAACTGAAAACCAAACCAAAAATGACAATGCAAAAACATCAACAGTACAATATAATATAAAAAAAAACAGGAACCTCCTACCTTCTGGGGCATCTGATTTCACCCCCGTTTTCTAGTAAGGTTTGGGTTGCTCAATCCTTAGTCTTCTGTGTAGTGTTATAACGACCAAAGATACAGATACATAAAGAAGTCGGAGGGAACAATATAAAAGTAACATATTATGTAAAGGATCATACCTCATATATTTCGTTATTTTCGTCAATTAAATATCTAGAGGAACAACAATATACTAAAGCTCGTACTTGTGCACAGCCGGGCTTTACAAACACCTCATTGTCCTGCGGCGCTAAAATCAGTAAGACAGAGAATATAATCACGTGCTAACGCATTGAACACGCATCCCATTAAATTCGGGGATAATAAAAACAATAATAAATGAAAACGTAGATATCAAGCTTAGTGCACACGACACCTTTCTGGAATAACATGCATCGCTGTGTATCATCTGTACACGGGAAATAGCTATCATGGAATGGGCGACAATATTTTACATTCATAACAGGTAAGAAATAATAGAATTTTAAGGATTAAAACTGTATATTTTAATAACATGGCGTTTATTATAGGTCCGGGAATAGTATTTCGTGACATTTAACGAACACTTTACAAGATCAGTCCTGTAATTGATTAAAAATCGAAACATGTGTGTCACTAGTACTTACGAAACTTGCTCATTCCTGGTATTTAAAGATGATTCTAAGAGTAGCTAATACATTTGTCAATCATAAACTACGGATATATTGTTCAATCAACATAAACAACTAAGTGGGACCGGAAATTCATTTAATTTTTGCATCATTAAAGAGAAATCGGATACTTTTTACGACCAGAAAGTGTACGGGTTTTAGCGATGGTAGCTATAACCCGTACACAAACACATTATTGTAGGCTAAAACCCGTACACTAACGTCGATATTAATGTTGTTATAATTCCAAATCCAATTGACAGTGTATCAAAGGGGATATAATTTCAGATGTTTCGACACTAAATTTTACTTTTCCAGTTACGTTTTACTCATGGAAAGCGTCTACATCATTTTATTTCGTAAAATTTTGTGAGGGAAAGTTGTTTTCTGATGTACTAGGTGAGCATTATCACGCATCAAGCAATTTTAGCGAAGTTCCTTTATTATATGAGCCCAAAAAGTATAAGCGGTATTTATCTGGAATATGCCATATTAACAGTTTCAACGAAAACTTTGTGCTTTCGCATTAAAACGACTTCTTACTTACCTTGACAACTTGTAAATCGGTGTGCTACGTTTCAGTAGTAGCTGTTTCCAGTGTACAGATGATACACAGTGTTCATTAGGTACGCTCAAAGTCAAAATATTTCAAAGCCAAAAATACCAATGAAAGGGAGACAATCCAACAACAAATAATCGCTAACTGTATATATTTTATGTAACAGCGCATCATAAAATATAAATCAGTGATATATCAGATTGAATAACATACCCTTACAATTAGTGGTTGTGGTTTATGGTGTTTAACGCCACTTTACTCGATCTTTAGTTTTATGCGTATGTTTTGTAGACCGTTTTGTGTCCTTTTGTACTTTTTCTTTTGGCCATTGTGTTGTCTGTTCTTCTTCGATATACGGATTCTGATTACCCCTTTGGTATCTTCAAACACTTCTTAAACGATTTTGCGATCGGTCAAGGTCAAATCCTTATTGTAAGCCGTGTTTTCTCCAATAAAAAATGTTACAATTGTTCAAGTTTAAGCCCATATCAGTAAGCTATGTTTTTTTTTATCACAAACTATTTCTCCACTGTTGAAGGTTAATTCCATATGTGTAAGATGTGTTTTTGCCAAAATAAAAATAAAATGTTTCTATTGTTCAAGGTTAAACACACGTTGAAAAAGTATATAAATATTTATCAGTCGCCAGTATTTACTACTAATGTCTAAGCTACGATATAAGACGAACGGACAAACAATGGGGTAATCAGCATTGGTGGAGAACACAATAACCATAAGTAAAAAGGACGAACGGACAAACAATGGGGTAATCAACATTGATGGACAACACAATAACCTTAAGTGAAAAAGACGAACGGACAAACAATGGGGTAATCAACATTGATGGACAACACAATAACCTTAAGTAGAAAGGACGAACGGACAAACAATGGGGTAATCAACTTTGGTGAACAACACAATAACCTTAAGTAAAAAGGACGAACGGACAAACAATGGGGTAATCAACATTGATGGACAACACAATAACCTTAAGTAAAAAGGACGAACGGACAAACAATGGGGTAATCAACTTTGGTGAACAACACAATAACCTTAAGTAAAAAGGACGAACGGACAAACAATGGGGTAATCAGCATTGGTGGAGTATAAAATAACCTTAAGTAAAAAAGACGAACGGACAAACAATGGGGTAATCAACATTGATGGACAACACAATAACCTTAAGTAAAAAAGACGAACGGACAAACAATGGGGTAATCAACATTGATAGACAACACAATAACCTTAAGTGAAAAGGACGAACGGACAAACAATGGGGTAATCAACATTGATGAACAACACAATAACCTTAAGTTAAAAGGACGAACGGACAAACAATGGGGTAATCAGCATTGGTGGACAACACAATAACCTTAAGTAAAAAGGACGAACGGAAAAACAATGGGGTAATCAGCATTGGTGGAGAACAAAATAACCTTAAGTAAAAAGGACGAACGGACAAACAATGGGGTAATCAACATTGGTGGACAACACAATAACCTTAAGTAAAAAGGACGAACGGACAAACAATGGGGTAATCAGCATTGGTGGAGAACAAAATAACCTTAAGTAAAAAGGACGAACTGACAAACAATGGGGTAATCAACATTGGTGGACAACACAATAACCTTAAGTAAAAAGGACGATCGGACAAACAATGGGGTAATCAGCATTGGTGGACAACACAATAACCTTAAGTCAAAAGGACGAACTGACAAACAATGGGGTAATCAATATTGGTGGAAAACACAATAACCTTAGGTAAAAAGGACGAACGGACAAACAATGGGGTAATCAGCATTGGTGGACAACACAATAACCTTAAGTAAAAAGGACGAACGGACAAACAATGGGGTAATCAACATTGGTGGACAACACAATAACCTTAGGTAAAAAGGACGAACGGACAAACAATGGGGTAATCAGCATTGGTGGACAACACAATAACCTTAAGTAAAAAGGACGAACGGACAAACAATGGGGTAATCAACATTGATGGACAACACAATAACATTAAGTTAAAAAGACGAACGGACAAACAATGCGGTAATCAACATTGATGGACAACACAATAAATTTAAGTGAAAAGGACGAACGGACAAACAATGGGGTAATCAGCATTCTTGGACAACACAATAACCTTAAGTAAAAAAGACGAACGGACAAACAATGGGGTAATCAACATTGGTGGACAACACAATAACCTTAAGTAAAAAGGACGAATGGACAAACAATGGGGTAATCAGCATTGGTGGACAACACAATAACCTTAAGTAAAAAGGACGAACGAACAAACAATGGGGTAATCAACATTGGTGGACAACACAATAACCTTAGGTAAAAAGGACGAACGGACAAACAATGGGGTAATCAGCATTGGTGGACAACACAATAACCTTAAGTAAAAAGGACGAACGGACAAACAATGTGGTAATCAACATTGATGGACAACACAATAACCTTAAGTAAAAAAGACGAACGGACAAACAATGGGGTAATCAACATTGATGGACAACACAATAACCTTAAGTGAAAAGGACGAACGGACAAACAATGGGGTAATCAGCATTGGTGGACAACACAATAACCTTAAGTAAAAAAGACGAACGGACAAACAATGGGGTAATCAACATTGGTGGACAACACAATAACCTTAAGTAAAAAGGACGAACGGACAAACAATGGGGTAATCAGCATTGGTGGACAACACAATAACCTTAAGTAAAAAAGACGAACGGACAAACAATGCAGTAATCAACATTGGTGGACAACACAATAACCTTAAGTAAAAAAGACGAACGGACAAACAATTTGGTAATCAGCATTGGTGGACAACACAATAACCTTAAGTAAAAAGGCAGAACGGACAAACAATGGGGTAATCAGCAAAGGTGGACAACACAATAACCTTAAGTAAAAAAGACGAACGGACAAACAGTGGGGTAATCAATATTGGTGGACAACACAATAAACTTAAGTAAAAAGGACGAACGGACAAACAATGGGGTAATCAACATTGGTGGACAACACAAAAACCTTAAGTAAAAAGGACGAACGGACAAACAATGGGGTAATCAACATTGGTGGACAACACAATAACCTTAAGTAAAAAGGACGAACGACAAACAATGGGGTAATCAACATTGGTGGACAACACAATAACCATAGGTAAAAAAGACGAACGGACAAACAATGGGGTAATCAACATTGGTGGACAACACAATAACCTTAAGTAAAAAAGACGAACGGACAAACAATGCGGTAATCAACATTGGTGGACAACACAATAACCTTAAGTAAAAAAGACGAACGGACAAACAATGGGGTAATCAGCATTGGTTGACATCACAATAACCTTAAGTAAAAAGTACGAACGGACAAACAATGAGATAATCAACATTGGTGGACAACACAATAACCTTAAGTAAAATGGACGAACGGACAAACAATGGGGTAATCAACATTGGTGGAAAACACAATAACCTTAAGTAAAAAGGACGAACGGACAAACAATGAGGTAATCAACATTGGTGGACAACACAATAACCCTAAGTAAAAAGGACGAACGGACAAACAATGGGGTAATCAGCATTGGTGGACAACACAATAACCTTAAGTGAAAAAGACGAATGGACACACAATGGGGTAATCAACATTGATGGAAAACACAATAACCTTAAGTAGAAACGACGAACGGACAAACAATGGGGTAATCAGCAAAGGTGGACAACACAATAACCTTAAGCAAAAAAGACGAACGTACAACAATGGCGTAATCAACATTGGTGAACAATACAATAACCTTAAGTAAAAAGGACGAACGAACAAACAATGGGGTAATCAACATTGGTGGACAACACAATAACCTTAAGTAAAAAAGACGATCGGACAAATAATGGGGTAATCAGCATTGGTGGACAACACAATAACCTTAAGTAAAAAAGACGAACGGACAAACAATGGGGTAATCAACATTGTTGGACAACACAATAACCTTAAGTAAAAAGGACGAATGGACAAACAATGGGGTAATCAGCATTGGTGGACAACACAATAACCTTAAGTAAAAAGGACGAACGGACAAACAATGGGGTAATCAACATTGGTGGACAACACAATAACCTTAAGTAAAAATGACCAACGGACAAACAATGGGGTAATCAACATTGATGGACAACACAATAACCTTAAGTAAAAAGGCCGAACGGACAAACAATCGGGTAATCAACATTGGTGGACAACACAATAACCTTAGGTAAAAAGGACGAAAGGACAAACAATGGGATAATCAGCATTGGTGGACAACACAATAACCATAAGTAAAAAGGACGCACGGATAAACAATGGGGTAATCAACATTGATGGACAACACAATAACCTTAAGTAAAAAAGACGAACGGACAAACAATGGGGTAATCAACAGTGATGGACAACACAATAACCTTAAGTGAAAAGGACGATCGGAAAAATAATGGGGTAATCAGCATTGGTGGACAACACAATAACCTTAAGTAAAAAAGACGAACGAACAAACAATGCGGTAATCAACATTGGTGGACAACACAATAACCTTAAGTAAAAAGCACGAACGGACAAACAATGGGGTAATCAGCATTGGTGGACAACACAATAACCTTAGGTAAAAAGGACGAACGGACAAACAATAGGGTAATCAACATTGGTGGACAACACAATAACCTTAGGTAAAAAGGACGAACGGACAAACAATGGGGTAATCAGCATTGGTGGACAACACAATAACCTTAAGTAAAAAGGACGAACGGACAAACAATGGGGTAATCAACATTGATGGACAACACAATAACCTTAAGTAAAAAAGACGAACGGAAAAACAATGGGATAATCAACATTGATGGACAACACAATAACCTTAAGTGAAAAGGACGAACGGACAAACAATGGGGTAATCAGCATTGGTTAACAACTCAATAACCTTAATTAAAAAAGACGAACGGACAAAAAATGGGGTAATCAACATTGGTGGACAACACAATAACCTAAGTAAAAAGGACGAACGGACAAACAATGGGGTAATCAGCATTGGTGGACAACACAATAACCTTAAGTAAAATAGACGAACGGACAAACAATGGGGTAATCAACATTGGTGGACAACACAATAACCTTAAGTAAAAAAGACGAACGGACAAACAATGGGGTAATCAGCATTGGTGGACAACACAATAACCTTAAGTAAAAAGGACGAACGGACAAACAATGAGGTAATCAACATTGGTGGACAACACAATAACCTTAAGTAAAAAGGATGAACGGACAAACAATGGGGTAATCAACATTGGTGGACAACACAATAACCTTTAGTAAAAAGGACGAACGGACAAAAATGGGGTAATCAACATTGGTGGACAACACAATAACCTTAAGTAAAAAGGTGGAACGGACAAACAATGGGGTAATCAACATTGGTGGACAACACAATAACCATAAGTAAAAAGGACGATCGGACAAACAATGGGGTAATCAGCATTGGTGGAAAACACAATAACCTTAAGTAAAAAAGACGAAAGGACAAAAAATAGGGTAATCAAGATTGGTGGACAACACAATAACCTTAAGTAAAAAGGACGAACGGACAAACAATGGAGTAATCAGCATTGGTGGACAACACAATAACCTTAAGTAAAAAGGACGAACGAACAAACAATGAGTTAATCAACATTGGTGGACAACACAATAACCTTAAGTAAAAAGGACGAACGGCAAACAATGGGGTAATCAACATTGGTGGAAAACACAATAACCTTAAGTAAAAATGACGAACGGACAAACAATGGGGTAATCAACATTGGTGGACAACACAATAACCTTAGGTAAAAAGGACGAACGGACAAACAATGGGGTAATCAACATTGGTGGAAAACACAATAACCTTAGGTAAAAAGGACGAACGGACAAACAATGGGGTAATCAACATTGGTGGACAACACAATAACCTTAAGTAAAAAGGACGAACGGACAAAAATGGGGTAATCAACATTGGTGGACAACACAATAACCTTTAGTAAAAAGGTCGAACGGACACACAATGGGGTAATCAACATTGATGGACAACACAATAACCGTAAGTAAAAGAGACGAATGGACAAACAATGGGGTAATCAACATTGGTGGACAACACAATAACCTTAAGTAAAAAGGACGAACGGACAAACAATGAGGTAATCAGCATTGGTGGACAACACAATAACCTTAAGTAAAAAGGACGAACGGACAAACAATGGGGTAATCAGCAAAGGTGGACAACACAATAACCTTAAGTAAAAAAGACAAATGGACACACAATGGGGTAATCAACATTGATGGACAACACAATAACCTTAAGTAAAAAAGACGAACGGACAAACCATTGGGTAATCAGCAAAGGTGGACAACACAATAACCTGAAGTTAAAAAGACGAACGGACAACAATGGAGTAATCAACATTGGTGAACAATACAATAACCTGAATTAAAAAGGACGAACGAACAAACAAAGGGGTAATCAACATTGGTGGACAACACAATAACCTAAAGTAAAAAGGACGAACGAACAAACAATGGGGTAATCAGCATTGGTGCACAACACAATAACCTTAAGTAAATAGGACGAACGGACAAATAATGGGGTAATCAGCATTGGTGGACAACACAATAACCTTAGTAAAAAAGACGAATGGATAAACAATGGGGTAATCAGCAATGGTGGACAACACAAAAACCTTAAGTAAAAAACACGAACGGACAAATAATGGGGTAATAAGCATTGGTGGACAACACAATAACCTTAAGTAAAAAAGCACGAACGGACAAACAATGGGGTAATCAGCATCGGTGGACAACACAATAACCTTTAGTAAAAATGACGAACGGACAACAATGGGGTAATCAGCATTGGTGGACAACACAATAACATTAAGTAAAAAAGACGAACGGACAAACAATGGGGTAATCAGCATTGATGGACAACACAACAACCTTTAGTTAAAAGGACGAATGGACAACAATGGGGTAATCAACATTGGTGGACAACACAATAACCTTAAGTAAAAAAGACGAACGGACAAACAATGTGATAATCAGCATTGGTGGACAACACAATAACCTAAAGTAAAAAAGACGAACGGACAAACAATGGGGTAATCAGCATTGGTGGACAACACAATAACCTTAAGTTAAAAACACCTACCTTTCGCAAGTCACTGACAAACTTTATCACATAATGTTGTACACCTCGCCCTGATTAGGATTCAAACTCACAGCATCAGTGGTGATAGGCACTGATTGCATAGATAGTTGCAAATCAAACTACCATACCACCACGGTCACGACGGCCACACCATGTTGGATATAGCGTTCATGGGTCATGCATTATGCAAAAGATACAGCACTACTGAAATAAAAGAAATGACCCGTATTGGATATAACGGGTTTCTTTTTCATGCGTAGCACCAAGGCCTTCACCTGTGTAATATTAACATTGTCACAAAAATGTTCAAATTACAATACAACTTGCTTATTAATACAACGACCTTTAATATAGCCCTGCAACAACAGTCTGTAACATCGGCCTCTAACAGTGACTTGCAACTGACATTAGAGGGCACATTTACAATAGTATTGCTGGTGGCATTATTGTATAACTACAGTTCGAAACTTGGCATACAATCTGTATGAAGACGAGCTTGAAGACACCAAAGGGGTAATGAGAATTCGTATATCGAAGATCAGACAACGCAATCCCCAAAAGAAAAGGTACACAAGCACAAGCGACGATCTACATAACATACACATAAAACTAAAAATCGAGTAACTCGAACCCCACTAAAATCTGGGGGTGAACCTAGGTGCTCCGGAAGGGTAGGCAGTTCCTGCTCCACTAGTGGCAATTAACAGTGACCAGTAATGGTCGTTGAAGATACATTTGTGTAGGTTACCTAAATGTTACAGGCAGAATTTGTATTGACTATGACTTTGTAAATATTTATAGCCACAGACTCCAAATCAGACATCTTCGTACTTTGTTTTCAGAACAACAATCTATCCCATTGTCCCGACAGTGTGCTGTTTTTGTTTTTCGTTTTTACTGAATATGATGCCATGGATTATCTCCATATGGTGGGTTTTTTATCAATAAAAAGTTGATCAATTTAAGTTGTTGACCCACCATTTAACTGTTGGTTATTATTTTTTCAAATATACAAACCTTTCTAGTTGAAAACTGCAGTGTCGTATTATATTATAAGAGTTTGAAGATACCAAAGAGGTAATCAGAATGTCAGACCGTCAAGAAGAGTTTGAAGATACCAAACAAGTAATCAGAATCCGTAGGTCGAAGAAGGGCAGACAACACAATGGCCAAAAGAAAAAGGACAAACAACAATCTACAAAATATCCACATAAAACTAAAGTTCGAGTAACTATCGTGAAAACAGAGGCATCATCGGCACATCCATAACGCATATATACACGACTGCTCCCTCTCATCACTTCAATAAAAGGTGGCGGGGTATAACTAGTATTATTTGCCCAAACCTTATTATGTATATCTATATATACATTCTTGTTTTATTTTTCACGTCCGGTTGGTTTCCCGGCCCGGTTGCTGTTGGTCAAGTAATAGACACACGTTGCCGTTTATGGAGTGAAAGTTGTGAGAAGACTGGCGCATGCTCTTTGTTTGACATAGTTGACTTCCGTTATAAACGACATGGCTTGGATCTTGGAGTAAGGGTCCTGGCATTTATCATTTTTTTTTCTTCCTTTGTGTGTGCGAGACGAAGAGCAGATCTAAGGAAAGAGCGAAATATTAATATAGAACTAAAAATAGAACCCCCTGAAGTAGAGATTCTGATTACAAAAATCGACAAAAAATAATGAAATGTTTAAAGTGATGCAAATCTTCATAAAAGCATGTAAATATTGGTACATGCACCTTAAGTGACAAATCGAACACCAATAAACAGAATCGATAAGCTTTCAATAATTGCTTTGTTGACATTCAAATATAATACGCAAGATGAAAGTATGTGCCTAAAACACACATGCAATTATCAGGGGAGAGGGAGGGGTTGGATTTCATTAACTGATTAACCCTGCCGAATTTCTGTGCATGTCCCAAGCTAGGATTTGGATTTCCATATGTTTTTGTTGTGCTTAATGGTTTGAGGTGAGACCTAGGAGGTTGTTTGTTCGCTGATATTGGTGAATATGCCGATAAATTCCAATAACCCTAGGCCTAACCAGCTTATGAACAGTTTGAAGATACCAAAGGAGATAGTTAGAAGCGTGAATTGAAGGACATACAATACAGTGGGACAAAAAAAGGACAATTAATTATCTGCAAAATACTACACAGAAAGGTCAAGATTGAGCAGCACGAACCCCACTAAAAACCGAGGGTGAACTTGTTTGCCCTGGAATGGTAAGCAGTTCATTTTCCACATGTGGAACCCATCAATTAGTTTACTATTAGTTTGAGTACTATGTGTCCCTTACAGCTGCTCTAAACAGTAGCATACATATATATCCATGTCTTTGCAACGTCATATTCGATCTTCAAAAAAGGTGTTACGTTAATCAAGGATGTCGCGAACGCTATATGATTAGGGAGAATTGTAAATTAGGACAGCAAAAAGAGATAATGCCTATTTTTCAGGAGGGGAAAACGAGATCATGCGTACTTCGATTCGTCTTTACATCCAGTTGTGTGTAGCAGTGCTCATGTCTTATTTGTGTTATTTGTGTTTGCTTACGTAAAGTGGTGTCCAACACATATTGTGTTGTGCTTTGTTTTTTCCCCTCGCCTTTTTCTCTGGATTGTCCCAATTTTTCGGTATTCTCTAACGTTTATTTCCTCTCCCGGCATCAGCTCAAAGTATCCTTTATCCTCCTAATCTTGATTTCTAGACTCACTAGACACAGGAATACTGCACGACTGGTGTTTTTACCATATACAATTATATCAATAGATTTCTCTGTAATAGCAGGAAATCTATATGACTGCCAAACTTCGAATGAAATGTTTTAATCGCCAACTAACTTCATTTAAGAACGGTATGTGGGTACATGTAAATGGTCCCCTGTATTGAGAATGCATGCCTACTATATACTACTTCATTGTCAAAACTGTGTAGTGTATTGTTTACCTGTATCTCGACTATGATATGTGTTATTTCGAATAAAATAATTTGAAATTTGAAATCGTATATTATTAATTAACCACGTGTATAAAAATATAGTAATAATTACAGATTAATACATGGGCATTTCCATATTGGCCTTTTTATCATCCCGAGATCCCCATATTGGCCAATATGGGTCGAAGGATGATAACAAGGCCAATATGGAAATGCCTATGTATTAAACTATTTATTGCATACTTCCGACATCTAGAAAAGAGACACCCATATTGGCCTCGATATGGAAATGATCTTGTAATAATCCAATAACCGGTTATTTTCTCGGTGTGTGAAAATATGGACAGTTTACTTCCGGTCATATTGGTCATACAAAAATGCCTTTATTTGAACTAAGTATGTAATAAACAGATGTACGTACTCTAGCAATATTTATAAGTACTCCGTGTGTTATTGATTGTTTCCATTTGCTAGATATTGTACAAAGGGAAGTAACTGCAAATTCCTATTTTACCTACAACATGAAATAAAATAACTCATACTGTTGAATTGATATCAACCACTACACCATGATAAAACTGAAATATGCTTCTAAGCAAAATAATTATTCACTCTCTGTAATGACATGCACGAGTGAGTTAGTGGTTGTTGTTAAACACCAAATGAGCAATGCTTCAGCAATATCATGGCGAAAACAAGTTACATTTGATAAAATGATGATGATGTCTGCTTTGTACTGGAACAACTCGCAGAATTATATCTTTTTTATGGTGATAGCTCACTGAAACAACAGTCTGCGGGTAGACATATGTTGATCCCTTCAAACATATAATCTTGATTCCGAGCCAACAAGTCTTTACCATATATCTTCTTCAGGTTAAGGTAAGCATTCAACAAAGTGATTATTACTTATATATGAGTAACACGGCGAGTTTCTTATAAGAAGCAGGAACTGCTTACCCCTCCGGAGCACCTGGGTTCACTTCCGGTTATTGGTGGTGTTATTGTTGCTCGTCTTTTTACCTTTCTGTGGTATGCTGTGGTTTTTTGTCTTCGTCCTATGTGTACCCAAATGTTGCCATTGGCTCTCAATGTTCTTGATTGTCTCCCTTAGGTTTACTTTAACATTTATTTAATAGTGTATTTTAAAACGATTACAGAATCAATACTATGGTTAACACAGTGTCGTCAACATGCACAGAGTATACACAATTATACCGTATCCAGTGGGACTTTGGTATCTTTATGAAATATCTGTGTCACAAATGACGACGGATATGTTCCGTTGGTCGTGATTAGAATGTCACCTTTTCCACAATATTTACTTATCGCCGGCTTTGTAACAAGAGTAACACGACGGGTGTGACTTGCGGAACATTAACTGCTTACCCTTCCGGTGTACCTGAGTTAACCTCGTATTTAGTTTGGTTCGTGATGCCCAATCTATAGTTTTCTGTGTTAATTAATGTGTAATTCATTACGATTCATTATATCAGTTTACAGTAGTAAAGAGTTACCGTTGTGAAATGATGTACACAGATAGCAATGACAGGAACACACATTCTCATGACATGAAACACTCATCACACGCTGCAGGGATCAGTTACAAAATTATGTCTAAACATATTGACATATTTCTTATTTCAAATGCAATATGAATTCACTTAATCATATTATTAGTGTTCGTGAAATTCAAGACTTTTATCATTTTAGAAGCGGAAATGACTTATTATATGTAGTAATACAATAAATAAAATGAAAAAGTAGAAATACCATGTACACAGTCGGAACAAATCGTAGAAATTGTAGATGATCTAGTGGCTATATCGATATCCCTATCACTTAATACCCTGGCGTGGAACAGAGACTTCAATAAAACGTGGCGGCGCTAAGCTAGGTTTGTATTGCATATATGATATGTCTATTTGTATTTATATAGAATGTGAATTTGTTATGTCCTCTTTTACACCAGTGTGTCTGAGGTTGCATAAATACAATCTTGTCTTGTCTTGCAAGTGTTTGTCATATGTAAGTAAAATGCAATCATAACATTATAACTGGGTGAGCAGAGCAATCATAACATTATTACTGGGTGAGCAGAGCAATCATAACATTATTACTGGGTGAGCAGAGCAATCATAACATTATTACTGGGTGAGCAGAGCAATCATAACATTATAACTGGGTGAGCAGAACAATCATAACATTATTACTGGGTGAGCAGAGCAATCATAACATTATTACTGGGTGAGCAGATTCGTTGTAAAGAACACCGAGTACTGATATTGAACTTAATGCATAATATATTGGGCTGATTTGTGAAATTTAAGCATGTTAATGCTTTGCTTGAAAATAAAACAAATTAAAGGTTTTGAAACATAAACATGATAAGTATATGCAATGAAAATTAAGAAAACGAATTCCTTGGAAATCTTTCAAAAAGTATGTCATGCATGATGTTTTCCCGGCTGAAATTACCCTCAATTCCTCTAAAACAGGGGTAAACTTAGTCGGTTACACGAATCAACCGTTTTAACGAGTCACACTTTGTTCATAGTGACTATATAGAATGGGGAAAATCCATGTGGTGGAATACAGATAATTGTATATGATATTTGCAAGTACAGTTAAACCTGTCTTATGTGACCTTCCAAGGAAACAGTGAAATATGGACACATAAGACAGGTGGTCGCTTAATGCAGGCTTAATTGATATGAAATGGATTGTGAGCGGAAATTAAAATCAAGGTGACATATTGCAAGTTATTGCTTAATAGAGGTGGTCACTAAAGCAGGCTTAACTGAATTAACTAATATCTAGTATAGAATTGAAATGTGTAATGTTATAGTGTCTTTTCTGATTAGGTTTCAGAAAAAAATATATCAAATTTAGTGAATTAAAGGATCATATTTATTTGATACATTACAGTGGTGTAATTGAGACATCAAGCATAAAACTATTACAATGACAAACAAAATGTAATCAAAAACAAACAAAAGGCAATATATAGAACAACTACAGAGGTCGTAGGTCAAACGGATCAGTTTCCATGGTTTTAGGTCAGGATACCCTTATATGTACCAGGTGACAACCAGCTTAGACCAAGGAAGTTGCAATCCAAAATATTCATTGATGCATTTTATGCTTGTATGTGAAATATATGTCTGCATAAATACATAGTGTGAGACTACTAGGTTTTAGCAATTTTCGAATTTCTACGTTTGTGCCACGTAAATGTAGTCAAAAGTGTGAGACTAGGATTTACAATTGTCAGATTTCTACAACGTTAAGGTATTTCAATGACAGACGGCGGTGTCAAGGTAAGAGGGATAGACTTAAAATAGTTAAATAGTGTGTAACCTATACTTATAAGACAAAACACACTGAGATTTGTCATATATGATACATACTATTTTATTTTGTATTTAATCGTGAAAGCACTAGAAGAGTTCACCCTCAGTTTTAAGTGGGGTTCGTGTTGCCCTTATCTTTAGTTTTCTGTGTAGTGTTTTGTAAATCATTGACATTGTTTGTTCTTTTGTCCTTTTTATATTGTCCATTGTAGTGGCTGTCCTTCTATGTACGGCTGTATTGTTTGTAAATTTGTATTTATAGATTACCGATGCTGAAAACAAAAATGGCCACGGACATAGAAACAACCGGATGTGGTATTGGACGATGTCGTCTGCAGAGTTTACAATGCTGTGGTACTATTTTCTGCTTTACAGTCTTCTACTGCTTTTCCTCCTTGACAACGTCAACGTTACAAATTTATATCAGTTCCCAAATAACCACGTTAGAAAGACAGTTCGGTTTTACCAGTCTTCAGAGCGGCATGTTATTAAGTTGTAATGACGCTGGCTACCTATTGGTTACATTATTTGTAGGTTACCAAGCAACACGCACGCATATCCCTCGTGGGTTAGGTGTTTCAACTATTCTATTTGGATTAGGTGGTATAGTGTGTTCATTTGCATATTTCTTAATGCCAGGCAAAGATATATTATCTGACGTCAACAATACGTCACATTTTCAACAACAGATGGAAACGTCAGACTTACATCTATGTAATCCTACAGACAATAGTACTTCGTACCTTGACCAGCAATGCCAACAGGAAGGTGCTGTAGTTGGATCACCTACATCATTTACATTAGTGGCCATGTTTATCATAGCTTTTGGTATGGTATTACAAGGAATAGGAAAATCACCCAGAATGCCATTTGTATCTTACTATATCGATGAAAATGTCGAAAAAAGAAAGACATCGATATATCTGGGTAAGTTTTGGGCATTATATCCATTAATTACTGTTTATGTGAAAATTTCTAAATCGGAAAAATTCGTGCTCAATTTGTATTTCTCCTAGATGTGTAAATACCATTCAGAACATTGTCAATATGTGTGTTCAAATTAGCCCCTACTGGAATAGATCGTAGGGCAAAAATCGCCACTCGCGAAATTGACCACGTATACAGTAATTGACATATGTATTAGTTTTGTTCTTAATTAAGCAACAAGCATCAGATAAAAAGTCTTAATTGATATTAATCGTAAGAGGAAACCTAGGAGGCAGTCAGAAGACATAGAAGGAAGACAAACAAAAAAAAACACATAAAACATCACGGACCCTGCAATGTAATCAACAACAACAAATTCTGGCTAAAGGGCAATACTATAACAACTTAAACTATTCCTCTTACAAATGACAAACTCCTAAAACACAAACAGGACAACCTCATGGTAACCACTGAACTTTACCTTTTTACTATTTATTATTAAATTACAGATATGCACATAATTATTGAACTAATAAATGATGCACTATACAGTAACATTTGTTTCTTCAACGTTCATATGTGGGTGATTGTTGTTAAATGCCAAATGAGCATTTCGTGTAGCCATGTAATGCCGAGAACACACTTTGCCAACTGAAACTACAGTCCACAGGTAGACATGTTGTTCGACACCGACGCATTATTAGAAAGAAAGGATGTGGATCTAAATGAACATGAGAGATTATCCATTTTAACAGGAGGGTTTTTGTTGTTTTCCTGATTCGAAGTCATCCATTATTTGCTGCTACTACGGAATGCTATGGGCTTAGAGGAGAAGCAACACATATAAATTCAATAATCTTTGGTTTGACTGGATCGAGGATCTGAAACACCATCCCCTACATTCAAGGTTAGTCCACTAACCGCTACATTTACGATGAATGTTTCAAGCAAGCGGACAATGGTCATACACTGTTGTAAAATGACACAATCACATACAAATTATTAACCAAAATGTACAATGTTAATTACAGGTGTGATAGTAGCTATAGGTATATTAGGTCCTACCTTGGCATTTGGTATTGGGGCTGTATTTAGTAATATGTATGTAACATTAGAGGGTTAGTATATAAAAATAGTAAATACAAAAAAACAAAACAAAAACAACAGGAACCGCGTGTTCCGGAAGACCAACCAAAGGAATAGGTATACCTTATTGGGGTTTATTCTTGTATTTCGTATTGGGGCTCTATTATAGGCTTATTGCACTCATATTGAAGATTATTACTCTTCATGTAAGAAACTTTCATTATAATTGACATGATATTATCAAAACATAATTTTACAAAGAATAGATAGTGTCGTTGTACTATGCACTCGCATAGTACTATAGTTGGGGTCATTATTATGCTCATGGGCGGAGCTTAGAACAATCTTACGTCATTTAAATAGGCGGAGTCTAAACGGGATGACCTGAGCGCTTTTAACTGTGTACAATTTACAATGTATTATACGTTTTTCTTTAACGTTGATGCTGTCGTCTGTCAAAATAATGGCCAGTTCCAGGTTTGGGAATTAAATATTTGACAGGTCATTGGTATTGTTGAAATTAAATATTTCTTGAATTTAAAATTTCTTGAATATTATTTGCCATTCTTTATACTCTCAATACATTTTAGACAAATTTCATTTTTTTAAATCACCAAAGACATTCAGAGTAATAATAACAATAATATTGTATAAATAGTGTCCCGAGCAGTATATCATATTGCACGAGATATAACATTTTACCAATTATTTCAGTCTGTGACAATTACATTTAACCATATTTCTTTTGCAATATTTAGTCAATATAATTCTGTCATCTTGTTTATCTACCGTCTGCTTGCGTGCAAATCTCGTTTTACTCGGAATCTCTCTAGTGTGTACCAAGCTTTAAGGAGAAAGAATGGAATGCAATATCGGTCAAGATGCAATATTTTTAACTCTTTCGGAAATGCTCTACTTTTATGTGCATTTATAAAGCAAGACTAGTAGAAATATATTGCATCTTTATTTGACAAAGAAATCTACATGAAATAGTTGATTCTATTTTATAATATACACCTATTTACTGGCTATGAGGACAATAAACTTGCTATTATCCGAATAGCCAGTAAATAAGTGTTTTATTATACCAAAGGCAATCTAGGAAATCTGAGAAAATATGGCTATTAAAAAGACACAAATAGAAGTTCTTAATAGTAATATTAAGAAAAAATATCAACAATAAAAGCTTCAGCAGATGTCATTTTATCGTCTGGTCAACAAATAATCGTATCTCTCGGGCATGTAGGTGCATGTACGTTAAAACACGAAAGATCCAAACCATAAAAGCGCGGGAAAACGTATGCTGTTTGAACTATTTCCCTAGGGAATCGGTCATCAAAACAATTTAAGCAATTTCAGCAATTGGATTTTTATGTGCAATATAGTCATTTTATATGCATTTAATTTTATATAGAAAATATATACTGAGATATAATAATTAGTAATATTTATGTAACCTTAGAAGGGTAGTGTATAAAATATTCAGTATAAGGTGTTTGATTGATCAGCAAAAGGATTTAAATGTGAACTTGAAATTAGAATCTCCTATAGAACACGACTTAGTTAATCAACTTGCAATACAAACATAGGAATTATATTTCACATGATGGTAAATAAAGATGATATTTCATACCATATATTCGTCCTTTAATATCTCTATAATATCTTGTGTACACACATGTAGAAATCACTTACATGTCACAATCATTTCAAATGATGGGGAGGTTTGGTCTTGTATAGACAATCATCTCAAATAATGGGGAGGTTTGGTCTTGTATAGACAATCATCTCAAATAATGGGGAGGTTTGGTCTTGTATAGACAATCATCTCAAATAATGGGGAGGTTTGGTCTTGTATAGACAATCATCTCAAATAATGGGGAGGTTTGGTCTTATATAGACAATCATCTCAAATAATGGGGAGGTTTGGTCTTGTATAGACAATCATCTCAAATAATGGGGAGGTTTGGTCTTGTATAGACAATCATCTGCAATAATGGGGAGGTTTGGTCTTGTATAGATAATCATCTCAAATAATGGGGAGGTTTGGTCTTGTATAGACAATCATCTCAAATAATGGGGAGGTTTGGTCTTGTATAGACAATCATCTCAAATAATGGGGAGGTTTGGTCTTGTATAGACAATCACCTCAAATAATGGGGAGGTTGAGTCTTGTATAGACAATCATCTCAAATGATGGGGAGGTTTGGTCTTGTATAGACAATCATCTCAAATGATGGGGAGGTTTGGTCTTGGATAGACAATCATCTCAAATAATGGGGAGGTTTGGTCTTGTATAGACAATCATCTCAAATAATGGGGAGGTTTGGTCTTGTATAGACAATCATCTCAAATAATGGGGAGGTTTGGTCTTGTATAGACAATCATCTCAAATAATGGGGAGGTTTGGTCTTGTATAGACAATCATCTCAAATAATGGGGAGGTTTGGTCTTGTATAGACAATCATCTCAAATAATGGGGAGGTTTGGTCTTGTATAGAAAATCATCTCAAATAATGGGGAGGTTTGGTCTTGTATAGACAATCATCTCAAATAATGGGGAGGTTTGGTCTTGTATAGACAATCATCTCAAATAATGGGGAGGTTTGGTCTTTTATAGACAATCATCTCAAATAATGGGGAGGTTTGGTCTTGTATAGACACTCATCTCAAATAATGGGGAGGTTTGGTCTTGTATAGACACTCATCTCAAATAATGGGGAGGTTTGGTCTTGTATAGACACTCATCTCAAATAATGGGGAGGTTTGGTCTTGTATAGACAATCATCTCAAATAATGGGGAGGTTTGGTCTTGTATAGATAATCATCTCAAATAATGGGGAGGTTTGGTCTTGTATAGACAATCATCTCACATAATGGGGAGGTTTGGTCTTGTATAGACAATCATCTCGCATAATGGGGAGGTTTGGTCTTGTATAGACAATCATCTCAAATAATGGGGAGGTTTGGTCTTGTATAGACACTCATCTCAAATAATGGGGAGGTTTGGTCTTGTATAGACACTCATCTCAAATAATGGGGAGGTTTGGTCTTGTATAGACACTCATCTCAAATAATGGGGAGGTTTGGTCTTGTATAGACAATCATCTCAAATAATGGGGAGGTTTGGTCTTGTATAGATAATCATCTCAAATAATGGGGAGGTTTGGTCTTGTATAGACAATCATCTCAAATAATGGGGAGGTTTGGTCTTGTATAGACAATCATCTCAAATAATGGGGAGGTTTGGTCTTTTATAGACAATCATCTCAAATAATGGGGAGGTTTGGTCTTGTATAGACACTCATCTCAAATAATGGGGAGGTTTGGTCTTGTATAGACACTCATCTCAAATAATGGGGAGGTTTGGTCTTGTATAGACACTCATCTCAAATAATGGGGAGGTTTGGTCTTGTATAGACAATCATCTCAAATAATGGGGAGGTTTGGTCTTGTATAGATAATCATCTCAAATAATGGGGAGGTTTGGTCTTGTATAGACAATCATCTCACATAATGGGGAGGTTTGGTCTTGTATAGACAATCATCTCGCATAATGGGGAGGTTTGGTCTTGTATAGACAATCATCTCAAATAATGGGGAGGTTTGGTCTTGTATAGACACTCATCTCAAATAATGGGGAGGTTTGGTCTTGTATAGACACTCATCTCAAATAATGGGGAGGTTTGGTCTTGTATAGACACTCATCTCAAATAATGGGGAGGTTTGGTCTTGTATAGACAATCATCTCAAATAATGGGGAGGTTTGGTCTTGTATAGATAATCATCTCAAATAATGGGGAGGTTTGGTCTTGTATAGACAATCATCTCACATAATGGGGAGGTTTGGTCTTGTATAGACAATCATCTCAAATAATGGGGAGGTTTGGTCTTGTATAGATAATCATCTCAAATAATGGGGAGGTTTGGTCTTGTATAGACAATCATCTCAAATAATGGGGAGGTTTGGTCTTGTATAGACAATCATCTCAAATAATGGGGAGGTTTGGTCTTGTATAGACAATCATCTCAAATAATGGGGAGGTTTGGTCTTGTATAGATAATCATCTCAAATAATGGGGAGGTTTGGTCTTGTATAGACAATCATCTCAAATAATGGGGAGGTTTGGTCTTGTATAGACAATCATCTTAAATAATGGGGAGGTTTGGTCTTGTATAGACAATCATCTCAATAAAAATCACAGTATACAATTGATTCACATAATAATTTTTTCACTGGATAGGACAATACAAAAAAAAAAAAAAAAAAAAAAAATCACATTTAGTTATAATGGTTGTATTTTAGTTCTACACTGTCGAAACAGTCCAAAATAAGACATATAGTTATAATGGTTGTATTTTAGTTCTACACTGTCGAAACAGACCAAAATAAAATCTGAAATCTGTAGAAATAGAGGAAATATCGATACCACTACCACGTTTATACGTGACCGCTCACTGTGCTGGATTGGTATAGCCACTGCAGTGTCGGAGTTTTATGGGCCCAAGCTTCCTCACTTGGTGATATAATGTGGTAATGCATGTCAGTAAAATACCAATCTCACAATAGTTTGCACACTTGGTATTCAAACCCAAACGAAATGACCAATTTGAATCATTTATGCACATATTTTTATTGGAAAATAGAACATTGAGGGGAAATTCAGACGATTACAAAGACGTGATAAAATCATATAATTATCGTGAAAATATCTGTTAAAAAGTAAACCCCATTGTGGATATTTAATTTTCACTGCCTTTTAACGAACGATTCAAAGTTTCGCCTAAACTATGTTTGAAATTGATTTTCTAAACCAGTATGTGTTTTTTTTTAATTGATTGTTTATTCACAACCTGGTCTCTATTAATTGTTGACTGCATTGTTTTGATTGCTACATCCGTTCACTGGTCTCCATTAATTGTTGAGTGCGTTGTTTTGATTGCTACATCCGTTCACTGGTCTCCATTAATTGTTGACTGCATTGTTTTGATTGCTACATCCGTTCACTGGTCTCCATTAATTGTTGACTGCATTGTTTTGATTGCTACACCCGTTCACTGGTCTCCATTAATTGTTGACTGCATTGTTTTGATTGCTACATCCGTTCACTGGTCTCCATTAATTTTGAGTGCGTTGTTTTGATTGCTACTTCCGTTCACTGGTCTCCATTAATTGTTGAGTGAGTTCACCCCCGGTTTTTAGTGGGGTGCATGTTACTCGATCTTTAGTGCATGCTTTGTAGATAGTTGTTAGTACTTTTGTACTTTTTCATTTGGCCATTGTGTTGACTGTTCTTCGATATTACCCCTTTGGTATCTTCAAGCTCTTCTTCTGGTGCTACGACCCAGTAAGCACTTCCTGGTCCATTTGTTTGATCTGTCGTTCTACTCTTTTTGACGAACCGAAAGATCATATGAAATATCAAATAAAAAATGAAAAAATATCAGTTATCTGTATGCAATTGTATTTTATCAACAACAAAATTATGTGAATGAAAATTGAGTTACTTCCCCTGCCACACACAGAGAATAAATACTCAGGTTATGGTTAACTGCATAATAAAAGAGTTCACAAAGCTTTAGAAATATAATCTTTTAATAAAGACCGTATACAATGTCTATTAAATGAGACAGAAAATAAATGGTGAATAGGTTAATGCAATCGCATGTTTTCTCTTTCAGAAACTGATATCACCCCAAGAGATCCAAGATGGATTGGAGCTTGGTGGTTGGGATTTCTGATCTTTGGGGTCATCAGCATTTTTCCAGCTTTACCTCTGTTTTGTTTCCCAAAACGTTACAAACCCAAAGATAAAGACGACATGTCAAAAACTAGAACGCTTACACTTGGTCAACATGTTAAAGGTTGGTTTACTGAATATAAATTATAATAAGACGTTAGGATTATGGTGTTTAACGCAACTTTCAACAGTATTTCAGATATACCGTGGAGGTCAGTTTTATTGGCGGAGGCCACCAGAGTACCTGTAGAAACCACCGACCTGCCGTATGTCACTGACAATCTTTATCAAATAATGTTGTTTCGAGTACACCTCGCATGGGTGAGATTCGAACTCACAACGTTAGTTATGATAAGATATGATAACTATGGTGACATATTTTACACAGTGATGATAAACAATTCCACAAATATCAAACCCCGAACAACTATCTCTTACCTCAAATCTTTGAACACAAAAAGGTCCACGATATATGACGTTAAGATGCACGTCATGGACTGGGACAGCAACAACAACTGTGCCGGTGTCGTATAGTAAGCCTTCTGCATAGCAAACCTTCCCCCGGAATATTTGCTAAATAGTAAACCTTCCCCCCGGATACTTTACTATATATTTTTTTTTATTATTATATCTATATTACACCTGTGAACAATTTACCTCTGGGTGCCAGGAAACCACAAAGGTTTACAAATATTTACAATGAACAATATAATTAAATAAATAAATACTGGTACAGTTGTAGTAAGAATACAATACCATAAGCAAATAAATCATATTTTATCTCTCATATTCAATTTATAAACATACATTTTTACACAGTAAACAATGAAAGGAATTATTAATACAACTAAATTCATAATGTATCCAATAATAGCTGTAATTTCCTAATATTATATAAGTTTCGAACTTCTGGGTTCTTAATCATCATTTGTATATTACTTCTGAGTTCATTTTTGAGATTTGTGATAACTATTGCTTCCCTGTAAGTACTTTTATTATATTTTATATAATTTCTTGTTTTCCAAATTACCCATTTTAATATACAAATTACTAAATTCATTAAAAGTAGATTTTCAGTTATTTCTCCCTCATACACCCCAATGATTAAATTTTCCTCAACAAGTACTATATTTTTTTCAAAAATGCTATTAAAAATGTGTTTTAATTCATCTAAGACATGTTTAATTTTATGACACCTGTAAAACAAATGCATAAGGGACTCTATTTCATTCTTACAAAAATGACATTGACCATTTGATTTTCCCATTTTTTGTAATCTATATTCTGAATAGACAATGTTATGCAAACATTTCCATTGGAACTGGATAATGCTTTGTTTACATTTAATCTTGTTCAGTATATACCAAATTGATATCCAGTTAAATTTCTTTTCATAAATTGTATCCCATTTGAATTGACATTTTGGCGTAATTGGTTTACGTATTTCTTTCTGGATATTCTTCAGTTTCAGCTCTTTTGGAACAATGATTTTATTATTATGATTTCTAATATTCAAATTACTATCTATTTTTAAACCTAATGATTTTTTTATCTTTTCGTTATCATCGGATTTTAATTTCTTAACAAAATTTTCTGGTATTGATTTTTTAATTTTTGCCCATTCTGATATCCAGTTCCTTTTATCATCCAGTCTATTAAATATAGTCTGATTATCAACAAAGGTATTATTGTTTTTATCCCATATATCGTTTATTTTAAATATATTATTTCTCAAAAACGATTGAAAAAAAAGTGGATTTCTATTAAATTTGATCTCAGAATTACCAAATATGTTTTTATCTAAAATGTCATTTTTAGACTCCGTAGAACATGACCCCAAAAAATTGTTCCATGCTTGAATAGCGTCTTGATAGTATTTTGGAATGGATGCAATATCTAAACCTTTAATATCGGAGCATTTACAAAGAAAAAAATCAACTCCAAATTTTTTATCGTATTTCTGTAACCAGTGTTTACCTATCGCATTCCATGAGTCCATCTCACTGTTGATTATTTTGTATATAAATTTTATCTGTTTACTTTTGACAAAATTGTCTATGTTAATCATTCCCATCCCCCCTTCATTAATATTTAAGCAACATACGTTTCTTTCTATTTGGTTTGGTTTATTGTCCCAAAGAAATTTCCAAATCAAATCATTCACCTCTTTTTTATATTCTCTGGTATCCCCCTCATTTCAGTTTCAAATCCCATTTGAGCTAACAGAACATTTTTAACGATTAAAGTTTTTCCCTTAAAGGTTAAATTTCTGGTTTTCCAAACCTGAGTGCAGCTTTTCATTTTATTTATAATTTTTTTCCAAATGTCATCAGTGTCTATATTGTACCCGTGAAAAACACCTAAAGTCTTTATATTATCTGAAATCCATGATATGTTAGTTAATCTGGGTCGTTTCCCCCTTAATCTACCAATAAATAATCCTTTTGTTTTTTCATAATTTATCTTAGAGCCAATCAATCAATCAATCAAAGTTTTATTTAAAGTCGGTACATTTTATAACAATACAACATAAGCTCTCAAGAGCTTTTCAAACCGACATGCATAACAAAATTACATAAATTAAATACAGCACAACAAAAACATGTCATTCAATACAAAACCAATACACATCCAGACAAACCTATGCATACATCTCTGTATTTTGACCTCTGGACCCCCACAAGTGCCTCTCTGCGCACCCACTGTCACAGGACCAGAGGTCAAAACAGAAAAAAGATGCCAACATTTAGCCGGATGCCTTTTCAAATTTCGAAAGAATTAAAAAGGATTGTTCAACAGATTCTTCGTTTTTGTTTAAGAGTTGCGTGTCGTCTGCAAACATGCATATTTTTGCTTCCTTTACGGGCTGCCCCTCACAGTCGGGTAGTTTGATACCACGTATTTCCGGAGTGTTTCGGATAGCACAAGCCATCGGCTCTGCCTGAATAATGTACAAAATCGGTGCAGCAGGACATCCTTGTCTGGCTGAACGCGATATTGCGAAAAATTTTGATATGAAACCATTTGTTTTTATACAGGTTTTTCCCTGTTTAAATAACATATAAACCCATTCACGAAATTTCAGTCCAAAATTAAGACATTCCATAACATAATTTAACCACCCCCATTCCATTCTATCAAATGCTTTTTGCTGATCAACAAAAATAATTACACCTTCCTCATCTTCATTATCTACAAATTCTATAATATCATCAATCATACGATTATTTTCGCTTATATTTCTCCCTGCAACGAATCCTTTTTGATCCGTATGAATAATTTTGTTTAATACTGGCTTCATGCGATTTGCTAAAAGTTTTGATATGATTTTATAATCACTATTTAATAATGTTATTGGACGCCAGTTACGTATGTTATCTCTATCCCCCCCTTTATGGAGTAGTGTCAACATTCCTCGACACTGGGAATCACATATTTCAAATTTATCAAAAATTTCTAGTAATACTTCATATAAATCTTCCTTTATTGTATCCCAATATATCTGATAAAATTCATTTATAATCCCGTCTAATCCAGGTGATTTGTATTGTTTCATCGAAAAAATTATTTTCTTAATTTCATTAATTGTCAAGTCTTTTTCTAAATCTTCACTTTCGTCGCATGTTAATTTTCTATCCATATGAGTAACCAGTTCCTCTGCTGCATTTTTATCCCACCCTTCTGTTGAAAATAGATTTGCGTAAAAATTTATCTGTTCATCTAGTATCTCGTCGCTATCATATTTTAAATTACCATCTAGACCCCTGATTTTTTGCCATAATTTATTTTGCCCATTTTTTCTCTCTAGATTAAAAAAATATTTAGTTGATTGTTCCCCCTTCTCGTACCAGTCAACTTTAGCTCTTAACCTTGCGGCGTCAGTTTTATTTTCATAATGTGAGTGTATTTGGTTTTCTAAGTCTGCTAACTCTTCTAATTGTTGCCTGGAGGGTTCAGATATATCCTTTAATGTCTCTAATTTATTCTCTAGAGCCTTTATCTTGTCGTCAGTAGTGTTTACCTTTTTAGACGCTTCTATAGTTATCGATTTAATCTTAATTTTGGCTATGTCCCACCATTCCCTCAAATTTGAAAAAGATTTCTTTTCTAATTTCCAATATACCCACCAATTTGTAAACACTTGTCGAAAATAATCAGATCTAATTGTATGCAAATTCATTATCCAGGTACCAGACCCTCTAGTGATATCGCATACGTTTAATTTCATAATTTTAATATCATGATCACTGAACGGACAATGAATTATTTTAATGTTAATGATATGACAGGAAAGTTCTTCACTGATCAATATTAAGTCTATACGTGATTTAGAATTACCTCTTCTAAACGTCTATTTTTTCACTGACGGATTTTTTTCTCTCCAAATATCGATTAGATTATTTTTCGTCATAATAGTCTTAAGTTCTTTTCCCCCCGTATCATCATAATTACGAGAAGGATAACGATCTATTTCCTTATCTAAAACACAATTAAAATCGCCAGTGAGTATATGCATTTTTTCAGTAAGACTCCCATCTGTCACATATGGATCAATATCTCTAATAAAAGTTTTTCTAACCCCACTATCATTTGGACAATACACGTTTGTTATTATATAAGTTTTATTTTCGTATTTTAATTCACATGACAATATACGCCCAAAATCATCGGAACTAATTTCTTTAACAGTAGCATCAATATCATATAATAAAACCCCTACCCCTCGCGATGCCCTTACTCCACAATTCCAACTACTTTCGCATCCACCAGAACTTTTCCACAAGTTTTGCCATGATTCTATTTCAGAAAATGTACAGTGCGTCTCTTGAACACATATTACATTGATTTTTTTACTAATCAACCAATCAAAAAAAGTTCTACGTTTTTTATCATCTCTCAGCCCATTTATATTTATAGTTGCAATAGAAATTGACATGACGTAAATAAATAAAGTGTAATATTATGATCTAAAGCCTCATGCGATAGAAAAAAATAACATATATATAGATATATATCGCTTAATTCCACGATTTTACGATTTTTCATTTGTATGGAACAAACAACAGTAACATGTATCTTACAATAAATCATATAGTGGGAGAATATGTATAATTTTGTGTTTAAAGGTCTCATGCGATAACGAGAAATTTTAATTTGTTTTATTATCGCTTGATTGCTCAATCTTACAACTTCTACTATTTGTTTACAACCGGTAACAATACCGTATTCTTGACAATAAATCATAACATCAATTGTTGCAAAACAATACAGTCTCTTGTAATATTTGTATACACACAAATGTAATAATTTATACAAAATAAAAACATGAATACTATCATAATAAAGCAGTATAAATATTAAATTACTACACTGGTGGCGATACAATTCGGGTTTGTTTGTTTTGTCTCTCTACATAATTTGGTGTCGACGAAAGCGCACTGTTTGTGCGTTTACGTGGGGTTTTCAACTCTACACTTATTACTTTATCTGAATCGAAAAAGGTTACAATTTCGTCTCTAATTTTCGTACAACCTTCAACGCTAATATGGACACCTGAGGAGTCAGTATTATCAAATAATGACTTTAACACATTTCCTTGTTTCGTGAACAATTCATAAGCATCTACACATTCAATTTGTTCTCTAATACACAACTTTTTCAAAAATATGCTGACATTTAAAACTGTGTCATTACATTTTGTTATGTTTGGACCTTTCCCTTTTCTAGGGAGAATAGTACATATACCAACTACAGAATTCGGGAAATTACATTTTACTTGGTGTATTGCATGTGTAAGATTAATATTAACCTGGTCATGATCACCTTTAGACTTTGTAATGTCGTTTGTACCTAAGGATATTACTACTTTATCTACAGTTTTATCAAACACTTTAGATTTAGCTAGTTTTATTGTCTCATCTATATTTTCTAATGTTGCACCTGAAATTGAGGCATTTATGCAATTTTGGGAAACTTTCCCAAGTCTTTTACAGTTAGAAGCCCCTAGTAAAACATTTACTGAATTGTTGTCGTCTGTAGTAGGATTACTGTCAGCCTGTCCTGATGTGTCTTTACGTTCTGTTTCGTCATCCAAGCTTGAGTTGTCTCGAGTATTTCTACCTTTAATGACACCCCTTTTTATTGAACCATTTATCACTTGCCCGTATTTCGACATGTGTGTGGCTATGAATTGATCACTCACTTCGCATGGCGCATCTTTAATTGTCACGTTAGTTACATTTTTATCAATTTCAAAAAAGTTAACTGACCTGTTTTTCAATGAAATTTCCGAGTTGAGGATCTTGTATTTTGCCTGTTCACTTTTCAGCGTTACAATACAGGATTTCTCTGTCATCTGGATTGACTTTATATCTTCTAAATTTATTTCTTTTTCCAATTCGGATAAAATATCCTCATGTTTAATTCCCGTAAACAATTTACTATTAAAATGTACCGATAAGTTTCTGTTTATTTTCTCCATTCTGCCTTGAATGTTGTGAATAGGACGTGAGCTGTGTTTACTTGTATATAGTTAATTGTCAACCGTATGTTGACAAACACAAAAAACACTAAAATAAACTATCAGGAGAAGTTTTCCCACATATTGGTTGGTTTGTTGCAATATTCCATCAATAATTATATTATTATATATTGGAAATTTTCGGCATCGAAAGGCAATATTAGCTACTTTTGGTAAAAAATTTCGGAGCTCGAAATCAACTCAACCTACTGTTCCAAGGGCAGATTAATCTTTACTATATATTAAATATTTCCCCCGGGGAAAATTTACTATATAGCAAACATTTCCCCATCCAAAGCCGATCATCCCCCCCCCCCCCCGGATATTTTGCTATATAGTAAATGTTTCCCTTTAATCTGGATAATGACTATTGATTCGGAGATTAGCACATTAATCGTGTTAATTTTAATTGTTATATGCCATTAATTATATCCGGTTATGATTAAAAAGTAAAAAAAAATGTATGGAGCCATTTTGCAATATTTGAGTAGGTAGGAAGGTTTACTATGCGGAAAAAATACTATATAGTAAAGTTCCCCCATGGGGGAAGGTTTACTATATAGTAATTCTTCCGGGGGTTAATCTACTATGGGGGAAGGTTTACTCTATGACACTGGTGCTAATCTGTTTCCCCCACTTGAACTATCTTCTATTGATAATTGGACCTCCAAGGTATATTTGTATTATCATAGTTTTTGCAGTTCTTTTATTAAATAAGGTGTAGAATTTTACTTCTAGATTCAACCTGTATACATCAGTCTAGAAACTTGAACATACCACGTTTATTTAAACGATTGTAACCTTAATTCGTTATTTGTTATTATTGTATATTGCATATCAAATTAACTTAAGATTCAACATACAAATGGCAACGTTAATCTCCTACGTTAGCTATACACTGTGATTTTAAACAATATATTAGTGGACTGATTTTTTTTTCTCAGTTGGTACCCCTGGAACAAATGAAATTGGTGTCAAACAGGTACCCATAATATGCAACCCTGGGCCATTAAAGCATCCTTTTTTTTTAAATAAAATATATCATTTGGTAAAAAAATTAATAAACCGGTGTCTTATTAACGGATTGTGTGTTGGTAAATACTTGTTACCATTACACTACCTGTACAAAGCCAGGTAAATGAGTGGTCATGTGTATTGTTACCATTACACTACCTGTACAAAGCCAGGTAAATGAGCGGTCATGTGTATTGTTACCATTACACTACCTGTACAAAGCCAGGTAAATGAGCGGTCATGTGTATTGTTACCATTACACTGCCTGTACAAAGCCAGGTAAATGAGCGGTTATGTGTATTGTTACCATTACACTACCTGTACAAAGCCAGGTAAATGAGCGGTCATGTGTATTGTTACCATTACACTGCCTGTGCAAAGCCAGGTAAATGAGCGGTCATGTGTATTGTTACCATTACACTACCTGTACAAAGACAGGTAAATGAGCGGTCTTGTGTATTGTTACCATTACACTACCTGTACAAAGCCAGGTAAATGAGCGGTCATGTGTATTGTTACCATTACACTACCTGTACAAATCCAAGTAAATGAGCGGTCATGTGTATTGTTACCATTACACTACCTGTACAAATCCAAGTAAATGAGCGGTCATGTGTATTGTTACCATTACACTACCTGTACAAATCCAAGTAAATGAGCGGTCTTGTGTATTGTTACCATTACACTACCTGTACAAATCCAAGTAAATGAGCGGTCATGTGTATTGTTACCATTACACTACCTGTACAAATCCAAGTAAATGAGCGGTCATGTGTATTGTTACCATTACACTACCTGTACAAAGCCAGGTAAATGAGCGGTCATGTGTATTGTTACCATTACACTACCTGTACAACGCCAGGTAAATGAGCGGTCATGTGTATTGTTACCATTACACTACCTGTACAAAGACAGGTAAATGAGCGGTCATGTGTATTGTTACCATTACACTACCTGTACAAAGACAGGTAAATGAGCGGTCTTGTGTAAGCTGTATCAATTTTGTCTCTTTCTACGATTACTCCTTTCTTTACCTTTAGAAATGTTCCGATAGTGTGGTACGTTCTTTATTTCCATTTTACGACAGTGTCAACAAACATATTTCTGAATAATTAAATGAAAAATCTAGGACACTACATTGTACGGAACATTTCCAAAAATCAAATAGAAAAATCGTAGTTCGTTATAGGTATCGATATTGCTTCAGTTTCTATGATATATCGATTAGAATTGGGAACTGTTCTGGCGGAGTGATATGATTTGTATTTGTTTTTGTCTCTGCTATGTGATATTTTATTATGTATTCATCGTTTCACATGTTGCGTTTAAAGTGTAAATTGAGCGTTGCACGTGGTGTTACGTTTCATGCATATCGAATGTCCTGTGCATTCTACTATAGATATATCGGTGTGCTCTGTGTGGTGCGCAGTGCTACGTTCCAAGCGTATCACGTACAACGTACAATCTGCTATAGACATACAAATGTTGCATCACCTACTTCACATAATCTGCTTATCTTTTATCAGTTTCAATGAATGAATTCAGGTTTTCGTTCAACCTCGTCCTATAGGATTCGTTTCAATACAAGCGATAATTTCTGTCTCTACCTTCACGATTGACGTTACTCTATTTTATCCTTTAATGGTTATTTTTAATATTTTCAGGTTTTCTTTCTACAGTTCTTAGATTGCTTAAGAATGGCTGTTTCACCTTTTGCTTACTGGGTTCCTGTTTCCAGATATTTTGTGTATCGGGGACTGTGGCTTTTCTGCCTAAATATTTAGAAACACAATTTACAATTCTTGCTTGGCATGCTAATATCCTAATAGGTGAGTTTTTTTATTTGTGTTCATTAATGTTTTATATTTGATGTTTTAATCATGTTGAGTAAGAAGAGCCTGAAGACACCAAAGGGGTAATCAAAATCGACAAAACATACATATAAAACTAAAGACCAAGTAACACGAACCACACTAATAACAGGGGGTGAACTCAGGTGTTCCGGAAGACTGGCAGTTCCTGCTCCACTAGTGACACCCGTCGTGTTAATCCAGTTAAAAAACCGGTGACAATTTGTGTAAACCGTAACTCTATGCTAGTGACGGGGATTACACAACTGACTTTGACCTGATACAAACAATTTTACCAAGACATTTATTCTATGAAACATTTATATAACTTTTGCATTGGACAAAATATGTTAATACTATTAGGTTTTATCACTTTTTTCCAGCATTGACTTTTTTATATTGCAGAAAAGATCGTTGACATGACAAATTGCGAAAATAAATCCTTAAGAGAGTTGCCTTTGTTCAACTTGCAAATATTGTTGTTTTGAGTCTGTTTTCAAAAAGATATCAAACAATGTCGATCTCTACAATGACGTTAGAAAGTGTTTGTAAAATCTACACACGACGTTGACATTTCAATGGAAATTCATATTCAACACGACGTCTACATTTGAGCTAATTATTCCGTTTCAAGTTATTTAAACTTTGTTCCAATATTTTGAAATGTGTTAATTTGATTGAAATACGATTTTATTCATATCTTTATATACAATCTTTCCTTGTACTTTGACATATAATCGTTGAGACCACTGCACATATACCGGAAGTTGAATTCGGGTGCAAATACGGATATTTGAGGGCAAATACGAATACTTAATTGTAAACACTGATATTTTCCCTGAAGGCAAATAACCAAGACTGACTTCTAGCTATTATTGGAAATAATCACATGTTTGTAAGTAATAACGTCAATGTTGCCCATACGTCAACACCGGAAGTGCCACAGCAATACATGCCATCGGGGCAAAACTCTGATAACACGATATCAAGCCTCTCGTGAGCCCCATGGGGTCACTTCCGCCCAACTGTCATTTGTTGTTTGGAAAATGTTGACATTCAGCGAGGAAAGATTTGTTGGTGTTTCGGAAGCAGAACCCTCAACCGATATCGATCACTCATATCCATAAGTTTGGTGTCTGTGTGGGAAGTTAATTTTGTTCTTTTTAATTCAATGTTGAAATATGTGATAAATAGATTAATGCATGCCTTTTTCCATATCAGGACTGTTATCATCCCTCGACCGATATCGATCCTTGGTCTAAAGCCCTCTGGTCGATATCGGTCTCTCGAGATGATAACAGTCTTGATATGGAAAAGGGCATGCATTAATCTATAATGCAAAAACGAACATATTGCAACAAAATGGTAATATCGCTGTTTTTTAATATGACACTATAATGACGTCACATTACCAAATCCTTGATAAACATGCTATCATAGCGATACAACAATAAAAGATGTTTTATAAAACTCGAGGATGTTTATCAGTGATTTCTCATCTCAGGGGCTGCTGAGAAATGTCCTCTCGTTTTAAAAATAACATCGTTAATCATTTATTACTTGTAGCAAACTGCAAATTATCTCTATACGTAACATGCTCTGCTACGTCACGTCAAAACAATCATGCAAACAAATGTATCGGTGTCGCTGTTAAAATAAGAAAATGAGTGAGTGAGTGAATGTTGCTTAGCGCCAACTCAGCAATTTTTCAGTCATATCATGGCGAGAACAAGTAAATTTTCAATGAGATGATGATGAGGTCCGCCTTGTTCTAGACCAACACGCTGAGTTGGATTTTTGTAGTGCTAGCTCACTCAAACACCAGTCCGCGGCTAGATATGTCGCTTCACTGGGAAACATTATCCTGATTCCGAGCCAACAGGCCGTTGCTCTTTTTCCTGAATGCTGCGTGCTTAACGGAGAAGCAACAAATACCAATTTATAGTCTTTGGCTTTGGATTGACCCAATCGGGGTTCGAACCCACGATCCACCTCACTCGAGGCTAGCAAGCTAACCATTACGCCACCGATGTGGTTAATAACAAAGCAAAACAAAATAACAAAATGATTGTTGTTTGTTGTTTGGCAATAATAATTGCCTGTAGTTGTTAATGGTACAGTTCCCTGTAATATGAAAAGAATTAATAAAACGTTACAGCGTAATTTGTTATTCATTAGCGAAGATGTCATGGGAGTTTCCCTCTTTCCGACGTCACGAAAGTTGAACCGACCACACTACATTTAGCATCATATACATACATGTTGAAAAGTTTGGTATCTCATGGCTTAAATCCGTATTTCTGTAGAATACATTCTTAATATTAAATAATAGAAAAACTATGTAAATGTGATTACCAAACTATTTTATATGAGTAACTAGATAACTTAAATGGAACTGATTACCCTTTCGGAGCACCTGAGTTCAACCCCCGGTTATTAGTCGGGTTCGTGTTACTCGATCTTTAGTTGTAAGTGTATATGTTTTGTAGATCGTTGTTTGTACTTTTGTACTTTTTCTTTTGGCCATTGTGTTGTCTGTTCTTCTTCGATATACGGATTATAATTACTCCTTTGGCATCTTCAAAATCTTCTTATAAGAAACATGAACTGATTATCCTTAGCGAGATATATGATTCACAATGGTATTTTGTTGGGTACCGTGTTGTTTAACTTTTATGTGCCTTTGTTGTTGTTCGTGGCTTAAAAAATACCCGCATTGTGTCTTGTGCCCTGTGTCTTGTGTCTTGTGCCCAATGTTGCACGTGTCTCTGGATTGTCCATTCTTCATTGTCCTTTCGGTTTGCTCTAAAGTTTATTTACTACATACAGTTTGTCTTGTGTCTTGTGCCCAATGTTGCACGTGTCTCTGGATTGTCCATTCTTCATTGTCCTTTCGGTTTGCTCTAAAGTTTATTTACTACATACAGTTTGTCTTGTGTCTTGTGCCCAATGTTGCACGTGTCTCTGGATTGTCCATTCTTCATTGTCCTTTCGGTTTGCTCTAAAGTTTATTTACTACCTACAGTATGTCCTGTGTCTTGTGCCCAATGTTGCACGTGTCTCTGGATTGTCCATTCTTCATTGTCCTTTCGGTTTGCTCTAAAGTTTATTTACTACATACAGTTTGTCTTGTGTCTTGTGCCCAATGTTGTATGTGTCTCTGGATTGTCCATTCTTCATTGTCCTTTCGGTTTGCTCTAAAGTTTATTTACTACATACAGTTTGTCTTGTGTCTTGTGCCCAATGTTGTATGTGTCTCTGGATTGTCCATTCTTCATTGTCCTTTCGGTTTGCTCTAAAGTTTATTTACTACATACAGTTTGTCTTGTGTCTTCTGTGCCCAAGGTTGCATGTGTCTCTGGATTGTCCATTCTTGATTGCCCCTTCGGTTTTCTCTAACATTTATTTACTACCTACAGTATGTCCTGTGTCTTGTGTACCCAATGTTGTCAGTGTCTCTGGATTGTCCATTCTTGATTGCCCTTTTGGTTTTCTCTAAAGTTTATTTACTACATACAGTTTGTCTTGTGTCTTGTGCCCAATGTTGTATGTGTCTCTGGATTGTCCATTCTTCATTGTCCTTTCGGTTTGCTCTAAAGTTTATTTACTACATACAGTTTGTCTTGTGTCTTCTGTGCCCAAGGTTGCATGTGTCTCTGGATTGTCCATTCTTGATTGCCCCTTCGGTTTTCTCTAACATTTATTTACTACCTACAGTATGTCCTGTGTCTTGTGTACCCAATGTTGTCAGTGTCTCTGGATTGTCCATTCTTGATTGCCCTTTTGGTTTTCTCTAACGTTTATTTACTACCTACAGTTTGTCTTGTGTCTTGTGTGCCCAATGTTGTATGTGTTTTTGGATTGTCCATTCTTATTACCCTTTCGGTTTTCTCTAACGTTTATTTATTACCTACAGTTTGTCTTGTGTCTTGTGTGCCCAAGGTTGTAAGTGTCTTTGGATTGTCCATTCTTGATTGCCGTTTCGGTTTTCTCTAACGTTTATTTACTACCTACAGTGTGTCTTGTGTCCTGTGTGCCCAAGGTTGTATGTGTCTTTGGATTGTCCATTCTTGATTGCCACTTCGGTTTTCTCTAACGTTTATTTACTACCTACAGTTTGTCTTGTGTCTTGTGTGCCCAAGGTTGTATGTGTCTTTGGATTGTCCATTCTTGATTGCCGTTTCGGTTTTCTCTAACGTTTATTTACTACCTACAGTGTGTCTTGTGTCCTGTGTGCCCAAGGTTGTATGTGTCTTTGGATTGTCCATTCTTGATTGCCACTTCGGTTTTCTCTAACGTTTATTTACTACCTACAGTTTGTCTTGTGTCTTGTGTGCCCAAGGTTGTATGTGTCTTTGGATTGTCCATTCTTGATTGCCGTTTCGGTTTTCTCTAACGTTTATTTACTACCTACAGTGTGTCTTGTGTCCTCTGTGCCCAAGGTTGTATGTGTCTTTGGATTGTCCATTCTTGATTGCCACTTCGGTTTTCTCTAACGTTTATTTACTACCTACAGTTTGTCTTGTGTCTTGTGTGCCCAAGGTTGTATGTGTCTTTGGATTGTCCATTCTTGATTGCCACTTCGGTTTTCTCTAACGTTTATTTACTACCTACAGTTTGTCTTGTGTCTTGTGTGCCCAAGGTTGTATGTGTCTTTGGATTGTCCATTCTTGATTGCCACTTCGGTTTTCTCTAATGTTTATATTCTTTCAACAGTCTGTCTGTATCTTGTGTACCCAATGTTACCAGTGTCTATTTGTATGTGTCTCTGGATTGTCCATTCGTGATTGTCCATTCGATTTTCTCTAATGTGTACTTAACCTAAGTTATGACACGTGATATTTTGACCTTTTACCTCTAGGTGGATTGAGCATCTCCGCCGCCTGTATAGGATCTTTGCTTGGCGATGCATAGTGTACAAATTCTGTATGACACCGTATGTCTGTATCAAGATGACGATTACAGTAGCTATTATTGTCTCTTGCGCTACTATACTGGTAATGTTCATTGGTTGTGAGAATTCTGAAATAATTGGTTACAACGCGCAGAGGTAAGACTGCTAAATATATGATTGGCACATTTCCGACTTTGATTCCAAAATTTATGCTTTACACGAGTTATATCCCTTTAAGGTGAGCAAAGCGGTCCTGTTTCATGCAAAGTTTTATCAAAACAACATATATGTTTCACATGTTTTAATGTTGTAGCAACTTGTGGATTTTCTTATTGCTATACAAATATCATCTGACATCTTACCAGGTTCAAAAATCTAATTTTTTAAATAGAAAATTCTACTCTAATTCTTTGTTCTTTCCATTACTAGATATGGTACCACTTTCCCTTTCGCAAGGGAAATAACTCGCATAGAAAAGATATAAAGACGTATATTTTTTTAATCAAAACTGGAATGTGCAAATGGCTATAATCCAATTTGAAGGAAGAAAAAACCAGATATACTGCAAATGTATTTTTATTAACATATCAAATTATCTGTTCTTTTGTTGTAAAATAAATGATCTAAGAAATAGTAGGATCATATCCAGTCTAATTTTCATGGGTTAGGACTTTCAGTTATATCATAGCGGTCAGCTTTATTGATAGAAGAAACCAATGTACCCTGAGAAAATCACCGACCTGTCGCAAGTCACTGACAAATTGTATCACATACTGTTGTATCAAGTACACATCACCATGAACGGGGTTCCAACTCACAACTTCAGTGGTGATTAGCACTGCTTGCACAGTTAGTTATAAGTCTATAAGTCAAACTACCATACGATCATGACCACGACGGACCCCTGTTCTATAGTAAGTAAGACGTTTTCACTTTAATATATTTGTTCAAAACAAATAGATTCCCCTAGCACAGAAATAGATTTCAACTAATTTGATAAATATTTTGCTATTGTTCCAGCTGATAAAGCAGCCAACAATGTTGTATGACGTTACTATTATATCAGTATTTCAGAGTAAATTGTAAGTTTATTTTGCGCCTCTCAAAATCAGCTTTTCAGAAATATGTTATTCATGACTTATCACTAGGTTTGTAACTAGAAGAATCCGATGGATCCCACTAGTGGAGCATAAGCTGCTTACCATTCCGGCGCCCCTGATCTTTAGTTTTCTGTGTAGTGTTTTGTAGATAGTTGTTTATCCTTTTGTCATTTTTATGTTGGCTTTTGTGTTGTGTATCCTTCGATTTAAGGTGTGCAGAGGAAATAGAACGTAAAACAACACAAAAAGAAACCACGCTGTCGGAATAGTTCCAAAATCTAATCGAAACTGATTCATACTCGATGCCACTACCACTCACTCTTCTATCGATGTCCGTTCACTTTCAACAAACACTTCAATGAAGATAGGCGGGGCTAACCCAGTTGTATGAGCACAAAGATAGGTGTACCCGAATATTCCATTTTTATTTCAGCAGTGCTAATTCTACATGTGTTGATGGCTGTCACTGTGATCCTAAACAATATTTCCCGGTGTGTGGGTCTGATAGCAAAAACTATTTTTCATATTGTCATGCTGGATGCACAGATCGTGACAAACAGGTGAATACAGATGTTTGTTTTGAACAAATATATTAAAATGAAAAAGTCTTGCTATATAACAGAAACTTTACAGAAAAAAACGAAGGACAAGAAGAATTGACGATCATAAGACACAGACAACAGTGGGCACAAGACACAGAACAGAAACAAACGACCCCCAAAAAAAGAGAAAAAAAAACCAATAAACAAACCCCAACATTGAAAGGGATGAGCAACACGGTTCCCACGGCTAAAAACCCCGAATTATAGTAATATCTTACAGCGAATCTGTTGGTGGTCATCGCTTTAGCCCATTATTAGCTCCACTTTTATAGTGTTTTATAGGATTACAATTTACATACTTGTGTCTATCTCAACTTCGGTTGACATTGGTAGAGGTGTTCTCGATTGAACACATTATGCAAATAAGTGTGACAGGTCGATTATTTTGGCCAACTGCACTGATTACTCCTTCTGCAGAAACTGATCTCCACGATAAATATTGAAGTATTATTTTTATGGTGGCGTTATATTCCTTACCTTGCAAACATATATTGCTCATATAACATTTTATGCAAAATAGTGAAAGATTATGCAAATATAAGGGTCACATACGTCAGGTGTTGTAAATAAAATGAAAAATAGAAAATACCATACTGTCGGTACAGTTCCAAAATCTAAGAGAGAAATCGAAGAAACATGGTCAAAATTCTAAGACACATATACATTATCGCTCACTTCCTTGCTTAATACAGATACTCCAATATAAAAGGCGAGGGTAAGCTAATTTTCTTAAGATATGTGAACTGGTTTCCACATGTGTGGATGGTCCACTGGACTGAACCATATATATACACACCATCATGTATAGTTAAACCACGTTACTGTAAAACCAAATGATCAGAGTGACAAATGTACTCTGCACCAAAAGGAGAGGTAAATCACATAATGTCTCAGGACAAACAAAACCGGAAGAAATCAATTTACAAAGACGTACACGGAGTAAGAAAAGAAAGGAACATAAACAAACAATGAAAGTGAACACACACAGACGTATAGAGCTGAACAACACATACACCACCAACATCGAGAGCAATATCGGTGCTTCATATGGGTAAGCAGTTACAGCTCCGCATTTGACACCTATCGTGTTATTCTTGGCAATGGCCAAAGTCCGGTAAATGTCGCAAGAATATTACTGTTGGAATGCTGCAATTAATGGAATGGGAACTATTCAATTTGAAAGCTTAAATCTCTATTGATCCCTATCGTCAATTTCAAGGTTAATTATATGTTATAATATATTAACCGCATCGGTTGTGTAATTGATAGCGTAGATCGTGGGTTCGAACCTCTGTCAGGTTCAAAACAACAATTATAAAATTGGTGTTTGCTGGCTCTCCGCTAAGCATACAGAATAGAGTAAAAGCACAAACTGATTTCTGAAAATATAAGGTATTTCAGACATTCAGTACTTACATAAATATTATACTGTTTTTAAGGTATTCACGGGATGTCATTGTATTGGACAGAACGCCACAGCTTCACCAGGATTGTGTAAAACAGACTGTGATATGTTATATGTTTATGTTGCAGTAACCTTCATCTCGACTATGATACAGACAATCAATATTATACCTAACTATATATTCACAATGCGGTAGGAACACTTATATCTGGTCTATACATTTACAATCGTATAAAAAGGGCACATTGGGCACAAAGAAAAAGTTGCATTTTAAGACAGGTGACCTCTTTAAAGAAGTTCAATTCATATGAAATTTTCTATGACAGGACAAGACAAAGGTGACCTTTTAATACAGGTGACTGCTTATTTCAGGTGACTGAACTTACAGGCTTGACTGTATTTATAAATGAAACGTAACAGACCGAATGTTTATATACTATGTGATAAATATCATCCTCTAGGGCAAGACCAGTCTAATATTAGTTTTGATTGGCTTTGAGAGAGTAGGGAAGGACTATTCTAACGCTGCTTTTGATTGGTCTGTGAGACGGCATGGCAAGACCAGTCTAACATTAGTTTTGATTGACTTTGAGACAGTAGGACAAGACTAGTCTAATGTTAGTTTTGATTGGCTGTAAGACAGTGGGGACAGACTAGTCTAACGTTGGTTTTGATTAGCTGTGAGACAGTGGGGACAAACTAGTCTAAAATTGGGTTTGATTGGCTTTGAGACAGTAGGGCAAGACTAGTCTAACGTTGGTTTTGATTGGCTTTGAGACAGTCGAGCAAGACTAGTCTAACGTTGGTTTTGATTGGCTTTGAGAGGCAAGGACAAGACTACTCTGGCGTTAGTATTGATTGGGCTTGAGACGGCGGGGCAAGACTAGTCTAACGTTGGTTTTGATTGGCTTTGAGACAACAGGGCATGACTAGTCTAACGTTAGTTTTGATTGATTTTGAGAAGCAAGGACAAGACTACTCAAAAATTGGTTTTGATTGGCTTTGAGACAGTAAGACAAGACTATTCTAATATTAATTTTGATTGGCTTTGGGACATCAGGGCAGATTAGTCTAATATTAGTTTTCATAGGTTTTGAGAGAGTAGGGAAAGATTCGTATAACTTTAATTTTGATTGGCTTTGAGACCCCAAGGCGAGGACCAGTCTAACGTTGGCTTTGATTGACTTAGAGAAGCAAGGAGAAGTCCAGTTTGACGCTTGGTTTTATCAGCAGAAAATGTTTCTTGATTTAAAAGGTTCATCCTTGAATCGTATGAGCATTAAATTATGTTTTGTTGTCATGTAAAGGCAATTTGTTCAACACTGAATATATGTATATATACACAAAGTAAAAAGTTAAGCACCTCCATGTTTTTTGAAATGACAAATGAGAAGATTACGGATCAAATAATCTCAGAAACACAAATGTGACCTGTTATAACATTACATCGGCTTTAAGAACACACAACAAATATCAACAGAAATGATAATTTAATGGATAGATTGTCACATAATCACAGGGGCAGCTTTTACACTGAAAATGTCAATTTTTAGATTTGACCTTCACAGTTCATAGTGCACGACAAGATTGTCATTTCACTTTTGAAAACGTCAATTTTGAGTCACTTAACGACATCTATCATTCAAAGTTCTGTATCGAGTGAAACGCCATGTGCATGGATGACGGCCTTAGCCCTCCGTCTCATCCCTCCAGTCAGTCGTAGGATATACTGCTGTGGTAGCTGCCGGCATTCCCGATGCAACGCTGCTTCCAATTGAGGTAATTTGAATACAGGAGGTTCAACTGCCTGTACACGACAGCCTAGCATGTCCCCAACATGTTCTATCGGATTCAAATTGAGGAGAAGTCACGGCTTCACCTTGAAGGTAGGCAGTTACAGCACTAGTACGATGCGGCATGGCGTTGTTATCCATATGCACATGTCTTGCAGATATTGTGTTGTTGTCGAAATAGGAAACACCAACTGGTTGTAAGACATCTCAGATTTACTGATCACGTGTTAGGTTTCATCGTATGGTGACCAAGTCCAACTTGCAATCATGACAGATACACTCCACCGAGCGGACAGTTGGCTGAATGTTCCTGGGTATACGCCGTATTTTTCTGCCTCCAAACTCTAATTCTTCCATCGGTTGCATGAGGAAGAAAGCGACTGTCGACCAATGTATCCTACGCCAGGTCTTCAAATTCAGCCCATGCTGCCCTAAAGACCATGGCAACGTAATCGTTGAAGTTGATTTGATACCATGGGACATTTAATTACTCTCCTTGACGTCAGTCCTGTTGATTTCAAATGGTTCCTCACTGTTCCTGTCGACAGACGTCTATTTGGTAACCATTATCTTTTCAGATCAGGGGTCATTGCGAATGACATCCGTCTGATCAAGTGATGCAGTGCTTTGTCTTCACGCCTCGACATTACATGATGTCGTCCGGATCTTGTCAAGTCTTTCACGGTGTTGATTTGGCTTTTACTCACAAGCCGGCTGACTACTGTATAATGATAGCCCATCTGACGTCCACTAGCTTTGAAGCTGTTGACCGTATGCCGATTATTTGCCATCTTTGCGCCTCCGATATTCGCCTTCGTACCATGTTCACAGAGATGGAATACAATTTTCAAAATACCGGACTTAAGTACTCAAATTTTAAGCGTGGACATACTGAATTTTGGATAAAGTATGGAAGGCATGGCTCACGTGCATGCTAATTCGATATCGTACTTAACCGTCACACCTGTATGATCACATCTTTTCAATGGAACATAAGCTTTGCTAAAATTAATACTAGTATTTCATTTAAATTTAAACTCATGCTAACATGTTATTATTCAATATATTAGGGGGTTCTTAACTTTTTTCTTTGTGCTTGGATATGCATTTTTGCTTTATATTTGATTGTCATCTTAGATGTTTCAGAGCCTCGTTAGCATAACTCTACATCATAAACAACAAATACTCGTCTAACATAGGGTATAATAACTAGTCCCATGACCTCAAATGAAAGTTATATCTTTACAGATGTGTGCACGACAAGGACAAAGCTATGGCCGTTGCAGTTATGTCCATGCTACACACACTTTTAGGTAAGCTAAGAATTAAGAAAACAAATCGAATAGGTTTTACTTAAATAAACGTTAGAGAATACCAATGGACAACCAAGAAGGACAATCTAGAGAAACTGGCAACATATGGTAAAGAAGTCAAGGACAAACAAAGCAAAAACACAACACAATATGTGTTGGACACCACTGTGCGCAAACAAACACAAATAGCGTAAGTAAGTCATGTCCTATTGGAAACAACTGGAGGAAAGGACGAACCGAACACTGTTGTTATGCGAATATCGTAACGGACATCACAACACGGAACTCAGAACGCAAAGACACATAATAGAACAACACAAGAAACTAAAGTTATTATTTTTAACATCTTTTAATTAAATTAAAAAATAGTTCATCGCTCTTGTCTTGATGATAAACCACAAGGATTATGATGGACCGTGTGGGAAAACAACGTATTTCATGGAATAAAAAGAAAATCCCCAAAATACAACAATGCCAAAACATTCCCAAAAAATAGATGAAAAATCGTAGAGAGAGAGTCACCTTGATACCACTATTACACACATAAAAGACATATAATACTTGTTGTGCTTGGCCTAAGGAACTTAAATACAAAGTGGGGGGAGCTAAGCTAGTTGTATGGACATAAACCTCACCTTTGATAAAAATGTGGACTAGTCTTCTTCTACTAAATACTGACTGATTGAAAATCACAGGAGGAGAATGCTATAAGAAATATAATTGAAAATAATTAAACGGTCAGTGAGTTAAGATGAGAGATGGTAGTTCATTTTGTTGATATTGGTGGAATAGTGGACCATCACTGTTTAAACTTACTTTTTAGATGTGATTGTTCGTTTTGTTGATATTGGTGGAATAGTGGACCATCACTGTTTAAGCTTTCTTTTTAGAGGTGATTGTTCGTTTTGTTGATATTGGTGGAATAGTGGACCATCACCGTTTAAACTTTCTTTAGGTGAGAGGTGATTGTTCGTTTTGTTGATATTGGTGGAATAGTTGACCATCACTGTTTAAGCTTTCTTTTTAGAGGTGATTGTTGGTTTTGTTGATATTGGTGGAATAGTTGACCATCATTGTTTAAACTTACTTTTTAGATGTGATTGGTCGCGTTGTTGATATTGGTGGAATAGTGGACCATCACTGTTTAAACTTTCTTTAGGTGAGAGGTGATTGTTCGTTTTGTTGATATTGGTGGAATAGTTGACCATCACTGTTTAAACTTGCTTTTTAGATGTGATTGTTCGCTTTGTTGATATTGGTGGAATAGTGGACCATCACTGTTTAAACTTCATTTAGGTGAGAGGTGATTGTTCGTTTTGTTGATATTGGTGGAATAGTTGACCATCACTGTTTAAACTTGCTTTTTAGATGTGATTGTTCGCTTTGTTGATATTGGTGGAATAGTGGACCATCACTGTTTAAACTTTCTTTGGGTGAGAGGTGATTGTTCGTTTTGTTGATATTGGTGGAATAGTTGACCATCACTGTTTAAGCTTTCTTTTTAGAGGTGATTGTTGGTTTTGTTGATATTGGTGGAATAGTTGACCATCACTGTTTAAACTTACTTTTTAGATGTGATTGTTCGCTTTGTTGATATTGGTGGAATAGTGGACCATCACTGTTTAAACTTTCTTTAGGTGACAGATGATTGTTCGTTTTGTTGATATTGGTGGAATAGTTGACCATCACTGTTTAAACTTGCTTTTTAGATGTGATTGTTCGCTTTGTTGATATTGGTGGAATAGTGGACCATCACTGTTTAAACTTACTTTAGGTGGGAGGTGATTGTTCGTTTTGTTGATATTGGTGGAATAGTTGCCCATCACTGTTTAAACTTACTTTTTAGATGTGATTGTTCGCTTTGTTGATATTGGTGGAATAGTGGACCGTCACTGTTTAAACTTTCTTTAGGTGAGAGGTGATTGTTCGTTTTGTTGATATTGGTGGGTGGACCATCACTGTTTAAACTTTCTTTTTAGAGGTGATTGTGCGTTTTGTTGATATTGGTGGAATAGTGGACCATCACTGATTAAACTTTCTTTTTAGAGGTGATTGTTCGTTTTGTTGATATTGGTGGAATAGTGGACCATCACTGTTTAAACTTACTTTTTAGATGTGATTGTTCGTTTTGTTGATATTGGTGGAATAGTGGACCATCACTGTTTAAGCTTTCTTTTTAGAGGTGATTGTTCGTTTTGTTGATATTGGTGGAATAGTGGACCATCACCGTTTAAACTTTCTTTAGGTGAGAGGTGATTGTTCGTTTTGTTGATATTGGTGGAATAGTTGACCATCACTGTTTAACCTTTCTTTTTAGAGGTGATTGTTGGTTTTGTTGATATTGGTGGAATAGTTGACCATCATTGTTTAAACTTACTTTTTAGATGTGATTGGTCGCTTTGTTGATATTGGTGGAATAGTGGACCATCACTGTTTAAACTTTCTTTAGGTGAGAGGTGATTGTTCGTTTTGTTGATATTGGTGGAATAGTTGACCATCACTGTTTAAACTTGCTTTTTAGATGTGATTGTTCGCTTTGTTGATATTGGTGGAATAGTGGACCATCACTGTTTAAACTTCATTTAGGTGAGAGGTGATTGTTCGTTTTGTTGATATTGGTGGAATAGTTGACCATCACTGTTTAAACTTGCTTTTTAGATGTGATTGTTCGCTTTGTTGATATTGGTGGAATAGTGGACCATCACTGTTTAAACTTTCTTTAGGTGAGAGGTGATTGTTCGTTTTGTTGATATTGGTGGAATAGTTGACCATCACTGTTTAAGCTTTCTTTTTAGAGGTGATTGTTGGTTTTGTTGATAATGGTGGAATAGTTGACCATCACTGTTTATACTTTCTTTTTAGAGGTGATTGTTCGTTTTGTTGATATTGGTGGAATAGTGGACCATCACTGTTTAAACTTTCTTTGGGTGAGAGGTGATTGTTCGTTTTGTTGATATTGGTGGAATAGTCGACCATCACTGTTTAAGCTTTCTTTTTAGAGGTGATTGTTGGTTTTGTTGATATTGGTGGAATAGTTGACCATCACTGTTTAAACTTACTTTTTAGATGTGATTGTTCCCTTTATTGATATTGGTGGAATAGTGGACCATCACTGTTTAAACTTTCTTTAGGTGACAGATGATTGTTCGTTTTGTTGATATTGGTGGAATAGTTGACCATCACTTTTTAAACTTGCTTTTTAGATGTGATTGTTCGCTTTGTTGATATTGGTGGAATAGTGGACCATCACTGTTTAAACTTACTTTAGGTGAGAGGTGATTGTTCGTTTTGTTGATATTGGTGGAATAGTTGCCCATCACTGTTTAAACTTACTTTTTAGATGTGATTGTTCGCTTTGTTGATATTGGTGGAATAGTGGACCGTCACTGTTTAAACTTTCTTTAGGTGAGAGGTGATTGTTCGTTTTGTTGATATTGGTGGGTGGACCATCACTGTTTAAACTTTCTTTTTAGAGGTGATTGTTCGTTTTGTTGATATTGGTGGAATAGTGGACCATCACTGATTAAACTTTCTTTTTAGAGGTGATTGTTCGTTTTGTTGATATTGGTGGAATAGTGGACCATCACTGTTTAAACCTACATTTTAGAGGTGATTGTTCGTTTTGTTGATATTGGTGGGTGGACCATCACTGTTTAAACTTTCTTTTTAGAGGTGATTGTTCGTTTTGTTGATTTTGGTGGAATAGTGGACCATCACTGTTTAAAGTTTCTTTTTAGAGGTGATTGTTTGTTTTGTTGATATTGGTGGAATAGTTGACCATCACTGTTTAAAGTTTCTTTTTAGAGGTGATTGTTCGTTTTGTTGATATTGGTGGAATAGTGGACCATCACTGTTTAAACTTTCTTTTTAGAGGTGATTGTTCGTTTTGTTGATATTGGTGGAATAGTTGACCATCACTGTTTATGCTTTCTTTTTAGAAGTGATTGTTCGTTTTGTTGATATTGGTGGAATACTGGACCATCACTGTTTAAAGTTTCTTTTTAGAGGTGATTGTTCGTTTTGTTGATATTGGTGGAATAGTTGACCATCACTGTTTAAACATTCTTTTTATAGGTGATTGTTCGTTTTGTTGATATTGGTGGAATAGTGGACCATCACTGTATAAACTTTCTTTTGAGAGGGGATTGTTCGTTTTGTTGATATTGGTGGAATAGTTGACCATCACTGTTTAAAGTTTCTTTTTAGAGGTGATTGTTCGTTTTGTTGATATTGGTGGAATAGTTGACCATCACTGTTTAAACATTCTTTTTATAGGTGATTGTTCGTTTTGTTGATATTGGTGGAATAGTGGACCATCACTGTATAAACTTTCCTTTTAGAGGGGATTGTTCGTTTTGTTGATATTGGTGGAATAGTTGACCATCACTGTATAAACTTTCTTTTTAGAGGTGATTGTTCGTTTTGTTGATATTGGTGGAATAGTTGACCATCAATGTTTAAACTTACATTTTAGAGGTGATTGTTCGTTTTGTTGATATTGATGGAATAATTGACCATCACTGTTTAAACTTTCTTTAGGTGACAGGTGATTGTTCGTTTTGTTGATATTGGTGGAATAGTTGACCATCACTGTTTAAACCTACATTTTAGAGGTGATTGTTCGTTTTGTTGATATTGGTGGAAAAATTGACCATCACTTTAGAGGTGATTGTTCGTTTTGTTGATATTGGTGGAATAATTGACCATCACTGTTTAAACTTTCATTTTAGAGGTGATTGTTCGTGTTGTTGATATTGGTGGAATAGTTGACCATCACTGTTTAAACTTACATTTTAGAGGTGATTGTTCGTTTTGTTGATATTGGTGGAATAGTTGACCATCACTGTATAAACTTTCTTTTTAGGGGTGATTGTTCGTTTTGTTGATATTGGTGGAATAGTTGACCATCACTGTTTAAAGTTTCTTTTTAGAGGTGATTGTTCGTTTTGTTGATATTGGTGGAATAGTTGACCATCAATGTTTAAACTTTCTTTTTAGAGGTGATTGTTCGTTTTGTTGATATTGGTGGAATAGTTGACCATCACTGTTTAAACCTACATTTTAGAGGTGATTGTTCGTTTTGTTGATATTGGTGGAAAAATTGACCATCATTTTAGAGGTGATTGTTCGTTTTGTTGATATTGGTGGAATAATTGACCATCACTGTTTAAACTTTCATTTTAGAGGTGATTGTTCGTGTTGTTGATATTGGTGGAATAGTTGACCATCACTTTTTAAACTTACATTTTAGAGGTGATTGTTCGTTTTGTTGATATTGGTGGAATAGTTGACCATCACTGTTTAAACTTTCTTTTTAGGGGTGATTGTTAGATTTGTTTATATTGGTGGAATAGTTGACCATCACTGTTTAAACCTTCTTTTTAGAGGTCATTATTCGCTTTGTTGATATTGGTGGAATAGTTGACCGTCACTGTTTAAACTTTCTTTTTAGAGGTGATTGTTCGTTTTGTTGATATTGGTGGAATAGTTGACCATCACTGTTTAAACTTTCTTTTTAGAGGTGATTGTTCGTTTTGTTGATATTGGTGGAATAGTTGTCCATCACTGTTTACGCTTTCTTTTTGATAATTCAAAGAAAATATGCACCAAACATTTATAAATTAGACAAAAAAAATATAAATTGTATATATCCTCCATAAATCTTGCGAAATTCCGGAATTTGAGTCCCATTTGACATGATTTCCATGCAAAACATATGTCATCTTCTGTAATGACTAAAAGATCACTCAGAAAGATGAGGATTTTGCAACAAAAACATTGAGATTGCATGAATAAGAACAGTTCAAAGATTGGAATTCGGATTTTTGTTGGTCCCTGTCGGTTCAGTTTATATCCGAAACCGCAATAGACGAAGTAATCTGGGCTGAGCACAATCAATTCAAAGAAAAACACTGCGTAACAATTGAATAAACAATAAAAATTCAAAACACCACCAAATGTTAAAATAAAGTTGTTTACATACGTATATAGTATACATATGTATGCTTTGTTATTAACTATTTTATATTATTTTGTTTGCCAGGGTGGTTTCCAGGTCCGGTTATTTATGGTCTAATTATAGATACTTGTTGCCGTTTATGGAGTGAAAGCTGTGGGATGACTGGCGCATGCTCTTTGTTTGACATAGTTGACTTCCGGTACAAAAAACATGGCGTCGATATAGCAGTAAGAGTCTTGTCATCTATTATGTATTTTGCTGCCTTCTTGTATGCTAGACGAAGGGTGGATTTAAGGAAACAACATAAAATTGATATAGACCAAAAAATAGAATCCCCTGAAGGAGACATACTGCTTAATGAGGTCGAGAAGAAATAGTTTAATATATATGGTCAAAGAATCATCAGAAACACACGAAATTCTTCCTGGAGACGACGGTGAAGTTTGATTCATGATTATTCTATAAGCAATGCATCCAAGACAATTAAGCATATTGACCAATCGGACGTGTAACTGCTTTTAAACAGTAGGCTCATTGCTGATTGGCCGGTTGAATATATGAACCCTGACATGACCCCAAATGTGATATTGTTGAGTGTTAGGGTATCTCCGTGGAACAAAATATAAGTAAAATATACAACAAGCATGCAAATTTAAATAGACTGGTGTTATACATTATTATGCTTCGTGTTAGTTTCTGTAGTGATATTTGGCACTGCAATATTTTGGCATAGTACCTGGGTAATATTTTGGCATATTACCTGGACAATTAGACACTCAATATAATAATGATATTACAGTGGTCTTGTTCAGGTAATATGCCAAAATATTACCTGGACAAGACCACATTATCTAATGAACATTATATGCATAGTCCAGTTGACATAAGCTATTCATAGACTAGAGAATTTACTTGTATATATATATTTTGTGATCTGTGTTACATGTAAGCTAAATAGTCATGTCTCCTGTCGAATTGGTGAACGGATATTAAGAAAGACAAAATGGTTCATTGCGCTCTGTCACACCTCTAAGCTTAAATGACATGTACCTTTTCGTAATTAGTTATCTATGTTATATTCCAGAATAAACATATATCGTTCATGACTTATCATCGGGTTTGTAACTAGATTAACACGACGGGTGTCACTAGTGGAGCAGGAACTGCTTACCTTTCCGAAGCTTCTGAGTTCACCCCCGTTTTTAGTGGTGTTCGTATTACTCGATCTTTAGTTTTATATATATGTTTTGTAGACCGTTGTTTTTTTTGTGCTTTTTATTTTGGCCATTGTAATGTCTGTTCTTCTTGGATATACATATTCTGAATCTTCAAACTCTTCATATCTTATATAGATATTTATACTGATTTCTAGTTTGATGCTTAGCCACTAGTGAGTCATATTTCAGCAATAGTTACAGTAACAAGAGGATCTGAGTTCACCCCCGGTTTTTCGTTGGGATACGTGTTGCTCAACTGCTTAGTTTTTGGTGTTGTCCTATTATGTGTCTTTACGTTATGGGTTCTGTGTTGTGATGTCAGTTACGATTTCCGCATAAAAACGATGTTCGGTTCGTATTTACCTCCAGTTGTTTGTAGGAGGGCTCATGTCAGATAGAACTTTAAACATTCACATTAAATAAACGAATAACATGGAGAAGAAAAATACCACAATGTCAGAACAGTTCCCAAATTTGATATGAAAATCTTCTGTTTAATGTTAGTTTATGTTTATATTGCTATACCCAAAAGGGTTTTACATGCAATAATTACAGATTAATGCATGGAAATTTCCATATTGGCCTGGTTATCATCCCGAGACCCCCATATTGGCCCGAGACGCAGTCAGCATTTGTGGACAACACAATGACCTTATGAAAAAAGGACGAACGGACAAACAATGGGGTAATCAACATTGGTGGACAACACAATAACCTTAAGAAAAATAGACGTACGGACAAACAATGGGGTAATCAACATTGGTGGACAACACAATAACCTTAAGCAAAAAAGACGAATGGACAAGCAATGGGGTAATCAACATTGGTGGACAACACAATAACCTTAAGCAAAAAAGACGAACGGACAAACAATGGGCTAATCAACATTTGTGGACAACACAATAACCTTAAGCAAAAAAGAGGAATGGACAAGCAATGGGGTAATCAACATTGGTGGACAACACAATAACCATAAGTTAAAAAGACGAACGGACAAACAATGGAGTAATCAACATTGGTGGACAACACAATAACCTTAAGTAAAAAAGACGAACGGACAAACAATGGGGTAATCAACATTGGTGGACAACACAATAACCTTAAGCAAAAAAGACGAACGGACAAACAATGGGGTAATCAACATTGGTGGACAACACAATTACCTAAAGTAAGAAAGACGAACGGACAAACAATGGAGTATTCAACATTGGTGGACAACACAATAACCTTAAGTAAAAAGGACGAACGGACAAACAATGGGGTAATCAACATTGGTGGACAACAAAATAAACTTAAGTAAAAAGGACGAACGGACAAACATTGAGGTAATCAGCATCGGTGGACAGCACAATGACCTTAAGTAACAAAGACGAATGGACAAACAATGAGGTAATCAGCATTGGTGGACAACACAATAACCTTAAGTAAAAAAGACGAACGGACAAACAATGGGGGAATCAACATTGGTGGACAACACAATAACCTTAAGTAAAAAAGACGAACGGACAAACAATGGGGTAATCAGCATTGGTGGACAACACAATAACCTAAAGTAAAAAGACGAACGGACAAACAATGGGGTAATCAACATTGGTGGACAACACAATAACCTTAAGCAAAAAAGACGAACGGACAAACAATGGGCAATCAGCATTGGTGGACAACACAATAACCTTAAGTAAAAAGGAAGAACGGACAAACAATGAGGTAATCAGCATTGGTGGACAACACAATAACTTTAAGTAAACAGGACGAACGGACAAACAATGGGGTAATCAGCATTGGTGGACAACACAATAACCTTAAGTAAAGAGGACGAACGGACAAACAATGGGGTAATCGACATTGGTGAACAACACAATAACCTTTAGTAAAAGAGACGAATGGACAAACAATGGGGTAATCAGCATTGGTGGACAACACAATAACCTTAAGTAAAAAAGACGAACGGACAAACAATGAGGTAATCAACATTGTTGGACAACACAATAACATTAAGTAAAAAGGACGAACGGACAAACAATGGGGTAATCAACATTGGTGGACAATAAAATAACCTTAAGTAAAAAAGACGAACGGACAAACAATGATGTAATCAGCATTGATGGACAACACAATAACCTTAAATAAAAAGGACGAATTGACAAACAATGGGTAATCAACATTGGTGGACAACACAATAACCTTAAGTAAAGAGGACGAACGGACAAACAATGGGGTAATCAACATTGGTGGACAACACAATAACCTTAAGTAAACAAGACGAATGGACAAACAATGGGGTAATCAACATTGGTGGACAACAAAATGACCTTAAGTAAAATAGACGAATGGACAAACAATGGGGTAATCAGCATTGGTGGACAATACAATAACCTTAAGTAAAAAGGACGAACGGACAAACAATGGGGTAATCAACATTGGTGGACAACACAATACCCCTATGTTAAAAGGACGAACGGACAAACAATGGGGTAAGAAACATTGGTGGAAAACACAATAACCTTAAGTAAAAAGGACGAACGGACAAACAATGGGGTAATAAGCATTGGTGGACAACACAATAAACTTAAGTAAAAAGGACGAACGGACAAACAATGGGGTAATCAACATTGGTGGACAACAAAATAACACTAAGTAAAAAGGACGAACGGACAAACAATGGGGTAATCAACATTGGTGGACAACACAATAACCTTAAGCAAAAAAGGACGAACGGACAAACAATGGGGTAATCAACATTGGTGGACAACACAATTACCAAAAGTAAGAAAGACGAACGGACAAACAATGGAGTAATCAACATTGGTGGACAACACAATAACCTTAAGTAAAGAGGACGAACGGACAAACAATGGGGTAATCAACATTGGTGGACAACAAAATAAACTTAAGTAAAAAGGACGAACGGACAAACATTGAGGTAATCAGCATCGGTGGACAGCACAATGACCTTAAGTAACAAAGACGAATGGACAAACAATGAGGTAATCAGCATTGGTGGACAACACAATAACCTTAAGTAAAAAAAGACGAACGACAAACAATGGGGTAATCAACATTGGTGGACAACAAAATAACCTTAAGCAAAAAAGACGAAAGGACAAACAATGGGGTAATCAACATTGGTGGACAACACAATAACCTTAAGTAAAAAAGACGAACGGACAAACAATGGGGTAATCAGCATTGGTGGACAACACAATAACCTTAAGTAAAAAAGACGAACGGACAAACAATGGGGTAATCAACATTGGTGGTCAACACAATAACCTTAAGTAAAAAAGACGAACGGACAAACAATGGGGTAATCAGCATTGGTGGACAACACAATAACCTTAGGTAAAAAAGACGAACGGACAAACAATGGGGTAATCAACATTGGTGGACAACACAATAACCTTTAGTAAAAGAGACGAATGGACAAACAATGGGGTAATCAGCATTGGTGGACAATACAATAACATTAAGCAAAAAGGACGAACGGACAAACAATGGGGTAATCAACATTGGTGGACAACACAATACCCTTATGTTAAAAGGACGAACGAACAAACAATGGGGTAAGCAACATTGGTGGAAAACACAATAACCTTAAGCAAAAAGGACGAACGGACAAACAATGGGGTAATCAGCATTGGTGGACAACACAATAAACTTAAGTAAAAAGGACGAACGGACAAACAATGGGGTAATCAACATTGGTGGACAACAAAATAGCATTAAGTAAAAAGGACGAACGGACAAACAATGGGGTAATCAACATTGGTGGACAACACAATAACCTTAAGCAAAAAAAACGAACGGACAAACAATGGGGTAATCAACATTGGTGGACAACACAATTACCTAAAGTAAGAAAGACGAACGGACAAACAATGGAGTAATCCACATTGGTGGACAACACAATAACCTTAAGTAAAAAGGACGAACGGACAAACAATGGGGTAATCAACATTGGTGGACAACAAAATAAACTTAAGTAAAAAGGACGAACGGACAAACATTGAGGTAATCAGCATCGGTGGACAGCACAATGACCTTAAGTAACAAAGACGAATGGACAAACAATGAGGTAATCAGCATTGGTGGACAACACAATAACCTTAAGTAAAAAAAGACGAACGGACAAACAATGGGGTAATCAACATTGGTGGACAACAAAATAACCTTAAGCAAAAAAGACGAAAGGACAAACAATGAGGTAATCAACATTGGTGGACAACACAATAACCTTAAGTAAAAAAGACGAACGGACAAACAATGGGGTAATCAGCATTGTTGGACAACACAATAACCTTAAGTAAAAAAGACGAACGGACAAACAATGGGGTAATCAACATTGGTGGACAACACAATAACCTTAAGTAAAAAAGACGAACGGACAAACAATGGGGTAATCGGCATTGGTGGACAACACAATAACCTTAGGTAAAAAAGACGAACGGACAAACAATGGGGTAATCGACATTGGTGGACAACACAATAACCTTAAGTAAAAAAGAAGAACGAACAAACAATGAGGTAATCAGCATTGGTGGACAACACAATAACTTTAAGTAAACAGGACGAGCGATCAAACAATGAGGTAATCAGCATTGGTGGACAACAATATAACCTTAAGCAAAGAGGACGAACGGACAAACAATGGGGTAATCAACATTGGTGGACAACACAATAACCTTAAGCAAAAAAGACGAACGGACAAACAATGGGGTAATCAACATTGGTGGACAACACAATTACCTAAAGTAAGAAAGACGAACGGACAAACAATGGAGTATTCAACATTGGTGGACAACACAATAACCTTAAGTAAAAAGGACGAACGGACAAACAATGGGGTAATCAACATTGGTGGACAACAAAATAAACTTAAGTAAAAAGGACGAACGGACAAACATTGAGGTAATCAGCATCGGTGGACAGCACAATGACCTTAAGTAACAAAGACGAATGGACAAACAATGAGGTAATCAGCATTGGTGGACAACACAATAACCTTAAGTAAAAAAGACGAACGGACAAACAATGGGGGAATCAACATTGGTGGACAACACAATAACCTTAAGTAAAAAAGACGAACGGACAAACAATGGGGTAATCAGCATTGGTGGACAACACAATAACCTAAAGTAAAAAGACGAACGAACAAACAATGGGGTAATCAACATTGGTGGACAACACAATAACCTTAAGCAAAAAAGACGAACGGACAAACAATGGGCAATCAGCATTGGTGGACAACACAATAACCTTAAGTAAAAAGGAAGAACGGACAAACAATGAGGTAATCAGCATTGGTGGACAACACAATAACTTTAAGTAAACAGGACGAACGGACAAACAATGAGGTAATCAGCATTGGTGGACAACACAATAACCTTAAGTAAAGAGGACGAACGGACAAACAATGGGGTAATCAACATTGGTGGACAACACAATAACCTTAAGTAAAAAAGACGAACGGACAAACAATGGGGTAATCAGCATTGGTGGACAACACAATAACCTAAAGTAAAGAGGACGAACGAACAAACAATGGGGTAATCAACATTGGTGAACAACACAATAACATTTAGTAAAAGAGACGAATGGACAAACAATGGGGTAATCAGCATTGGTGGACAACACAATAACCTTAAGTAAAAAAGACGAACGGACAAACAATGGGGTAATCAACATTGGTGGACAACACAATAACCTAAAGTAAAAATGACGAACGGACAAACAATGGGGTAATCAACATTGGTGGACAATAAAATAACCTTAAGTTAAAAGGACGAACGGACAAACAATGATGTAATCAGCATTGGTGGACAACACAATAACCTTAAGTAGCAAAGAGGAATGGACACACAATGAAGTAATCAGCATTGGTGTACAACACAATAACCTTAAGTAAAAAAGACGAATTGACAAACAATGGGTAATCAACATTGGTGGACAACACAATAATCTTAAGTAAAGAGGACGAACGGACAAACAATGGGGTAATCAACATTGGTGGACAACACAATAACCTTAAGTAAACAAGACGAATGGACAAACAATGGGGTAATCAACATTGGTGGACAACAAAATGACCTTAAGTAAAATAGACGAATGGACAAACAATGGGGTAATCAGCATTGGTGGACAATACAATAACCTTAAGTAAAAAGGACGAACGGACAAACAATGGGGTAATCAACATTGGTGGACAACACAATACCCTTATGTTAAAAGGACGAACGGACAAACAATGGGGTAAGCAATATTGGTGGAAAACACAATAACCTTAAGTAAAAAGGACGAACGGACAAACAATGGGGTAATCAGCATTGGTGGACAACACAATAAACTTAAGTAAAAAGGACGAACGGACAAACAATGGGGTAATCAACATTGGTGGACAACAAAATAACATTAAGTAAAAAGGACGAACGGACAAACAATGGGGGAATCAACATTGGTGGACAACACAATAACCTTAAGTAAAAAAAGACGAACGACAAACAATGGGGTAATCAACATTGGTGGACAACAAAATAACCTTAAGCAAAAAAGACGAAAAGACAAACAATGGGGTAATCAACATTGGTGGACAACACAATAACCTTAAGTAAAAAAGACGAACGGACAAACAATGGGGTAATCAGCATTGGTGGACAACACAATAACCCTAGGTAAAAAAGACGAACGGACAAACAATGGGGTAATCAACATTGGTGGACAACACAATAACCTTAAGTAAAAAAGACGAACGGACAAACAATGGGGTAATCAACATTGGTGGACAACAAAATAAACTTAAGTAAAAAGGACGAACGGACAAACATTGAGGTAATCAGCATCGGTGGACAGCACAATGACCTTAAGTAACAAAGACGAATGGACAAACAATGAGGTAATCAGCATTGGTGGACAACACAATAACCTTAAGTAAAAAAAGACGAACGGACAAACAATGGGGTAATCAACATTGGTGGACAACAAAATAACCTTAAGCAAAAAAGACGAAAGGACAAACAATGAGGTAATCAACATTGGTGGACAACACAATAACCTTAAGTAAAAAAGACGAACGGACAAACAATGGGGTAATCAGCATTGGTGGACAACACAATAACCTTAAGTAAAAAAGACGAACGGACAAACAATGGGGTAATCAACATTGGTGGACAACACAATAACCTTAAGTAAAAAAGACGAACGGACAAACAATGGGGTAATCGGCATTGGTGGACAACACAATAACCTTAGGTAAAAAAGACGAACGGACAAACAATGGGGTAATCGACATTGGTGGACAACACAATAACCTTAAGTAAAAAAGAAGAACGAACAAACAATGAGGTAATCAGCATTGGTGGACAACACAATAACTTTAAGTAAACAGGACGAGCGATCAAACAATGAGGTAATCAGCATTGGTGAACAACAATATAACCTTAAGCAAAGAGGACGAACGGACAAACAATGGGGTAATCAACATTGGTGGACAACACAATAACCTTAAGTAAAAAAGACGAACGGACAAACAATGGGGTAATCAGCATTGGTGGACAACACAATAACCTAAAGTAAAGAGGACGAACGAACAAACAATGGGGTAATCAACATTGGTGAACAACACAATAACATTTAGTAAAAGAGACGAATGGACAAACAATGGGGTAATCAGCATTGGTGGACAACACAATAACCTTAAGTAAAAAAGACGAACGGACAAACAATGGGGTAATCAACATTGGTGGACAACACAATAACCTAAAGTAAAAATGACGAACGGACAAACAATGGGGTAATCAACATTGGTGGACAATAAAATAACCTTAAGTTAAAAGGACGAACGAACAAACAATCATGTAATCAGCATTGGTGGACAACACAATAACCTTAAGTAGCAAAGAGGAATGGACACACAATTAAGTAATCAGCATTGGTGTACAACACAATAACCTTAAGAAAAAAAGACGAATTGACAAACAATGGGTAATCAACATTGGTGGACAACACAATAACCTTAAGTAAAGAGGACGAACGGACAAACAATGGGGTAATCAACATTGGTGGACAACACAATAACCTTAAGTAAACAAGACGAATGGACAAACAATGGGGTAATCAACATTGGTGGACAACAAAATGACCTTAAGTAAAATAGACGAATGGACAAACAATGGGGTAATCAGCATTGGTGGACAATACAATAACCTTAAGTAAAAAGGACGAACGGACAAACAATGGGGTAATCAACATTGGTGGACAACACAATACCCTTATGTTAAAAGGACGAACGGACAAACAATGGGGTAAGCAATATTGGTGGAAAACACAATAACCTTAAGTAAAAAGGACGAACGGACAAACAATGGGGTAATCAGCATTGGTGGACAACACAATAAACTTAAGTAAAAAGGACGAACGGACAAACAATGGGGTAATCAACATTGGTGGACAACAAAATAACATTAAGTAAAAAGGACGAACGGACAAACAATGGGGGAATCAACATTGGTGGACAACACAATAACCTTAAGTAAAAAAAGACGAACGACAAACAATGGGGTAATCAACATTGGTGGACAACAAAATAACCTTAAGCAAAAAAGACGAAAGGACAAACAATGGGGTAATCAACATTGGTGGACAACACAATAACCTTAAGTAAAAAAGACGAACGGACAAACAATGGGGTAATCAGCATTGGTGGACAACACAATAACCCTAGGTAAAAAAGACGAACGGACAAAAAATGGGGTAATCAACATTGGTGGACAACACAATAACCTTAAGTAAAAAAGACGAACGGACAAACAATGGGGTAATCAGCATTGGTGGACAACACAATAACCTTAGGTAAAAAAGACGAACGGACAAACAATGGGGTAATCAACATTGGTGGACAACACAATAACCTTTAGTAAAAGAGACGAATGGACAAACAATGGGGTAATCAGCATTGGTGGACAATACAATAACCTTAAGTAAAAAGGACGAACGGACAAACAATGGGGTAATCAACATTGGTGGACAATAAAATAGCATTAAGTAAAAAGGACGAACGGACAAACAATGGGGTAATCAACATTGGTGGACAACACAATAACCTTAAGCAAAAAAAACGAACGGACAAACAATGGGGTAATCAACATTGGTGGACAACACAATTACCTAAAGTAAGAAAGACGAACGGACAAACAATGGAGTAATCCACATTGGTGGACAACACAATAACCTTAAGTAAAAAGGACGAACGGACAAACAATGGGGTAATCAACATTGGTGGACAACAAAATAAACTTAAGTAAAAAGGACGAACGGACAAACATTGAGGTAATCAGCATCGGTGGACAGCACAATGACCTTAAGTAACAAAGACGAATGGACAAACAATGAGGTAATCAGCATTGGTGGACAACACAATAACCTTAAGTAAAAAAAGACGAACGGACAAACAATGGGGTAATCAACATTGGTGGACAACAAAATAACCTTAAGCAAAAAAGACGAAAGGACAAACAATGAGGTAATCAACATTGGTGGACAACACAATAACCTTAAGTAAAAAAGACGAACGGACAAACAATGGGGTAATCAGCATTGGTGGACAACACAATAACCTTAAGTAAAAAAGACGAACGGACAAACAATGGGGTAATCAACATTGGTGGACAACACAATAACCTTAAGTAAAAAAGACGAACGGACAAACAATGGGGTAATCGGCATTGGTGGACAACACAATAACCTTAGGTAAAAAAGACGAACGGACAAACAATGGGGTAATCGACATTGGTGGACAACACAATAACCTTAAGTAAAAAAGAAGAACGAACAAACAATGAGGTAATCAGCATTGGTGGACAACACAATAACTTTAAGTAAACAGGACGAGCGATCAAACAATGAGGTAATCAGCATTGGTGGACAACAATATAACCTTAAGCAAAGAGGACGAACGGACAAACAATGGGGTAATCAACATTGGTGGACAACACAATAACCTTAAGTAAAAAAGACGAACGGACAAACAATGGGGTAATCAGCATTGGTGGACAACACAATAACCTAAAGTAAAGAGGACGAACGAACAAACAATGGGGTAATCAACATTGGTGAACAACACAATAACATTTAGTAAAAGAGACGAATGGACAAACAATGGGGTAATCAGCATTGGTGGACAACACAATAACCTTAAGTAAAAAAGACGAACGGACAAACAATGGGGTAATCAACATTGGTGGACAACACAATAACCTAAAGTAAAAATGACGAACGGACAAACAATGGGGTAATCAACATTGGTGGACAATAAAATAACCTTAAGTTAAAAGGACGAACGGACAAACAATGATGTAATCAGCATTGGTGGACAACACAATAACCTTAAGTAGCAAAGAGGAATGGACACACAATGAAGTAATCAGCATTGGTGTACAACACAATAACCTTAAGTAAAAAAGACGAATTGACAAACAATGGGTAATCAACATTGGTGGACAACACAATAACCTTAAGTAAAGAGGACGAACGGACAAACAATGGGGTAATCAACATTGGTGGACAACACAATAACCTTAAGTAAACAAGACGAATGGACAAACAATGGGGTAATCAACATTGGTGGACAACAAAATGACCTTAAGTAAAATAGACGAATGGACAAACAATGGGGTAATCAGCATTGGTGGACAATACAATAACCTTAAGTAAAAAGGACGAACGGACAAACAATGGGGTAATCAACATTGGTGGACAACACAATACCCTTATGTTAAAAGGACGAACGGACAAACAATGGGGTAAGCAATATTGGTGGAAAACACAATAACCTTAAGTAAAAAGGACGAACGGACAAACAATGGGGTAATCAGCATTGGTGGACAACACAATAAACTTAAGTAAAAAGGACGAACGGACAAACAATGGGGTAATCAACATTGGTGGACAACAAAATAACATTAAGTAAAAAGGACGAACGGACAAACAATGGGGGAATCAACATTGGTGGACAACACAATAACCTTAAGTAAAAAAAGACGAACGACAAACAATGGGGTAATCAACATTGGTGGACAACAAAATAACCTTAAGCAAAAAAGACGAAAGGACAAACAATGGGGTAATCAACATTGGTGGACAACACAATAACCTTAAGTAAAAAAGACGAACGGACAAACAATGGGGTAATCAGCATTGGTGGACAACACAATAACCCTAGGTAAAAAAGACGAACGGACAAACAATGGGGTAATCAACATTGGTGGACAACACAATAACCTTAAGTAAAAAAGACGAACGGACAAACAATGGGGTAATCAGCATTGGTGGACAACACAATAACCTTAGGTAAAAAAGACGAACGGACAAACAATGGGGTAATCAACATTGGTGGACAACACAATAACCTTTAGTAAAAGAGACGAATGGACAAACAATGGGGTAATCAGCATTGGTGGACAATACAATAACCTTAAGTAAAAAGGACGAACGGACAAACAATGGGGTAATCAACATTGGTGGACAATAAAATAACCTTAAGTTAAAAAGACGAACGGACAAACAATGATGTAATCAGCATTGATGGACAACACAATAACCTTAAATAAAAAGGACGAATTGACAAACAATGGGTAATCAACATTGGTGGACAACACAATAACCTTAAGTAAAGAGGACGAACGGACAAACAATGGGGTAATCAACATTGGTGGACAACACAATAACCTTAAGTAAACAAGACGAATGGACAAACAATGGGGTAATCAACATTGGTGGACAACACAATGACCTTAAGTAAAATAGACGAATGGACAAACAATGGGGTAATCAGCATTGGTGGACAATACAATAACCTTAAGTAAAAAGGACGAACGGACAAACAATGGGGTAATCAACATTGGTGGACAACACAATACCCTTATGTTAAAAGGACGAACGGACAAACAATGGGGTAAGCAATATTGGTGGAAAACACAATAACCTTAAGTAAAAAGGACGAACGGACAAACAATGGGGTAATCAGCATTGGTGGACAACACAATAAACTTAAGTAAAAAGGACGAACGGACAAACAATGGGGTAATCAACATTGGTGGACAACAAAATAACATTAAGTAAAAAGGACGAACGGACAAACAATGGGGTAATCAACATTGGTGGACAACACAATAACCTTAAGTAAAAAAAGACGAACGACAAACAATGGGGTAATCAACATTGGTGGACAACAAAATAACCTTAAGCAAAAAAGACGAAAGGACAAACAATGGGGTAATCAACATTGGTGGACAACACAATAACCTTAAGTAAAAAAGACGAACGGACAAACAATGGGGTAATCAGCATTGGTGGACAACACAATAACCCTAGGTAAAAAAGACGAACGGACAAACAATGGGGTAATCAACATTGGTGGACAACACAATAACCTTAAGTAAAAAAGACGAACGGACAAACAATGGGGTAATCAGCATTGGTGGACAACACAATAACCTTAGGTAAAAAAGACGAACGGACAAACAATGGGGTAATCAACATTGGTGGACAACACAATAACCTTTAGTAAAAGAGACGAATGGACAAACAATGGGGTAATCAGCATTGGTGGACAATACAATAACCTTAAGTAAAAAGGACATACGGACAAACAATGGGGTAATCAACATTGGTGGACAATAAAATAACCTTAAGTAAAAAAGACGAACGGACAAACAATGATGTAATCAGCATTGATGGACAACACAATAACCTTAAATAAAAAGGACGAATTGACAAACAATGGGTAATCAACATTGGTGGACAACACAATAACCTTAAGTAAAGAGGACGAACGGACAAACAATGGGGTAATCAACATTGGTGGACAACACAATAACCTTAAGTAAACAAGACGAATGGACAAACAATGGGGTAATCAACATTGGTGGACAACAAAATGACCTTAAGTAAAATAGACGAATGGACAAACAATGGGGTAATCAGCATTGGTGGACAATACAATAACCTTAAGTAAAAAGGACGAACGGACAAACAATGGGGTAATCAACATTGGTGGACAACACAATACCCTTATGCTAAAAGGACGAACGGACAAACAATGGGGTAAGCAACATTGGTGGAAAACACAATAACCTTAAGTAAAAAGGACGAACGGACAAACAATGGGGTAATCAGCATTGGTGGACAACACAATAAACTTAAGTAAAAAGGACGAACGGACAAACAATGGGGTAATCAACATTGGTGGACAATAAAATAACACTAAGTAAAAAGGACGAACGGACAAACAATGGGGTAATCAACATTGGTGGACAACACAATAACCTTAAGCAAAAAAGACGAACTGACAAACAATGGGGTAATCAACATTGGTGGACAACACAATTACCTAAAGTAAGAAAGACGAACGGACAAACAATGGAGTAATCAACATTGGTGGACAACACAATAACCTTAAGTAAAAAGGACGAACGGACAAACAATGGGGTAATCAACATTGGTGGACAACAAAATAAACTTAAGTAAAAAGGACGAACGGACAAACATTGAGGTAATCAATATCGGTGGACAGCACAATGACCTTAAGTAACAAAGACGAATGGACAAACAATGAGGTAATCAGCATTGGTGGACAACACAATAACCTTAAGTAAAAAAAGACGAACGACAAACAATGGGGTAATCAACATTGGTGGACAACAAAATAACCTTAAGCAAAAAAGACGAAAGGACAAACAATGGGGTAATCAACATTGGTGGACAACACAATAACCTTAAGTAAAAAAGACGAACGGACAAACAATGGGGTAATCAGCATTCGTGGACAACACAATAACCTTAAGTAAAAAAGACGAACGGACAAACAATGGGGTAATCAACATTGGTGGTCAACACAATAACCTTAAGTAAAAAAGACGAACGGACAAACAATGGGGTAATCAGCATTGGTGGACAACACAATAACCTTAGGTAAAAAAGACGAACGGAAAAACAATGGGGTAATCAACATTGGTGGACAACACAATAACCTTTAGTAAAAGAGACGAATGGATAAACAATGGGGTAATCAGCATTGGTGGACAATACAATAACATTAAGTAAAAAGGACGAACGGACAAACAATGGGGTAATCAACATTGGTGGACAACACAATACCCTTATGTTAAGAGGAGGAACGGCCAAACAATGGGGTAAGCAACATTGGTGGAAAACACAATAACCTTAAGTAAAAAGGACGAACGGACAAACAATGGGTAATCAGCATTGGTGGACAACACAATAAACTTAAGTAAAAAGGACCAACGGACAAACAATGGGGTAATCAACATTGGTGGACAACAAAATAGCATTAAGTAAAAAGGACGAACGGACAAACAATGGGGTAATCAACATTGGAGGACAACACAATAACCTTAAGCAAAAAAGACGAACGGACAAACAATCGGGTAATCAACATTTGTGGACAACACAATTACCTAAAGTAAGAAAGACGAACGGACAAACAATGGAGTAATCCACATTGGTGGACAACACAATAACCTTAAGTAAAAAGGACGAACGGACAAACAATGGGGTAATCAACATTGGTGGACAACAAAATAAACTTAAGTAAAAAGGACGAACGGACAAACATTGAGGTAATCAGCATCGGTGGACAGCACAATGACCTTAAGTAACAAAGACGAATGGACAAACAATGAGGTAATCAGCATTGGTGGACAACACAATAACCTTAAGTAAAAAAAGAGGAACGGACAAACAATGGGGTAATCAACATTGGTGGACAACAACATAACCTTAAGCAAAAAAGACGAAAGGACAAACAATGAGGTAATCAACATTGGTGGACAACACAATAACCTTAAGTAGAAAAGACGAACGGACAAACAATGGGGTAATCAGCATTGGTGGACAACACAATAACCTTAAGTAAAAAAGACGAACGGACAAACAATGGGGTAATCAACATTGGTGGACAACACAATAACCTTAAGTAAAAAAGACGAACGGACAAACAATGGGGTAATCAGCATTGGTGGACAACACAATAACCTTAGGTAAAAAAGACGAACGGACAAACAATGGGGTAATCAACATTGGTGGACAACACAATAACCTTAAGTAAAAAAGAAGAACGAACAAACAATGAGGTAATCAGCATTGGTGGACAACACAATAACTTTAAGTAAACAGGACGAGCGATCAAACAATGGGGTAATCAGCATTGGTGGACAACAATATAACCTTAAGCAAAGAGGACGAACGGACAAACAATGGGGTAATCAACATTGGTGGACAACACAATAACCTTAAGTAAAAAAGACGAACGGGCAAACAATGGGGTAATCAGCATTGGTGGACAACACAATAACCTAAAGTAAAGAGGACGAACGGACAAACAATGGGGTAATCAACATTGGTGAACAACACAATAACCTTTAGTAAAAGAGACGAATTGACAAACAATGGGGTAATCAGCATTGGTGGACAACACAATAACCTTAAGTAAAAAAGACGAACGGACAAACAATGGGGTAATCAACATTGGTGGACAACACAATAACCTAAAGTAAAAATGACGAACGGACAAACAATGGGGTAATCAACATTGGTGGACAATAAAATAACCTTAAGTTAAAAGGACGAACGGACAAACAATGATGTAATCAGCATTGGTGGACAACACAATAACCTTAAGTAACAAAGAGGAACGGACAAACAATGAAGTAATCAGCATTGGTGTACAACACAATAACCTTAAGTAAAAAAGACGAATTGACAAACAATGGGTAATCAACATTGGTGGACAACACAATAACCTTAAGTAAACAAGACGAATGGACAAACAATGGGGTAATCAACATTGGTGGACAACAAAATGACCTTAAGTAAAATGGACGAATGGACAAACAATGGGGTAATCAGCATTGGTGGACAATACAATAACCTTTAGTAAAAAGGACGAACGGACAAACAATGGGGTAATCAACATTGGTGGACAACACAATACCCTTATGTTAAAAGGACGAACGGACAAACAATGGGGTAAGCAACATTGGTGGAAAACACAATAACCTTAAGTAAAAAGGACGAACGACAAACAATGGGGTAATCAGCATTGGTGGACAACACAATAAACTTAAGTAAAAAGGACGAACGGACAAACAATGGGGTAATCAACATTGGTGGACAACAAAATAACATTAAGTTAAAAGGACGAACGGACAAACAATGGGGTAATCAACATTGGTGGACAACACAATAACCTTAAGTAAAAAAAGACGAACGACAAACAATGGGGTAATCAACATTGGTAGACAACAAAATAACCTTAAGCAAAAAAGACGAAAGGACAAACAATGGGGTAATCAACATTGGTGGACAACACAATAACCTTAAGTAAAAAAGACGAACGGACAAACAATGGGGTAATCAGCATTGGTGGACAACACAATAACCTTAGGTAAAAAAGACGAACGGACAAACAATGGGGTAATCAACATTGGTGGACAACACAATAACCTTAAGTAAAAAAGACGAACGGACAAACAATGGGGTAATCAGCATTGGTGGACAACACAATGACCTAAAGTAAGAAAGACGAACGGACAAACAATGGAGTAATCAACATTGGTGGACAACACAATAACCTTAAGTAAAAAGGACGAACGGACAAACAATGGGGTAATCAACATTGGTGGACAACAAAATAAACTTAAGTAAAAAGGACGAACGGACAAACATTGAGGTAATCAGCATCGGTGGACAGCACAATGACCTTAAGTAACAAAGACGAATGGACAAACAATGAGATAATCAGCATTGGTGGACAACACAATAACCTTAAGTAAAAAAAGACGAACGGACAAACAATGGGGTAATCAACATTGGTGGACAACAAAATAACCTTAAGCAAAAAAGACGAAAGGACAAACAATGGGGTAATCAACATTGGTGGACAACACAATAACCTTAAGTCAAAAAGACGAACGGACAAACAATGGGGTAATCAGCATTGGTGGACAACACAATAACCTTAGGTAAAAAAGACGAACGGACAAACAATGGGGTAATCAACATTGGTGGACAACACAATAACCTTAAGTAAAAAAGACGAACGGACAAACAATTGGGTAATCAACATTGGTGGACAACACAATAACCTTAAGTAAAAAAGACGAACGGACAAACAATGGGGTAATCAGCATTGGTGGACAACACAATAACCTTAGGTAAAAAAGACGAACGGACAAACAATGGGGTAATCAACATTGGTGGACAACACAATAACCTTAAGTAAAAAAGAAGAACGAACAAACAATGAGGTAATCAGCATTGGTGGACAACACAATAACTTTAAGTAAACAGGACGAACGGACAAACAATGAGGTAATCAGCATTGGTGGACAACACAATAACCTTAAGCAAAGAGGACGAACGGACAAACAATGGGGTAATCAACATTGGTGGACAACACAATAACCTTAAGTAAAAAAGACGAACGGACAAACAATGGGGTAATCAGCATTGGTGGACAACACAATAACCTAAAGTAAAGAGGACGAACGGACAAACAATGGGGTAATCAACATTGGTGAACAACACAATAACCTTTAGTAAAAGAGACGAATGGACAAACAATGGGGTAATCAGCATTGGTGGACAACACAATAACCTTAAGTAAAAAAGACGAACGGACAAACAATGGGGTAATCAACATTGGTGGACAACACAATAACCTTAAGTAAAAAAGACGAACGGACAAACAATGGGGTAATCAACATTGGTGGACAATAAAATAACCTTAAGTAAAAAGGACGAACGGACAAACAATGATGTAATCAGCATTGGTGGACAACACAATAACCTTAAGTAAAAAAGACGAATTGACAAACAATGGGTAATCAGCATTGGTGGACAACACAATAACCTTAATTAAAGAGGACGAACGGACAAACAATGGGGTAATCAACATTGGTGGACAACACAATAACCTTAAGTAAACAAGACGAATGGACAAACAATGGAGTAATCAACATTGGTGGACAACAAAATGACCTTAAGTAAAATAGACGAATGGACAAACAATGGGGTAATCAGCATTGGTGGACAATACAATAACCTTAAGTAAAAAGGACGAACGGACAAACAATGGGGTAATCAACATTGGTGGACAACACAATACCCTTATGTTAAAAAGACGAACGGACAAACAATGGGGTAAGCAACATTGGTGGAAAACACAATAACCTTAAGTAAAAAGGACGAACGGACAAACAATGGGTAATCAGCATTGGTGGACAACACAATAACCTTAAATAAAAAGGACGAACGGACAAACAATGGGGTAATCAACATTGGTGGACAACAAACTAACATTAAGTAAAAAGGACGAACGAACAAACAATGGGGTAATCAACATTGGTGGACAACAAAATAACCTTAAGTAAAAAGGACGAACGGACAAACAATGGGGTAATCAACATTGGTGGACAACAACATAACCTTAAGTAAAAAGGACGAACGGACAAACAATGAGGTAATCAACATTGGTGGACAACAAAATAACCTTAAGTAAAAATGACGAACGAACAAACAATGGGGTAATCAGCATTGATGGACAACACAATAACCTTAAGTAAAAAGGACGAACTGATAAACAATGGGGTAATCAACATTGGTGGACAACACAATAACCTTAAGTAAAAAGGACGAACGGACAAACAATGGGGTAATCAACATTGGTGGACAACACAATAACCTTAAGTAAAAAGGACGAACGGATAAACAATGGGGTAATCAACATTGGTGGACAACACAATAACCTTAAGTAAAAAGGACGAACGGACAAGCAATGGGGTAATCAACATTGGTGGACAACAAAATGACCTTAAGTAAAAAGGAGAACGGACAAACAATGGGGTAATCAGTATTGGTGGACAACACAATAACCTTAAGTAAAAAAGACGAACGGACAAATAATGGGGTAATCTGCATTGGCGGACAACACAATAACCTTAGGTAAAAAGGACGGACGGACAAACAATGGGGTAATCAGCATTGGTGGACAACACAATAACCTTAAGTAAAAAAGACGAACGAACAAACAATGGGGCAATCAGCATTGGTGGACAACACAATAACCTTAAATAAAAAGGACGAACGGACAAACAATGGGGTAATCAGCATTGGTGGAAAACACAATAACCTTAAGCAAGAAAGACGAACGGACAAACAATGGGGTAATTCGCATTGGTGAACAACACAATAACCTTAAGTATTAAAGACGAACGGACAAACAATGGGGTAATCAACATTGGTGGACAATACAATAACCTTCAGTAGAAAGGACGAACGGACAAACAATGGGGTAATTAGCATTGGTGGACAACACATTAACCTTAAGTAAAAAGGACGAACGGAAAAACAGTGGGGTAATCAGCATTGGTGGACAACACAATAACCTTAAGTAAAAAGGACGAACCGACAAACAATGGGGTAATCAGCATTGGTGGACAACACAATAACCATAAGTAAAAAAGACGAACGGACAAACAATGAGGTAATCAGCATTGGTGGACAACACAATAACCTTAAGTAAAAAAGACGAACGGACAAACAATGAGGTAATCAGCATTGATGGACAACACAATAACCTTAAGTAAAAATGACGAATGGACAAACAGTGGGGTAATCAGCATTGGTGGACAACACAATAACCTTAGGTAAAAAAGACGAACGGACAAACAATGATCTCAAATAATTACGCAGAAATCTAATGTTTGAGCAATCCGAGCACACAAAAAATAGCCTTATGCACCCAAAGGAAATTAACTCGAAGCAAAGCAAGTAACACGTTGGTTTGTTTTTTTGTTGATTTGATGGTGTTTATATGGTGGCGGTCAGTTTTAATGGTGGGGGAAACCAGAGTACACAGAGAAAAGCACCTACCTTTCGCAAGTCACTGAAAACCCGTATCACATAATGTTGTGCACCTCGCCCTGATTAGGATTCGAACTCACAGCATCAGTGGTGATAGGCACTGATTGCATGGATAGTTGCAAATCCAACTACCATACCACAACGGTGACGACGGCCACAACATGTTGGATATAACCTTCATGGGTCATGCATTATGCAAAAGATACAGCACTACTGAAACAAAAGAAGTGACCCGTATTGGATATAACGTTTTTTTTTTTCCTGCGTAGCACCAAGGCCTTCACCTGTGTAATATTAACATTGTCACAAAAATGTTAAAATTACTATGCAACTTGCTTATTGGTACAACGACCTTTAATATAGCCCTGTAACAACAGTCTGTACCATCGGCCTCTAACAGTGACTTGTAACTGACATTAGAGGTCACATTTACAATAATATTGCTGGTGGCATTATTGTATAACTACAGTTCGTAACTTGGCATAACATCTGTATGAAGAAAAGCTTGAAGACACCAAAGTGGTAATTAGAATTCGTATATCGAAGAACAGACAACGCAATCCCCAAAAGAAAAGGTACACAAGCACAAACAACGATCTACATAACATACACATAAATCTACAAATCGAGTAACACGAACCCCACTAAAAACGGGGGGTGAACCTAGGTGCTTCGGAAGGGTAGGCATTTCCTGCTCCACGAGTGGTAATTAACAGTAACCAGTAATGGTCGTTGAAGATACATTTGTTTATGTTACCTAAATGTTACAGGCAGAATTTGTATTGACTATGACTTTGCAAATATTTATAGCCACAGACTCCAAATCAGACATCTTCGTACTTTGTTTTCAGAACAACAATCTATCCCATTGTCCCGACAGTGTGTTATTTTTGTTCTTCGTGTTTATTGAATATGATGCCATGGATTATCTCCATATGATGGTTTTTTTATCAATAAAAAGTTGATCAATTTAACTGTTGGTTATTACTTTTTTCAAAATATACAAAAATTTCTAGTTGAAAACTGCAGTGTCGTATTATATTATTTTTGCATCTTTCATGTCAAATATATGTTTTTCAATAAAATTTGGCGACAGACATTTGTTCTTTGATGGTGTAATTCCTCTAGGCAGTGTCTTCAACCTATTTCAACATTTTATAGGAGTACATATATATATCTATATTTCTCAAAAATCAACATGGTTTATGAAATATCATATTCAATAAATGCCAACAAACATATTACAATAGGAACCGCATCGGTGGCGTAATGGTTAGAGTGCTCGCCTTGAGTGTGGTATATCGTGGGAAGATACCAAACAGGTAATCAGAATCCGTAGGTCGAAGAAGGGCAGGCAACACAATAGCTGCCAGATCGTCAAGAAGAGATTGAAGATACCAAACAGGTAATCAGAATGTCAGACCGTCAAGAAGAGTTTGAAGATACCAAACAGGTAATCAGAATGTCAGACCGTCAAGAAGAGTTTGGAGATACCAAACAGGTAATCAGAATGTCAGACCGTCAAGAAGAGTTTGAAGATACCAAACAGGTAATCAGAATGTTAGACCGTCAAGAAGAGTTTGAAGATACCAAACAGGTAATCAGAATGTCAGACCGTCAAGAAGAGTTTGAAGATACCAAACAGGTAATCAGAATCCGTAGGTCGAAAAAGGGCAGACAACACAATGGCCAAAGGAAAAAGGACAAACAACAATCTACAAAACATGCACATAAACCTAAAGTTCGAGTAACTATCGTGAAAACAGAGGCATCATCGGCACATCCATACCGCATATATACACGACTGCTCCCTCTCATTACTTCAATAAAAGGTGGCGGGGTATAACTAGTATTATTTGCCCAAGCCTAATTATGTATATCTATATATACATTCTTGTTTTATTTTTCACGTCCGGTTGGTTTCCCGGCCCGGTTGCTGTTGGTCAAGTAATAGACACATGTTGCCGTTTATGGAGTGAAAGTTGTGAGAAGACTGGCGCATGCTCTTTGTTTGACATAGTTGAATTCCGTTATTAACGACATGGCTTGGATCTTGGAGTAAGGGTCCTGGCATTTATCATGTTTTTGTCTTCCTTCGTGTGTGCGAGACGAAGAGCAGATCTAAGGAAACAGTGAAATATTAATATAGAACTAAAAATAGAACCTCCTGAAGTAGCGATTCTGATTAAAAAAATCGACAAAAAATAATGAAATGTTTAAAGTGATGCAAATCTTCATAAAAACATGTAAATATTGGTACATGCTCCTTAAGTGACAAATCGAACACCAATAAACAGAATCGATAAGCTTTCAATAGTTGTTTTGTTTACAATGAAATATAATAAGCAAGATGAAAGTATGTGCATAAAACACACATGCAATTATCAGGGGAGAGGGAGGGGCTGGATTTCATTAACTGATTAACCCTGCCGCATTTCTGTGCTTGTTTATTTTTTGTCCCAAGCTAGGATTTGAATTTCCATATGTTTTTATTGTGTTTAATGGTTTGAGGTGAGACCTAGGAGGTTGTTTGTTTGCTGATATTGGTGAATATACCCATAAATTCCAACAACCCTAGGCCTAACCAGCTTATGAAAAGTTTGAAGATACCAAAGGAGATAGCTAGAAGCCGTGAATTGAAGGACATACAACACAGTGGGACAAAAAAATGGACAATTAATGATCTGCAAAATACTACACAGAAAGGTCAAGATTGAGCAGCACGGACCCCAATAAAAACCGAGGCTGAACTCGTATAACCCGGAATGGTAAGCAGTTCATTCTCCACATGTGGAACCCATCAATTAGTTTACTATTAGCTTGAGTACTATTTGTCCCTTACAGCTGCTCTAAACAGTAGCATACATATCTATCGATGTCTTCGCCACGTCATATTCGATCTTCAAAAAAGGTGTTACGTTAATCGAGGATGTCGCGAACGCTATATGATTAGGGAGAATGAACGTGATGGAATGATTTTGTTTTCCCAATTGTAAATTAGGACAGAAAAAAGAGATAATGCCTATTTTTCAGGAGGGGAAAACGAGATCATGCGTACTTCGATTCGTCTTTACATCCAGTTGTGAATAGCAGTGCTCATGTCTTATTTGTGTTATGTGTGTTTGCTTCCGTAAAGTGATGTCCAACACATATTGTGTTGTGCTTTGCCTTTTTCCCTCGCCTTTTTCTCTGGATTGTCCCATTTTTTATTGCGCCTTCGATATTCTCTAACGTGCATTTCCTCTCCCGGCATCAGCTCAAAGTATCCTTTATCCTTTTAATTTTGATTTCTAGACTCCCTAGACACAGTGATACTGCACGACTGGTGTTTTTACCATATAAAATTATATCAATATATTTCTCTGTAATAGCAGGAGATCTTTATGTCTACCAAACTTCGAATGAAGTGTTTTAATCACCAATTAATTTCATTTAAGAACGTACATGCAAATGGCCCCTTGTACTGATAATTCATGCCTACTATATACTACTTCATTGTCAAAACTGTGTAGTGTATTGTTTACCTGTATCTCGCCTATGATATGTGTTATTTCGAATAAAATAGTTTGAAATTTGAAATCGTATATTATTAATTAACCACGTGTATAAAAATATAGTAATAAACAAATGCACGTACTCTAGCAATATTTATAAGTACTCCGTGTGTTATTGATTGTTTCCATTTGCTGAATATTGTACAAAGGGAAGTAACTACAAATTCCTAGTTTACCTACAACATGGAATAAAATAACTCATACTGTCGAATTAATATTTACCAATACACCATGATAAAACTGAAATATGCATCAAAGCAAAATAATTATTCACTCTCTGTAATGACATGAACGAATGAGTTACTGGTTGTTGTTAAACACCAAATAAGCAATACTTCAGCAATATCATGGCGAAAACAAGTTACATTTGATAAGATGATGATGATGTCTGCTTTGTACTGGAACAACTCGCAGAATTATACCTTTTTTATGGTGATAGTTCACTGAAACAACAGTCTGTGGGTAGACATGTTGCTCCCTTCAAACATATAATCTTGATTCCGAGCCAACAAGTCTTTACCATATATCTTCTTCAGGTTAAGGTAAGCATTCAACAAAGTGATTATTACTTACATATGAGTAGCACGGCGAGTTTCCTATAAGAAGCAGGAACTGTTTACCCCTCCGGAGCACCTGGGTTCACTACCGGTTATTGATGGTGTTATTGTTGCTCGTCTTTCTACCTTTCTATGCTATGCTGTGGTTTGTTTGTCTTCGTCCTAAATGTACCCAAATGTGGCCATTGGCTCTCAATATTCTTGATTGTCCCCCTTAGGTTTACTCTAACATTTATTTAATAATGTATATTAAAACGATTACAGAATCAATACTATGGATAACACAGTGTCGTCAACAAGCACAAAGTATACACAATTATACCGTATCCAGTGGGACTTTGGTATCTTTATGGAATATCTGTGTCACAAATGACGACGAATATGTTCCGTTGGTCGTAATTAGAATGTCACCTTTTCCACATTATTTACTTATCGCCGGCTTTCTAACAAGAGTAATACAACGGGTGTGACTTGTGGAACATTAACTGCTTACCCTTCCGGAGTATCTGAGCTAACCTCTTATTTTGCTTGGTTCGGGATGCTCAATCTATAGTTTTCTGTGTTAATTAATGTGTAATTCATTACGATTCATTACATCAGTTTACAGTAGTAAAGAGTTACAGTTGTGAAATGATGCACACAGATAGCAATGATAGGAACACACATTCTCATGACATGAAACACTCATCACACGCTGCAGGGATCAGTTACAAAATTATGTCTAAACATATTGACATATTTCTTATTTCAAATGCAATATGAATTCGCTTAATCATATTATTAATTTTCATAAACTTTTATCATTTTAGAAGCGGGAATGATGTATTATATATATTAATACAATTAATAAAATAAACAAGTAGAAATACCATGTACATCGCCAGAACAGTTCGTAGAAATAGTAAATCTATTTACAAAATCGACACCAATAACACTTAATTCCCCGGCTTGGAACAGGCACCACAATAGAACGTGGCTGTGTTAGGCACCACAATAGAACGTGGCTGTGTTAGGCACCACAATAGAACGTGGCTGTGTTAGGCACCACAATAGAACGTGGCTGTGTTAGGCACCACAATAGAACGTGGCTGTGTTAGGCACCACAATAGAACGTGGCTGTATTAAGCTAGTTTATGCTCACAAACTCGACGTTTTTTGAAATGATGAGGCTATGCAAGTGTTTTCCACATGTGAGTAAAATATAATCAACACCTATATTTGGGTGAGCAGCGTCGTTGTATAGAACGTCAAACACTAATGTTGAACTGCATGCATAATATATTAAAGAAAAGATTCGTGACACAAATGTTGTTGAACCTGATGAAGTTATTCCAGAAACGAGTCGTTCCCATCAATTTATTATCTATGTATTTATTGTCATATGTATAATTTTTGTTATATAAAAGAGAGTCGTTGGCTTTAACCATCATAGTACTTCTAGTCCTCGGAAGACATATAGAATCTAACACCGGCAAAAGTGCAAGAAAGGGAAATCTCCGACACCCGAGGGATTTTATTTCTCACTTTGATCAGCTGTTTTTAGTTTCGTGTTTGTTTTACAGCTATGCACTTTTAGCAGACGATCATGTAAATAACGTGAGTTAATTTCCCTTCATCTCAATCAAAAATGTTTTTTGTGTATTGCGTGAAGGTTATTATGTAATAATATGGCTGATTGTTAGGATTTGCGTGTTTATAAAAGATTGAAAACTTATATACAGTGTATTGTTTATTCTAAAAAGCATGGAGAAATGGGGGGGGGGGGTCTTAATTAAGCAACAAGCATAAGTTAAAAAGTCTTAATTGATAATAAACGTAAAAGGAAATATAAGAGGCTGTCAGAAGACACTGAAGGGAGACAAACAAAACAAAAAACACAAATACATTTGTTTTTAAGCAAACATCACGGACCCTGCAATGTAATCAACAACAACAAATGCTGGCTAAAGGGCAATACCATAACAACATAAACTATTCCTCTTACAAATGTCAAACTCCTAAAACACAAACAGGACAACCTCATGGTAACCACTGAACTTTACCTTTTTACTATTTATTAATAAGTTACAGATATGCACATAATTATTGAACTAATATATGATGCACTATTAAGTAACATTTGTTTCTTCTGCCAAATGAGCATTTCGTGTAGCCATGTAATGCCGAGAACACACTTTGCCAACTGAAACTACAGTCCACAGGTAGACATGTTGTTCGACACCGACGCATTATTAGAAAGAAAGGATGTGGATCTAATTGAACATGAGAGACTATCCATTTTTACAGGAGGGTTTTTGTTGTTTTCCTGATTCGAAGCCATCCATTCTATCCTCCTACTATGGAATGTTATGGGCTTAGAGGAGAAGCAACACATACACATTCAATAAATTTTGCCATAATTTGGCTATTCCAAATTGTATCATACCTATTAACAAGGGTAAAAGGAAGAAAAAAGGGGGGGGGAGGAAAAAAAACTTGGTTTGTATGATTCTGCTATTAATATACGTATTATATCATACCTATTTACAAAAAAAGAAAAGAAATGGAAGGAAAAGGGAAACACTTTTTTGCTTTGTTTGTATGATTCTGCTATTAATATACATGTGTTTATGCTTGGTAATTAAGATGAATTGCATATATACATGATGAGTAGATTGCTCTATATCTTATGTAAATTGTTTTCTAATTGTTCCATCTTGTTGTTGGAGAGGATTTGTATATGCATAGCCTGTTATCCAATCCTATTGATTTATCAATAAAATATTTGAAATAAAATCATCTTTGGTTTGACTGGATCGAGGATCTGAATCATGATCCCCTACATTCAAGGTTAGTCCACTAACCGCTACATTTACGATGCATGTTTCAAGCAAGCGGACAATGGTCATACACTGTTGTAAAATGAAATAATCACATAAATATTATTAACCAAAATGTACAATGTTAATTACAGGTGTGATAGTAGCTATAGGTATATTTGGTCCTGCCTTGGCATTTGGTATTGGGGCTGTATTTAGTAATATGTATGTAACATTAGAGGGTTAGTATATAAAAATAGTAAATACAAAAAAACAAAACATAAACAACAGAAACCGTGTGTTCCGGAAGACCAACCAAAGGAATAGGTATACCGTATTGGGGCTGTATTATAGGGTTATTGCACTCATATTGAAGAATAGTGTCCCGAGCAGTATATCATATTGCACGAGATATAACATAGTACCAATTATTTCAGTCTGTGACAATTACATTTAATCATATTTCTTTTTCAATATTTAGTCAATATAATTCTGCCATTTTGTTTATCTATCGTCTGCTTGCGTGCAAATATCGTTTTACTCGGAATCTCTCTAGTGTGTACCAAACTTTAAGGAGAAAGAATGGAATGCAATATCGGTCAAGATGCAATATTTTTAACTCTTTCGGAAATGCTCTACTTTTTATGTGCATTTATAAAGCAAGACTAGTAAAAATATATTGCATCTTTATTTTACAAAGAAATCTACATGAAATATTTGATTCTATATTATAATATACACCTATTTATTGGCTATGAGGACACTAGCAAGTTTATTGTCCCCCAAGACACCAACTATTTCCCGACCGCGAAGCCAATAAATAAGTGTTTTATTATACCAAAGACAATCTAGGAAATCTGAGAAAATATGGCTATTAAAAAGACACAAATAGAAGTTCTTAATAGTAATATTAAGAAAAATATCAACAATTAAAGCTTCAGGAGATGCCATTTTATCGTCTGGTAAACACATACTCGTATCTCTCGGGCATGTAGGTGCATGTACGTTAAAACACGAAAGATCCAAACCATAAAAGCGCGGGAAACGTATGCTGTTTGAACTGAGTCATCGAGACTATTTCCCTAGGGATAATAGTCATGATCAGTCATCAAAACTATTCAAACAAAATCAACTATTGGGTTTTTATGTGGAAAATAGTAATTTTATCTGCATTTAATTTTATATAGAAAATATATACTGAGGTATAATAATTAGTAATATGTATGTAACATTAGAAGGGTAGTGTATAAAATATTCAGTATAAGGTGTTTGATTGATCAGCAAAAGGATCTAAATGTGAACTTTGAATTAGAATCTCCTATAGAACACGACTTAGTAAATCAACTTGTACTACAAACATTGGAATTATATTTCACATGATGGTAAATAAAGATGATATTTCATACCATATATTCGTCCTTTAATATCTCTATAATATCTTGTTTACACAATGTAGAAATCACTTCCATGTCACAATCATCTCAAATAATGGGGAGGTTTGGTCTTGCATAGCTCGTTTATCTCCACCTCCTTTTATTAAATCATATGCATCAAGTCTGGAGATCAAATAGTTATGTAAATGTGTGATAGAAGTATCAAATAGTTATGTAAATGTGTGATAGAAGTATCAAATACTTATGTAAATGTGTGATAGAAGTATCAAATAGTTATGTAAATGTGTGATAGAAGTATCAAATAGTTATGTAAATGTGTGATAGAAGTATCAAATAGTTATGTAAATGTGTGATAGACGTTTCAAATAGTTATGTAAATGTATGATAGAAGTATCAAATAGTTATGTAAATGTGTGATAGAAGTATCAAATAGTTATGTAAATGTATGATAGAAGTATCAAATAGTTATGTAAATGTGTGATAGAAGCATCAAATAGTTATGTAAATGTGTAATAGAAGTATCAAATAGTTATGTAAATGTGTGATAGAAGTATCAAATAGTTATGTAAATGTGTGATAGAAGTATCAAATAGTTATCGAAATCAAGAATCGATTATATTTTATGTAGTAACGCCGTAAGCAGTAAGGTGTTTGGTACTCGGATTAATCATTTCCCATTTAGTGATCATGATATCATAATAACAAAATTAAAAACTGAAGATATTAATAGAGGTCCAGGTATGTGGATAATGAATCTTGAAACAATCAAATCTGAGCAGTTTAGACATGCTTTTAAAATTTGGTGGGATAACTGGAAAATTGAGAAAAATAAATACAGTGATATACGGGAATGGTGGGATCTTGCGAAAAACAAAATACAATTGTTAACAATGGAAATAAGTAGAAACTTAAATTGTAAGCAAAACAAAAAAGAAATCGATAGATTAGAAAGGAAACTCGATAAATTAAAACTAATAGCGAATGAAACGGATGAAATAAACGCGCAAATAAAGCAATTAGAGGGCTTAATTAAAAACTATTATAATAAAAAAACAGAAGCAGCGAAAATTAGATCTCGTGTTAAATGGGCGGAAGAAGGGGAAAAATCAACGAGATATTTCTTTAACCTTGAAAAAAAGCGGGGCCAAGAAAAGTTATGGTATAGGATTAAAACGACAGACGGTAATTACAAGTATGACATTGACTCGATAATGAATGAGCAGGTAGATTTTTACTCCAAACTTTTCCAATCAGAAGGGTGGGATGAAAATAGTGCTCACGAACTTACAAGGTATATTGTTAATAAATTGGACAATAACGAAAAAGAAACGCTTGACGAGGACATTAACTTAGATGAAATTAGTAAAGTTATTAAAATATTAAAACCAAATAAATCCCCAGGAGAAGATGGTATTATTTCAGAATTTTATCAACTTTTTTGGCAAGATATAAAAAACGAATTCTTTGAAGTGATTGAACAAATTTTCAAATTCGAATATACTTTAAGCGCATCACAGTACAAGGGGGTCTTGACTTTATTACATAAGGGAGGGGAACGGGAAGACATAAAAAACTGGAGACCATTGACCTTACTGAATTGTGATTATAAAATAATTTCGAAGCTTTTGGCCGAACGATTAAAAAATGTTTTAACTAAGCTAATTCATCCGGATCAAAAAGGGTTTGTAAAGGGTCGGAACATAAGTGAAGCAAACAGAATGATACAAGACATCATACAATACGCAGACGAAGAAAATGAAGAAGGCATAATAGTTTTCTTAGATCAACAAAAAGCATTCGATAGAGTTGAATGGGGGTGGGTAGACTTCGTGTTAAAAACATTTAACTTCGGGGGAAAATTTAGGGGGTGGATTCAAATGTTAGTTAAAAATGCTACAACATCCATAAAGACAAATGGATTTGTTTCAAAATTTTTCTCCATATCTCGCTCATGTAGACAGGGGTGTCCCGTCGCACCGCTAATTTACATATTGCAAGCCGAACCCATGGCATGTGCAATTAGAGGAAATAATGATATAAAGGGGATTAAATTACCAGGTGAACCGGGTGGGAAGGAATTAGAAGCCAACATAAGTATGTTTGCAGATGACACACAACTTTTCAATAAAGATGAATGCTCTGTTGAGAAATCCTTCGATATACTTTCAAAATATGAAAAAGCATCCGGATCAAGAATTAATTATAATAAAACAAAAGCAATTTCTATTGGCAATGCCCGCCATAGAAAACCAAAATTTAATAAAATATCATGGATTAAAGAAAATGTAAAAACTTTGGGGGTACATCATGGTTACAATGTTGACAATGATAAAATTTGGAAGGACATTATTAATAGAATGAAAAATTGTATACAAGTTTGGAAAAGCAGAAAACTTTCCTACAAAGGTAAAACTATAATTGTGAAAAATCTTTTGTTATCATATTGTGGATTTGAAATTGAAATGAAGGGCATTCCTGATAAATTTAAAAAGGAAATTGAAACATTAATGTGGGACTTTATATGGGAGGGGAAAGTTAATCAGATTAAAAGAGATGTATGTTGTTTAGATATAGAAAATGGTGGCATGAGTATGGTTAATCTAGATTCCTACATTGACAGTAGAAGAATAAAATTTATTTATCGCATTATTAACGAACCAATTGAAAATTGGAATGCTATTGGAAAATATTGGTTAAGTAGACTTGATATTAAATTTAATGAAACTTTTTTTATTTGCAAATGCTCAAATGTTTCATCCTTAAATTTAAACAGGTATCCCTTGTTCTATCAAAAATCAATCCAAGCATGGACAAAATTTGTACAATGTGCACAAAAGGTGGAAACCAAAACAGATATCTTGCATATTAGATTATTTGGGAATTGTAATATAACCTTCCAAAATAAACCTTTAATATTTTCTTCATTTTTAAGAAGTAATATAAAAACTATTCAAGACATATGGGATGAAAACTCAAAACAATTCATCGATTGTGATTTATTATATTCTCAGCTGATAGACAGGAGAAACTGTATCTCAGAATACTCTAAAATTAAGAAATGTATTCCAAAAGACTACTTAAAGTTCTTAAAAAATGAAAATAATGATATAGAAAACAAAACTAAAAGTAGAAATAAAATGAAATTGTTAAATAATTTAACACTTACAGATATTAGAGGCAAAATTATTAATACAAAAGACGTGAAGATTAAAATTATACTAACGGCCAATTGTAATGATACAATAGATAAAGCCAAAATCTTGACAATTCTATCAGTGATTAGTAAGTAGTTATAATATATGAGTACAATGCATGTATGTAAATGTTATAAAAAATTATGTTGAAGGTATCATAAAATGCCGATATAGATTGACTTACATGTTGATTTTATTATTGATAAATTTAGTTGTATTTTTGAAATGGGATCATGTGGACTCTAATAAATCTCTTATTAACCCTGGATAAGAGATCTATTGTAAAACAGGGAACCTTAGATTATTTTTGCTTACCTGGGCATCTAAGGTGTTTTGTTAACAGGCGAGTCAAACAATAAAGTATTATGAAAAAAAAAAAAAAAAAAAAAAAATAGTTATGTAAATGTGTGATAGAAGTATCAAATAGTTATGTAAATGTGTGATAGAAGTATCAAATAGTTATGTAAATGGGTGATAGAAGTATCAAATAGTTATGTAAATGTGTGATAGAAGTATCAAATAGTTATGTAAATGTGTGATAGAAGTATCAAATAGTTATGTAAATGTGTAATAGAAGTATCAAATAGTTATGTAAATGTGTGATAGAAGTATCAAATAGTTATGTAAATGTGTGATAAAAGTATCAAATAGTTATGTAAATGTGTGATAGAAGTATCAAATAGTTATGTAAATGTGTGATAGAAGTATCAAATAGTTATGTAAATGTGTGATAGAAGTATCATATTTGCCTTTTACCACGGTTTTGTCTGATAACATGTAAGACAAAAAATGCCACACAAACAAACAACAAACAAACAAATGTTTTATTGTCAATCAAGATACCCACAATGAGCAGTATAATCAATACAAATCACAGTATACAATTGATTCACATAATAATTTTTTCATTGGATAGGACAATAAAAAAAATTCACATTTAGTAAGAAATATAGTTATAATGGCTGTATTTTAGTTCTACACTGTCGAAACAGTCCAAAATAAGAAATATAGTTATAATGGTTGTATTTTAGTTCTACACTTTCGAAACAGTCCAAGATAAAATCTGAAATCTGTAGAAATAGAGGAAATATCGATACACTACCACGTTTATACGTGAGCGCTCATTGTGCTGGATTGGAATAGCTGTTGCAGTGTCGGAGTTAGTCTAGTTTTATGGGCCCAAGCTTCCCCACTTGGTGAAATAATGTGGTAATACATGTCAGTAAAATACCAATCTCACAATAGTTTACACACTTGGTATTCAAACCCAAACGAAATGACCAATTTGAATCATTTATACACATATTTTTATTGGAAAATAGAACATTGAGGTGCAATTCAGACGATTACAAAGACGTGATAAAATCATATAATTATCGTGAAAATATCTGTTAAAAAGTAAATCCCATTGTGGATATTTAATGTTCACTGCCTTTTAACGAATGATTCAAAGTTTCGCCTAAACAATGTTTGAAATTGATTTTCTAAACTACTATGTGCTTTTTTTTAAATTGATTGTTTATTCACAACCTGGTCTCCATTAATTGTTGAGTGCGTTGTTTTGATTGCTACTTCCGTTCACTGGTCTCCATTAATTGTTGAGTGAGTTCACCCCCGGTTTTTAGTGGGGTGCATGTTACTCGATCTTTAGTGTATGCTTTGTAGATAGTTGTTAGTACTTTTGTACTTTTTCTTTTGCCCATTGTGTTGTCTGTTCTTCGATATACGGATTCTGATTACCCGTTTGGTATCTTCAAGCTCTTCTTCTGGTGCTACGACCGAGTAAACACTTCCTGGTCCATTTGTTTGACCTGTCGTTCTACTCTTTTTGACGAACCAAAAGATCGTATGAAATATCAAATAAAAACTGAAAAATTATCAGTTATATTTATGCAATTGTATTTTATCAACAACAAAATTATGGGAATGAAAATTGAGTTACTTCCCCTGCTACACACAGAGAACAAATACTCAGGTTATCATAATAAAAGAGTTCACAAAGCTTTAGTAATATAATATTTTAATAAAGACCGTATAAAATGTCTATCAAATGAGACAGAAAATAAATGGTGATTAGGTTAATGCAATTGCATGTTTTCTCTTTCAGAAACGTTACAAACCCAAAGATAAAGACGACATGTCAAAAAGTAGAACGCTTACACTAGGTCAACATGTTAAAGGTTGGCTTACTGAATATAAATTATAATACGACGTTAGGATTATGGTGTTTAACGCCACTTTCAACAATATTTCAGATATACCGTGGAGGTCAGCTTTATTGGCGGAGGCAACCAGAGTACCTGTAGAAACCACCGACCTGCCGTATGTCACTGACAAACTTTATCACATAATGTTGTATCGAGTACACCTCGCATGGGCGGGATTTGAACTCACAACGTTAGTTATGATAAGTTATGATAAGATATGATAACTATGGTGACATATTTTACACAGTGATGATAAACAATTCCACTAATATCAAACCCCGAACAACTATCTCTTACCACAAATCTTTGAACACAAAAAAGATCCACGATATATGACCTTAAGATGCACGTCATGGACTGGGACAGCAACAACAACTGTGCCGGTGTCGTACAGTAAACCTTCCGCATAGCAAACCTTCTCCCGGAATGTTTACTAACATTCCCCCTCGGAATATATGCTATATAGTAAACCTTCCCCCCGGATACTTTACTATATAGTAAATATTCCCCCGGGGGAAAATTTACTATATAGCAAACATTTCCCCATCCTTAGCCGATCATCCCCTCGGATATTTTGCTAAATAGTAAATGTTCCCCCTTAATCCGGATAATTAATTTACAAATACAAACTAAATAAGGTGTATAATTTTACTTCTAAAATCAACCTGTATACATCACTCTGGAAACTTGAACAGATCACGTTTATTTAAACTACTGTAACGTTAATTCGTTATTTGTTATTATTTTATATTACATATCAAATTAACTTAAGATTCAACATACAAATGGCAACGTTAATCTGCTACGTTAGCTTTACACTGTGATTTTAAACAATAAATTAGTGGATTTTTTTTTTCATTTTCACTTGGTACCCCTGGAACAAATGAAATTGGTGTAAAACAGGGACCCATACTATGCAACCCTGGGATATTAAAGTTATTGTAAACATGCGTCTTTTTAAATTAAATATATCATTTGGAAAACAAAAATAATAAACTAATTTAGTGTCTTATTAACGGATTGTTGGGTGGTAAATACTTGCTACCATTACACTACCTGTACAAAGCAAGGACAATGAGCGGTCATATGTATTGTTACCATTACATTATCTGTACAAAGCCAGGACAATGAGCGGTCATGTGTATTGTTACCATTACACTACCTGTACAACGCCATGAAAATGAGCGGTCATGTGTATTGTTACCATTAAACCACCTATACAAAGCCAGGTAAATGAGCGGTCCTGTGTATTGTTACCATTACACTACCAGTACAAAGCCAGGTAAATGAGCGGTCCTGTGTATTGTTACCATTACACTACCAGTACAAAGCCAGGAAAATGAGCGGTCATGTGCATTGTTACCATTACACCACCTGTACAAAGCCTGGTAAATGAGCGGTCATGTGCATTGTTACCATTACACTACCTGTACAAAGCCAGGACAATGAGCGGTCATGTGTATTGTTACCATTACACTACCTGTACAAATCCAGGACAATGAGCGGTCATGTGTATTGTTACCATTACACCACCTGTACAAAGCCAGGTAAATAAGCGGTCATGTGTATTGTTACCATTACACTACATGTACAAACCCAGGTAAATGAGCCGTCATGTGTATTGTTACCATTACAATACCTGTACAAAGCCAGGGCAAAGAGTGGTCATGTGTATTGTTACCATTACACTATCTGTACAAAGCCATGAAAATGAGCCGTCATGTGTATTTTTACCATTACAATACCTGTGCAAAGCCAGGGCAATGAGTGGTCATGTGCATTGTTACCATTACACTATCTGTACAAAGCCATGAAAATGAGCGGTCATGTGTGTTGTTACCATTACACTACCTGTACAAAGCCAGGACAATGAGCGGTCATGTGTATTGCTACCATTACACAACATGTACAAAGCCAGGTAAATGAGCCGTCATGTGTATTGTTACCATTACACTACCTGTACAAAGCCAGACAATGAGCGGTCATGTGTATTGTTACCATTACACTATCTGTAAAAGCCATGAAAATGAGCGGTCATGTGTGTTGTTACCATTACACTACCTGTACAAATCCAGGAAAATGAGCGGTCATGTGTATTGTTACCATTATACTACCTGTACAAAGCAAGTTAAATGAGCGGTCATGTGTATTGTTCATGCGTATTGTTACCATTACACTACCTGTGCAAAGCCAGGTAAATAAGCGGTCATGTGTATTGTTACCATTACACTACCTGTACAAAGCCAGGACAATGAGCCGTCATGTGTATTGTTACCATTATACTACCTGTACAAAGCCAGGACAATGAGCGGTCCTGTGTATTGTTACCATTACACTACCTGTACAAAGCCAGAACAATGAGCGATCATATGTATTGTCACCATTACACTACCTGTACAAAGCCAGGACAATGAGCGGTCATGTGTACTGTTACCATTACACTACATGTACAAAGCCAGGTAAATGAGCCGTCATGTGTATTGTTACCATTACACTACCTGTACAAAGTCAGGACAATGAGCCGTCATGTGGATTGTTACCATTACACTACCTGTACAAAGCCAGAACAATGAGCGATCATATGTATTGTCACCATTACAATACCTGTGCAAAGCCAGGGCAATGAGTGGTCATGTGTATTGTTACCATTACACTATCTGTACAAAGCCATGAAAATGAACCGTCATGTGTACTGTTACCATTACAATACCTGTTCAAAGCCAGGGCAATGAGTGGTCATGTGTATTGTTACCATTACACTATCTGTACAAAGGCATGAAAATGAGCGGTCATGTGTGTTGTTACCATTGCACTACCTGTAAAAATCCAGCACAATGAGCGGTCATGTGTATTGTTACCATTACATTACATGTACAAAGCCAGGTAAATGAGCCGTCATGTGTATTGTTACCATTACACTACCTGTACAAAGCCAGGACAATGAGCGGTCATGTGTATTGTTACCATTACACTATCTGTACAAAGCCATGAAAACGAGCGGTCATGTGTGTTGTTACCATTACACTACCTGTACAAAGCCAGGACAATGAGCGGTCATGTGTATTGCTACCATTACACTACATGTACAAAGCCAGGTAAATGAGCCGTCATGTGTATTGTTACCATTACACTACCTGTACAAAGCCAGGACAATGAGCGGTCATGTGTATTTTTACCATTACACTATCTGTACAAAGCCATGAAAATGAGCGGTCATGTGTGTTGTTACCATTACACTACCTGTACAAAGCCAGGAAAATGAGCGGTCATGTGTATTGTTACCATTACACTACCTGTACAAAGCAAGTTAAATGAGCGGTCATGTGTATTGTTCATGCGTATTGTTACCATTACACAACCTGTACAAAGCCAGGTAAATAAGCGGTCATGTGTATTGTTACCATTACACTACCTGTACAAAGCCAGGTAAATGAGCGGTCATGTGTATTGTTACCATGACACTATCTGTACAAAGCCATGAAAATGAGCCGTCATGTGTATTTTTACCATTACAATACCTGTACAAAGCCAGGGCAATGAGTGGTCATGTGCATTGTTACCATTACACTATCTGTACAAAGCCATGAAAATGAGCGGTCATGTGTGTTGTTACCATTACACTACCTGTACAAAGCCAGGACAATGAGCGGTCATGTGTATTGCTACCATTACACTACATGTACAAAGCTAGGTAAATGAGCCGTCATGTGTATTGTTACCATTACACTACCTGTACAAAGCCAGGACAATGAGCGGTCATGTGTATTGTTACCATTACACTATCTGTAAAAGCCATGAAAATGAGCGGTCATGTGTGTTGTTACCATTACACTACCTGTACAAATCCAGGAAAATGAGCGGTCATGTGTATTGTTACCATTACACTACCTGTACAAAGCAAGTTAAATGAGCGGTCATGTGTATTGTTCATGCGTATTGTTACCATTACACTACCTGTGGAAAGCCAGGTAAATAAGCGGTCATGTGTATTGTTACCATTGCACTACCTGTACAAAGCCAGGTAAATGAGCGGTCATGTGTATTGTTACCATTACACTACCTGTACAAAGTCAGGACAATGAGCCGTCATGTGTATTGTTACCATTATACTACCTGTACAAAGCCAGGACAATGAGCGGTCCTGTGTATTGTTACCATTGCACTACCTGTACAAAGCCAGAACAATGAGCGATCATATGTATTGTCACCATTACACTACCTGTACAAAGCCAGGTAAATGAGCGGTCATGTGTACTGTTACCATTACACTACATGTACAAAGCCAGGTAAATGAGCCGTCATGTGTATTGTTACCATTACATTACCTGTACAAAGTCAGAACAATGAGCCGTCATGTGGATTGTTACCATTACACTACCTGTACAAAGCCAGGACAATGAGCGGTCCTGTGTATTGTTACCATTACACTACCTGTACAAAGCCAGAACAATGAGCGATCATATGTATTGTCACCATTACACTACCTGTACAAAGTCAAGACAATGAGCGGTCATGTGTACTGTTAACATTACACTACATGTACAAAGCCAGGTAAATGAGCCGTCATGTGTATTGTTACCATCACACTACCTGTACAAAGCCAGGACAATGAGCGGTCCTGTGTAATGTTACCATTACACTACCTGTACAAAGCCAGAACAATGAGCGATCATATGTATTGTCACCATTACAATACCTGTGCAAAGCCAGGGCAATGAGTGGTCATGTGTATTGTTACCATTACACTATCTGTACAAAGCCATGAAAATGAACCGTCATGTGTATTGTTACCATTACAATACCTGTTCAAAGCCAGGGCAATGAGTGGTCATGTGTATTGTTACCATTACACTATCTGTACAAAGGCATGAAAATGAGCGGTCATGTGTGTTGTTACCATTACACTACCTGTAAAAATCCAGCACAATGAGCGGTCATGTGTATTGTTACCATTACATTACATGTACAAAGCCAGGTAAATGAGCCGTCATGTGTATTGTTACCATTACACTACCTGTACAAAGCCAGGACAATGAGCGGTCATGTGTATTGTTACCATTACACTATCTGTACAAAGCCATGAAAACGAGAGGTCATGTGTGTTGTTACCATTACACTACCTGTACAAAGCCAGGACAATGAGCGGTCATGTGTATAGCTACCATTACACTACATGTACAAAGCCAGGTAAATGAGCCGTCATGTGTATTGTTACCATTACACTACCTGTACAAAGCCAAGACAATGAGCGGTCATGTGTATTTTTACCATTACACTATCTGTTCAAAGCCATGAAAATGAGCGGTCATGTGTGTTGTTACCATTACACTACCTGTACAAAGCCAGGAAAATGAGCGGTCATGTGTATTGTTACCATTACACTACCTGTACAAAGCAAGTTAAATGAGCGGTCATGTGTATTGTTCATGCGTATTGTTACCATTACACAACCTGTACAAAGCCAGGTAAATGAGCGGTCATGTGTATTGTTACCATTACACTATCTGTACAAAGCCATGAAAATGAGCCGTCATGTGTATTTTTACCATTACAATACCTGTACAAAGCCAGGGCAATGAGTGGTCATGTGCATTGTTACCATTACACTATCTGTACAAAGCCATGAAAATGAGCGGTCATGTGTGTTGTTACCATTACACTACCTGTACAAAGCCAGGACAATGAGCGGTCATGTGTATTGCTACCATTACACTACATGTACAAAGCCAGGTAAATGAGCCGTCATGTGTATTGTTACCATTACACTACCTGTACAAAGCCAGGACAATGAGCGGTCATGTGTATTGTTGCCATTACACTATCTGTAAAAGCCATGAAAATGAGCGCTCATGTGTGTTGTTACCATTACACTACCTGTACAAATCCATGAAAATGAGCGGTCATGTGTATTGTTAACATTACACTACCTGTACAAAGCAAGTTAAATGAGCGGTCATGTGTATTGTTCGTGCGTATTGTTACCATTACACTACCTGTGCAAAGCCAGGTAAATAAGCGGTCATGTGTATTGTTACCATTACACTACCTGTACAAAGCCAGGTAAATGAGCGGTCATGTGTATTGTTACCATTACACTACCTGTACAAAGTCAGGACAATGAGCCGTCATGTGTATTGTTACCATTATACTACCTGTACAAAGCCAGGACAATGAGCGGTCCTGTGTATTGTTACCATTACACTACCTGTACAAAGCCAGAACAATGAGCGATCATATGTATTGTCACCATTACACTACCTGTACAAAGCCAGGTAAATGAGCGGTCATGTGTACTGTTACCATTACACTACATGTACAAAGCCAGGTAAATGAGCCGTCATGTGTATTGTTACCATTACACTACCTGTACAAAGTCAGGACAATGAGCCGTCATGTGGATTGTTACCATTACACTACCTGTACAAAGCCAGGACAATGAGCGGTCCTGTGTATTGTTACCATTACACTACCTGTACAAAGCCAGAACAATGAGCGATCATATGTATTGTCACCATTACACTACCTGTACAAAGTCAAGACAATGAGCGGTTATGTGTACTGTTACCATTACACTACATATACAAAGCCAGGTAAATGAGCCGTCATGTGTATTGTTACCATTACACTACCTGTACAAAGCCAGGACAATGAGCGGTCCTGTGTAATGTTACCATTACACTACCTGTACAAAGCCAGAACAATGAGCGATCATATGTATTGTCACCATTGCAATACCTGTGCAAAGCCAGGGCAATGAGTGGTCATGTGTATTGTTACCATTACACTATCTGTACAAAGCCATGCAAATGAACCGTCATGTGTATTGTTACCATTACAATACCTGTTCAAAGCCAGGGCAATGCGTGGTCATGTGTATTGTTACCATTACACTATCTGTACAAAGGCATCAAAATGAGCGGTCATGTGTGTTGTTACCATTACACTACCTGTAAAAATCCAGCACAATGAGCGGTCATGTGTATTGTTACCATTACATTACATGTACAAAGCCAGGTAAATGAGCCGTCATGTGTATTGTTACCATTACACTACCTGTACAAAGCCAGGACAATGAGCGGTCATGTGTATTGTTACCATTACACTATCTGTACAAAGCCATGAAAACGAGCGGTCATGTGTGTTGTTACCATTACACTACCTGTACAAAGCCAGGACAATGAGCGGTCATGTGTATTGCTACCATTACACTACATGTACAAAGCCAGGTAAATGAGCCGTCATGTGTATTGTTACCATTACACTACCTGTACAAAGCCAGGACAATGAGCGGTCATGTGTATTTTTACCATTACACTATCTGTACAAAGCCATGAAAATGAGCGGTCATGTGTGTTGTTACCATTACACTACCTGTACAAAGCCAGGAAAATGAGCGGTCATGTGTATTGTTACCATTACACTACCTGTACAAAGCAAGTTAAATGAGCGGTCATGTGTATTGTTCATGCGTATTGTTACCATTACACAACCTGTACAAAGCCAGGTAAATAAGCGGTCATGTGTATTGTTACCATTACACTACCTGTACAAAGCCAGGACAATGAGCGGTCCTGTGTATTGTTACCATTACACTACATGTACAAAGCCAGAACAATGAGCGATCATATGTATTGTCACCATTACATTACCTGTACAAATCCACGACAATGAGCGGTCATGTGTACTGTTACCATTACACTACATGTACAAAGCCAGGTAAATGAGCTGTCATGTGTATTGTTACCATTACACTACCTGTACAAAGCCAGAACAATGAGCGATCATATGTATTGTCACCATTACATTACCTGTACAAATCCACGACAATGAGCGGTCATGTGTACTGTTACCATTACACTACATGTACAAAGCCAGGTAAATGAGCCGTCATGTGGATTGTTACCATTACACTACCTGTACAAAGCCAGGACAATGAGCGGTCCTGTGTATTGTTACCATTACACTACCTGTACAAAGCCAGAACAATGAGCGATCATATGTATTGTCACCATTACACTACCTGTACAAAGCCAAGACAATGAGCGGTCATGTGTATTGTTACCATTACACTACATGTACAAAGCCAGGTAAATGAGCCGTCATGTGTATTGTTACCATTACACTACCTGTACAAAGCCAGGACAATGAGCGGTCCTGTGTAATGTTACCATTACACTACCTGTACAAAGCCAGAACAATGAGCGATCATATGTATTGTCACCATTACAATACCTGTGCAAAGCCAGGACAATGAGTGGTCATGTGTATTGTTACCATTACACTATCTGTAAAAGCCATGAAAATGAGCGGTCATGTGTATTGTTACCATTACACTACCTGTACAAAGCAAGTTAAATGAGCGGTCATGTGTATTGTTCATGCGTATTGTTACCATTACACAACCTGTACAAAGCCAGGTAAATAAGCGGTCATGTGTATTGTTACCATTACACTACCTGTACAAAGCCAGGTAAATGAGCGGTCATGTGTATTGTTACCATTACACTACCTGTACAAAGCCAGGACAATGAGCGGTCCTGTGCATTGTTACCATTACACTACCTGTACAAATCCAGGAAAATGAGCGGTCATGTGTATTGTTACCATTACACTACCTGTACAAAGCAAGTTAAATGAGCGGTCATGTGTATTGTTCATGCGTATTGTTACCATTACACTACCTATGCAAAGCCAGGTAAATAAGCGGTCATGTGTATTGTTACCATTACACTACCTGTACAAAGCCAGGTAAATGAGCGGTCATGTGTATTGTTACCATTACACTACCTGTACAAAGTCAGGACAATGAGCCGTCATGTGTATTGTTACCATTATACTACCTGTACAAAGCCAGGACAATGAGCGGTCCTGTGTATTGTTACAATTACACTACCTGTACAAAGCCAGAACAATGAGCGATCATATGTATTGTCACCATTACACTACCTGTACAAAGCCAGGTAAATGAGCGGTCATGTGTACTGTTACCATTACACTACATGTACAAAGCCAGGTAAATGAGCCGTCATGTGTATTGTTACCATTACACTACCTGTACAAAGTCAGGACAATGAGCTGTCATGTGGATTGTTACCATTACACTACCTGTACAAAGCCAGGACAATGAGCGGTCCTGTGTAATTGTTACCATTACACTACCTGTACAAAGCCAGAACAATGAGCGATCATATGTATTGTCACCATTACATTACCTGTACAAAGTCAAGACAATGAGCGGTCATGTGTACTGTTACCATTACACTACATGTACAAAGCCAGGTAAATGAGCCGTCATGTGTATTGTTACCATTACACTACCTGTACAAAGCCAGGACAATGAGCGGTCCTGTGTAATGTTACCATTACACTACCTGTACAAAGCCAGAACAATGAGCGATCATATGTATTGTTACCATTACAATACCTGTGCAAAGCCAGGGCAATGAGTGGTCATGTGTATTGTTACCATTACACTATCTGTACAAAGCCATGAAAATGAACCGTCATGTGCATTGTTACCATTACAATACCTGTTCAAAGCCAGGGCAATGAGTGGTCATGTGTATTGTTACCATTACACTATCTGTACAAAGGCATGAAAATGAGCGGTCATGTGTGTTGTTACCATTACACTACCTGTAAAAATCCAGCACAATGAGCGGTCATGTGTATTGTTACCATTACATTACATGTACAAAGCCAGGTAAATGAGCGGTCATGTGTATTGTTACCATTACACTACCTGTACAAAGCCAGGACAATGAGCGGTCATGTGTATTGTTACCATTACACTATCTGTACAAAGCCATGAAAACGAGCGGTCATGTGTGTTGTTACCATTACACTACCTGTACAAAGCCAGGACAATGAGCGGTCATGTGTATTGCTACCATTACACTACATGTACAAAGCCAGGTAAATGAGCCGTCATGTGTATTGTTACCATTACACTACCTGTACAAAGCCAGAACAATGAGCGGTCATGTGTATTTTTACCATTACACTATCTGTACAAAGCCATGAAAATGAGCGGTCATGTGTGTTATTACCATTACACTACCTGTACAAAGCCAGGAAAATGAGCGGTCATGTGTATTGTTACCATTACACTACCTGTACAAAGCAAGTTAAATGAGCGGTCATGTGTATTGTTCATGCGTATTGTTACCATTACACAACCTGTACAAAGCCAGGTAAATGAGCGGTCATGTGCATTGTTACCATTACACTATCTGTACAAAGCCATGACAATGAGCGGTCATGTGTGTTGTTACCATTACACTACCTGTACAAAGCCAGGACAATGAGCGGTCATGTGTATTGCTACCATTACACTACATGTACAAAGCCAGGTAAATGAGCCGCCATGTGTATTGTTACCATTACACTACCTGTACAAAGCCAGGACAATGAGCGGTCATGTGTATTGTTACCATTACACTATCTGTAAAAGCCATGAAAATGAGCGGTCATGTGTGTTGTTACCATTACACTACCTGTACAAATCCAGGAAAATGAGCGGTCATGTGTATTGTTACCATTACACTACCTGTACAAAGCAAGTTAAATGAGCGGTCATGTGTATTGTTCATGCGTATTGTTACCATTACACTACCTGTGCAAAGCCAGGTAAATAAGCGGTCATGTGTATTGTTACCATTACACTACCTGTACAAAGCCAGGTAAATGAGCGGTCATGTGTATTGTTACCATTACACTACCTGTACAAAGTCAGGACAATGAGCCGTCATGTGTACTGTTACCATTACACTACATGTACAAAGCCAGGTAAATGAGCCGTCATGTGTATTGTTACCATTACACTACCTGTACAAAGCCAGGACAATGAGCGGTCCTGTGTAATGTTACCATTACACTACCTGTACAAAGCCAGAACAATGAGCGATCATATGTATTGTCACCATTACAATACCTGTGCAAAGCCAGGGCAATGAGTGGTCATGTGTATTGTTACCATTACACTACCTGTACAAAGCAAGTTAAATGAGCGGTCATGTGTATTGTTCATGCGTATTGTTACCATTACACTACCTGTGCAAAGCCAGGTAAATAAGCGGTGATGTGTATTGTTACCATTACACTACCTGTACAAAGCCAGGTAAATGAGCGATCATATGTATTGTCACCATTACACTACCTGTACAAAGTCAAGACAATGAGCGGTCATGTGTACTGTTACCATTACACTACATGTACAAAGCCAGGTAAATGAGCCGTCATGTGTATTGTTACCATTACACTACCTGTACAAAGCCAGGACAATGAGCGGTCCTGTGTAATGTTACCATTACACTACCTGTACAAAGCCAGAACAATGAGCGATCATATGTATTGTCACCATTACAATACCTGTGCAAAGCCAGGGCAATGAGTGGTCATGTGTATTGTTACCATTACACTATCTGTACAAAGCCATGAAAATGAACCGTCATGTGCATTGTTACCATTACAATACCTGTTCAAAGCCAGGGCAATGAGTGGTCATGTGTATTGTTACCATTACACTATCTGTACAAAGGCATGAAAATGAGCGGTCATGTGTGTTGTTAACATTACACTACCTGTAAAAATCCAGCACAATGAGCGGTCATGTGTATTGTTACCATTACATTACATGTACAAAGCCAGGTAAATGAGCCGTCATGTGTATTGTTACCATTACACTACCTGTACAAAGCCAGGACAATGAGCGGTCATGTGTATTGTTACCATTACACTATCTGTACAAAGCCATGAAAACGAGCGGTCATGTGTGTTGTTACCATTACACTACCTGTACAAAGCCAGGACAATGAGCGGTCATGTGTATTGCTACCATTACACTACATGTACAAAGCCAGGTAAATGAGCCGTCATGTGTATTGTTACCATTACACTACCTGTACAAAGCCAGAACAATGAGCGGTCATGTGTATTGTCACCATTACACTCTCTGTACAAAGCCATGAAAATGAGCGGTCATGTGTGTTGTTACCATTACACTACCTGTACAAAGCCAGGAAAATGAGTGGTCATGTGTATTGTTACCATTACACTACCTGTACAAAGCAAGTTAAATGAGCGGTCATGTGTATTGTTCATGCGTATTGTTACCATTACACAACCTGTACAAAGCCAGGTAAATGAGCGGTCATGTGTATTGTTACCATTACACTATCTGTACAAAGCCATGAAAATGAGCCGTCATGTGTATTGTTACCATTACAATACCTGTTCAAAGCCAGGGCAATGAGTGGTCATGTGCATTGTTACCATTACACTATCTGTACAAAGCCATGAAAATGAGCGGTCATGTGTGTTGTTACCATTACACTACATGTACAAAGCCAGGTAAATGAGCCGTCATGTGTATTGTTACCATTACACTACCTGTACAAAGCCAGGACAATGAGCGGTCATGTGTATTGTTACCATTACACTATCTGTAAAAGCCATGAAAATGAGCGGTCATGTGTGTTGTTACCATTACACTACCTGTACAAATCCAGGAAAATGAGCGGTCATGTGTATTGTTACCATTACACTACCTGTACAAAGCAAGTTAAATGAGCGGTCATGTGTATTGTTCATGCGTATTGTTACCATTACACTACCTGTGCAAAGCCAGGTAAATAAGCGGTCATGTGTATTGTTACCATTACACTACCTGTACAAAGCCAGGTAAATGAGCGGTCATGTGTATTGTTACCATTACACTACCTGTACAAAGTCAGGACAATGAGCCGTCATGTGTATTGTTACCATTATACTACCTGTACAAAGCCAGGACAATGAGCGGTCCTGTGTATTGTTACCATTACACTACCTGTACAAAGCCAGAACAATGAGCGATCATATGTATTGTCACCATTACACTACCTGTACAAAGCCAGGTAAATGAGCGGTCATGTGTACTGTTACCATTACACTACATGTACAAAGCCAGGTAAATGAGCCGTCATGTGTATTGTTACCATTACACTACCTGTACAAAGTCAGGACAATGAGCCGTCATGTGGATTGTTACCATTACACTACCTGTACAAAGCCAGGACAATGAGCGGTCCTGTGTATTGTTACCATTACACTACCTGTACAAAGCCAGAACAATGAGCGATCATATGTATTGTCACCATTACACTACCTGTACAAAGTCAAGACAATGAGCGGTCATGTGTACTGTTACCATTACACTACATGTACAAAGCCAGGTAAATGAGCCGTCATGTGTATTGTTACCATTACACTACCTGTACAAAGCCAGGACAATGAGCGGTCCTGTGTAATGTTACCATTACACTACCTGTACAAAGCCAGAACAATGAGCAATCATATGTATTGTCACCATTACAATACCTGTGCAAAGCCAGGGCAATGAGTGGTCATGTGTATTGTTACCATTACACTATCTGTACAAAGCCATGAAAATGAACCGTCATGTGCATTGTTACCATTACAATACCTGTTCAAAGCCAGGGCAATGAGTGGTCATGTGTATTGTTACCATTACACTATCTGTACAAAGGCATGAAAATGAGCGGTCATGTGTGTTGTTACCATTACACTACCTGTAAAAATCCAGCACAATAAGCGGTCATGTGTATTGTTACCATTACATTACATGTACAAAGCCAGGTAAATGAGCCGTCATGTGTATTGTTACCATTACACTACCTGTACAAAGCCAGGACAATGAGCGGTCATGTGTATTGTTACCATTACACTATCTGTACAAAGCCATGAAAACGAGCGGTCATGTGTGTTGTTACCATTACACTACCTGTACAAAGCCAGGACAATGAGCGGTCATGTGTATTGCTACCATTACACTACATGTACAAAGCCAGGTAAATGAGCCGTCATGTGTATTGTTACCATTACACTACCTGTACAAAGCCAGAACAATGAGCGGTCATGTGTATTTTTACCATTACACTATCTGTACAAAGCCATGAAAATGAGCGGTCATGTGTGTTGTTACCATTACACTACCTGTACAAAGCCAGGAAAATGAGCGGTCATGTGTATTGTTACCATTACACTACCTGTACAAAGCAAGTTAAATGAGCGGTCATGTGTATTGTTCATGCGTATTGTTACCATTACACAACCTGTACAAAGCCAGGTAAATGAGCGGTCATGTGTATTGTTACCATTACACTATCTGTACAAAGCCATGAAAATGAGCCGTCATGTGTATTGTTACCATTACAATACCTGTACAAAGCCAGGGCAATGAGTGGTCATGTGCATTGTTACCATTACACTATCTGTACAAAGCCATGAAAATGAGCGGTCATGTGTGTTGTTACCATTACACTACCTGTACAAAGCCAGGACAATGAGCGGTCATGTGTATTGCTACCATTACACTACATGTACAAAGCCAGGTAAATGAGCCGTCATGTGTATTGTTACCATTACACTACCTGTACAAAGCCAGGACAATGAGCGGTCATGTGTATTGTTACCATTACACTATCTGTAAAAGCCATGAAAATGAGCGGTCATGTGTGTTGTTACCATTACACTACCTGTACAAATCCAGGAAAATGAGCGGTCATGTGTATTGTTACCATTACACTACCTGTACAAAGCAAGTTAAATGAGCGGTCATGTGTATTGTTCATGCGTATTGTTACCATTACACTACCTGTGCAAAGCCAGGTAAATAAGCGGTCATGTGTATTGTTACCATTACACTACCTGTACAAAGCCAGGTAAATGAGCGGTCATGTGTATTGTTACCATTACACTACCTGTACAAAGTCAGGACAATGAGCCGTCATGTGTATTGTTACCATTATACTACCTGTACAAAGCCAGGACAATGAGCGGTCCTGTGTATTGTTACCATTACACTACCTGTACAAAGCCAGAACAATGAGCGATCATATGTATTGTCACCATTACACTACCTGTACAAAGCCAGGTAAATGAGCGGTCATGTGTACTGTTACCATTACACTACATGTACAAAGCCAGGTAAATGAGCCGTCATGTGCATTGTTACCATTACACTACCTGTACAAAGTCAGGACAATGAGCCCTCATGTGGATTGTTACCATTACACTACCTGTACAAAGCCAGGACAATGAGCGGTCCTGTGTATTGTTACCATTACACTACCTGTACAAAGCCAGAACAATGAGCGATCATATGTATTGTCACCATTACACTACCTGTACAAAGTCAAGACAATGAGCGGTCATGTGTACTGTTACCATTACACTACATGTACAAAGCCAGGTAAATGAGCCGTCATGTGTATTGTTACCATTACACTACCTGTACAAAGCCAGGACAATGAGCGGTCCTGTGTAATGTTACCATTACACTACCTGTACAAAGCCAGAACAATGAGCGATCATATGTATTGTCACCATTACAATACCTGTGCAAAGCCAGGGCAATGAGTGGTCATGTGTATTGTTACCATTACACTATCTGTACAAAGCCATGCAAATGAACCGTCATGTGTATTGTTACCATTACAATACCTGTTCAAAGCCAGGGCAATGAGTGGTCATGTGTATTGTTACCATTACACTATCTGTACAAAGGCATGAAAATGAGCGGTCATGTGTGTTGTTACCATTACATTACATGTACAAAGCCAGGTAAATGAGCGGTCATGTGTATTGTTACCATTACACTACCTGTACAAAGCCATGAAAACGAGCGATCATGTGTGTTGTTACCATTACACTATCTGTACAAAGCCATGAAAACGAGCGATCATGTGTGTTGTTACCATTACACTACCTGTACAAAGCCAGGACAATGAGCGGTCATGTGTATTGCTACCATTACACTACATGTACAAAGCCAGGTAAATGAGCCGGCATGTGTATTGTTACCATTACACTACCTGTACAAAGCCAGGACAATGAGCGGTCATGTGTATTTTTACCATTACACTATCTGTACAAAGCCATGAAAATGAGCGGTCATGTGTGTTGTTACCATTACACTACCTGTACAAAGCCAGGAAAATGAGCGGTCATGTGTATTGTTACCATTACACTACCTGTACAAAGCAAGTTAAATGAGCGGTCATGTGTATTGTTCATGCGTATTGTTACCATTACACAACCTGTACAAAGCCAGGTAAATAAGCGGTCATGTGTATTGTTACCATTACACTACCTGTACAAAGCCAGGTAAATGAGCGGTCATGTGTATTTTTACCATTACACTACCTGTACAAAGCCAGGACAATGAGCGGTCCTGTGTATTGTTACCATTACACTACATGTACAAAGCCAGAACAATGAGCGATCATATGTATTGTCACCATTACATTAGCTGTACAAATCCACGACAATGAGCGGTCATGTGTACTGTTACCATTACACTACATGTACAAAGCCAGGTAAATGAGCCGTCATGTGTATTGTTACCATTACACTACCTGTACAAAGCCAGAACAATGAGCGATCATATGTATTGTCACCATTACATTACCTGTACAAATCCACGACAATGAGCGGTCATGTGTACTGTTACCATTACACTACATGTACAAAGCCAGGTAAATGAGCGGTCATGTGGATTGTTACCATTACACTACCTGTACAAAGCCAGGACAATGAGCGGTCCTGTGTATTGTTACCATTACACTACCTGTACAAAGCCAGAACAATGAGCGATCATATGTATTGTCACCATTACAATACCTGTGCAAAGCCAGGGCAATGAGTGGTCATGTGTATTGTTACCATTACACTATCTGTACAAAGCCATGAAAATGAACCGTCATGTGTATTGTTACCATTACAATACCTGTTCAAAGCCAGGGCAATGAGTGGTCATGTGTATTGTTACCATTACACTATCTGTGCAAAGGCATGAAAATGAGCGGTCATGTGTGTTGTTACCATTACACTACCTGTAAAAATCCAGCACAATGAGCGGTCATGTGTATTGTTACCATTACACTACCTGTACAAAGCCAGGACAATGAGCGGTCATGTGTATTGTTACCATTACACTATCTGTACAAAGCCATGAAAACGAGCGGTCATGTGTGTTGTTACCATTACACTACCTGTACAAAGCCAGGACAATGAGCGGTCATGTGTATTGCTACCATTACACTACATGTACAAAGCCAGGTAAATGAGCCGTCATGTGTATTGTTACCATTACACTACCTGTACAAAGCCAGGACAATGAGCGGTCATGTGTATTTTTACCATTACACTATCTGTACAAAGCCAAGAAAATGAGTGGTCATGTGTGTTGTTACCATTACACTACCTGTACAAAGCCAGGAAAATGAGCGGTCATGTGTATTGTTACCATTACACTACCTGTACAAAGCAAGTTAAATGAGCGGTCATGTGTATTGTTCATGCGTATTGTTACCATTACACAACCTGTACAAAGCCAGGTAAATAAGCGGTCATGTGTATTGTTACCATTACACTACCTGTACAAAGCCAGGTAAATGAGCGGTCATGTGTATTGTTACCATTACACTACCTGTACAAAGCCAGGACAATGAGCGGTCCTGTGCATTGTTACCATTACACTACCTGTACAAAGCCAGAACAATGAGCGATCATATGTATTGTCACCATTACATTACCTGTACAAATCCACGACAATGAGCGGTCATGTGTACTGTTACCATTACACTACATGTACAAAGCCAGGTAAATGAGCCGTCATGTGTATTGTTACCATTACACTACCTGTGCAAAGTCAGGACAATAAGCGGTCATGTGTATTTTTACCATTACACTATCTGTACAAAGCCATGAAAATGAGCGGTCATGTGTGTTGTTTCCATTACACTACCTGTACAAAGGAAGTTAAATGAGCGGTCATGTGTATTGTTCATGCGTATCGTTACCATTACACAACCTGTACAAAGCCAGGTAAATAAGCGGTCATGTGTATTGTTACCATTACACTACCTGTACAAAGCCAGGTAAATGAGCGGTCATGTGCATTGTTACCATTACACTACCTGTACAAAGTCAGGACAATGAGCCGTCATGAGTATTGTTACCATTACAATACCTGTGCAAAGCCAGGGCAATGAGTGGTCATGTGTATTGTTACCATTACACTATCTGTACAAAGCCATGAAAATGAACCGTCATGTGTATTGTTACCATTACAATACCTGTTCAAAGCCAGGGAAATGAGTGGTCATGTGTATTGTTACCATTACACTATCTGTACAAAGGCATGAAAATGAGCGGTCATGTGTGTTGTTACCATTACACTACCTGTAAAAAGCCAGCACAATGAGCGGTCATGTGTATTGTTACCATTACATTACATGTACAAAGCCAGGTAAATGAGTCGTCATGTGTATTGTTACAAATATATAGATATCTAGAAAAACAGTTAATGTGCGTGATACATAATCACTACAGAGAAAGACTTAGAGTAGATGGCTTTTTGACAAATTGTCACACAGGTGACAGAATATTCATCTGTGACAATCCAGGGAAATCCCTTCCAAGATCAGTAAGAATTGACAAATACTTTGCCACAATTATACACAGAGGTCCAATTGATCCAAGGAAACAGACACTTAAATGCAATAAATGCCTACAGCAAGGCCATAAACAATATGAGTGTCCAAATCAGTGGACATGTAGACAGTGCAACAAGCCAGGTCATAGAGAAAGTGAATGCCATGAAGATCTGAATGAGACCAGCCAACAAGAAGAGAAAGAAGAGAATCAGTCAGTCATTGATGATCAGAGTAATGATGTTGGTGGAGAAACCGAATATGAAACTGAGAGTGATACGGACTGCGATGAGAGAAACGAAGAAAAATCACAGTCAACTGTTAAACCTCAGGAGAAAAATAAAAACAGTGACAAAATTGAAACATTACAGAACAAAACAAAAGACATCACAGAAGAGGAGGCAAAAGGCAAAACAGACAGTCAAGATATGCCAAACTTGCCTAAATGTCAAAACAAAACAAAAAGAAGAAAGAAAAAACAAAGTGAGTCAGCTAAAGGTCCATTGGATGTTTATCTAATAAATGAGTCTCAACAAACGCCTAACAAGTCCAACAAACAGCCAGCGACAACTCCAACTGATGAGCTTCATCTAAGGACCACCAAAACCAAAAAACACAGAACTGAAGTAAAAAAAATGAATTAACAATGGCGCTATGTAAATACTATATTTTTATTTATATATTAGTTTTTTTCCATAACAATTTTATCATATGCAAAAAATGTACTATAAAAAATAATAGATGTGATATAATATTAGATTATATACATACGACAGGTAAAACGACCAGAAAAACAATAGGAACAAAAATAAATCGGATGAAATATCTCATTATTAATCCATCAGGCATACTACTAAATTCACAGAGAAAAAATAAAAATAAGTGTAGTTCAAGAAATATCAATGAAATATTGAAAGCCTTTAAAACAACTCCAAGATCAATAAAATGCAAATTTCATATTTCTACAACACTAGCAAAATGTCAACATAAGTATTACAACAGTGTGTTATTAAAAAATATCCGCAAAAGACATATATATGAAAATACAATACACTCAATGCAACTGATATTATTCAAAGAAAAAAAACATGACTTCATGTACATCTTATGGATAAACAAAGAACACGTGAACTTTTTATTTATAAACAATGAACACGTGGGTGTCCTATTTATAGATACGAAGTCGACATCGACACCATTAAATTTTGACATACAAACAAGGAAAATAACAAACAACAGAATAAATACCACGAAATTTAACAACGTCATAAATAAAATCAATACAATCATTACTACAACAACTATAATAATATTATCAAACAATAAAACAATGACATACCGTGATAGCCAATTAAGACGTAAACACAAATGTATTAGTACTGTTAACACGAGAAACTCTCCCATTGAACACGCTTGTAAATTGCCGGACTTCATTGACCATGAAAAGCTTCTGTTAAGCACAAAAAACACAATTATATTCCATGCATAGTCCATCTTTATAAAATTATGTTGAAAAACTGTCCATCTAAAACACACGAAAGTCCCTCAAAGCAAAATATCGTCACAGTCCGCAAAATCCACATGGTCAATAAATTCACTGTTTCTAGGGTGAAGGCCGTACAGGTGAACAAGGAGAACGACAAAATTCTATTAATAGCAATAGGGAATGTCCTGAAAAATAAATATATACATATTGTAAATAATATTGTTTGTGTATTTCAAATGAGCATTATTATGCAAATATTGTCAATGTATGTTACAACTGACAAACAGAAAGATGTATCACATGATGTAATAATGGTAAAATGTTATAAGTTTTGTTATTATTTGTACACTCATGTTCATAGAGGCATATTTTTATTGCCAATATTGCCAAACTTTCATTATTATGCATATTATTATAAGCTCCAAGCAAATATAAGGTAAAATGTTAGACACACTGCATTTATGTTCATTGAACTGTCAAGGGTTAGGACAAAAAGAAAAAAGACAAAGATTATTTCAACGGGCTAAAAACCAAAAAACCCATATTCTCTATGCACAAGAGACACATTTTACAAAAAATACAATATTGTCTCTAAAACAAGAGCTTAGTGGTGATGTTTACAATAGTCATGGTAACTCTCAGTCAAGAGGAGTTTCAATTTTTATAAAAAAGGAATTAAAATATACCATAATAGATGTACATAATGATAATGATGGTAGAATATTGCTGATAAATATAGAAATAGATGAAAATATATTTACTTTGGTGAACCTATATGCCAACAATGTAGAAAAAAATAGAAATGCTTTCTTCAAAAAAGTAAATAACTTTATAGAGAACTATGCAATAGGTATTTTAATAGTGGGAGGGGATTTAAACGATATTCTTACATGTGCAGATAGAAAATATAGTATCTCAACCCAAAAGACTAAAAAACCTGTAAATAGTTTGAAAACTCTAATAAAAAAACATAAACTCATTGATATTTGGAGAGATATGAACACAAACTTGAGACAATACACATGGAGAAGAAAAAATAACATCAGCACTGCAAGTAGGATTGATTATTTTTTGATAAGTACAGATATAAGACCAAGAATTGTAAGTGCTGATATAAGGCCGGCTACTATTTCTTATACTGACCACCAAGCAATTTCATTAAAAATTAATCATAAAGCTGAAAGCAGAGGTAGGGGATATTTTAAGCTTAATAGTAAAATTCTCGAAAATGAGGAATATAAAGAAATAATAAAACAATTAATATCAAAATACCAGAAAAAACTTGTAATACAAAAGACAGACCCAAGAACACTTTGGGTTGTTTTTAAGGCTGAGGTTAGAGATGTCACAGTCAAAATATGTAAACAAATATCGCACGAAAAAAATTATGAACTGAATAAATTAGAAAAAACTCTTCAATCTTTACAATTAGAACAAGATAATGAAAAAAATTAAGTTACAAAGGAAAATGCAAAGTTTCTTCAAGACAAAATTAATGTCATTGAAAATAAATTGTCAAAGATATATTCAGATAAGGCTAAAGGGGCCCAAATCAGGTCAAGAATAAAATGGGTAGAAGAAGGTGAAAAAAACACAAAATTCTTTCTGGGACTTGAAAAGGCTAGACAGACAAGAAAAAATATAACAGCTCTTAAAGATAATAAAGGTAAACTGATAAAAAAAACAAAGTAAAATACTAGAATTAGAAAGAGAATATTATATAACACTCTATGAAACAAAAAATCCAGATCCAATTAAAATAGAAGAATATATTGAAGCTACAAATATTGAAAATAAACTATCTAGGGATGAAAGTAATGCTGCAGAAGGAGAATTAACCATAGAGGAATGTTCAAAATCTGTATTTCAAATGAAATTAAACAAAGCACCTGGAATTGATGGACTGACTAGAGTTTTATAGAACCTTTTGGCCTTTCTTAAAGCATTTTGCAGTAAAAGTTTTTAATAATTGTTATATCAAAGAGAAACTATCAAATACGCAGAAAATTGGTCTCATTTCACTAATATATAAAAAAAAATGACCCACTTAGCCTTGATAATTATCGCCCAATTACTCTTTTGAATATCGACACCAAAATAATAGCATACACCTTAGCTCAAAGAATTAAACCACTGTTGCATAAAATAATAAATAGCGACCAAAATGGCTATATAAAAAATAGGTATATAGGATTCAATATCAGACAAATACAGGATATTATAGACTATGCAGATAAATTTAATGTAGAGGGGGCAATTCTTTTTCTTGATTTTTCAAAAGCTTTCGACTCCTTAGAATGGGAGTTTATGTATCTATCCCTGGAAAAATTTGGATTTCAAAAATCTATAATTAAATGGCTAAGAACTCTCTATAGTAATATTAAAGGATGTATTCTGAATAACGGTTGGATTTCCTCACCTTTTAAAATAAATCGTGGGAACCGTCAAGGCTGTCCGTTGAGCGCGTTAATCTTCGTAATTGCAGTTGAAATTCTAGCTTGCAGGATCAGACAGGATAAAAACCTCAAAGGTATCCAAATTAAGCTTGAAGCTTAAAGCTTAGTCAGCTAGCTGATGATACCACAGTCTTCGTTCAATCTAAAATAGAAATATCTATAGCTTTTAATATAATTGAAACATTTGGTTCATTTTCTGGTCTAATACTAAATAGAAATAAGACAGAAGGTATGTGGATAGGATGCTTAAAACATTGCAAAGATAAGATAGAAAATATTAACTGGGTCACAGATTATGTAAAATGTCTAGGAATATATTTTGGTCACAATAAAGCAGAATGCAAAAAACTTAATATAGAAAAACAACTTTTAAAATCTGAAAAAATAATGAATTCATGGAAGAAAAGAAACATAACAATGGTAGGAAAGATTATGATAGTTAAGTCATTAATAATCCCAAATATAACATATGTAGCATCAGTTACCAATATAGACAAAGAATATGTATCAAAATTTAAAACCATGATATACAAATTCATATGGAATGATAAGCGAGAAAAGGTAAAACGAGAAACAATGAATAAAAACTATTTAGAAGGGGGGCTTAAAATGATTGACATAGACAAATATATAGAAACTATACAAATAAAATGGAATAAAAAACTCACAAGCAAAAATTTTGCCAATTGGAAAGTCATTCCTTTCTATTACTTTAACAATTTTTGCCCTGAATTAATGATCTTTAATATGAGCATAGATACTATTAAATCAGTTGATCAGTTTACAAACAATCTCAGTGATTATTACCTTAATCTATTAAAATCATGGATATCCATAAACAAATACACTAAAATACCAAGCAACTTCAGAACTGTAAGACAGGAAATAATATGGGGAAATCAACATATCAAGTTTAAGAATAAATCACTTATATATTTAAATTGGATAAATGATGGTATAATATTCATCAATGACATAATAGATCATGAAGGAAAGTTATCAGAAAACTTCATATTAAAAAAACTATCTTTAAAAACTAATTGGATATCAGAATTTACAAAACTGAAGAAATCAATCCCCAAAAATTGGCTAAATGAACTAGAATCTGAAAATTCATCCAAGACTGCAGTAAAAACCAATAAAATTCTTTATATAAATGAAAATTCCAAGAAAAAACTACAAGACTGTAATTCACAAGATATATATAAAACTCCAAACATAATGAATAAAAATATCAAAGAACATCCTACCGGTTTCATGAAATGGAGGCAAAAACTCGGAAATACTATTTGTATTAAAGATATGCTCAAATTTACATTTCATCATCTTAAAGAAAATAAACTCAAAATCTTCAGATGGAAATTATTACATTTCATACTTCCATGTAAACAGTTACTGTATCAATGGAAAATAGAAAACACACCATTATGTGATACCTGTCACATTATAGATGATTATGAACACTATTTTATTTCTTGCAAAAGCCTCGACTCCTTTTGGAATAATGTAAAAATATTACTAGAAAAACTAAGAATAGGAATTGATATACTTTCATTGAAAAATTTAGTGTTTGGATATAAAATAGAAGATAAATACTATAATAGCATCAATTATTTTCTTACAATTCTATTATTCACAATATATAAAAGTCATTATGTGTCAAAACAAAAGGAAAACCATATTAATGTACTTCAACTTTTTAAAATTGAACTCAAGAATCGATTTGAATTAAACAAACTAGTAAACTGCCATACAAATGTATTTGTGCAGAAGGTTATTGATCTCATTTAGATTCACTATAGAATACTGTTTTTTTTTTATTACAGTAATTGGTAACCATATTTATGCCTCTTAATTTTCAGTAATAAATCAATAGTTATGAGGATGTATATATGTGTGTGTAAATGTATGAATGTATATGTATGTATGTGTATGTAAATGTGAAAGAAGACATGTTTGGGAGTGTATGTAATGTATGTATATCCAGTTAGTATAACATAAACTGTACAAATAATGTGTATGTCGCACACTATGTGTTGCCTCTGAGTCTTATGTGTTTGTACTCTCTTGTTTTGTTGTGTTTATTATCTGTATTTGTGTGTGTGTTGCCCTATGTATATTTTTTGTGGGGGGTTAGTTGTCACTCTTTTTGCTTACATATCAGACATATCTAGTAATATGCTATATACTTACACTTAGTAATGTGACGATGAAGATTCCATAGCTTGACCATTATCTATCCTTGTTAAAATTTAAAGTTATACGTTGTTGAATAGAAATTGAGACTATGAGTATGAGAGTGATTTCAAGTACATGTATCTCTTTTTCAATCTTAAATATTATCCGGATATTTTAATTTCGGAAACAAAGTATAATTTATCTCCGTTGATAATATAATTCCATACAGAATTAAATAAAAAAAAAAAAACCCACAACATTTTAGATTTCTCATAGCTCCCAACACGTGGGTCAAAACGAAAGTAGATCGGAAGTAAATAAATAAACAAATTTAGAAACAATCATGAAATAACTCTCAAAATACGTATTGAATTTATTGATCTATCTTAATTGTATTACTATTGTACTAAAAAGACTAACAATTCCTATAAATGCTACTAATATTAACGAGGCCAGGATAAGGTACTGGTATTTTATGTTTCTCTAACTAACAAATGTAAAGATTTCGAATAAAGATTTTAATTGGGAAAAAAAAAAAAAAAAAAAAAAAAAAACATTACACTACCTGTACAAAGTCAGGACAATGAGCCGTCATGTGGATTGTTACCATTACACTACCTGTACAAAGCCAGAACAATGAGCGATCATATGTATTGTCACCATTACACTACCTGTACAAAGCCAAGACAATGAGCGGTCATGTGTACTGTTACCATTACACTACATGTACAAAGCCAGGTAAATGAGCCGTCATGTGTATTGTTACCATTACACTACCTGTACAAATCCAGGACAATGAGCGGTCCTGTGTAATGTTACCATTACACTACCTGTACAAAGTCAGAACAATGAGCGATCATATGTATTGTCACCATTACAATACCTGTGCAAAGCCAGGGCAATGAGTGGTCATGTGTATTGTTACCATTACACTATCTGTACAAAGCCATGAAAATGAACCGTCATGTGTATTGTTACCATTACAATACCTGTTCAAAGCCAGGGCAATGAGTGGTCATGTGTATTGTAACCATTACACTATCTGTACAAAGGCATGAAAATGGGCGGTCATGTGTGTTGTTCCCAGTACACTACCTGTAAAAAGCCAGCACAATGAGCGGTCATGTGTATTGTTACCATTACATTACATGTACAAAGCCAGGTAAATGAGCCGTCATGTGTATTGTTACCATTACACTACCTGTACAAAGCCAGGACAATGAGCGGTCATGTGTATTGTTACCATTACACTATCTGTACAAAGCCATGAAAACGAGCGGTCATGTGTGTTGTTACCATTACACTACCTGTACAAAGCCAGGACAATGAGCGGTCATGTGTATTGCTACCATTACACTACATGTACAAAGCCAGGTAAATGAGCCGTCATGTGTATTGTTACCATTACACTACCTGTACAAAGCCAGGACAATGAGCGGTCATGTGTATTTTTACCATTACACTATCTGTACAAAGCCATGAAAATGAGCGGTCATGTGTGTTGTTACAATTACACTACCTGTATAAAGCCAGGAAAATGAGCGGTCATGTGTATTGTTACCATTACACTACCTGTACAAAGCAAGTTAAATGAGCGGTCATGTGTATTGTTCATGCGTATTGTTACCATTACACAACCTGTACAAAGCCAGGTAAATAAGCGGTCATGTGCATTGTTACCATTACACTACTGTACAAAGCCAGGTAAATGAGCGGTCATGTGTATTGTTACCATTACACTACCTGTACAAAGTCAGGACAATGAGCCGTCATATGTATTGTTACCATTACAATACCTGTGCAAAGCCAGGGCAATGAGTGGTCATGTGTATTGTTACCATTACACTATCTGTACAAAGCCATGAAAATGAACCGTCATGTGTATTGTTACCATTACAATACCTGTTCAAAGCCAGGGCAATGAGTGGTCATGTGTATTGTTACCATTACACTATCTGTACAAAGGCATGAAAATGAGCGGTCATGTGTGTTGTTACCATTACACTACCTGTAAAAAGCCAGCACAATGAGCGGTCATGTGTATTGTTACCATTACATTACATGTACAAAGCCAGGTAAATGAGCCGTCATGTGTATTGTTACCATTACACTACCTGTACAAAGCCAGGACAATGAGCGGTCATGTGTATTGTTACCATTACACTATCTGTACAAAGCCATGAAAACGAGCGGTCATGTGTGTTGTTACCATTACACTACCTGTACAAAGCCATGACAATGAGCGGTCATGTGTATTGCTACCATTACACTACATGTACAAAGCCAGGTAAATGAGCCGTCATGTGTATTGTTACCATTACACTACCTGTACAAAGCCAGGACAATGAGCGGTCATGTGTATTTTTACCTTTACACTATCTGTACAAAGCCATGAAAATGAGCGGTCATGTGTGTTGTTACCATTACACTACCTGTACAAAGCCAGGACAATGAGCGTCATGCTATTGTTACCATTACACTACCTGTACAAAGCCAGGAAAATAAGCGTCATGTGTGTTGTTACCATTACACTATGTGTACAAAGCCATGAAAATGAGCCGTCATGTGTATTGTTACCATTACAATACCTGTACAAAGCCAGGGCAATGAGTGGTCATGTGTATTGTTACCATTACACTATCTGTACAAAGCCATGAAAATGAGCGTTCATGTGTGTTGTTACCATTACACGACCTGTACAAATCCAGGACAATGAGCGGTCATGTGTATTGCTTCCATTACACTACATGTACAACGCCAGGAAAATGAGCCATCATGTGTATTGTTACCATTACACTACCTGTACAAAGCCAGGACAATGAGCGGTCATGTGTATTGTTACCATTACACTATCTGTACAAAGCCATGAAAATGAGCGGTCATGTGTGTTGTTACCTTTACACTACCTGTACAAAGCCAGGAATATGAGCGGTCATGTGTATTGTTACCATTACACTACCTGTACAAAGCAAGTTAAATGAGCGGTCATGTGTATTGTTACCATTACACTACCTGTGCAAAGCCAGGACAATGAGCGGTCATGCGTATTGTTACCATTACACTACCTGTACAAAGCCAGGTAAATAAGCGGTCATGTGTATTGTTACCATTACACTACCTGTCAAAAGCCAGGTAAATGAGCGGTCATGTGTATTGTTACCATTACACTACCTGTACAAAGCCAGGTAAATGAGCGGTCATGTGTATTGTTACCATTACACTACCTGTACAAAGCCAGGACAATGAGCGGTCATGTGTATTGTTACCATTACACTACCTGTACAAAGCCAGGACAATGAGCGGTAATGTGTATTGTTAACATTACGCTACCTGTACTAAACCAGGACAATGGGCAGTTATGCGTATTGTTACCATTACACTACCTGTACAAAGCCAGGGCAATGAGTGGTCATGTGTATTGTTACCATTACACTATCGGTACAAAGCCATGAAAATGAGCGGTCATGTGTGTTGTTACCATTACACTACCTGTACAAAGCCAGGAAAATGCGCGGTCATGTTTATTGTTACCATTACACTACCTGTGCAAAGCAAGTTAAATGAGCGGTCATGTGTATTATTACCATTACACTACCTGTGCAAATCCAGGACAGTGAGCGTCATGCGTATTGTTACCATTACACTACCTGTACAAAGCCAGGACAATGAGCGGTCATGTGTATTGTTACCAATACACTATCTGTACAAAGCCATGAAAATGAGCGGTCATGTGTGTTGTTACCATTACACTACCAGTACAAAGCCAGGACAATGAGCGTCATTCGTATTGTTACCATTACACTACCTGTACAAAACAAGGAAAATAAGCGTCATGTGTATTGCTACCATTACACTATGTGTACAAAGCCATGAAAATGAGCCGTCATGTGTATTGTTACCATTACAATACCTGTACAAAGCCAGGGCAATGAGTGGTCATGTGCATTGTTACCATTACACTATCTGTACAAAGCGATGAAAATGAGCGTTCATGTGTGTTGTTACCATTACACGACCTGTACAAATCCAGGACAATGAGCGGTCATGTGTATTGCTACCATTACACTACATGTACAACGCCAGGTAAATGAGCCATCATGTGTATTGTTACCATTACACTACCTGTACAAAGCCAGGACAATGAGCGGTCATGTTTATTGTTACCATTACACTACCTGTACAAAGCAAGTTAAATGAGCGGTCATGTGTATTGTTACCATTACACTACCTGTACAAAGCCAGGACAATGAGCGGTCATGCGTATTGTTACCATTACACTGCCTGTACAAAGCCAGGTAGATAATCGGTCATGTGTATTGTTACCATTGCACTACCTGTACAAAGCCAGGACAATGAGCGGTCTGTGTATTGTTACCATTACGCTACCTGTACAAAGCCAGGACAATGAGCGTAATGTGTATTGTTATCATTACGCTACCTGTACTAAACCAGGACAATGGGCAGTTATGCGTATTGTTACCATTACACTACCTGTACAAAGCCAGGGCATTGAGTGGTCATGTGTGTTGTTACCATTACACTATCTGTACAAAGCCATGAAAATGAGCGTCATGTGTGTTGTTACCATTACACTACCTGCACAAAGCCAGGAAAATGAGCGGTCATGTTTATTGTTACCATTACACTACCTGTACAAAGCAAGTTAAATGAGCGGTCATGTGTATTGTTACCATTACACTGCCTGTGCAAAGCCAGGACAATGAGCGTCATGTGTATTGTTACCATTACACTACCTGTACAAAGCCAGGACAATGAGCGGTCATGTGTATTGTTACCATTACACTATCTGTACAAAGCCATGAAAATGAGTGGTCATGTGTGTTGTTACCATTACACTACCTGTACAAAGCCAGGACAATGAGCGTCATGCTATTGTTACCATTACACTACCTGTACAAAGCCAGGAAAATAAGCGTCATGTGTGTTGTTACCATTACACTATGTGTACAAAGCCATGAAAATGAGCCGTCATGTGTATTGTTACCATTACAATACCTGTACAAAGCCAGGGCAATGAGTGGTCATGTGTATTGTTACCATTACACTATCTGTACAAAGCCATGAAAATGAGCGTTCATGTGTGTTGTTACCATTACACTACCTGTACAAAGCCAGGACAATGAGCGGTCATGTGTATTGTTACCATTACACTATCTGTACAAAGCCATGAAAATGAGCGGTCATGTGTGTTGTTACCTTTACACTACCTGTACAAAGCCAGGAATATGAGCGGTCATGTGTGTTGTTACCATTACACTACCTGTACAAAGCAAGTTAAATGAGCGGTCATGTGTAGTGTTACCATTACACTACCTGTGTAAAGCCAGGACAATGAGCGTCATGCGTATTGTTACCATTACACTACCTGTACAAAGCCAGGTAAATAAGCGGTCATGTGTATTGTTACCATTACACTACCTGTACAAAGCCAGGTAAATGAGCGGTCATGTGTATTGTTACCATTACACTACCTGCACAAAGCCAAGACAATGAGCGGTCATGTGTATTGTTACCATTACACTACCTGTACAAAACCAGGACAATGGGCAGTTATGCGTATTGTTACCATTACACTACCTGTACAAAGCAAGGGCAATGAGTGGTCATGTGTATTGTTACCATTATCACTATCTGTACAAAGCCATGAAAATGAGCGGTCATGTGTGTTGTTACCATTACACTACCTGTTCAAAGCCAGGACAATGAGCGTCATGTGTATTGTTACCATTACACTATCTGTACAAAGCCATGAAAATGAGCGGTCATGTGTCTTGTTACCATTACACTACCTGTACAAAGCCAGGAAAATGAGCGGTCATGTTTATTGTTACCATTACACTACCTGTATAAAGCAAGATAAATGCGCGGTCATGTGTATTGTTACCATTACACTACCTGTACAAAGCCAGGTAAATAAGCGGTCATGTGTATTGTTACCATTGCACTACCTGTACAAAGCCATGTAAATGAGCAGTCTTGTGTATTGTTACCATTACACTACCTGTACAAAGCCAGGACAATGAGCGGTCATGTGTATTGTTACCATTACACTACCTGTACAAAGCCAGGACAATGAGCGGTAATGTGTATTGTTATCATTACGCTACCTGTACTAAACCAGGACAATGGGCAGTTATGCGTATTGTTACCATTACACTACCTTTACAAAGCCAGGTAAATAAGCGGTCATGTGTATTGTTACCATTGCACTATCTGTACAAAGCCAGGTAAATGAGCGGTCATGTGTATTGCTACCATTACACTACCTGTACAAAGCCAGGACAATGAGCGTCATGTGTATTGTTACCATTACACTATCTGTACAAAGCCATGAAAATGAGCGGTCATGTGTGTTGCTACCATTACACTACCTGCACAAAGCCAGGAAAATGCGCGGTCATGTTTATTGTTACCATTACACTACCTGTACAAAGCAAGTTAAATGAGCGGTCATGTGTATTGTTACCATTACACTACCTGTGCAAAGCCAGGACAATGAGCGGTCATGTGTATTGTTACCATTACACTACCTGTACAAAGCCAGGACAATGAGCGGTAATGTGTATTGTTATCATTACGCTACCTGTACTAAACCAGGACAATGGGCAGTTATGCGTATTGTTACCATTACACTACCTTTACAAAGCCAGGTAAATAAGCGGTCATGTGTATTGTTACCATTGCACTATCTGTACAAAGCCAGGTAAATGAGCGGTCATGTGTATTGCTACCATTACACTACCTGTACAAAGCCAGGACAATGAGCGTCATGTGTATTGTTACCATTACACTATCTGTACAAAGCCATGAAAATGAGCGGTCATGTGTGTTGCTACCATTACACTACCTGTACAAAGCCAGGAAAATGCGCGGTCATGTTTATTGTTACCATTACACTACCTGTACAAAGCAAGTTAAATGAGCGGTCATGTGTATTGTTACCATTACACTACCTGTGCAAAGCCAGGACAATGAGCGTCATGCGTATTGTTACCATTATACTACCTGTACAAAGCCAGGACAATGAGCGGTCATGTGTATTGTTACCATTACACTATCTGTACAAAGCCTTGAAAATGAGCGGTCATGTGTGTTGTTACCATTACACTACCTGTACAAAGCCAGGACAATGAGCGTCATGCGTATTGTTACCATTACACTACCTGTACAAAGCCAGGAAAATAAGCGTCATGTGTATTGTTACCATTACACTATGTGTACAAAGCCATGAAAATGAGCCGTCATGTGTATTGTTACCATTACAATACCTGTACAAAGCCAGGGCAATGAGTAATCATGTGTATTGTTACCATTACACTACCTGTACAAAGCCAGGAAAATGAGCGGTCATGTTTATTGTTACCATTACACTACCTGTATAAAGCAAGTTAAATGAGCGGTCATGTGTATTGTTACCATTACACTACCTGTACAAAGCCAGGTAAATGAGCGGTCATGCGTATTGTTACCATTACACTACCTGTACAAAGCCAGGTAAATAAGCGGTCATGTGTATTGTTACCATTGCACTACCTGTACAAAGCCATGTAAATGAGGAGTCATGTGTATTGTTACCATTACACTACCTGTACAAAGACAGGACAATGAGCGGTCATGTGTATTGTTACCATTACACTACCTGTACAAAGCCAGGACAATGAGCGGTAATGTGTATTGTTATCATTACGCTACCTGTACTAAACCAGGACAATGGGCAGTTATATGTATTGTTACCATTACACTACCTGTACAAAGTCAGGTAAATAAGCGGTCATGTGTATTGTTACCATTGCACTACCTGTACAAAGCCAGGTAAATGAGCGGTCATGTTTATTGCTTCCATTACACTACCTGTACAAAGCCAGGACAATGAGCCTCATGTGTATTGTTACCATTACACTATCTGTACAAAGCCATGAAAATGAGCGGTCATGTGTGTTGTTACCATTACACTACCTGTACAAAGCCAGGAAAATGCGCGGTCATGTTTATTGTTACCATTACACTATCTGTACTAAGCAAGTTAAATGAGCGGTCGTGTGTATTGTTACCATTACACTACCTGTGCAAAGCCAGGACAATGAGCGTCATGCGTATTGTTACCATTACACTACCTGTACAAAGCCAGGACAATGAGCGGTCATATGTATTGTTACCATTACACTATCTGTGCAAAGCCATGAAAATGAGCGGTCAGGTGTGTTGTTTCCATTACACTACCTGTACAAAGCCAGGACAATGAGCGTCATGCGTATTGTTACCATTACACTACCTGTGCAAAGCCAGGAAAATAAGCGTCATGTGTATTGTTACCATTCCACTATGTGTACAAAGACATGAAAATGAGCCGTCATGTGTATTGTTACCATTACACTACCTGTACAAAGCCAGGACAATGAGCGGTCATGCGTATTGTTACCATTACACTACCTGTACAAAGCCAGGTAGATAAGCGGTCATATGTATTGTTACCATTGCACTACCTGTGCAAAGCCAGGACAATGAGCGGTCATGTGTATTGTTACCATTACACTACCTATACAAAGCCAGGACAATGAGCGTAATGTGTATTGTTATTATTACGCTACCTGTACTAAACCAGGACAATGGGCAGTTATGCGTATTGTTACCATTACACTACCTGTACAAAGCCAGGGCATTGAGTGGTCATGTGTGTTGTTACCATTACACTATCTGTACAAAGCCATGAAAATGAGCGGTCATGTGTGTTGTTACCATTACACTACCTCCACAAAGCCAGGTAAATGCGCGGTCATGTTTATTGTTACCATTACACTACCTGTACAAAGCAAGTTAAATGAGCGGTCATGTGTATTTTTACCATTACACTACCTGTGCAAAGCCAGGACAATGAGCGTCACGCGTATTGTTACCATTACACTAACAGTATAAAGCCAGGACAATGAGCGGTCATGTGTATTGTTACCATTACACTATCTGTAGAAAGCCATGAAAATGAGCAGTCATGTGTGTTGTTACCATTACACTACCTGTACAAAGCCAGAACAATGAGCGTCATGCTATTGTTACCATTACACTACCTGTACAAAGCCAGGAAAATAAGCGTCATGTGTATTGTTACCATTACACTATGTGTACAAAGCCATTAAAATGAGCCGTCATGTGTATTGTTACCATTACAATACCTGTACAAAGCCAGGGCAATGAGTGGTCATGTGTATTGTTACCATTACACTATCTGTACAAAGCCATGAAAATGAGCGTTCATGTGTGTTGTTACCATTACACGACCTGTGCAAATCCAGGACAATGAGCGGTCATGTGTATTGCTACCATTACACTATATGTACAACGCCAGGAAAATGAGCCATCATGTGTATTGTTACCATTACACTACCTGTGCAAAGCCAGGACAATGAGCGGTCATGTGTATTGTTACCATTACACTATCTGTACAAAGCCATGAAAATGAGCGGTCATGTGTGTTGTTACCATTACACTACCTGTACAAAGCCAGGACAATGAGCGGTCATGTGAATTGTTTCCATTACATTATCTGTACAAAGCCATGAAAATGAGCGGTCATGTGTGTTGTTACCATTACACTACCTGTACAAAGCCATGAAAATGAGCGGCCATGTGTGTTGTTACCATTACACTACCTGTACAAAGCCAGGACAATGAGCGGTCATGTGTATTGTTACCATTACACTATCTGTACAAAGCCATGAAAATGAGCGGTCATGTCTGTTGTTACCATTACACTACCTGTACAAAGCCAGGAAAATGAGCGGTCATGTGCATTGTTTCCATTACACTACCTGTACAAAGCCAGGACAATGGGCGGTCATGCGTATTGTTACCATTACACTACCTGTACAAAGCCAGATAAATAAGCGGTCAGTGTATTGTTACCATTACACTACCTGTACAAAGCCAGGTAAATGAGCGGTCATGTGCATTGTTATTATTATGCTACCTGTGAAAAGCCAGGACAATGGGCAGTCATGTGTATTGTTACCATTACCCTACCTGTGCAAAGCCAGGACAATGAGCGGTCATGTGTATTGTTACCATTACACTACCTGTATAAAGCCATGCAATGAGCGGTCATGTGTATTGTTACCATTACACTACCTGTACAAAGCCAGGAAAATGAGCGGTCATGTGTATAATTACCATTACACTACCTGTGCAAAGCCAGGTTAATGAACGGTCATGTGTATTGTTACCATTACACTACCTGTAAAAAGGCAGGACAATGAGCGATCAAGTGTATTGTTACCATTACACTACCTGTACAAAGCCAGGAAAATGAGCGGTAATGTGTATTGTTACCATTACACTACCCGTACAAAGCCAGGAAAATAAGCGGTCATGTGTATTGTTACCATTACACTACCTGTACAAAGCCAGGAAAGGGAGCGGTCATGTGTATTGTTACCATTACACTACCTGTACAAATCCAGGTAAATGAGCGGTCATGTGTATTGTTACCATTACACTACCTGTACAAATCCAGGACATTGAGCGTTCATGTGTATTGTTACCATTACACTACCTGTGCAACGCCAGGTAAATGAGCGGTCATATGTATTGTTACCATTACACTACCTGTACAAACCAGGTAAATGAGCGGTCATGTGTATTGTTACCATTAGACTACCTCTACAAAACCAGGAAAATGAGCGGCCATGTATGTGCAAAGTTACCATTACACTATCTGTGCAAAACTAGGATAATGAGCAGTCATGTGTATTGTTACCATTACACTACCTGTACTAAGCCAGGTAAATGAGCAGTCATGTGTATTGTTACCATTACACTACCTGTACAAAGACAGGTAAATGAGCGGTCATGTGCATTGTTACCATTACACTACCTGTGCAAAGCCAGGTAAATGAGCGGTCATGTGCATTGTTTCCATTACACTACCTGTACAAAGCCAGGAAAATAAGCGGTCATGTGGATTGTTACCATTACACTACCTGTACAAAGCCAGGACAATGAGCGTAATGTGTATTGTTATCATTACGCTACCTGTACAAAGCCAGGTAAATGAGCGGTCATGTGTATTGTTACCATTACACTACCTGTTAAAAGGCAGGACAATGAGCGGTCATGTGTATTGTTACCATTACACTACCTGTACAAAGCCAGGAAAATGAGCGGTCATGTGTTTTGTTTCCATTACACTACTTGTACAAAGCCAAGAAAATGAGCGGTCATATGTATTGTTACCATTACACTACCTGTACAAAGCCAGGAAAATGAGCGGTCATGTGTATTGTTACCATTACACTACCTGTACAAAGCCAGGTCAATGAGCGTTCATGTGTATTGTTACCATTACACTACCTGTACAACGCCAGGTAAATGAGCGGTCATGTGTATTGTTACCATTACACTACCTGTACAAAGCCAGGACAATGAGCGGTCATGTGTATTGTTACCATTACACTCTCTGTACAAAGCCATGAAAATGAGCGGTCATGTGTGTTGTTACCATTACACTACCTGTACAAAGCCATGCAAATGAGCGTTCATGTGTGTTGTTACCATTACACTACCTGTACAATGCCAGGACTATGAGCGGTCATGTGTATTGTTACCATTACACTACCTGTACAAAGCCATGACAATGAGCGGTCATGTGTATTGTTATCATTACGCTACCTGTACTAAACCAGGATAATGGGCAGTTATGCGTATTGTTACCATTACATTACCTGTACAAAGCCAGGGCAATGAGTGGTCATGTGTATTGTTACCATTATCACTATCTGTACAAAGCCATGAAAATGAGCGGTCATGTGTGTTGTTACCATTACACTACCTGTTCAAAGCCAGGACAATGAGCGTCATGTGTATTGTTACCATTACACTATCTGTACAAAGCCATGAAAATGAGCGGTCATGTGTGTTGTTACCATTAAACTACCTGTACAAAGCCAGGAAAATGAGCGGTCATGTTTATTGTTACCATTACACTACCTGTATATAGCAAGTTAAATGAGCGGGCATGTGTATTGTTACCATTACACTACCTGTACAAAGCCATGTAAATAAGCGGTCATGTGTATTGTTACCATTGCACTACCTGTACAAAGCCAGGTAAATGAGCAGTCATGTGTATTGTTACCATTACACTACCTGTACAAAGTCAGGACAATGAGCGGTAATGTGTATTGTTATCATTACGCTACCTGTACTAAACCAGGACAATGGGCAGTTATGCGTATTGTTACCATTACACTACCTGTACAAAGCCAGGTAAATAAGCGGTCATGTGTATTGTTACCATTGCACTACCTGTACAAAGCCAGGTAAATGAGCGGTGATGTGTATTGCTACCATTACGCTACCTGTACAAAGCCAGGACAATGAGCGGTCATGTGTATTGTTACCATTACACTACCTGTACAAAGCCAGGACAATGAGCCGTAATGTGTATTGTTATCATTACGCTACCTGTACTAAACCAGGACAATGGGCAGTTATGCGTATTGTTACCATTACACTACCTGTACAAAGCCAAGGCAATGAGTGGTCATGTGTATTGTTACCATTACACTATCTTTACAAAGCCAGGACAATGAGCGGTCATGTGAATTGTTTCCATTACACTATCTGTACAAAGCCATGAAAATGAGCGGTCATGTGTGTTGTTACCATTACACTACCTGTACAAAGCCAGGAAAATGAGCGGTCATGTGTATTGTTACCATTACACTACCTGTGCAAAGCGAGGACAATGGGCGGTCATGCGTATTGTTACCATTACACTACCTGTACAAAGCCAGCTAAATAAGCGGTCAGTGTATTGTTACCATTACACTACCTGTACAAAGCCAGGTAAATGAGCGGTCATGTGCATTGTTACCATTACACTACCTGTACAAAGCCAGGTAAATGAGCAGTCATGTGTATTGTTACCATTACACTACCTGTACAAAGACAGGTAAATGAGCGGTCATGTGCATATTTACCATTACACTCCCTGTACAAAGCCAGGTAAATGAGCGGTCATGTGTATTGTTTCCATTACACTACCTGTACAAAGCCAGGAAAATAAGCGATCATGTGGATTGTTACCATTACACCACCTGTACAAAGCCAGGACAATGAGCGGTAATGTGTATTGTTATCATTACGCTACCTGTACAAAGCCAGGTAAATGAGCGGTCATGTGTATTGTTACCATTACACTACCTGTTAAAAGGCAGGACAATGAGCGGTCATGTGTATTGTTACCATTACACTAACTGTACAAAGCCAGCAAAATGAACGGTCATGTGTTTTGTTTCCATTACACTACCTGTACAAAGCCAAGAAAATGAGCGGTCATATGTATTGTTACCATTACACTACCTGTACAAAGCCAGGAAAATGAGCGGTCATGTGTATTGTTACCATTACACTACCTGTACAAAGCCAGGTCAATGAGCGTTCATGTGTATTGTTACCATTACACTACCTGTACAACGCCAGGTAAATGAGCGGTCATGTGTATTGTTACCATTATACTATCTGTGCAAAGCCATGAAAATGAGCGGTGATGTGTGTTGTTACCATTACACTACCTGTGCAAAGCCAGGACAATGAGCGGTAATGTGTATTGTTACCATTACACTATCTGTACAAAGCCATGAAAATGAGCGGTCATGTGTGTTGTTACCATTACATTACCTGTACAAAGCCATGCAAATGAGCGTTCATGTGTGTTGTTACCATTACACTACCTGTACAATGCCAGGACAATGAGCGGTCATGTGTATTGTTACCATTACACTACCTGTACAAAGCCATGACAATGATCGGTCATGTGTATTGTTACCATTACACTACCTGTACAAAGCCAGGACAATGAGCGGTCCTGTGTAATGTTACCATTACATTACATGTACAAAGCCAGGTAAATGAGCCGTCATGTGTATTGTTACCATTACACTACCTGTACAAAGCCAGGACAATGAGCGGTCATGTGTATTGTTACCATTACACTATTTGTACAAAGCCATGAAAATCAGCGGTCATGTGTGTTGTTACCATTACACTACCTGTACAAAGCCAGGACAATGAGCGTCATGCGTATTGTTACCATTATACTACCTGTACAAAGCCAGGAAAATAAGCGGCCATGTGTATTGTTACCATTACACTATGTGTACAAAGTCATGAAAATGAGCCGTCATGTGTATTGTTACCATTACAATACCTGTACAAAGCCAGGGCAATGAGTGGTCATGTGTATTGTTACCATTACACTATCTGTACAAAGCCATGAAATTGAGCGTTCATGTGTGTTGTTACCATTACACTACCTGTACAAATCCAGGACAATGAGCGGTCATGTGTATTGCTACCATTACACTACATGTACAACGCCAGGTAAATGAGCCATCATGTGTATTGTTACCATTACACTACCTGTACAAAGCCAGGACAATGAGCGGTCATGTGTATTGTTACCATTACACTACCTGTACAAAGCCAGGTAAATAAGCGGTCATGTGTATTGTTACGATTACACTACCTGTACAAAGCCAGGAAAATGAGCGGTCATGTGTATTGTTACCATTACACTACCTGTACAAAGCCAGGACAATGAGCGGTCATGTGTATTGTTACCATTACACTACCTGTACAAAGCCAGGACAATGAGCGGTAATGTGTATTGTTATCTTTACGCTACCTGTACTAAACCAGGACAAAGGGCAGTTATGCGTATTGTTACCATTACACTACCTGTACAAAGCCAGGGCAATGAGTGGTCATGTGTATTGTTACCATTACACTATCTGTACAAAGCCATGAAAATGAGCGGTCATGTGTGTTGTTACCATTACACTACCTGTACAAAGCCAGGACAATGAGCGTCATGTGTATTGTTACCATTACACTATCTGTACAAAGCCATGAAAATGAGCGGTCATGTGTGTTGTTACCATTACACTACCTGTACAAAGCCAGCAAAATGCGCGGTCATGTTTATTGTTACCATTACACTACCTGTACAAAGCAAGTTAAATGAGCGGTCATGTGTATTGTTACCATTACACTACCTGTGCAAAGCCAGGACAATGAGCGTCATGCGTATTGTTACCATTACACTACCTGTACAAAGCCAGGACAATGAGCGGTCATGTGTATTGTTACCATTACACTATCTGTACAAAGCCATGAAAATGAGCGGTCATGTGTGTTGTTACCATTACACTACCTGTACAAAGCCAGGACAATGAGCGTCATGCGTATTGCTACCATTACACTACCTGTACAAAACCAGGAAAATAAGCGTCATGTGTATTGTTACCATTACACTATGTGTACAAAGCCATGAAAATGAGCCGTCATGTGTATTGTTACCATTACAATACCTATGCAAAGCCAGGGCAATGAGTGGTCATGTGTATTGTTACCATTACACTATCTGTACAAAGCCATGAAAATGAGCGTTCATGTGTGTTGTTACCATTACACGACCTGTACAAATCCAGGACAATGAGCGGTCATGTGTATTGCTTCCATTACACTACATGTACAACGCCAGGTATATGAGCCATCATGTGTATTATTACCATTACACTACCTGTACAAAGCCAGGAAAATGAGCAGTCAAGTTTATTGTTACCATTACACTACCTGTACAAAGCAAGTTAAATGAGCGGTCATGTGTATTGTTACCAGTACACTACCTGTACAAAGCCAGGACAATGAGCGGTCATGCGTATTGTTACCATTACACTACCTGTGCAAAGCCAAGTAGATAAGCGGTCATGTGTATTGTTACCATTGCACTACCTGTACAAAGCCAGGACAATGAGCGGTCATGTGTATTGTTACCATTACACTACCTGTACAAAGCCAGGACAATGAGCGTAATGTGTATTGTTATCATTACGCTACCTGTATTAAACCAGGACAATGGGAAGTTATGCGTATTGTTACCATTACACTACCTGTACAAAGCCAGGGCATTGAGTGGTCATGTGTGTTGTTACCATTACACTATCTGTGCAAAGCCAGGAAAATGAGCGGTCATGTGTGTTGTTACCATTACACTACCTGCACAAAGCCAGGAAAATGAGCGGTCATGTTTATTGTTACCATTACACTACCTGTACAAGGCAAGTTAAATGAGCGGTCATGTGTATTGTTACCATTACACTACCTGTGCAAAGCCAGGACAATGAGCGTCATGCGTATTGTTACCATTACACTACCTGTACAAAGCCAGGACAATGAGCGGTCATGTGTGTTGTTACCATTACATTACCTGTACAAAGCCATGCAAATGAGCGTTCATGTGTGTTGTTACCATTACACTACCTGTACAATGCCAGGACAATGAGCGGTCATGTGTATTGTTACCATTACACTACCTGTACAAAGCCATGACAATGATCGGTCATGTGTATTGTTACCATTACACTACCTGTACAAAGCCAGGACAATGAGCGGTCCTGTGTAATGTTACCATTACATTACATGTACAAAGCCAGGTAAATGAGCCGTCATGTGTATTGTTACCATTACACTACCTGTACAAAGCCAGGACAATGAGCGGTCATGTGTATTGTTACCATTACACTATTTGTACAAAGCCATGAAAATCAGCGGTCATGTGTGTTGTTACCATTACACTACCTGTACAAAGCCAGGACAATGAGCGTCATGCGTATTGTTACCATTATACTACCTGTACAAAGCCAGGAAAATAAGCGGCCATGTGTATTGTTACCATTACACTATGTGTACAAAGTCATGAAAATGAGCCGTCATGTGTATTGTTACCATTACAATACCTGTACAAAGCCAGGGCAATGAGTGGTCATGTGTATTGTTATCATTACACTATCTGTACAAAGCCATGAAATTGAGCGTTCATGTGTGTTGTTACCATTACACTACCTGTACAAATCCAGGACAATGAGCGGTCATGTGTATTGCTACCATTACACTACATGTACAACGCCAGGTAAATGAGCCATCATGTGTATTGTTACCATTACACTACCTGTACAAAGCCAGGACAATGAGCGGTCATGTGTATTGTTACCATTACACTACCTGTACAAAGCCAGGTAAATAAGCGGTCATGTGTATTGTTACGATTACACTACCTGTACAAAGCCAGGAAAATGAGCGGTCATGTGTATTGTTACCATTACACTACCTGTACAAAGCCAGGACAATGAGCGGTCATGTGTATTGTTACCATTACACTACCTGTACAAAGCCAGGACAATGAGCGGTAATGTGTATTGTTATCATTACGCTACCTGTACTAAACCAGGACAAAGGGCAGTTATGCGTATTGTTACCATTACACTACCTGTACAAAGCCAGGCCAATGAGTGGTCATGTGTATTGTTACCATTACACTATCTGTACAAAGCCATGAAAATGAGCGGTCATGTGTGTTGTTACCATTACACTACCTGTACAAAGCCAGGACAATGAGCGTCATGTGTATTGTTACCATTACACTATCTGTACAAAGCCATGAAAATGAGCGGTCATGTGTGTTGTTACCATTACACTACCTGTACAAAGCCAGCAAAATGCGCGGTCATGTTTATTGTTACCATTACACTACCTGTAAAAAGCAAGTTAAATGAGCGGTCATGTGTATTGTTACCATTACACTACCTGTGCAAAGCCAGGACAATGAGCGTCATGCGTATTGTTACCATTACACTACCTGTACAAAGCCAGGACAATGAGCGGTCATGTGTATTGTTACCATTACACTATCTGTACAAAGCCATGAAAATGAGCGGTCATGTGTGTTGTTACCATTACACTACCTGTACAAAGCCAGGACAATGAGCGTCATGCGTATTGCTACCATTACACTACCTGTACAAAACCAGGAAAATAAGCGTCATGTGTATTGTTACCATTACACTATGTGTACAAAGCCATGAAAATGAGCCGTCATGTGTATTGTTACCATTACAATACCTATGCAAAGCCAGGGCAATGATTGGTCATGTGTATTGTTACCATTACACTCTCTGTACAAAGCCATGAAAATGAGCGTTCATGTGTGTTGTTACCATTACACGACCTGTACAAATCCAGGACAATGAGCGGTCATGTGTATTGCTTCCATTACACTACATGTACAACGCCAGGTATATGAGCCATCATGTGTATTATTACCATTACATTACCTGTACAAAGCCAGGAAAATGAGCAGTCAAGTTTATTGTTACCATTACACTACCTGTACAAAGCAAGTTAAATGAGCGGTCATGTGTATTGTTACCAGTACACTACCTGTACAAAGCCAGGACAATGAGCGGTCATGCGTATTGTTACCATTACACTACCTGTGCAAAGCCAAGTAGATAAGCGGTCATGTGTATTGTTACCATTGCACTACCTGTACAAAGCCAGGACAATGAGCGGTCATGTGTATTGTTACCATTACACTACCTGTACAAAGCCAGGACAATGAGCGTAATGTGTATTGTTATCATTACGCTACCTGTACTAAACCAGGACAATGGGAAGTTATGCGTATTGTTACCATTACACTACCTGTACAAAGCCAGGGCATTGAGTGGTCATGTGTGTTGTTACCATTACACTATCTGTGCAAAGCCAGGAAAATGAGCGGTCATGTGTGTTGTTACCATTACACTACCTGCACAAAGCCAGGAAAATGAGCGGTCATGTTTATTGTTACCATTACACTACCTGTACAAGGCAAGTTAAATGAGCGGTCATGTGTATTGTTACCATTACACTACCTGTGCAAAGCCAGGACAATGAGCGTCATGCGTATTGTTACCATTACTCTACCTGTACAAAGCCAGGACAATGAGCGGTCATGTGTATTGTTACCATTACACTATCTGTACAAAGCCATGAAAATGAGCGGTCATGTGTGTTGTTACCATTACACTACCTGTACAAAGCCAGGACAATGAGCGTCATGCTATTGTTACCATTACACTACCTGTACAAAGCCAGGAAAATAAGCGTCATGTGTATTGTTACCATTACACTATGTGTACAAAGCCATGAAAATGAGCCGTCATGTGTATTGTTACCATTACAATACCTGTACAAAGCCAGGGCAATGAGTGGTTATGTGTATTGTTACCATTACACTATCTGTACAAAGCCATGAAAATGAGCGTTCATGTGTGTTGTTACCATTACACGACCTGTACAAATCCAGGACAATGAGCGGTCATGTGTATTGCTACCATTACACTACATGTACAACGCCAGGTAAATGAGCCATCATGTGTATTGTTACCATTACACTACCTGCACAAAGCCAGGACAATGAGCGGTCATGTGTATTGTTACCATTACACTATCTGTACAAAGCCATGAAAATGAGCGGTCATGTGTGTTGCTACCTTTACACTACCTGTACAAAGCCAGGAAAATGAGCGGTCATGTGTATTGTTACCATTACACTACCTGTACAAAGCCAGGACAATGAGCGGTCATATGTATTGTTGCCATTACACTACCTGTACAAAGCCAGGACAATGAGCGGTAATGTGTATTGTTATCATTACGCTACCTGTTCTAAACCAGGACAATGGGCAGTTATGCGTATTGTTACCATTACACTACCTGTACAAAGCCAGGGCAATGAGTGGTCATGTGTATTGTTACCATTATCATTATCTGTACAAAGCCATGAAAATGAGCGGTCATGTGTGTTGTTACCATTACACTACCTGTTCAAAGCCAGGACAATGAGCGTCATGTGTATTGTTACCATTACACTATCTGTACAAAGCCATGAAAATGAGCGGTCATGTGTGTTGTTACCATTACACTACCTGTACAAAGCCAGGAAAATGAGCGGTCATGTTTATTGTTACCATTACACTACCGGTATAAAGCAAGTTAAATGAGCGGTCATGTGTATTGTTACCATTACGCTACCTGTACTAAGCCAGGACAATGAGCGGTCATGTTTATTGTTACCATTACACTACCTGTACAAAGCCAGGTAAATAAGCGGTCATGCGTATTGTTACCATTGCACTACCTGTACAAAGCCAGGTAAATGAGCAGTCATGTATATTGTTACCATTACACTACCTGTACAAAGCCAGGACAATGAGCGGTCATGTGTATTGTTACCATTACACTACCTGTACAAAGCCAGGACAATGAGCGGTAATGTGTATGGTTATCATTACGCTACCTGTACTAAACCAGGACAATGGGCAGTTATGTGTATTGTTACCATTACATTACCTGTACAAAGCCAGGTAAATAAGCGGTCATGTGTATTGTTACCATTGCACTACCTGTACAAAGCCAGGTAAATGAGCGGTCATGTGTATTGCTCCCATTACACTACCTGTACAAAGCCAGGACAATGAGCGTCATGTATATTGTTACCATTACACTACCTCTACAAAGCCAGGACAATGAGCCGTAATGAATATTGTTATCATTACACTACCTGTACTAAACCAGGACAATGGGCAGTTATGCGTATTGTTACCATTACACTACCTGTACAAACCCAAGGCAATAAGTGGTCATGTGTATTGTTACCATTACACTATCTGTACAAAGCCATGAAAATGAGCGGTCATGTGTGTTGTTACCATTACACTACCTGTACAAAGCCAGGACAATGAGCGGTCATGTGTATTGTTACCATTACACTATCTGTACAAAGCCATGAAAATGAGCTGTCATGTGTGTTGTTACCATTACACTACCTGTACAAAGCCAGTAAAATGAGCGGTCATGTGCATTGTTACCATTACACTACATGTACAAAGCCAGGACAATGGGCGGTCATGCGTATTGTTACCATTACACTACCTGTACAAAGCCAGGTAAATAAGCGGTCAGTGTATTGTTACCATTACACTACCTGTACAAAGCCAGGTAAATGAGCGGTCATGTGCATTGTTATCATTATGCTACCTGTAAAAAGCCAGGACAATGGGCAGTCATGTGTATTGTTAACATTACCCTACCTGTGCAAAGCCAGGACAATGAGCGGTCATGTGTATTGTTACCATTACACTACCTGTACAAATCCATGAAAATGAGCGGTCATGTGTATTGTTACCATTACACTACCTGTACAAAGCCAGGAAAATGAGCGGTCATTTGTATAATTACCATTACACTACCTGTGCAAAGACAGGTTAATGAACGGTCATGTGTATTGTTACCATTACACTACCTGTGAAAAGGCAGGACAATGAGCGATCAAATGTATTGTTACCATTACACTACCTGTACAAAGCCAGGAAAATGAGCGGTCATGTGTATTGTTACCATTACACTACCTGTACAAAGCCAAGAAAATAAGCGGTCATGTGCATTGTTACCATTACACTCCCTGTGCAAAGCCAGGAAAAGGAGCGGTCATGTGTATTGTTACCATTACACTACCTGTACAAATCCAGGTAAATGAGCGGTCATGTGTATTGCTACCATTACACTACCTGTACAAAGCCAGGACAATGAGCGTTCATGTGTATTGTTACCATTACACTACCTGTACAACGCCAGGTAAATGAGCGGTCATATGTATTGTTACCATTACACTACCTGTACAAACCAGGTAAATGAGCGGTCATGTGTATTGTTACCATTACACTACCTCTACAAAACCAGGAAAATGAGCGGCCATGTATGTGCAAAGTTACCATTACACTATCTGTGCAAAACCAGGACAATGAGCAGTCATGTGTATTGTTACCATTACACTACCTGTACAAAGCCAGGTAAATGAACAGTCATGTGTATTGTTTCCATTACACTACCTGTACAAAGACAGGTAAATGAGCGGTCATGTGCATTGTTACCATTACACTACCTGTACAAAGCCAGATAAATGAGCGGTCATGTGTATTTTTCCATTGCACTACCTGTACAAAGCCAGGAAAATAAGCGGTCATGTGGATTGTTACCAATACACTACCTGTACAAAGCCAGGACAATGAGCGGTATTGTGTATTGTTATCATTACACTACCTGTACCAAGCCAAGAAAATGAGCGTTCATGTGTATTGTTTCCATTACACTACCTGTATAAAGCCAGGTAAATGAGCGGTCATGTGTATTGTTACCATTACACTACCTGTACAAAGCCAGGACAATGAACGGTAATGTGTATTTTTATCATTACGCTACCTGTACAAAGCCAGGACAATGGACATTCATGCGTATTGTTACCATTACACTACGTGGACAAAGCCAGGACAATGAGCGGTCATGTGTATTGTTACCATTACACTACCTGTGCAAAGCCAGGAAAATGAGCGGTCATGTGTATAATTACCATTACATTACGTGTAAAAAGACACGTTAATGAGCGGTCATGTGTATTGTTACCATTACACTACCTGTAAAAAGGCAGAACAATGAGCGGTCATGTGTATTGTTACCATTACACTACCTGTACAAAGCCAGGAAAATGAGCGGTCATGTGTATTGTTACCATTACACTACCTGTACAAAGCCAGGAAAATGAGCGGTCATGTGTATTGTTACCATTACACTACCTATACAAAGCCAGGACAATGAGCGGTAATGTGCATTGTTATCATTATGCTGCCTGTAAAAAGCCAGGACAATGGGCAGTCATGTGTATTGTTACCATTACACTACCTGTACAAAGCCAGGACAATGAGCGGTCATGTGTATTGTTACCATTACACTACCTGTACAAAGCCATGAAAATGAGCGGTCATGTGTATTGTTACCATTACACTACCTGTTAAAAGGCAGGACAATGAGCGATCAAGTGTATTGTTACCATTACACTACCTGTACAAAGCCAAGAAAATAAGCGTCATGTGTATTGTTACCATTACACTACCTGTACAAAGCCAGGAAAAGGAGCGTTCATGTGTATTGTTACCATTACACTACCTGTACAAATCCAGGTAAATGAGCGGTCATGTGTATTGTTACCATTACACTACCTGTACAAAGCCAGGACAATGAGCGTTCATGTGTATTGTTACCATTACACTGCCTGTAAAAAGGCAGAACAATGAGCGTTCATGTGTATTTTTTACCATTACACTACCTGTACAAAGCCAGGAAAATGAGCGGTCATGTGTATTGTTACCATTACACTACCTGTACAAATCCAATAAAATGAGCGGTCATGTGTATTGTTACCATTACACTACCTGTACAAAGCCAGGAAGATGAGCGGTCATGTGTATAGTTACCATTACACTACCTGTACAAAGGCAGGTAAATGAACGGTCATGTGTATTGTTACCATTACACTACCTGTACAAAGCCAAGACAATGAGCGTTCATGTGTATTGTTACCATTACACTACCTGTACAACGCCAGGTAAATGAGCGGTCATATGTATTGTTACCATTACACTACCTGTACAAAGCCAGGTAAATGAGCGGTCATGTGTATTGTTACCATTACACTACCTGTATAAAGCAAGTTAAATGAGCGGTCATGTGTATTGTTACCATAACGCTACCTGTACTAAGCCAGGACAATGAGCGGTCATGCGTATTGTTACCATTACACTACCTGTACAAAGCCAGGTAAATAAGCGGTCATGTGTATTGTTACCATTGCACTACCTGTACAAAGCCAGGTAAATGAGCAGTCATGTATATTGTTACCATTACACTACCTGTACAAAGCCAGGACAATGAGCGGTCATGTGTATTTTTACCATTACACTACCTGTACAAAGCCAGGACAATGAGCGGTAATGTGTATGGTTATCATTACGCTACCTGTACTAAACCAGGACAATGGGCAGTTATGCGTATTGTTACCATTACACTACCTGTACAAAGCCAGATAAATAAGCGGTCATGTGTATTGTTACCATTGCACTACCTGTACAAAGCCAGGTAAATGAGCGGTCATGTGTATTGCTACCATTACACTACCTGTACAAAGCCAGGACAATGAGCGGTCATGTGTATTGTTACCATTACACTACCTGTACAAAGCCAGGACAATGAGCCGTAATGAATATTGTTATCATTACACTACCTGTACTAAACCAGGACAATGGGCAGTTATGCGTATTGTTACCATAACACTACCTGTACAAACCCAAGGCAATGAGTGGTCATGTGTATTGTTACCATTACACTATCTGTACAAAGCCATGAAAATGAGCGGTCATGTGCATTGTTACCATTACACTACCTGTACAAAGCCATGAAAATGAGCGGTCATGTGTATTGTTACCATTACACTACCTGTTAAAAGGCAGGACAATGAGCGATCAAGTGTATTGTTACCATTACACTACCTGTACAAAGCCAAGAAAATAAGCGTCATGTGTATTGTTACCATTACACTACCTGTACAAAGCCAGGAAAAGGAGCGTTCATGTGTATTGTTACCATTACACTACCTGTACAAATCCAGGTAAATGAGCGGTCATGTGTATTGTTACCATTACACTACCTGTACAAAGCCAGGACAATGAGCGTTCATGTGTATTGTTACCATTACACTGCCTGTAAAAAGGCAGAACAATGAGCGTTCATGTGTATTTTTTACCATTACACTACCTGTACAAAGCCAGGAAAATGAGCGGTCATGTGTATTGTTACCATTACACTACCTGTACAAATCCAATAAAATGAGCGGTCATGTGTATTGTTACCATTACACTACCTGTACAAAGCCAGGAAGATGAGCGGTCATGTGTATAGTTACCATTACACTACCTGTACAAAGGCAGGTAAATGAACGGTCATGTGTATTGTTACCATTACACTACCTGTACAAAGCCAAGACAATGAGCGTTCATGTGTATTGTTACCATTACACTACCTGTACAACGCCAGGTAAATGAGCGGTCATATGTATTGTTACCATTACACTACCTGTACAAAGCCAGGTAAATGAGCGGTCATGTGTATTGTTACCATTACACTACCTGTATAAAGCAAGTTAAATGAGCGGTCATGTGTATTGTTACCATTACGCTACCTGTACTAAGCCAGGACAATGAGCGGTCATGCGTATTGTTACCATTACACTACCTGTACAAAGCCAGGTAAATAAGCGGTCATGTGTATTGTTACCATTGCACTACCTGTACAAAGCCAGGTAAATGAGCAGTCATGTATATTGTTACCATTACACTACCTGTACAAAGCCAGGACAATGAGCGGTCATGTGTATTTTTACCATTACACTACCTGTACAAAGCCAGGACAATGAGCGGTAATGTGTATGGTTATCATTACGCTACCTGTACTAAACCAGGACAATGGGCAGTTATGCGTATTGTTACCATTACACTACCTGTACAAAGCCAGATAAATAAGCGGTCATGTGTATTGTTACCATTGCACTACCTGTACAAAGCCAGGTAAATGAGCGGTCATGTGTATTGCTACCATTACACTACCTGTACAAAGCCAGGACAATGAGCGGTCATGTGTATTGTTACCATTACACTACCTGTACAAAGCCAGGACAATGAGCCGTAATGAATATTGTTATCATTACACTACCTGTACTAAACCAGGACAATGGGCAGTTATGCGTATTGTTACCATAACACTACCTGTACAAACCCAAGGCAATGAGTGGTCATGTGTATTGTTACCATTACACTATCTGTACAAAGCCATGAAAATGAGCGGTCATGTGTGTTGTTACCATTACACTACCTGTACAAAGCCAGGAAAATGAGCGGTCATGTGTGTTGTTACCATTACACTACCTGTACAAAGCCAGGACAATGAGCGGTCATGTGTATTGTTACCATTACACTATCTGTACAAAGCCATGAAAATGAGCGGTCATGTGTGTTGTTACCATTACACTACCTGTACAAAGCCATGAAAATGAGCGGTCATGTGTGTTGTTACCATTACACTACCTGTACAAAGCCAGGACAATGAGCGGTCATGTGTATTGTTACCATTACACTATCTGTACAAAGCCATGAAAATGAGCGGTCATGTGTGTTGTTACCATTACACTACCTGTACAAAGCCAGTAAAATGAGCGGTCATGTGCATTGTTACCATTACACTACCTGTACAAAGCCAGGACAATGGGCAGTCATGTGTATTGTTACCATTACCCTACCTGTGCAAAGCCAGGACAATGAGCGGTCATGTGTATTGTTACCATTACACTACCTGTACAAAGCCATGAAAATGAGCGGTCATGTGTATTGTTACCATTACACTACCTGTACAAAGCCAGGAAAATGAGCGGTCATTTGTATAATTACCATTACACTACCTGTGCAAAGACAGGTTAATGAACGGTCATGTGTATTGTTACCATTACACTACCTGTGAAAAGGCAGGACAATGAGCGATCAAGTGTATTGTTACCATTACACTACCTGTACAAAGCCAGGAAAATGAGCGGTCATGTGTATTGTTACCATTACACTACCTGTACAAAGCCAAGAAAATAAGCGGTCATGTGCATTGTTACCATTACACTACCTGTACAAAGCCAGGAAAAGGAGCGGTCATGTGTATTGTTACCATTACACTACCTGTACAAATCCAGGTAAATGAGCGGTCATGTGTATTGTTACCATTACACTACCTGTACAAAGCCAGGACAATGAGCGTTCATGTGTATTGTTACCATTACACTACCTGTACAACGCCAGGTAAATGAGCGGTCATATGTATTGTTACCATTACACTACCTGTACAAACCAGGTAAATGAGAGGTCATGTGTATTGTTACCATTACACTACCTCTACAAAACCAGGAAAATGAGCGGCCATGTATGTGCAAAGTTACCATTACACTATCTGTGCAAAACCAGGATAATGAGCAGTCATGTGTATTGTTACCATTACACTACCTGTACAAAGCCAGGTAAATGAACGGTCATGTGTATTGTTTCCATTACACTACCTGTACAAAGACAGGTAAATGAGCGGTCATGTGCATTGTTACCATTACACTACCTGTACAAAGCCAGATAAATGAGCGGTCATGTGTATTGTTTCCATTGCACTACCTGTACAAAGCCAGGAAAATAAGCGGTCATGTGGATTGTTACCAATACACTACCTGTACAAAGCCAGGACAATGAGCGGTATTGTGTATTGTTATCATTACACTACCTGTACCAAGCCATGAAAATGAGCGGTCATGTGTATTGTTTCCATTACACTACCTGTACAAAGCCAGGTAAATGAGCGGTCATGTGTATTGTTACCATTACACTACCTGTACAAAGCCAGGACAATGAACGGTAATGTGTATTTTTATCATTACGCTACCTGTACAAAGCCAGGACAATGGACATTCATGCGTATTGTTACCATTACACTACGTGGACAAAGCCAGGACAATGAGCGGTCATGTGTATTGTTACCATTACACTACCTGTGCAAAGCCAGGAAAATGAGCGGTCATGTGTATAATTACCATTACATTACGTGTAAAAAGACACGTTAATGAGCGGTCATGTGTATTGTTACCATTACTCTACCTGTAAAAAGGCAGAACAATGAGCGGTCATGTGTATTGTTACCATTACACTACCTGTACAAAGCCAGGAAAATGAGCGGTCATGTGTATTGTTACCATTACACTACCTGTACAAAGCCAGGAAAATGAGCGGTCATGTGTATTGTTACCATTACACTACCTATACAAAGCCAGGACAATGAGCGGTAATGTGCATTGTTATCATTATGCTGCCTGTAAAAAGCCAGGACAATGGGCAGTCATGTGTATTGTTACCATTACACTACCTGTACAAAGTCAGGACAATGAGCGGTCATGTGTATTGTTACCATTACACTACCTGTACAAAGCCATGAAAATGAGCGGTCATGTGTATTGTTACCATTACACTTCCTGTTAAAAGGCAGGACAATGAGCGATCAAGTGTATTGTTACCATTACACTACCTGTACAAAGCCAAGAAAATAAGCGTCATGTGTATTGTTACCATTACACTACCTGTACAAAGCCAGGAAAAGGAGCGTTCATGTGTATTGTTACCATTACACTACCTGTACAAATCCAGGTAAATGAGCGGTCATGTGTATTGTTACCATTACACTACCTGTACAAAGCCAGGACAATGAGCGTTCATGTGTATTGTTACCATTACACTACCTGTACAACGCCAGATAAATGAGCGGTCATATGTATTGTAACCATTACACTACCTGTACAAAGCCAGGTAAATGAGCGGTCATGTGTATTTTTACCATTAAACTGCCTGTTAAAAGGCAGAACAATGAGCGGTCATGTGTATTGTTACCATTACTCTACCTGTAAAAAGGCAGAACAATGAGCGGTCATGTGTATTGTTACCATTACACTACCTGTACAAAGCCAGGAAAATGAGCGGTCATGTGTATTGTTTCCATTACACTACCTGTACAAAGCCAGGAAAATGAGCGGTCATGTGTATTGTTACCATTACACTACCTGTACAAAGCCAGGACAATGAGCGGTAATGTGCATTGTTATCATTATGCTGCCTGTAAAAAGCCAGGACAATGGGCAGTCATGTGTATTGTTACCATTACACTACCTGTACAAAGTCAGGACAATGAGCGGTCATGTGTATTGTTACCATTACACTACCTGTACAAAGCCATGAAAATGAGCGGTCATGTGTATTGTTACCATTACACTTCCTGTTAAAAGGCAGGACAATGAGCGATCAAGTGTATTGTTACCATTACACTACCTGTACAAAGCCAAGAAAATAAGCGTCATGTGTATTGTTACCATTACACTACCTGTACAAAGCCAGGAAAAGGAGCGTTCATGTGTATTGTTACCATTACACTACCTGTACAAATCCAGGTAAATGAGCGGTCATGTGTATTGTTACCATTACACTACCTGTACAAAGCCAGGACAATGAGCGTTCATGTGTATTGTTGCCATTACACTACCTGTACAACGCCAGATAAATGAGCGGTCATATGTATTGTAACCATTACACTACCTGTACAAAGCCAGGTAAATGAGCGGTCATGTGTATTTTTACCATTACACTGCCTGTTAAAAGGCAGAACAATGAGCGGTCATGTGTATTTTTACCATTACACTACCTGTACAAAGCCAGGAAAATGAGCGGTCATGTGTATTGTTACCATTACACTACCTGTACAAATCCAATAAAATGAGCGGTCATGTGTATTGTTACCATTACACTACCTGTACAAAGCCAGGAAGATGAGCGGTCATGTGTATTGTTACCATTACACTACCTGTACAAAGGCAGGTAAATGAACGGTCATGTGTATTGTTACCATTACACTACCTGTACAAAGCCAAGACAATGAGCGTTCATGTGTATTGTTACCATTACACTACCTGTACAACGCCAGGTAAATGAGCGGTCATATGTATTGTTACCATTACACTACCTGTACAAAGCCAGGTAAATGAGCGGTCATGTGTATTGTTACCATTACACTACCTGTATAAAGCAAGTTAAATGAGCGGTCATGTGTATTGTTACCATTACGCTACCTGTACTAAGCCAGGACAATGAGCGGTCATGCGTATTGTTACCATTACACTACCTGTACAAAGCCAGGTAAATAAGCGGTCATGTGTATTGTTACCATTGCACTACCTGTACAAAGCCAGGTAAATGAGCAGTCATGTATATTGTTACCATTACACTACCTGTACAAAGCCAGGACAATGAGCGGTCATGTGTATTGTTACCATTACACTACCTGTACAAAGCCAGGACAATGAGCGGTAATGTGTATGGTTATCATTACGCTACCTGTACTAAACCAGGACAATGGGCAGTTATGCGTATTGTTACCATTACACTACCTGTACAAAGCCAGGTAAATAAGCGGTCATGTGTATTGTTACCATTGCACTACCTGTACAAAGCCAGGTAAATGAGCGGTCATGTGTATTGCTACCATTACACTACCTGTACAAAGCCAGGACAATGAGCGGTCATGTGTATTGTTACCATTACACTACCTGTACAAAGCCAGGACAATGAGCCGTAATGAATATTGTTATCATTACACTACCTGTACTAAACCAGGACAATGAGCAGTTATGCGTATTGTTACCATTACACTACCTGTACAAACCCAAGGCAATGAGTGGTCATGTGTATTGTTACCATTACACTATCTGTACAAAGCCATGAAAATGAGCGGTCATGTGTGTTGTTACCATTACACTACCTGTACAAAGCCATGAAAATGAGCGGTCATGTGTGTTGTTACCATTACACTACCTGTACAAAGCCAGGACAATGAGCGGTCATGTGTATTGTTACCATTACACTATCTGTACAAAGCCATGAAAATGAGCGGTCATGTGTGTTGTTACCATTACACTACCTGTACAAAGCCATGAAAATGAGCGGTCATGTGTGTTGTTACCATTACACTACCTGTACAAAGCCAGGACAATGAGCGGTCATGTGTATTGTTACCATTACACTATCTGTACAAAGCCATGAAAATGAGCGGTCATGTGTGTTGTTACCATTACACTACCTGTACAAAGCCAGTAAAATGAGCGGTCATGTGCATTGTTACCATTACACTACCTGTACAAAGCCAGGACAATGGGCGGTCATGCGTATTGTTACCATTACATTACCTGTACAAAGCCAGGTAAATAAGCGGTCAGTGTATTGTTACCATTACACTACCTGTACAAAGCCAGGTAAATGAGCGGTCATGTGCATTGTTATCATTATGCTACCTGTAAAAAGCCAGGCCAATGGGCAGTCATGTGTATTGTTACCATTACCCTACCTGTGCAAAGCCAGGACAATGAGCGGTCATGTGTATTGTTACCATTACACTACCTGTACAAAGCCATGAAAATGAGCGGTCATGTGTATTGTTACCATTACACTACCTGTACAAAGCCAGGAAAATGAGCGGTCATTTGTATAATTACCATTACACTACCTGTGCAAAGACAGGTTAATGAACGGTCATGTGTATTGTTACCATTACACTACCTGTGAAAAGGCAGGACAATGAGCGATCAAGTGTATTGTTACCATTACACTACCTGTACAAAGCCAGGAAAATGAGCGGTCATGTGTATTGTTACCATTACACTACCTGTACAAAGCCAGGAAAAGGAGCGGTCATGTGTATTGTTACCATTACACTACCTGTACAAATCCAGGTAAATGAGCGGTCATGTGTATTGTTACCATTACACTACCTGTACAAAGCCAGGACAATGAGCGTTCATGTGTATTGTTACCATTACACTACCTGTACAACGCCAGGTAAATGAGCGGTCATATGTATTGTTACCATTACACTACCTGTACAAACCAGGTAAATGAGCGGTCATGTGTATTGTTACCATTACACTACCTCTACAAAACCAGGAAAATGAGCGGCCATGTATGTGCAAAGTTACCATTACACTATCTGTGCAAAACCAGGACAATGAGCAGTCATATGTATTGTTACCATTACACTACCTGTACAAAGCCAGGTAAATGAACAGTCATGTGTATTGTTTCCATTACACTACCGGTACAAAGACAGGTAAATGAGCGTCATGTGCATTGTTACCATTACACTACCTGTACAAAGCCAGATAAATGAGCGGTCATGTGTATTGTTTCCATTGCACTACCTGTACAAAGCCAGGAAAATAAGCGGTCATGTGGATTGTTACCAATACACTACCTGTACAAAGCCAGGACAATGAGCGGTAATGTGTATTGTTATCATTACACTACCTATACCAAGCCAAGAAAATGAGCGGTCATGTGTATTGTTTCCATTACACTACCTGTACAAAGCCAGGTAAATGAGCGGTCATGTGTATTGTTACCATTACACTACCTGTACAAAGCCAGGACAATGAACGGTAATGTGTATTTTTATCATTACGCTACCTGTACAAAGCCAGGACAATGGACATTCATGCGTATTGTTACCATTACACTACGTGGACAAAGCCAGGACAATGAGCGGTCATGTGTATTGTTACCATTACACTACCTGTGCAAAGCCAGGAAAATGAGCGGTCATGTGTATAATTACCATTACATTACGTGTAAAAAGACACGTTAATGAGCGGTCATGTGTATTGTTACCATTACACTACCTGTAAAAAGGCAGAACAATGAGCGGTCATGTGTATTATTACCATTACACTACCTGTACAAAGCCAGGAAAATGAGCGGTCATGTGTATTGTTACCATTACACTACCTGTACAAAGCCAGGAAAATGAGCGGTCATGTGTATTGTTACCATTACACTACCTATACAAAGCCAGGACAATGAGCGGTAATGTGCATTGTTATCATTATGCTGCCTGTAAAAAGCCAGGACAATGGGCAGTCATGTGTATTGTTACCATTACACTACCTGTACAAAGCCAGGACAATGAGCGGTCATGTGTATTGTTACCATTACACTACCTGTACAAAGCCATGAAAATGAGCGGTCATGTGTATTGTTACCATTACACTTCCTGTTAAAAGGCAGGACAATGAGCGATCAAGTGTATTGTTACCATTACACTACCTGTACAAAGCCAAGAAAATAAGCGTCATGTGTATTGTTACCATTACACTACCTGTACAAAGCCAGGAAAAGGAGCGTTCATGTGTATTGTTACCATTACACTACCTGTACAAATCCAGGTAAATGAGCGGTCATGTGTATTGTTACCATTACACTACCTGTACAAAGCCAGGACAATGAGAGTTCATGTGTATTGTTACCATTACACTACCTGTACAACGCCAGATAAATGAGCGGTCATATGTATTGTAACCATTACACTACCTGTACAAAGCCAGGTAAATGAGCGGTCATGTGTATTTTTACCATTACAATGCCTGTAAAAAGGCAGAACAATGAGCGGTCATGTGTATTTTTACCATTACACTACCTGTACAAAGCCAGGAAAATGAGCGGTCATGTGTATTGTTACCATTACACTACCTGTACAAATCCAATAAAACGAGCGGTCATGTGTATTGTTACCATTACACTACCTGTACAAAGCCAGGAAGATGAGCGGTCATGTGTATTGTTACCATTACACTACCTGTACAAAGGCAGGTAAATGAACGGTCATGTGTATTGTTACCATTACACTACCTGTACAAAGCCAAGACAATGAGCGTTCATGTGTATTGTTACCATTACACTACCTGTACAACGCCAGGTAAATGAGCGGTCATATGTATTGTTACCATTACACTACCTGTACAAAGCCAGGTAAATGAGCGGTCAAGTGTATTGTTACCATTACACTACCTCTACAAAACCAGGAAAATGAGCGGCCATGTATGTGCATAGTTACAATTACACTACCTGTACAAAGCCAGGTAAATGAGAGATCATGTGCATAGTTACCATTACACTATCTGTATAAAGCCAGGAAAATGAGCAGTCATGTGTATTTTTACCATTACACTACCTGTACAAAGACAAGTAAATGAGCGGTCATGTGTATTGTTTCCATTACATTACCTGTACAAAGCCAGGTAAATGAGCGGTCATGTGCATTGTTACCATTACACTACCTGTACAAAGCCAGGTAAATGAGCGGTCATGTGTATTGTGTCCATTACACTACCTGTATAAAGGCAGGAAAATGAGCGGTCATGTGTATTGTTTCCATTACACTACCTGTACAAAGCCAGGTAAATGAGCGGTCATGTGTATTGTTACCAATACACTACCTCTACAAAGCCAGGACAATGAGCGGTAATGTGTATTGTTATCATTACGCTACCTGTACAAAGCCAGGACAATGGGCAGTCATGTGTATTGTTACCATTACACTACCTGTTAAAAGGCAGGACAATGAGCGATCAAGTGTATTGTTACCATTACACTACCTGTACAAAGCCAAGAAAATAAGCGTCATGTGTATTGCTACCATTACACTACCTGTACAAAGCCAGGAAAAGGAGCGTTCATGTGTATTGTTACCATTACACTACCTGTACAAATCCAGGTAAATGAGCGGTCATGTGTATTGTTACCATTACATTACCTGTACAAAGCCAGGACAATGAGCGTTCATGTGTATTGTTAGCATTACACTACCTGTACAACGCCAGATAAATGAGCGGTCATATGTATTGTAACCATTACACTACCTGTACAAAGCCAGGTAAATGCGCGGTCATGTGTATTTTTACCATTACACTGCCTGTAAAAAGGCAGAACAATGAGCGGTCATGTGTATTTTTACCATTACACTACCTGTGCAAAGCCAGGAAAATGAGCGGTCATGTGTATTGTTACCATTACACTACCTGTACAAATCCAATAAAATGAGCGGTCATGTGTATTGTTACCATTACACTACCTGTACAAAGCCAGGAAGATGAGCAGTCATGTGTATTGTTACCATTACACTACCTGTACAAAGGCAGGTAAATGAGCGGTCATGTGTATTGTTACCATTACACTACCTGTACAAAGCCAGGACAATGAGCGTTCATGTGTATTGTTACCATTACACTACCTGTACAACGCCAGGTAAATGAGCGGTCATATGTATTGTTACCATTACACTACCTGTACAAAGCCAGGTAAATGAGCGGTCATGTGTATTGTTACCATTACACTACCTCTACAAAACCAGGAAAATGAGCGGCCATGTATTTGCATAGTTACCATTACACTACCTGTACAAAGCCAGGTAAATGAGAGATCATGTGCATAGTTACCATTACACTATCTGTACAAAGTCAGGAAAATGAGCAGTCATGTGTATTGTTACCATTACACTACCTGTACAAAGACAAGTAAATGAGCGGTCATGTGTATTGTTTCCATTACATTACCTGTACAAAGCCAGGACAATGAGCGGTCATGTGTATTGTTACCATTACACTACCTGTACAAAGCCATGAAAATGAGCGGTCATGTGTATTGTTACCATTACACTTCCTGTTAAAAGGCAGGACAATGAGCGATCAAGTGTATTGTTACCATTACACTACCTGTACAAAGCCAAGAAAATAAGCGTCATGTGTATTGTTACCATTACACTACCTGTACAAAGCCAGGAAAAGGAGCGTTCATGTGTATTGTTACCATTACACTACCTGTACAAATCCAGGTAAATGAGCGGTCATGTGTATTGTTACCATTACACTACCTGTACAAAGCCAGGACAATGAGAGTTCATGTGTATTATTACCATTACACTACCTGTACAACGCCAGATAAATGAGCGGTCATATGTATTGTAACCATTACACTACCTGTACAAAGCCAGGTAAATGAGCGGTCATGTGTATTTTTACCATTACAATGCCTGTAAAAAGGCAGAACAATGAGCGGTCATGTGTATTTTTACCATTACACTACCTGTACAAAGCCAGGAAAATGAGCGGTCATGTGTATTGTTACCATTACACTACCTGTACAAATCCAATAAAACGAGCGGTCATGTGTATTGTTACCATTACACTACCTGTACAAAGCCAGGAAGATGAGCGGTCATGTGTATTGTTACCATTACACTACCTGTACAAAGGCAGGTAAATGAACGGTCATGTGTATTGTTACCATTACACTACCTGTACAAAGCCAAGACAATGAGCGTTCATGTGTATTGTTACCATTACACTACCTGTACAACGCCAGGTAAATGAGCGGTCATATGTATTGTTACCATTACACTACCTGTACAAAGCCAGGTAAATGAGCGGTCAAGTGTATTGTTACCATTACACTACCTCTACAAAACCAGGAAAATGAGCGGCCATGTATGTGCATAGTTACAATTACACTACCTGTACAAAGCCAGGTAAATGAGAGATCATGTGCATAGTTACCATTACACTATCTGTATAAAGCCAGGAAAATGAGCAGTCATGTGTATTTTTACCATTACACTACCTGTACAAAGACAAGTAAATGAGCGGTCATGTGTATTGTTTCCATTACATTACCTGTACAAAGCCAGGTAAATGAGCGGTCATGTGCATTGTTACCATTACACTACCTGTACAAAGCCAGGTAAATGAGCGGTCATGTGTATTGTGTCCATTACACTACCTGTATAAAGGCAGGAAAATGAGCGGTCATGTGTATTGTTTCCATTACACTACCTGTACAAAGCCAGGTAAATGAGCGGTCATGTGTATTGTTACCAATACACTACCTCTACAAAGCCAGGACAATGAGCGGTAATGTGTATTGTTATCATTACGCTACCTGTACAAAGCCAGGACAATGGGCAGTCATGTGTATTGTTACCATTACACTACCTGTTAAAAGGCAGGACAATGAGCGATCAAGTGTATTGTTACCATTACACTACCTGTACAAAGCCAAGAAAATAAGCGTCATGTGTATTGCTACCATTACACTACCTGTACAAAGCCAGGAAAAGGAGCGTTCATGTGTATTGTTACCATTACACTACCTGTACAAATCCAGGTAAATGAGCGGTCATGTGTATTGTTACCATTACATTACCTGTACAAAGCCAGGACAATGAGCGTTCATGTGTATTGTTAGCATTACACTACCTGTACAACGCCAGATAAATGAGCGGTCATATGTATTGTAACCATTACACTACCTGTACAAAGCCAGGTAAATGCGCGGTCATGTGTATTTTTACCATTACACTGCCTGTAAAAAGGCAGAACAATGAGCGGTCATGTGTATTTTTACCATTACACTACCTGTGCAAAGCCAGGAAAATGAGCGGTCATGTGTATTGTTACCATTACACTACCTGTACAAATCCAATAAAATGAGCGGTCATGTGTATTGTTACCATTACACTACCTGTACAAAGCCAGGAAGATGAGCAGTCATGTGTATTGTTACCATTACACTACCTGTACAAAGGCAGGTAAATGAGCGGTCATGTGTATTGTTACCATTACACTACCTGTACAAAGCCAGGACAATGAGCGTTCATGTGTATTGTTACCATTACACTACCTGTACAACGCCAGGTAAATGAGCGGTCATATGTATTGTTACCATTACACTACCTGTACAAAGCCAGGTAAATGAGCGGTCATGTGTATTGTTACCATTACACTACCTCTACAAAACCAGGAAAATGAGCGGCCATGTATTTGCATAGTTACCATTACACTACCTGTACAAAGCCAGGTAAATGAGAGATCATGTGCATAGTTACCATTACACTATCTGTACAAAGTCAGGAAAATGAGCAGTCATGTGTATTGTTACCATTACACTACCTGTACAAAGACAAGTAAATGAGCGGTCATGTGTATTGTTTCCATTACATTACCTGTACAAAGCCAGGTAAATGAGCGGTCATGTGCATTGTTACCATTACACTACCTGTACAAAGCCAGGTAAATGAGCGGTCATGTGTATTGTTACCAATACGCTACCTGTACAAAGCCAGGACAATGAGCGGTAATGTGTATTGTTATCATTACACTACCTGTACAAAGGCAGGAAAATGAGCGGTCATGTGTATTGTTTCCATTACACTACCTGTACAAAGCCAGGTAAATGAGCGGTCATGTGTATTGTTACCAATACACTGCCTGTACAAAGCCAGGACAATGAGCGGTAATGTGTATTGTTATCATTACACTACCTGTACAAAGCCAGGACAATGGGCAGTCATGTGTATTGTTACCATTACACTACCTGTACAAAGACAGGTTAATGGGCTGTCATGTGTATTGTTTCCATTACACTACCTGTACAAAGCCAGGTAAATGAGCGGTAATGTGTATTGTTATCATTACGCTACCTGTACAAAGCCAGGACAATGGGCAGTCATGTGTATTGTGTCCATTACACTACCTGTACAAAGGCAGGAAAATGAGCGGTCATGTGTATTGTTTCCATTACACTACCTGTACAAAGCCAGGTAAATGAGCGGTCATGTGTATTGTTACCAATACACTACCTGTACAAAGCCAGGACAATGAGCGGTAATGTGTATTGTTATCATTACACTACCTGTACAAAGCCAGGACAATGGGCAGTCATGTGTATTGTTACCATTACACTACCTGTACAAAGACAGGTTAATGGGCTGTCATGTGTATTGTTTCCATTACACTACCTGTACAAAGCCAGGTAAATGAGCGGTCATGTGTATTGTTACCAATACACTACCTGTACAAAGCCAGGACAATGAGCGGTAATGTGTATTGTTATCATTACGCTACCTGTACAAAGCCAGGACAATGGGCAGTCATGTGTATTGTTACCATTACACTACCTGTACAAAGCCAGGAAAATGAGCGGTCATGTGCATTGTTACCATTACACTACCTGTACAAAGCCGGGAAAATGAGCGGTCATGTGTATTGTTACCATTACACTACCTGTACAAAGCCAGGTAAATGAGCGGTCATGTGCATTGTTACCATTACACTACCTGTACAAAGCCAGGACAATGAGCGTTCATGTGTATTGTTACCATTACACTACCTGTACAACGCCAGGTAAATGAGCGGTCATATGTATTGTTACCATTACACTACCTGTACAAGCCAGGTAAATGAGCGGTCATGTGTATTGTTACCATTACACTACCTGTACAAATCCAGGACAATGAGCTGTCATATGTATTGTTACCATTACACTACCTGTACAAAGCTAGTACAATCAGCGGTCATGTGTATTATTACCATTACACTACCTGTACAAAACGAGGACAATGAGTGGTCATGATCATGTATATTGTTACCATTACACTACCTGTGCAAAGCCAGGACAATGAGCGGCCATGGTATTTTGCCCCCTAGTAATGGAATATGAAGCCCCATACACATGGTATATCGACCCCCCCTACCCATGGTATTTTGACGCCCTGCCTATCTCTTGATTAGAGATGAGGGGGTCAAAATACCATGGGGTTTCAATTTACCATACAGGGGGGTCTGTTTTCAATAAGGTGGGTCAATATACCATATGATACCGGTCTTTTCTTCATTCATGACCCATCACCGGAGTTGTAATCAGATTAACACGAGTACTACTAGTGGAGCAAGAACAGCTTACCTTTCCCGAACACCCGAGTTCAGTCCTGGTTTTTAGTGGGGCTTGTGTTACCCGATCTTTAGTTTTATGTGTATGTTTTGTAGATCATTGTTTGTCCTGTTTTGCCATCGTGTTGTCCGTCCTTCGATTTACGGATTCTTATCACCTCTTTCGGCCTTGGTATCTTGCAACTCTTCTTAAGAAAAGCTGCTATTCATTTCCCAATAGGCTCCTATGTTAAAAACTGCCACGTGTCAGGGAGCTAAAACACTTTGTTGCTCACCTTTCATTCTGTTTTGAGGAAACCTTATACAGAACTTTCCATAGGTGCTTCCTACCAATTTTTTTTTCATTTGGCAACTGAGTTTCAGAGGAGAAGAATTTTAAGAAATTAACCAATCTGAAGCAAGAATTGTCTGTGGTGGCCATGATTTTTAACTGATCAAGTCAAAATGAGCTATTTTAATAGAAGACCTTCCATAGATGATTCCTATAGCTAACAAGTTTCTGTTCATTTGGACAAGCGGTTTTGGAGGAGAACATCAAAATGTGAAAAGCTAACGAAGACGGACGCCAAGTGATGGCAAAAGCTTACATTTTCATTGGGAAGGTGAGCTAAAAACTTGGTGCAAGAAGAAATATTCTTACAATGTACTAAAGTTTATATTTGACATGGGAGCCAATCAGGATCTTATTTCAGTGTTGATTCGCACCAAACCAGACATTTGAAAAAGTGAGAATGTAAATATAGTGTGGTTCATTCTGTGTCAGCGATTTTTATTAGAAAATTAAAATTTGAAAAAGGCCATCAATGACAAAGAGAGGTTAATGTGAGCGACAACTTCCATGATTCTTTATAATTAGGTTAGATAAAGTGTTGACAAAAATGACAAACGGACAACAGACGCCAGGCGATTAAGAAAATTGCTATGTTTTTTTCTCTATGCGTGTACAAATTGTAAAAATTGTGTGTGTGTTGTTTCTGAATGATCAGGTTTAACTAACAACGACCATTAAAAATGTATGCACATAAGATCATTATTAACTTAAAATCGCTAGATAAATTAGTGCTTAACATCACTTGTAGCAATATTTTACCTACGAGATGGTGGTTGGCGGTTTATGGTGAAGGAAACCGGAATATCGATAAAACCACTGACCTGCAATAAATCTCTAAAGCTTGATAACACAAACATGATAAAGATGTATAGAGTACACCTCGTCATAAGCGGCAATCGAACGCACAACTTTAGTGGTGATAGGCACTGATTTAATATCAAACTATCATTGTGATCTCAGTATTGATAATTTCTTGTAAAATGCAATGTCCCTCATTTTATTAATAAGGCCAACAAAAAAATATATGTGTGTTTACTGTCACATGTCCAAAAAATCTAGGGTCGGTCGGTCGGGATTACTTTTTTTTTTTTTTTTTATTATCGACAAAACCGGAAATAGTCGTTCCCGGTTCCGCAATCCGATTCCGGTATTTAATTTTCGAAAATTCCGGTAAAATGACGAATTATGCAGTTTTTCTATCTTCTTTGCTCTCAATTTCGACAAAAAGCTAGCAGTTGAATAAATAAAACATTGCTGCTGGTCAAACAACAAAAATGGTTATCCGAATTCTGTGTGAAAATGCATAGCGTCGCTAGCAAAAATTAGGGTAGGTCGGGTGACCGTAAACACACATATTTTTTCTTTAGCATCCTTTATACTCCAATAATTAACACAAATCAAATAAAAATTATCCAGTAAAATGAATTAGATTTATATTTAACTACTTTTATCTATAGTACATACCATGAGGAAACATATTGTTATCACATAGTAAAAAACAATCTTCATTTAAAGCTATCAACTAATTAATATATAATTATTTCTACTTCATATAATGAACAGTTTTGTAAGTAATTAGCAATTATGGCTACAAGAAAACAAGCAAAAGAGAATATGTGTATTGCCATTTATATATATATATTATTTTTATATCACAATAAATAACAATACAAAAATAAATATCATTTTTGGCTATCAACTGTTCACCATTATCACTGTCCATGAAATTCAATGTTAATTGCTGGTCACTATTTTGTCCATGAATATTGATCACACAATCCATGTCCATAAATTCCACTAATCATATAATGCAATAAACAGTTCATTTTATACGATTAAAAATTTAATATATACATATACTATATATTGCTTGTGGTTTTAATAAATTTACTATAAAATTTTAGGTACGCAAGTGGGTGGGTATTTTTTTTATTTTTATCAAACGTGTTCTACTTTAGGGAACGACCATTTAACTTGAAGAGGGGGGTTATGTTTTTTTAAAAAAAAAAAAATATTCCGATTCCCAATGTTGCTGAAAAAAATATTCTGATTTTGGTGGAGGAAAAAAAAATAATATGATTCAGAGTTTTTGTCATATAACCTAATGTTAAATTATGGACAACAAAAATAAATATTCTAACTCTTGTGTTGTCCGAAAAAAAAATTGTGAACAAAACAAAAAAACCATAACATCCCCCCCCCCCCCTTTCAAGTTAAATGGTCGGTCCCTTACACGCATCAAATTAAATCAAAATAATGATCAGTGTATAAAACACTGGTTTTTAAAGTGTAAAGAACAATAGTAACTAAGAATCAAACCAATAAAAATAAGGTAGTGTCACTAGTCAGTAAATTTATCTACCTTACCGGAAAAAACCGGTAACTGAACAGATCACACCGTATAGGACTTAGGTCAAATAAATAAAATATAAATTAATTGTAAACCACTTGCTAATTACATATTTTGAAATACCCCCCCAAAAAAACATTGCTAAATATTATATCATGTGGCTTGTGACTTGTCAATACTATCTTGTCCACAAAATAAACAAAACAATATTTTATTTACAAAATATAAAAATCTTTCATCTACAAAATATAAATTAATACATAATAGTCTTATTTCTACTTATAATTAACAGTTTAGTAAGTTATTGTTGAATGATATATCACTTGGTTCACAATATCATTGATGTCCTTAATGGCTGTCACTTCTGACAACAAATATCAAAATCCTTCATTTACAACTATAAACCAATACAGTCTTACCTCCATAACGGCCTCCATTTATAATGAAGAGTTTCTTAAAATAATTATTGAAAGTTATGCTCCGTGGTTTGTCAACACCATCATGTTTGCTTAATACTATATCACGGAATGTTCCATCTGGTGACAACCTTTGTACGTCGTCTGAATCACCTCCACTTATGTATGCATGACCTTGTTGATCCACAGCCAGTCCTAGGCCTCCTGATATGTCGTATCTATATATAACGTGGCCATCTAAATTGATACAACACAATCCCTCATCCTGTCTTAACAACAACTGATCATTCCTTTCATTATACAATAAGTTGATATTTTCACCACCATCAGTTGTTATCTCTCTTACACGAGATCCATCTGTATTTAAAATTAAAACTTTATCTTTTCCACCGATGTAAATTTTGTCGTTTACAGCAGTGACACCTGTACACTCTTCCCCTATCTCTATCTTGTTGTCCTTTGTATTGTTAGTAGTGTTGATAAATTGTATGGAGTCCTCTTCTGGAAGAGTAATTACGGCTTTTTCTGTACATGGTACTACGGAAATACAATAAGGTTTACTAAACAACGATATTTCATCTTCATAGGTTTTGCAATCCTTGTATATATATACCTTCAAATGAGATGGATGACTATTACAAAGTAGTAATTTGTTGTCAGAAGTGACAGCCATGTCTGATAACCTGTATTGTTCGCCATGTTTAAAATTAACCTCATCTTCTTTGATGAATTCGGTCAGTGTTTGTCTTCTATCGAGTTCTACCTGTGCATGTTGTGCTGCCATTGCTTTATATTCAATTGGACAAGGTCGGGTAATTTGTCACAGTGATCCGATTGTCCCAAAAGTCTTTGTTTTTTTCTGAATATGGACCACAAATTGTTTCTATGATGGATCTACAAGTAGAAATATTATGACATTGATTATTTATAAAAAAAAATCTTAACATTTTTAATAAAAAAAAATCAACATTATAATCTTGAAATAACGACTTTATAAATCTCTAATAGCTCGACTGCTATTCGTCCAATCCGATGTTTTCTATGCATTATGCATATGCAGAGGAGTAGCAAAGGGCTACAGATGCGAAGATTAAGCTTTAGTAATGAATCCGAAGGTGGGGGGAGGGGGAGGGGGGGGTCATTTGGAGTTGACACGAGGGGTGAAAGCTTGCAAAAATAACACGTAAATAAATAAAAACAAAAAAACAAACAAACACAGAGGCTGGCAACTTAACAATTTGTTTTTGCTTTCATGCTGAAAATCCAGTTGCTAATTAAATTTCTGCCATAGCAATTCCCCCCTTTTTTTTCCCTCACCCACTTATCAAAGTGCTGGGAATGCCCTACTATGCCCATGATTTAAATGCAGAGCACTAAGCAAATATAGCGAGGTGTGCAATGGGCTTCGGGGTCTCAAATGGGTTCAAACTTGCATTGCTTGGGATTGCGAGGTTTGGTGTGTAGTCCTGGGGTTGAAGCTAATGAAAATGTGCAATAAAAAGCAATACATATATTTTATTTGCACGTTTATGGGTATGTTTTGTAGATCGTTGTTTGTCCTTTTTCTTTTGGCCATTGTGTTGTCTGTTCTTCTTCGATATACGGATTCTGATTACCCCTTTGGTATCTTCAAACTCTTCTTTGAACAGTAACCACATTTTGTCAAGCACAAAAGGATCAAACAAATGTCCACAATTCTGGAATTTTGTGTATAAATTGATGACTCTTTATTCTTGTCTCTTACCTCTCTCGGGAAAAAAATAATTTAATACTATATTTAAGAAATAATTCATGGCAGGCATAGAGTTCTGCAAATTTACACATGGGCTGGGCCTTTATATTCGAATTTTAAAAGTGCAAATTTACACATGGTCTGGGCCTTTATATTCAAAATTGACCCCGAGCGATAGCGGGTGGCAAAATCTAAGAATATAAAGGCCCAGCCCATGTGTAAATTTGCACAACTCTATGTCTGCCATGAATTATTTCGATTCTAATAGGACAAATACGGTATTTTTTAACCATTCGTGAACTGCATACACGCGGCATTTGGTGGCTGTTTCATTTACCTCCTTCGGAAATTTTGATTTTGATTTTGAATTATTTGTATTTGAACGAGATATTTTAAAACAAAGATATGGATCTTAACACGAAAAACATATTTATTGTGTATTTTCCAACAGAGATTCGATTGAACAATTCCTGCGTAAAAACATTAAAAAAAAAAGTCGGAGTTCATCCGTTCATCATTTGAGCGCTAACAAAACGGCGTATGATTTATGAGTGATTTTTATTTGTACATAATTTAAACACAACAAATAAAAATTGACTTTGATTTTCCTATATATTTCAACTAAAAATAAATCCTAAAAATTAAAAATCATGGAAAAATTATGTACAAATAAAAACCACTCATATAAACATAATGAGCAAATAAAAAAACAAAATATAGACAATTCCGAATGTTTTGGTGTAACATTGGTTAAAATTTATCCAGAAATGACTTCACAATCATTTTTTTTAAAAATATGGTTTGGTTGATTATGTAGGGATTTTTTTTACATTTCCGAATACTTTTGACAGATGACTGTGTATATAACTTTATTCTCTAAACTAATAAATGTTACAAAGGTTACAGAGTGAGAGTCAGTGTTCAAATCAATACAAAGTAAATACATATCATTACATTAATTATCAAGATTATGTGTGTACTTGCTCCCGGCCTTTTCGTTATCAATAATCATTGATAGAAGGGTTAAAATTATTGATAACGAAAGGCCGTGAGCAATCCCTGTAATCCACGTGGACGTTTGCAAGCGAACAACACAAAGTCAATAGTCCTATATAACATACGACTTCACATGTACATGTTCATATTTTACGTTTTGATTGGGGTTTTTTCATTGTTTATTACTCGCAGTCGCAAGTGATAAAGCTTACCAGTTGCTTGCCCATGGTCAGTGGTTCTCTCCGCTTCTTCCATCACTAAAACTGGTCGCCATGATATAGCTGAAATATTGCTGAAGGTGGCGTTAAGCACCAACAATCAAATCAATTAATATTTTTTTTTATTTTATGCGGAGGCAGCAAATAGAAAACAAACAGTAAATATCGCCACCCGCGGTACTATGTGATAGGACTACACAAGTCAAGTGATATCTTGTTTCATAAAATGTTGTCATCTTCCAATCTATGTAATCAATCCATAATCATTGTATTAAATTCTTTGTTAATTGATCTGCCCGAAATAAAAATATTTGTATTGTATTGTATTGTATTGTATTGTATTATATTGTTGTGATACAGAGAGATAAATTCGTATAAAATGCATTGCACAAACACACAACAATGTTATTCTTACCTGTTTTCAGCAAAATGTCCTTAATTGCATATAAAATGAAGAAAATTTAACAAAATTTTACCAATTCAAATTTCACATCTGCTTCTGCCACGTTCTGGTTAATGGAATGAAAAAGGAATCGTTAATCGATAATTGCGAGATGTCACGTCTCAGACGTGTGCAAAAGTGATTTTGGTCACGTAGACCATGCCTTAAGGGAATACGATACAGTAGGGATTGCTAATTGATTTTTTTCATTAAAATTCGTGATTTGGTCAATTTCGACATGCTCTTTCCAAATATGCAAAGAAAAATATACCTTCGTGACTTAGTTTTCGAGATATTTACGATCGAATTTCGACCATTTTTCGACAAATTTTTAAAATACGGATTTTCATAGCGGTAAAGAAAATATCACAATTTCAAAACGGTAAGAGATAATTGCATCCGGTTTTTTGCAATAGCTACCTGTGATAATTTCGTTCAAAGATGATGAACATGTACATTGCCAATAATAGAGTAAGTAGTCCAAAAATTCTACTTATTTGTGGAATATGGATTATTTAGTGGTTTCTTCATGAATAAATTTGCATGTAGAAAAAAAAAATGACAATTGATATTTTCTTAATATTTTGTCATGATATTCTCACAATGATTTTATTTAGAATTTTAACAAAAAGTAATGGGGTACCAGTGCTTGTTTTTTAGCTACAGAACAAAACCCGTGCATTTTTCATGACAAACCTAGACATCGTCAATTTCGGCGCCAAATTACCCTACAATGTATTTAATAGGTAAAACGTCGTGTAGTCTTTCCCGCCGTTTTCCTTGGATTGGATGAAAGGGCAACGCAACCGGAGAATGAAATAAACGAAAGAGAACGAAAAATTATATAATATTCTTGGGGCGGATCCAGGATTTGGGATTAGGGGGGGCGTGAGCAGGAGAGGGATCTGGGGACCTCTTAAGGTCCCCCAGCGGGTCCAGGGTAGAGCCCTAGTAGGGGGTCCAGGGGAACGAACCCTTCACCCCCGTAAGCTCTGGGGGTTTGAGGAATTACAGACATTTATTTGAACCAACCACACCATTTTTATCAGACCAAAAAAAACTTTACTTTGAGTCTTAATATTTGTCGGATAATTGTTAACAGTATGTTTTTGTCAGATTATAAGAACCTGAAGTAAAACTTTTTTTAACAACCGTGACGTCGGACGCAGGGTGATGAAAAAATGTCGAATGATCCTTTGGACTAGGTGCATTAATTTCATAAATTAAGATTGGTCCCCAAATTTTGTACAAAACTCCTGTTTGAAATTTCCGATTATCTTTTACGGAATAAAACTAATTGCGAAGTTTCGTTTTTCTAATTAAAAATCATTACTTTTAGTATGATGCTAACCTATCACAAATTTAAGTGAGCGTAGGGTTAACTAATACCCACAGCCCCTCGTATTTCCTCCATTCAGTGGAAGGACCTAAAAAAACACGGTGCACAAGTACAATGTATGTCATGTCTATTGTACAAGTTTCTCTTCAAACCATTCAGTGCATTATTGAGGAACTGCAGATTACAGAATCTCCTTCCTACCCCTAACCTCCAATTCTAAAAATAAGACCGTGGTGAGCAAACTACATTGTTTGTCAAATTTGTAGTTTAAGTTTCACTTCAATCCATTGAGTGATTATTTAGGAGTGGCGGGGTTGCAGAAGCATCCTACTACCCCCTCCATCCGGCCTTCAATGAAAATCTAAAAACCATTGTGCACAACTACAACGTATTTCAAGTACAATATATAGTTTAACGTCAATCAATTGCGTGGTTACAGTCAGGGGAGTTGCAGATTGTAGAAATCTTTCAGACGGACGGACATCAAGTGTTTGAGCAACGGGCGTAAAAACCTCATTACACTAAAAGATCAAACAAAAAAAATGTATCAAAGTTCTCGAGAAATATGCTTACGGAAATCAGGTGCGAGATATGCAAAAACCATTTTGTCGAGATTATTTTCACACTTTCATGTGCAGTTGTAGATATTAATTTATTACAAATAAATTGTAGTCAGAATTTTTTGTTAAAAATGTGTAAAAAAATTGTACAGACATCTATTGGTAGATATAAATAATATGAACGTACCCGGACAAAGGATTTGTTCACACTTTCTTGTGCAGATACCTCGGACAGATGCAGAGATTGTTACAAATAAATTGCCGCTAATTTTTTTTTATTAATATGTTACTTATGTATTTTAATGTACAATATACCAACGCGTATTTTTACTGATCTTTACTTGAAAAGTAAAAGGCAACATTTTCGGGTATTTGTATACAAATCAAACTTATATTTTTTTTTCATATGAAATTGCAGAATTTCGAATTCAAGAACTATATGAACCATTATTTAAAGAGATGTGACCATTTTCTTGGGACACTCAAGTTTCTCCACACTATCTCAGTTTCATCATCTGATTCTCTCGTTATAGGTTTTCGTTGTATGTTTTATAAATGAGATCAATTGTTAAATTAATATTCGAAGTATTGATTGAATTTACTTTTTAGTTTACCTTTGACTTTTCTCGTCTCGTCGAGGAATCAGAAATGTATCCAATATTGCTTGTTTTCTTGGCCTAGAATTTTCGTCCATTTTATAATTTCTAAATAGCACGTGTACATGTAGTTATAAAATTGACTGAAGAAATAATGCTTAATTAGCGTGAGAAAATAGTTGATTTCTGGTACCTCGGAACCAATCAGAATGGAATAATCTTTGAACTACTGACGGCGAACACATCCAACGTGTATTTACAATGTGTAAAAATATTTTACTACAGGTCACGAGTTAACCATTCATGAAAAAGTTATTTATTGAACTGCTTAATTAACGTTGCTTTGCGAATTTTAGGGGGGGGGGGGGCACGCCCCCTCTAAATCCGCCACTGATTCTCACCAATAAATCCATTCTATGAAACGTATTTATACTCCTTTTAAAGATACCTTTACAGGGCGGATCCAGAGGGGGGCGCACCCGGCGCGCGCTCCCCCTAAAATTGGAAAAAATATAATTTTTTGGCGTAAAATCGTGATATTTCACACGAAATACCCCCAAAATGTTCGCGCCTCTCTCCGCAATTGGAAAAAATATGATTTTTTGGCGTAAAATCGTGATTTTTCACACGAAATACCCCAAAAATGTTCGCGCCTCCCTCCGCTCGGTGCAATTTTTTTAAGTGCGCCCCCCTTAACTTGAAATCCTGGATCCACCCCTGCTTTACGACCTTATAACGAAAAGAAATTTGAGGTTTATTATTTTCGAGGCGGAAGGAGAACAAGCAGTAAATGTCTAATTTATTTTCATTGTCCTACAGTAACAACCCCCCCCCCCCCCTGCAAATCTGTGGGATGAAAAGACGATAGCATTCATCATCCTTTCGTTAGACGAGGCGAGGCATATTTTTGTGACGAATAGATGAAAATTGCAGGAAGTGATCGGAAGTTTTGGTCCTCAGAGTATTGTTGTCTTATAGTATTGGTGTTGCTCAATGAGTTAGGTCGCTGGATCGAACAACTCATACAAGCCTATGACCAATACGGCGTGGGTTCGTGCCCGGTTTTGTAAATTACAAAAAAGGGTGCACTCGACTCGCCGCCGCAAGTGATAAAGTTTACTAGTTGCTTGCCCATGGTCGGTTGTTCTCTCCGGGTATTCCGTCTTCCTCCACCACTAAAACTGGTCGCCATGATATAGCTGAAATATTGTTGAAAGTGGCGTTAAAACACCAAAAATCAAAAATCAATCAATCTTATGATATTGTTTCGAGGCGGAAGAGAGCAAAAACTAACCATCGTATAAAGCCCTAGAGTAAATGTTTACAAAAGGGCAATGATCATGATCGTAAAACACTTCCTTTACACGACATGTACGTCAGTCCGGGGTTCTTATAATCCCGTTAGCCGAGTTTGATTTTACCAACTCCAGATTTTTGAAACTAACATGTGACTGTTCTTTGGTAAATTTGGTGATATACTGTATAAACATATCTTTTCTTCCCTTGCCTCACGTTCAATCTAAAGCGGAACAGGGTAAAGGAAAATAGGGGGGAAAGGGTTTGAGAAAAGAGTTCATGGAGAGAAAAAAAATTGCCGAAGTAAGGACACAAAAAAGGGGGGGGACATTTAGGAAAAAACCATGCCCCCCCCCCTCCTTCAAGTTAAATGGTAGGCCCCTAATTATAATTTTGAATTTTTGGACACTACAGAGGGCGGAGCATTCTACAATGGAACACGGAGAAGAATGTTCCGCGGTATATAGTGTACAAAAATTCTAAATTGACCAATGAAAACATTCAAAATTATTAGATTGCACCGAATTCATAGCGTCCCCACCGGTTTCGAGTATCCGAATACCCGGCGTTATTCAAGTCCTCTTTTCGGTTGTTTGTGTATCCACGACTTGTGCTGTTTAGAGATGCAAAGAAGACACTGTACCCCCATTCGGTTTTCCATTGCTTTTCTTTTATTTTTGAACAATGTGTATCAATTAGAAAAGTAATGTCATTCACTAGGCCGAATCACCGGACACATTTGGAAGAGAACCATCCAATGACTATTTGATCAAAATTTTGTTGTTATTGAGCAAATGGTTTCAGACAAGAAAATTTTTATGGGAATTTCCCATAGGGTCCTATGTTAAATTAAGTTCGGCTGTGGCAGCCTTCTTGGTCGGTGTTCTGAAATGCCGGACACAATTTTGGAAGAGGACCACCCAAGAATCATTTCAACAAAGTTTGGTTGAGATTGGCTTGGTGGTTTCAGAGGAGAAGATTTTTTCAAAATTTCATCCCCCCTTTTTTCTAATTTGCATAATCGGTCAAAATCGTCAAAAGTTCAAAGTTCATAAAAAATCCCGTAATATATGTTAAAAAGCTCATCATTATGCTTATACAGTTCAAATTTGGGCACTTTCTGGCTTAAAATTGAGCTGTTTTGGCCATTTGAAGAAATTTCTATTTTTGATAATGGCGGCCATCTTGGATACAGGACGGCGCTGACGGACACAATTTTGAAAGGGGACCACCTAAGGATCATTTCAGCAAAGTTTGTTTGAGATTGGCTCAGTATTTTCAGAGGAGAAGATTTTTTTTTAATATCATCCCCCTTTTTTTCTAATTTGCATAATCGGTCAAAATTGGTAATGGGATTTACTTCAAAATTGCAGGGTAGGTAGATTTTTGCACATTTTGCAATTTAAACTTAACATCTATCTCTAAATAGTTTTTGAAATAAAGGACGAAAAGTATTAAAATTTTGAAAATGTGATGAAAAAAGGAAAATAACTCCAAAATGGGTAATGGGATGTACTTCAAAATTGCAGGGTGGGTAGATCTTGATATGCCGCACATTTTTGCAATTTAAAGTTAACATTTATCTCTTATAGTTTATAAATATAAGACGAAAAGTATTAAAATTTTACAAATTTTATGAAAAAAGGGAAATAACTCCAAGATGGGTAATCAGATTTACTTCAAAATTGCAGGGTAGGTAGATCTTGATGTGCTGATCATTTTTATCACATATCAGATTTTTGATATTATTAACGGTTTTTGAGTTATTACCCAAAACCTGCAATTTTACCATATGTTCTATTTTTTGTAACAGCGGCCATGTTGGTTGGTGCACGGCATCACCGGACACAATTTTGAAACTAGACACACTAGTGATGATTCAGACCAGGTTTGGTTTCCATTGGTCTAGTACTTTCAGAGGAGAAGATTTTTGAAAAAGCTTACGACGGACGACGACGACGGACGCCAAGTGATGGCAATAGCTCACCTTGGGTCAGGTGAGCTAAAAATATATCTCATACAGATCAATTTTGGTTTCATCGTCTACTATGACATTGATAATGTAAATAATGAGATCATATCAATTCAGAAACTTATTAACACCGATTGTCGAAAACTGGTCGAAATTTTTGTATTAACCTTAAAGAAGTAATAGATAGAATTATTTGGGGAATAGAACTTTGTCATATTTGAATTTTTTTTAAACACTTTTTTAACCGTACTTTATTCTTAACGACAACCAATGCTATAATATATTCCAGTACATTTTTACGGACAACCATGATAAATCTATAAAAAAAAATGCCAAGGTGCGGGTTGAGAGAAGTCCAATATTTAACGACCGGGACAATCAGTACACTGGGGCCCATATCTACACAACCACTCATTGGAATAAAACTGTAAATGTATATAAAATTAAACATATATATATTGTATTGGTATTTCCAACAAAGTCAGTGTTTAAACCTTAGAAAAACATACAGTACACAACATACATAGATAAGCATGGGGCCCCTATGCTCGTGGGCCCCCGGGCAACTGCCCTGCGTTAAGACGATACTGAATACACACCTCTCCTACATCCCTCCAATGTTAATGTTAACGATTTACAGACCACGCTGGACACAATGTGATGATAATACCTTAGACCCTTTGGGTCTGGTCATGGTGAGGTAAGCATTTATGCATGTGCGTTTTGAATAAACATGTACTATATATGCATGCGCTACAAAATATTCCCAAAACTTGATAACGTAAAATAAAGCATTTGGTTTTGCCGTTTCTAAGAAAAAGATTAAATATTAATATGAAAAGTTGTGGATAACAGACGACGGACACTAAATAATATTATTTCTACGATTTTTCTATTGAATGTTGGAACTGTTCCGACAGTGTGATATATATTTTCTCATTTTATTATATGCTATGGAAAAAAAACCAGCTGAGTTGCAATTGTTTAAAAACAAAATATGGTTGTGATCGTTTTCCGTAATTAAAATCGTCAAAATGAAATACAACCGAATTGATATCAAATGGCGACATGTTTCAACCTCATTTAAAATATACCTTGAAATGCTTTCATACTTAAGCTTGTACATCACATCACGTTCACGATATTTTATTACAACACTATTTCACTCAAGGGTACATTTTTTTCTGTTCTAGTTAAAGGACTTTATCAAACAGAATAATACAGTTTACATGAAATGCTGTTAATACGCATTTAATCCACAGAAGAATATTTCTATTTTTCACACCTTGTGGTGTTGGGTCGCTATTGTGCATGCGAAATATTAATTGCAAACCCCATTGACTGGCTATATGCTGCCTGTCTGGAATATTTTATTTTTTTCTCGATCGACAGTTCAGAAGCTAGAAAACAATATGATGAATACCGTCTGTCAATCATGCAAACAATAACTTATGCACATGACAGAACGCATATACGGATTCTGAATGCCCCTTTGGTATCTTCAAACTCTTCGATAGACCATTAAACCTACCTCAGTATCCCGGTAGTAATAACTATTTCAGTATCCCTGAAGAAAATATATAATCAATAATTGGGGGCTTATGAAAAATAATAATTTGGATGAAGTGGTGTTTATTTTATTTTTATGTTATATAACTGTTACGTGCAGACATACCATAGATTTTTACGGAAAATATTGCTTCTCAAACATCGAAACGTCATCTAAGCGCTTGTAATATTTGAACATTTTCCCGTCGTTTTTCAAGAAATTTAACACTTCGTGCACCAAAAAAATACTTTAACAGTAGTTGTGTTTTATTTATTTTAATAATCTGGTAAAATATTGTCTGGTGCACGACTACGGAGGTGCTTAATTTCTTCGAAAACCGTCGAAATATCGCGGGCAAAATTCCACGAAATACAGAAAACAAATAACGTTCATGACGTCACAATGACGACAAATACGTATCGATTTTGTTGGAAACAAGTTTTAACATCAAAAGTATGATGTCGTCTATAAAATAAAACACATCAAATTTTAATCAAGTATTTTCTAAGATAATGATTCATTAAATATGGGGCCATATATGGCACTTATAGTCCCCAGTTCTTTTTATCGCATAGACGCCGGACTGCATGCACTGAGTTTTTATCCTGGTTTCAATGTATACAAACTGTATTTAAAATAAATACAATTATTTACAGAAACAAGTTATTTACTGATGAATTTCATTACTTGAAATGAATCATAAAATGTACAGAGATTGTGTATATATACATAATAGTATCATATATACAATCAGAAGAGTGAAAATATTGATTTTAAGGGTCTGGCCGAGGCTATAAATAAATTAATATTTAATAACCTCCACAATCCTCCACCAACAAAATATTTTGATACAATCATTAACCCTCTATACTCAAAATAACTGCTCAATTTGGTTTATTCCCTTACATATGGCGAAGCTCTTATCTCAAATGTGAGCACTTTTGGGGTCATGTGTAGGAGATAATCATAAAATTCTACACTTGCACATTGTATTTGTAATTTAACATGGATCGAACTTGGGATTTCTTGGCAAATAAATCCACTCTGATTAACTACGGGTGCGTCCTGTCGAAAGTTATACACAAGCTGTCGAAAAGAAGTCCGTTAGAAAGCCCATTTCGACCAAGGGATCGATCTTGAACACATTTCGCCAGCTTTCTTCCAGCGATCGCGTGAAATGAGTTTGATCCCTCGTCAGCCGAGCTCGACACCTTGTTACCCTAGCTCGACCCCTCATTAGGTTAGCTAGACCCCTCAAGACAGTGGGATTAAAATGGCAGGTTTCTCAAAAGGACAGGATTAACATTTGATAACGTCTGAATCTGAAAATATATTAAACCACTAATAACTACTTGAAATAGCCCCATCCTATATACATGTAATATGAGAGCTCTAATTTGACCAGTTTCGCATATTTTTAGTTGAAAAGGGGAGAAAATTAAAATAATGATAAAATCCATGGTGGCGTTTTGAGCAAAAAGGAGAGGTGTTGACCCCAAGTACGTAACCTGTGTCATGAACAAATGAGTAATGGCAGTTAGGTTATTATATATATCCATGTCAAAACGATGTCGGTGTTGTCGTCATGTTACACGACGGGTTTTGTTAACAAGGCAGGACTTGCCTATTCTTCCGGAGCACCTGAAGTCACTCCCGGTTTTTAGTGGAGTTCGTGTTGTCTGTTCTTTTTAGTTTTATGTGTAACGGATTTGTCATATGTGTTCCTTGATTTTCGATTTCCGGTTAAGCAAATTGGTTGCGTTTGTCTCATAGCCAAACCGGTTAATCAACTTGCATTATTGGGAAATTGTTTCAATACATTTCCTTTCTTAAAACTGGATACCATCCATGACAAGAAGACGGGTGAAAACGGGTCATTTACCGAATTCCCGGGACCCGTCGGGTGATTGAAAAATCTCGGGTGAGAGGACACATTTCGGCAAATTCATGACCGGTGTGACCCGCAAAAAAAACCCGGATGAGTTGACATGTATGGACGACGTTCAGTTATATAGGGTACATGTAAATAGGAACCACCCTCATGGTCTGTTGGAATGCCTTGAAGGATATTAATGAGACTTGGTATGCCTCTTGCATTTATAGGTTGTTGGACTAATGGGCTGTCGGACTAATGGGCCGTCGGGACTATCGAGAGGACCCCCATGTACCATGACACTAACAGTGCCTTATGCAATTAAAAAAGTGGTGATTTTCAAGAATAGAAAGAGATATTGCTTGGAAATATGGATGTTATTAATAAAAGTTATTATTTCTTGACAGTATAATATTAAATTTAATTCAACATTTAATCTTTTATTCAGCTGATAATGCTTTGAGGCATTTCACAACAATTGTTAACACCATTTAATCTACTGTATATTGTTGGCAGATGGCCCAAGGCAATATTTTCCAGCTGTAGACAGTCAGAACAATGGAGAAAATCCATGGTCTTAATGATTAAGTAAGGCAAAATTCTATTGTTGAGAGTACTTTACTATGTTCTGAATTGTAGAAAATTATTTCTATTCATGTATTCTACATTTCAAAAGAGTTCAAACATGACTTGATTTGAGAAAATGTGATGTATGATAATAAATATCACCCTTAAATGACATAAACTGAAAGGGGAAAAAAAAAACGCATAGCCCTTAAATCTACCTTTTAAATCAATTATCATTATGAGAAAAACCCACACATCGACATTCCGATCATTGTACCGTAAATAGTATGTCTTATATCTAGGACAAAATATTGATCAAGATTATTTGTATTTTCTCTTCTTATCATAAGATTGTATTATATAAAGTTGAAAATATACTGACTGATGTAAGACGGAAATAATCTGATATATTATGTGTAACAGTTTTACACAAAACTATTTGTTTATTTTTTTTTTTTCACTTTCGTTTTCCATTGCGTACAAAAAGTCAATGTTGTAAAAATTAAATATCTTGTAAAAGTTGACAAAACAAAACAAAATTTATCATAAATAAATGATGTTTATAATAAGTAAATTCCGTTACCTTTGTGTCTGGTACCATTTGACTGACCAGTTGACTGCCGTGTACACACTTCACAGATCAAGTGATCGATAGACACTGATGACGACGTTCGCTTATCTCCCTTGTTTGAAGGACTATTAATACTCTTTGTGCTCATTCATCTGAACAAATTTATGTATATCCTATATTATCATATAATTACTCAAGATATGTTTAATTTTGCAAATGTGATCAATTCGAAATGCAACAAGTCATATCTTCCAATAAGTGTATTCGCAGTTTCATCCTCCATATAAACCGAATAATCCAGTCCCCTAGGAAATAGAAAATGCAAATATCCCCGGTAATATGCAAATATTCCCGGTAAAATGCAAATAATTAAAGATTACCAGTTATATTAGCGTTTACCAGTTAAATTAGCGAATTGTCTTGTTATATTTGCGTTTTACCTTTTAAATTTGCATTGTCGTGGGATTTTAGCGTTTTTCCTTTTATATTTGCGTTTTTCCTTTTAAATTTGCATTGTCGTGGGATTTTAGCGTTTTTCCTTTTATATTTGCGTTTTTCCTTTTAAATTTGCATTGTCGTGGGATTTTAGCGTTTTTCCTTTTATATTTGCGTTTTTCCTTTTAAATTTGCATTGTCGTGGGATTTTAGCGTTTTTCCTTTGATATTTGCGTTTTTCCTTTTAAATTTGCATTGTCGTGGGATTTTAGCGTTTTTCCTTTTATATTTGCGTTTTTCCTTTTAAATTTGCATTGTCGTGGGATTTTAGCGTTTTTCCTTTTATATTTGCGTTTTTCCTTTTAAATTTGCATTATCGTGGGATTTTAGCGTTTTACCTTTTAAATTTGCATTTTACCAGTTAAATCGCACGGTCATCTAAATCACCCGCTGAGTAGAGAGATTACGTAATACTGTAGTCGTCACTAGCTCATTGAATATGACGATCTATAGTATTATATTATCGTGTATCTATACGTATTTATTTATTTATTTATATATTATTATTATTTATGTCATACAATAAATTTAGTGTATTCAATACACAATAATCCATCAATTGTTGCGTATTTGATTTTCATGTCGTATTTTAACTTAATGCGATGTTTATTAAGAAATGTGACTTTAAATGTATTAAAATATTAGCAAAGTGTGATACACGTACAGAATACGTATACTGTTGTCACTTCACTATTACTTGTTTATCATGCGAGAAATACATTAACCTTGTAATACCTATGCTGAGACTATTTACTAAAAAATGAATTAAGTATATATTAAACTATCGGTCTCTATTAAGCTATTTATGTCTTGTTTTATAGCACATGATTGTGTATGTACAGCGTCAAAGTTATTGTGCTTTAAAAGTTCTGATTATTGTAATGAGGCACCTTAATGAACAATAAATATTTTTGTTGATGATATAAAACAAATAATCATAACCCTATGTATACGTAACGTACGCGCCCTTGTCCGATCCAACAGAAATATGTAATTTACATGTAAACACTATTTTGTCAGTTAATTAGATTGATCAATAAATACAGGATTTTTTTTTCTTCAAATGTTTATATAATTCCCTGATAAATATAAGAACAATCTATAATAGTATTATATTATTGTTTATTTAATTGTACCATTCTGGATGATAATAACTTTAGCTATTCAATACACAATAATCCATCAATCGTTGTGTATTTTACAGTAGTTATGTATATTTGATTTCTTGATTTTGTTTTTCAGGATCTAGAACTATGCACTCATATTTATTGCAATTTGATGTTGATTTAAATGTAAACGTTTAATATTTTCACGGAGATTCAACATTATAATTTATGTTTATTTATTTTACAGGCGATTCATGCATTTTAGTGGCCTTGCCGTTCATCATTACGAATATATTGTTATATGGTAAATTACTTCAAGCTTTACAAATCGGGTAGCCTATTGTGCGACATTATATCCAACATAATCATGATTCGCTTCCATAACCCTGTAATTTATTAGGGGCTTGTTTTCGATAAAAAAAAATATGTATAAAGGAAATAACAAAATTACCGAACTCCGAACAATCTTATAAAGGAAAAGTCAAAACTCATAATTATATAAACAGACAAAATCAGTCAACAACCGCAAAACTGTGAAAACCGTAATGACCCTGACTTGGTACAGGCATTTCTAAAGAAATGGTGGGTTGAATCAGATTTTAAGGCGCCAAACCTCCCGCTCTCATTACGGTTCAAACAAAGGTTCCGGCTGTCACTGTTAAACATCGATTTGTATATATCTGAAAGCAAAGCTCGGAGCTAAGAAATTATTCATATGAATATACGTTTACAAAAATGAAATTCACTTCTGTGAACATCTGTTTTATAGGCCTTGTATTAAAATATGTGTTGAAATAGTGTATAACAATTGAATTTTCTATAATTCAGAGAGAACACATTTGTTGTCCCCACAAGAGTTACATGTCTAGAGGCCTTTTCCTCAGGTGTACCACCTGTTGTGTTTACTGCTAAAGTGTATATTGTATTGGAGTGAGCTGTAAGTAATGAATTACCAAAGTAATAAAATTTTATGATTTCGTGTATCCCTCAAGGCCAACATTTTATAATATCAAAGAATGCTGTCCTTCCTAATTAAGAGGAATTAAGGGGTCCCATTAAGGGTGAATTATCAGGGTAATCACATGTAAATAAAGGTAAATTTGATTCTCTTTTTTGCTTTTTCTACATAACAGGGTTTGAAATTAGCGGTCGCCCACTCGCCATTTGCGAGTAAATTTCAGTGTGGGCCCTTAAAAATCTCATCTCAGTCGTCCATGTGGCGAGTGAAAATTAGAAAAAATAAAATAGTGTAAATCTATATGTAATAATTCCTATTCACCAAGATCGAAATCCGAAAAATATTGACATTTCCATCGATTGATTTTAAGTCCCGATTTTTTGTTTTGATATTAAACTGATATCCGCTTCGCTCTATGAACTGAGAAACGAAGTGTAGTAGCCCGGGAACCAGCTTATTTTGATGTATGCGAATCGTATCTCCAGTTAAGGAGATCTACGGCTGTTCTATTTTTAAACACCTCTGTATAGGATGTCAATTTTTGCATTAATTTTGCGTCATTTAAGGATTGAAATAAAGAATTTAGTTGTTTCTCCATTGTCTTTATATTGCACAAACCATGCCGTTTTCTGTTGAGTCATATTACGGAATTTTATAGTACACTTTTCCGACTTTGATTTTTAATTTTACATGTTCGTTCAAAATATCCGGTTGGCGAAATGTTTCGCCAAGACTATTTAAGTCAGTTCTTTTTGGGGAACTCTGGGCCTCTTAAAAGGCAAAATGAACAGAGAACACAATATTTTAAAGATTACGAAAAGTCCAACAGTGTTCCAGCTAGGTCCTTTTCACAGGGCGGACCGCCCGCCCTTTTTCAAGTGACGCCCATTGCCCTTTTCATGACGCCCTGTGCCTTTTTCATGACGCCATGCCCTTTTTCAAAGTCTATATGTCTTTTTTAATCAAATGTATCGTTTATTTTGACGTTTCGTAATGATCCGCCATTTTTCTCGATTACGCTTCCTTGTAAACATTGCGCGCGCATCGTAATCAATATTCTACCTGTTTACCTTGACAATTAAGGAAAACAGCTGATTGACCGTAGGTTATTTGCAACAGCTGATTGACTCTAGCTAATTGAAAGTGATTAAAACTCATCAAATAAACAAATTTAACATATGTTGTCTTATTTCTGTCACAATCTGAATGCCCAAACGTGACAGACGTTTGAAGGAAGAAATTAAAAAATGCAAAGAAACAAACAGAAGTTTGAATGACTTTTTTAGTACTAGGGGAGTTTTAGATATATTTATTTAGCATCTTGATGGTGTTGAGCTTTTAATTAATTTGAATCCCTTACAATAGCAATACAAATATATTTAAAAGAAATAGAAATCACCACTTAGATATTTTTACAGAAGAATTTTACATCACTAACAGTGGTTCAAAGTGTCTTCTATTATTAGCAAATTAATTAAGCAACCTTATTCAGAAAAAAACTGCTGAGATCTGCTAATCTGGGTCACCGGTCACTGTAATCGGGCGGCTGTATCGAGAAACAGATAGGGTGTTGAAAAAACTGTTGATACTCATAAGATATTGATAAATGCTATAAAATGTTATGTTTGTCTTCAAGAAATATGATAGACAAAACCATGTGTGAAGTTTTATGACGAAATATCTCCGATTTCTCTGTAAATTTACGAGTTGAAGTTGTGGCTGTATCGAGAAACAGATACGGTGTTGAAAAAACTGTTGATACTCATATAATATTAATAAATGCAATAAACTTTTATGTTTGTCTTCAAGAAATATGATAAACAAAACCATGTGTGAAGTTTTATGACGAAATATCTCCGATTTCTATGTAAATTTAGAGTTGAAGTGGGGAAATTTTATGTTAGATTTCTAAAAATCTTCTACTCTGAAACCACAGGTAAATTTACTTTAGCGATGTATTTTTATCTTGGACAAGAATAATGAGCGTCCTGATTGGATGACCGATTTAAAACACACTGACTCTGCATGGTATTTCTAATAGAAAAAAATATTACTTTTTAATTGATCAATCAATACAATTAGCTTCTTTGTAAACACATGTGCGTACTTGAAAAATTAACATAACAAATAATAAGACAAGCTTAAAATAGAGCCAAGTAATATATTCCTTTTAAACCATATAGTCGTGTATATAAATAATTGTTCATACAAAAGACAAGGTATTTTATTTAAACCTAAAAAAGTAGATTGAGATCAAATACAAAGAACAGGATGTCTGTGTAAATCCTGTGTTCATCTTTCATTGTACATATCCTGGATGCATGCCAGATATGCTGATGTCTTAGATAAAAAGATCAAAACTTTGATAGAATTATATCTAGGTTGATTTGTTGAATAAACTGACCTATTTGCTCATGTATAAATAATAAAAGTCAATATTTCATTGTATACTTTATTTGATTTTACAGTGTCCCTAAAAAATGACTTTTTTGAAAATCCAACAGCGCACTAAAGAGCCCTTTTTCAGGCCCAGCACCCTGCCCTTTTGAAATCCTAGCTGGAACACTGTCCAAACGCTCTAGACAATTTTTAAAGGAATGGAAACAAAATCGTCCATGGTTAGTTAAGTCTCCCAAACAACGTTTGGAGACTTATTGTTTTTGCTCCGTTTCTTATTATTATTATTATTATTATTATTATTATTTCTTTCCGTGCACCATGAACTTCTCCACGGCAGATCTCATGAACTACAAGACAGAATTTCATGAAACTTGGTGGAGTTATAGATATATGTTTCTAGTTGATCCTAAAGTTTTCAGATTTGTGGTAAAGGGGGTCAGAGCCATATTTTTGGGGGTTCAAAGGGGGTGGGGGTTACTATAGAATCCTTTGGGAAACTTGAAATTTCATACATTAATGTTGATAACTTCTAACTGGATAATGATAGAGACCTAAAATTTGACATAGTGATAGGTCACCATTAGAGGAGCAATTCTGCGTTTCAAAATTTTCAAGATGTCTGCCATTTTCAAAATGGCTGCCAAAACACGGCATAAAAATGGGGGTAAAAATTCAACATTGTCCGATATCATCAACATTTGATATGTGGGTAGATAGTGTCAGTGGCCGGTTTGGGAGAATTCATAATCATTAGATTATAATCATATCTTGTTGATACTGAAACCGCCATGGTTTTGTTCATATTACAAGGAACAAAAAAAAATGAAAATTCATTTACTACAAGATGTACAGCTACAAACATCCCCACCATATGTTAAGCTCTAAATCACCGCGAAATTTGACTTCAACTATAAATTTCTGAAGTCATAGTGTATTGGTGCATGTAAAATAAGTTTATTTTGAGGAAAATGTTTTGGAAATTTGTTATCTTCTGTATTAAATTAGTTTCTGAATGGCCAATTTTGCTGCCAGGAAATGGCCAGAATGCAGGATTTTACACCATTTATCCCAGGGCTTCTGGGGGCCTTCAGCGGACCCCCTGCCATAGGGCACCTCGCAATTGAGGTGGCAGGCGCGCTGTGCGCCTGATGGGCCCCTAACAAATTATGTGGGCTACCAAAATTAATTTGGTGGGGCCCACTTGGCCCCTAAAATATTTCCTTAGCTTCAAACCCTGCATAAATGGAATTACATAAAATACGAAAACAAATTAATGAATATGTATTATTAAACTCTAAAACTATAAAATTACACATGAAATATGAAAATATAATACTGAATATTTATTATTAATTTTAAACCAATATAAACACACATCAAATAAGAAAACATAATAATTAATATTTATATTAAGCATTAATACTATTACTATATAAGCAAACCTGAAATATGCTCTCCAAACTTGATTTTTCACTATTTTTTATAATTAAAAAAAGTCAAGTTATGAAAGAAATAATTTTCTTATAAAAATTAACATTTAAAAATAGAACTTCATTTCCATTGTAAGAATATATATATATGATCTATTTTCTTTCCTTAATGTATACATATTTTACTGTTTTAAGGTGTATTATTTCTGTCAAAATTTTAATTAATGGTTTATTTTCCTGTTGGATTTTTTTATCCAAAAAAAAATGACCATAAAATATATTATTTCATTTCTCATTAATTTTGTAACTTTTCTCCTTAAGTGTCTGTCTCACACTTTAATATACCCATAAATCAGTAAATGGCCTTTTATGCAAAAATTGTACATATATAACAGGAAATATCTCCCTTGGGGGAGAAAATAAAAATATCCCTAATTTATTTCGATATAACTTTGTTTTCATACAAAAACATATAAAAAATACACCTTCGGCAAATTAAGATAAAATGGTGAAAATAAGGACAAAAGTTTAGTACATGTGCACTTAGCCGAAAATGGACAAAGTGAATAGGAAAAACAGTAGAGCAGTGTTAATGCTCAATAAGTACCAAAATATCAATACAGAAGTTATGTATAATATTCCAGAGGTATATCAAAGAGTTTAATGAAGATATAAAATTAAGGTACATTGTGGTTTTGGGGGATTTGGGGGATGGGTGGGACGATGCATCCATTTTGTGCATCTGGCTAAAATGGAATTTAAATTAAAACTTTGTTTTCAAAATGATCTAGTAAGATTTATTGGTGATAAATTAGATAAAATAAGTAAACTCATTTTAGTTTGTATGAGGTATTTCATACTTATTGAAATTTCATATTTTATATGGGGAGATAATTTGTAGAGGAAAATCACATTTTCTCAAATTTTTAGAATAGGGTCTGTGACCCCGATTTTCTATTTTATACTTTTAGTGTTTAATGAAAGATATCTGTTGCTTAATTTTCCATCTAAAGCTACCATTTCCTTTATTAAAAAATAGACAATTTGTTTTCCCCCCAATAACCTATTGTTTTAGGGTTAAAATTCTAAAGTCAATTTGATCATCAAACTTTCAAAGCAGCTTCAGAATAATCTATTGATTTATTTTTTGACAGTGCACTCCAAAACAAATCTTAATCAAAGTGCTGACAGCAATGATTTATAATGCCCCATACCAAAATATACTATTGTATGGGATTGAATCATTTATATGCAGCTTATGTTTGAATAATGAAATAATAATTTAAATTACATTGTAAGATAATCCTATTGTTAAAAAAAAAGTGAAGAAAACAAATGCCATTACAATAAGCATATGAATTTGCAGCCATCTCCTGAACAATTGAAAACAATATATATGTGATTGTGTTAAAATAAGCTGATTTTTTTGTTGGCTATGTCCATCATATATCCTAAATGAGATAGTGAAACTTCTTCTCAATAATACGTTTATTTTTCTGAGGTTCTTCTATCATGGATCTGTATCAAAAACCTTCTCTTAAACTCTTAAATAATCACAGATTACAAGATTAAATGTGTTAGATTTGTGCATTTTGGTAAATAGGACAAGAAATTAACAAGTTGATATTATAATTATCAGAAAAAGGATATCCCATCAATATGAAATGAAATAAAAACAAGAGGTTGAACATATATCATACTTATTCACAGGTGAACATTTAACAAATTCTGTCTAACCACTATGCAAGCTTGAAGTGTTCAAAGTTAACTTTAATTTGAAAAAATGAAAATAAATTAGAATCCCTGCATATAATGGCTAATTTACATGTTCACAGCAGTGTACACTTCTTCCACAATATTTTCAATATTGGAATTATAATCATTAGTTTCTAGCACTGCAATGACCTCTGATAGAGTTTCATCTTGACCGACATCTTCATTGGGAATTTCTTTAAACTGAACTTGTAGAGTACTCGAAGAAGTTTCTGATTTTGTCTTCGGCTTTGTTAGGAAAGATGCCATGTAACTTGTTATCTGACTTGGATTCAACCACTCCAACTTCTTAGAAACTCGTTCTCCCTATTCATCACATGATTTTCGAACTTCATTGGCAAGTGCAACATAATCTGGCCTTTTCCCTGTTTTTCATACATATTTTGTTCAGTTTCACTATATGTTTTTTCCATCCATTTCTTTACTTGTAAGAATGCTTCTGGAAAATAAAAGTGATATACGATATATACATTACATGTATACATGACGTACTTTATAATTTGCATTTATCAACCTTATTCTTCAGTGTTGGAAGTTCATAATAAGTGGTTTCTTATTGAGTTGCTAGTTTCTTTAATTATGCCTTTGTTGTCAAGTAAATCTGTTGACGAAAAAATAAACCAATTGTTTTTTAAATTGGCTGCCTTCTGGAGATAGAGCAGAACATTTCTTCGGAAATATAATCTCGAGATTAAAATACACTATACTCAAGCCAAAATATATAGGGAAGTAGTTACTACATATTTCTAAGACTTGCTTTAATTCATTCTATATTTTTCAGAAATGGATATATATCAAATATTACTCCAGATTTCAATGAAAATAAATAATTTTATCCTTGCTCTATACAACAAAATATTTCATCTGTCTCAGTTTCACTACATGTACATTTGCACTCAAAATAGCCAATAGGTCTTATTTTTTATAAGCTTGAAAAAGCATAATTCAACGCTGAAATAGCATTATCCAAAATAACAGAAATGTGTCAATGTGATACAAATGCCCCGGTCTCCCGTAACTTTAAAACCCAAAATTCAAGTTTGACATGTCCTTTATTGTTGATTACAACATAACCAAATTTCAAATCAATCAAGATTCAGTTGAGGTTTGGAAGTTATTGAACAGATATTATATATTGTGCAGTGGGATGGAATTTATTGTTGCACAATAATATTATGTAAACCTGTATTTCACAGACCAAACTAAGGGACAAAGTTTGAAGCATTCAACTTATATACATGTATAAGGGGGGGGGGGGGGGCTATGGTTTTAAACTGTTTACATTGGAGTTAAAAAACGCTTTGCAACAAAAAAAACATTCTTCTAAATTTATCATTATTTCATATACTATAATGCATGAATCAGAATGTTATTTTTTTCTTCACCTCCTACACCAAATAGTTGCTTAGTATTTGTAAAAGAAAACATAGCCCTCTTTTCTCAAGTTGAATATTTAGTCTCTTGACAATTTTGTTCACTGAATGGATTTCTAGCAATAACCGCAATAACCACTTAGAAATGTGTTTTGCTCTTGTGGTATTTAGCTTACCAGAACCAACTTGAATAGTTTGTCTTGTATTCAGGTAATACTCTTTCCATAAGGAAGGACTTGCTCCATGGTCCTCTCTAGATCTGGCCTTTCCATTGTTGTGCTTTGAATATACACATAGAACTTTGCCTCTCTTCCATCTAGTCCAAAAGTATTCTCTGTTTCTGGTATATCTTGAGATTCAATGAATCGTTGTTGATGGTGACAATGTAGTCCGAGATTCCTCTGTCGTTTAACGGCATTTATAAAGTTGCTGTAGCCGTTCAACGTCAGAGGGTGATATATACGGAACACAGCGGATTTGCCTCACCAGCTCTCGAATCGGCACATTTCCACGTTTCGTGGCTATCGCATTTTATTTTCTATCAGAAACCCTTATATAAATCGCTTCACCAATCATTTTTCTATTCATTCAAAACCATCTTACCCTCAGAAAGTGGTGTTACACTCCATTACAGCACGATTTTGCCTTATATCCTATTATTCCGCATTTGACTTCCATTTTCGAATCTACAAACGTGATCTCGCGATACTAACTGAATGATAACAGTAACGCATTGCATGATGGGAGCTACTAAATTCAGCGCACCAAATTATTTGAGCATTATTTGCATACGTAAACAACATTCAAATCACATGGAAGACCATACATTTAAGCGTATTCTACAGGACAAACAGTCCATCTATAGATCAAAGCAGAGCAGAAGGAAATAATACAGAATGTGTTGAAAAGAAAAGATTCAATGGCAGAGTGTTGCCAATGGGTTTCGGAAAGAGCATGTGTTACGTCCCCCTTTTTTGGACAAGGTACTACATCATTTTTTTTTCTTATGGTTATCTGTAATTCACTATTGTTGTTAAAATCATTACCAATCAATATAATCAACTGTATTAAATTTTATGTTAATTGTTCTGCCTTAACAGGCGTGTATGATTGGCAATACAAATATTTGTTTGTTTGTTTATATGCAAATCATCTCCCATGATACATTGCGGTAATCGTGGTTTTCTCGTAGTCACGTGACAAATGTTTGAAAAATGGAAGACAAATGGCGGAATCATAGGATCTAAGGCAAAATCGTGCTGTAATGGAGTGTAGCACCACTTTCTGAGGGTAAGATGGTTATGAATGAATAGAAAAATGATTGGTGAAGCGATTTATATAAGGGTTTCTGATAGAAAATAAAATCCGATAGCCACGAAACGTGGAAATGTGCTGACCCAGAGTTGGAGAAGCAAATCCGCTGTTTTCCGTATGTATCATCCTCTGACGTTGAACGGCTACAGCAACTTTATAAATGCCGCTAAACGACAGAGGAATCTCGGACTAGTGACAATGCCGCTATGTACAAGATATAAAAAGGGCCTCAGGCAGTGCCTTTCCATGTATATTTTCAGATGATTTCAGGCCAACGATAAGGAAAGCTGCATCAGCTTTACATTGGAATATATGTATAATGTTTGAATTGCATGGCAAGTTGCAAAAGTTAGAAACATAACACTGTGTTGTTTATCCACTGGAGGCTGCCATTTCTAATTTTATAATCTTAGAAGTGAAGACTTCCGAAAAGGGAGGTTACTCCGTCATTTTCTCTATCAGATAGACATGTGTATTTTCTTGCTCAACGTTAAAGTCCGGATTGAAAAAGGGAATTAAAATGATATAACATATGTAATTTATTTACAATAAACACACAAATTACCTTTAATAAGAATCACTAATAGTTTATTGCAAAAATTTGCATATATTTTAAGCAATGCCTTTTAAGCTAAAATTGCACACATGACCATACTTTTGGGTGCAAGAACTTTTTTGCAAATTATTTGCCAAAGGCAGATTTTTTATATATCTTAGTTTTGAGATTGGTCTGTTTAAAATGTTCATTTCAAGTCAAAGAAATCTCCCCCAACTCCAATATTGTGCATCAAAATTAAGGAATTTTACTGATTTTGAAAATTTGTCTATATAGCATATTTTTTGATAGCCTTAAAAATTTTCACAAAGTTTTTTTCAAAAAATGTTTTTGGTGATCATTGTCTTTAAACATTATACTTTGAGGAAACAATGTGATTTTTTACTTCTGAGATATATATTAACAATAATAATCCGTCAAAAATAGGGGCGCTTTAACCATTTTTTAAGGATTTTTGCAATAGTTAAGGGCTAAAATGGAAATCCTCATTTTACAACAAAAATGAAAATATATAGGAAATATGTATGATATATTTTAAAATACTAGGCATCAAATATTTAGAAAATGTATAACTTTTTTTTCTTACTGAAATTAGCTTTGTTACATTTTTTTGGATTTTGCATGGTTTTCTGTGAGACAGACACTTAAATCAATATAAATTTACTTCATTTTCATTAGATTTGAATCAATATTTTTATTGAACTACTTGACGATGCAAATATATATATAAACCACATGTTCAATCTTTAAAAAAAAAAATCCACAACCCATAATATACTCGTTTTATCCTTGTAATTCAACATTTCATTGACAAAAATAAACTTTTCAAAAGAAAATATTATTCATAACACGAAACTAAATGACCCCTATATGACCCGAATGCTATTCTCTTATCCAAACATATCCGGGTATTTAATAATAACACTTTTTTTTAGCAATCAATTTTAATCGTTTCATTTATATAAATCTTTATTCAATAATTCGTCTATTTTATTAACAAAAATAAACTATTGTAAAGAAAATATTACTTATTAGCAAAGTGTATGAATGGATCAGAGACTATATTATGTAACCTTGTACATGTCAATAAAAAAAAATATCGGATGTAAACAAAGCGTGCGATATTAAAAATACCGATGAAAACACATAAATTGTGCCTACATTGTAGGAATAATGACATTCTTTTCATAAGAAAGGATAAATACAGCAAGCAAGCTTGTTATACATTGAAATTTCACCCCGAGATCAAAATATTACTAAAACTAGGATGTCAACAAACAACATGCATAACCAACAAAACACGTGACGCTATTAAAAAAAAATTCGTTTACTAATGAAATAGAAAATTGAAGAACAACTTTTAAAAATATTTTATTGAATAAAAATACAATAATGAATGGAGTGTATATGTGATCGGAGCTCTTCCAAAGCTGCACTTCCTGTCCAAAAATATGTAGAAGAATATTCGATTATAACTAACTTGAATAATACTGCGCCCTCTATCGGCACTTTCGCTGGATGAGAGCGTTCAGCTCTTAGTGGTAAAAATCCGTCAGGGTGCTGGCTGAATTAAATAGGGTCGACACACGTAACTTGCCGTTAACATAAGATTGTATAAATATGGACATGCTCAAGTTAAATTAAGGAAAATGGGATGAAATAATAAAGAAATGTTATTGAAAATAAATATGTAAACAGAAAGTTGATTATTTCATAAATTAAAATGATTTTTTATATAATATATAAAGAAATACTCATCACAATATCGTTATTTTGGTAAATAATTATTAGACTGATTTTTGTCTTTAATTGATAACTGACCAAAGTTAGCCTAAATAAATGAAATGTGACTTAATGTGTTAATTATATAAATCCTTGCCTTCTATCAATTTTAATTTCTTATCTAATTCTTATTCTTATTATGTAACAATATGGTCAGGTTGTTATTTTCATTGAATGGCATCTCAAAATAGATGGCTTCACAGTAAGAGCTCTTCCTGTATATTGGTTACATCCTGTATATTACAACTGACAGCTAATGCATGACAAACAATTTTAATCAGCCATCAGTATCATAAAATACATTTTTTTTAAATCTTTGTTTTAAATGAAATTAAAAAATCATTATAAGAGTGAATTCAATTCAAGCTTTTATTTTACTTTCCAACTTTGAAATAAAAATCACTGTTTTAGTTTAGTAATTATTCATTTAAGTTTTATTTCATGTTTGGTTGTATTTATCCGGATATGTGTATTGCATACAACATTACATCATCTGATCGTTCCATTGGACATTATTTACAAACACTTTAGCTCCTCCTATTTTATGTCGTAATACCCATAAGTCATAGCGATTTACTATTTCCGGTTTGACGGATTTTTTCAATGAATGCATCCAGGCGTTAAAGGACTAATGACACAACAAATAAATTTCTCAATTTTGTTTGATTTTGAAATCGCCCCGATCTCTGACCTATACATTTTAATGAGCTAAGTGGTCACGTGATTACGTGACGTCGCATGCGCCAAAGGATGGCTTCCATGATAAACGATCATGAGCGATCGAAGTGAGACAGTAAACAGCCGATAAATATCATGGACAGTGATGACAGCAATATCTCCGATCATGTTGGTGATTTAGACATCCAGCCGTATCAGTTCGAGCCATTATGCAATGATGAAAGTCAGCAGGAAAGAGAACATTCAACATCAGAAGACTCCGATATCGACGAAAGTTCCCAAGGGCAAGGCCAGCTCAAGAGACTTGTCAAAAGGTGAGGTTTTGTTTATTTGTTGAATATATTCGAAAAAAAAAACCACGTGATTGAACGAAAAACTGTAATAATATAAGTCAACAGGTTGTACTGACGATGATATCTTACCACCCCCCACCCCCCCCCCTCACTCAAATGAAGCAGCAAACAAATAATTCACAATCCACAACAGCTCAAGCATTAACCTCTTTTCCAGAAAACCCACAACTTTATATATTTGCTTATACAATTACTGGGATATTATGCATATCTTGAACAAGTCTGCAAGTTGGTACATTTCTTTTGAGTTGTCAGGTCTACTGGCTGAGTACCCAATTGCACCACTAACCATTGTATTTATGCATGTTATGTACATTTCTACAAAAAATTTTCAGAAATTTTAAAGAAAGTTCTGGTAAAGTGGCTCCCTGTGAAGTTTAATACCTGTTGAACAACATTTTAACTGGCACTTTCAAGTTGACAGAAACACCTTTCATGGATACCTGGCGAGATAGGGTACACATCCAGTAATTGTATTCATCAGGGGTATATTTGCTTAGTAATTACTGTTGAAGATCGAGAAAACGTTTTCGAGTTACCCGAAATGTTGACTTAAATGAATTCGAGACAACAAGAATCAATTACTTCTCAATTCCATTCTAGATTAGAGGCAGTTTTCAATCATATTTGAAAAATTGTTCTAGTATTTTGGCCACTGATCCACTTTGGTTTTTGTCGGGGGTCATTTAGGGCTTGCCGCTGTATTTTGTGAGGTGTCCCAGTTGTTGAAGATGGTGTGGCCACCTATTGATGTCTGTTTTTGATCAGCCAGTCACATTGGATATGGGATGTTCTCTCATTGACATTTGCTCCATATCTGTTCTTTTTCTTCCCAACTGTATAGTAAAACCCTTCATAAGCTTTACACCATCTGTTTCTGGAACCACTCTGTCAGTCCCATCAGTCTACTTTATATCCATATGTATTTACTTTATAAATGTACCCCATGTGTATATTTTGTCATGTTATGCTTGCTTTATATGTAAGTAATGTATCTTATTTTTTAGGTGTGAATGTGGCAATTGTTCCTCAATGACAACACCAGAAGAATGTATTTGTTGTCTTGAAGTGCCCGCAGTCCACTCCCAGATGCTATCAGAGGACATGCAGTGTATTACAGACAGTGACATTTTTATTTCCAACTGCCTTAACCGACATGTTCTTCACGTCAGCATGTATGAGTTCTTGTAAAATGTTGGTCCTTTTGACGACAACGAGCCATTAAATGAGTATGTAATCATATTTCAACATTTTATTTTTCAGTAAAATGTGCATAACTATAAACAGGTATATTTACAATGAATAATTTGTATCTTTATGCAAATTATATTTATTAACATATAGAACTTACAACACAAGACTTTGTCATGTAAACTCATAAATATGTTTTTATATAAATTATTATTGGATATACAGAAGAATTATTTACAGGACAAACTAACAGTTATATTTTTAATATACAAATAATTGTGAATATAGGAAGATATAAAATGTTTAGAATCATACTCTGTAAAATCTTCTAATTAATTATTTTATAAACTGTTATAATAAGTGAAACTGAATCTAAAAGTTGGTATTTTTATTTCAGACAATACAGATTTATGGCTTACAGACACTTCATACAGTGGATTTGGCACAGACTTGGAAGTCATAACAGGAAAATTTTACCAGCTTGTGTTGTTCAGAAAATAAGAGAGACTTTTCCATCAGAAGAATATTGTGGGTTTAAATATGCTACTGTTTGAGTAACATTTGTTTGAAATATGTACTATTTGTATGAACTGTGAATTATATACACTGCAGATTATTATATACAATTTACATGTAGAATTAAATTTTAATGTTCACACAGTCTTTTCATTGTCTGCTAAATCTTGATCGATGTCTCTGAATGAGGTCTGCTTTCCCCAATATAGTGAATGATGATGTTAGAAACGGTGGATTGGTAGTGTTGAGCACTTTTACATCATCTAGGGCATTAGAGTGGGTACTGCACTCTGATCATATTCTTTTCACTACTGCCTGCTTGATCAGGGCCACATACACTACAGTAAAAAAGAAAGTTATAAAATCTGGTAAATGACATATATCACAATTGCAACTTTATATTAGTAGAGTTGATATTTTTAATTTGCTTCTCAACACTGTGTACATACATGACTATATTTCCTTGAATTATTAAACTTTAGTTAAAAGCATGAAAAATTGTCAGTAAAAATGTATAGCTCATTCTTGCAACACATCAAATAAACCGTTATGGTACTTTAGCAAATTTTAACTGAAAACAGGATGGACAGGGGATAATACATGTGAGAAAAAAAGAAAATCAGTGCAAAAGAACAAGGTTTTTATATTTATTGCTGTTCTTCATCTTGGTGAAACTGGAAGTTTGACAAAATTAAATTTGTCAAAAGGTATGAATTTTACATTACAGTGTGAAGTATACATGTACAGTAAAACCTCACAGGGACTGCACAATTTGTTTTCAAGAAATGCATATTGTTTAGTTACTGATAAAAGAATATGCAGGATTGAAAAAGTGGATTGAGAAATGAGTGGTTCTCAAGCTATTGATGTTTGACTGTATACTAACCAAATGATGGTGTCCTCCTAGGTTTTGCAACAGCGTGTATTCTCTTTGGGTAGCAGGTGTTGAAGCATTGCTGTCCATCTTTAGTTGTTGCTTGGTCTCTGTTGCCGTTCTCGTTGTAATGAAGTGCAGCTATTCCTAACCTGCAAAAGTCAAATCAGTTTGAAAAAAAATATACAAATATTTACATTTGATTTGTTACAAAATAAAACCACCATATTTTATCTTTTGGATGCAAACACTTTTTCTTATGAATGCACAAAAGTAGAATAGATGTGTACAGATTTTCATACATTTTAAGTCCACCTGATTCTAGACTACAATGTACCTTTGATGTGTGTCATATCATTCGAAACAACTCGCAAACCTAAATAAACAATATTATAAGCTACATGTTCAAAAGGTTTTACATCTGTATACATTGCACATTTCTGTTTGGTAAACAATTTCACACTTGTATTTTTTTCTTTGAGTTTGCTTGTTCATTTTTCTTCTTCATCATGTTTATATGAATTTGTTTTGTTTTTTATATATGCACTGTAACATGCAGTGGTGTATTTTCAGTTGTCAAATCTGAGTTAAAAATAGTATTGTTATTTGTTTACATTTGGTAAAGGTGAGAATCTGGGCCGTACGTACATTTGTACATGTGTGGAGAACGTATATACTAGTAATTTATGAAACTGGAAATAAATTATAACACTTGTATATTATGCATGAAATTTAAACGGGATTACAACATGCAAAACTTGATGTATACGCCCGTGATCGTCTGATCGTGGTAAGCTGCGAAAAAGGGGGGAGCATGATGACCTACATGTACTTCTAAACCACGACTTGCACTCTAATATCATTAATTATTATCGATCTTCTCCACTAGCCTTTGCACATGTGTAATGTTGTAATGTTAAAAATCTCATACCTCGGCCTTTTGAAGCTTCTGCCCAGCAAACACGTAACGTAAGCGTAAGGTTAAAGTAACGTTATAGTTAGGTAACGTACACAAATAACGTTATTATAATGTTATATCGACGTAAAAAATAAACGTTACCTAGTGACCTATTTACAATGTTAAATTTTATTTTTTTTTAAACGTTTTTGCAACGTCCAATTATTAACGTTTAATCTTAAACGTTGTCCTGACGATTAACTAATGTTTAGTGTTTTACATTATGTATTAAACCAAAATATAACGTAAAATAATAACGTTTGTACAACGTATAACTTACGTTACATGTTATACGTTTTTTTGTAACATTTATATAACGTTTGAATAACGTATATGTTTACGTTTACTTATAAACCTTGCAATAACGTTAAAGTATAACATTATTATAACGTTTAAAAGTATTTCTCACAAATTGAAAGAAAGGCTAAAATAGTTTTTAGCAGTCAGCAACTCTACATGGTCAAAGAAATAAAGAAGTTGGTGCAAAAAGAGCAAAATCCCTATTTCACTTGAAGGCCAACCCCTTCAAATATGTCTCTGTTTCAATTTAATATAAGTCTCTTACTGGGACTTCCTTCCTACTAGTAACCACCATGTATGCGTTGAACTGTTAATCGAATCCGTAGGTAAAATTTCGTTTTATCATTTTTAAATTTTCGCGGGCTAGAAACAGGAAGTAACAAAATTCGTACATGCGCATTGCCGAGCGGTTCAAATATCGAGCTCGCATATCAACACAGAGACATGAAGAAACAGAAAGTAATTGATCTTTAGTATTCTGAAGGTGTTGTTTTTGGTGAAAACTGTTTTGGAGAGGTAATTTGCATATCATAAAGCACCACCACCAAAACAGGCTACACAAAAAAAACCACTTTATATAGGTTTGTGACTTCCTACTTACTGTCTGTTAATGTGATTCATGAAAATGAAAAAACAAAAACGGCAGATTATACAACATGTTAAAACACTATTTCTGCAAGTATAATATCAATAGGGACACCCTATTTTGGAGTAGTTATTCGTTGTCGTTCATCTGTGGACACATTGGTTTGTGTGTATTTACTTATTCTAGTTGACCAATTTTGCATTATGTGTTACCCTTGTCCGTCTGTCTTTCCCTCCGTCATGTTTTGGTTTCCCTTCAATAACTTGAGTTTGCCTTGGACTTGGTCAAATGTTTTGAAATTTGACTGTTAAGAATCACAAAAGGTCTGTCAACTTTGATTTAAACAAGAGTGGGGCATCTGTGTCGCATGTTCACCTTTTTTTTTCATTTTATTATATTTTTTGCTGGTAAAATACATGTGTAAATTTGCTGACCGACTGACTCACTTCAGTATGTATGGGTCAACAACTGCCATACACAAATTGTTTAATTAAGTAGTTGCCTGATTGTTGAGCCACTTTTTCAACAGTTATAGAGCATTAGAATAAGTTGCAAAATATACAACAAATACCGAAGTTGGAGAAAAAAGATGGCTTTATAAGATACAATACCAAAAAGTTGACCATAATATAGGTCATACAACAAAATTTCATATGTGAAAAGAACAAACTGGAAATTATACAGACTTCTAAGAAATTAGCAAAATTGTTGTTGTTATTTAATGTCAAACTTCTTTGCTTCATGACTCAATTGATCATAAAGTGTGTATATTAATACCATGTAAAGGCCTAAATCTAGTACACTTATCACATAACTTTGTGTTATGATTACAAAATATTTAAATTTGTTTCTTTTTCCTGTGGGTTTTTTTCTGATTTTATTGATAATCATAGATTTACTGGTCACCTCTCCCACAATGAAAAAGGAATGAATTAACCACATCAACACAGGCTGTGTTCACACTGATTATGTGAAACATGTTTTGTGTAAACAACTGAATGCGTTTATTTATTTCTACATTTCTACGTGTAAATAATCAATACTTTTACCTGTAATTTGTTATTTATTGAATACAATGTACTAAAATTAAAGAACATTTATATATTTCATTTGATTAAAGCTAGATATTAAAATTCTTAAAAAGGCCATGTCAAGGTATGTTGATTGCTTAACAAGAATTATAACTTGCTGTGTTTAACATCTCTCACTTAATACATTGTACATAGAAAACTTTTAAATAGTCAAAATAAGAATTTTACTTGAGAACAGAAATTATACTAGGTCACAAATCAAATTTCAGTATCTAAGAAAAGAAAGTGTGACAAACAGTAGTCTGCACAAAGGCAATTTTGCTTGTTTTTTCTCCTAGTCAAGTTTGCTAAAGGTGCAGAATAATACATATTTGCAATATCATTCCAAGGGAATGGGAGTTACAGTAACCATTATAAGCTATTAGTTAAATCTTGTCCATTTTGTGTTTGCTGTCAGTACTATACCAATCCAATTTTAACGCAGTATAATTCCATGGAATGGTTTTGATAATACATTGTGTATTTGATTTTCTTTCTTCAGATGTATGAGTAATGGACTGATGGCCGGGATGAACAGAAGGACAAGAAGGATAAATTCCCTTTTGCAAAGTCATGCTTATTTAAACTAATCAAAGGTTAGTGATTATTATTAAGATTGTAATTTTGTTTATGATTTTCAAGAGTTTACTTAAATAGTATTTACAAAGTGTTATTCTTTTCATTTTGATTGTGATGTTCTTCAAGTAAAATCTTTAATAAGTATATTTTATAAAAAGTTAGCATTTAATTTGATAATATAATAATTGATTGTGTTATTGGACACTATGCAAATATTAAAATTATTAATACATTTTTTAGGAGGGGAGGGGGTATTTGTAGTGAATTTTAAACAGTGGCAGTGAAATTTACATGGTGTTTTATTTTCTCCTAAAAAGTAAACTGCAAATATACATGTGAAGAAATCCAAATAAACAATATACAGTTTAAGGACTAACTTTAAGGTAACTACAGTAGCAGCAGTCTTGTGTACCTAGTCATTTCAATTTTGTTGGCATAAACATTAAAGAAATGAGAACAAGTTGGATATTATGTGACCTCGGATATGTTTCAGATATAAAGACTAACATTTCAACTTGTGATTATTTGAGTGCAACAGAAACCATTCACTTAAACCAAATCATGTGTATTAAACTTCAATAAACTCATTAACTTGTGTGTTCAGGTATATATCAGAAATAGTAATAGAAATCTTTATTTTTACTTTCAGAAGATCTCCTGACATGTCAACACAGATGAGGCAAAAATTACCAAATGTGCTGCCAATTTCTTGAAGTTTGTGCCAGAAAGAATAGGCGGTGGTGGCAGAGGAGACAATTGACTTTTAATACGAAACAGATCTTAAAATTCTGTCGGACATCATTTATGGATTTAATCATTATGATACATTAAATAACTGAGAACATTTTATGATAAATGTATACAAATAAAGATTGATTGATTTTGATGATGCAGCAATCTTCAAAACTTTAATGTTGAGCCAATTAATTTTGTATATATACCGTTGAACCTGGTCACTTTGTAGGAAACCTGTGTTTAAAACAGTCAACAAATATGAGTGAACTTTGTAAAGTCTGAAATGTCGCAATGTAAGATGTCCATAAAATGGGTTTTGATTTTTGGTGTTTTAATGTCACTTTCAACAATATTTCAGCTATATCATGGCGACCAGTTTTAGTGGTGGAGGAAGCCAGAAAGGACCACCGACCATGGGTAAGCAACTGGTAAACTTTATCACTTGCAGCTGTGAGTCGAGTGCACCCTTTTTAATAATTTACAAAGCCGGGTGCGAACCCACGCCGTATTTGTGATAGGCTTGTTTGAGTTGTTAGATCCAACAACCTAACTCATTGAGCCACCTAGGCCCCTGTGTCCATAAATGGGGGATCTGTTGGAATTTTGTGAACTTTTGCATGCATCGTTTATTTAAGTATTCAAGTAACCTCTCAGACTAAGGTTAAAATAAACATTTAAAATAATTTTTGAGGAACTTTACTAGGCAACATTCAAACGTTACTCGTACGTTATTAAGCAACATTAAATCAATAATGTTACTGGTTTACGTTGAAAAAAGTACATCTTATGTTACTAAGTAACGTAAAATTGAAAACGTTACTGAAACGTTAATTTTATGTTACTAAGTAACGTAAAATTGAAAACGTTACTGTAACGTTAATTTTACGTTACTAAATAACGTTATTTTAAACGTTATAACAACGTTGATCGGAGTCCACAAATGACGTCAACACAACGTTAATTTATAACGTAAGTACAACATAAAGTTAAGGTTATTCCAACGTTATATAAACGTTACTTTGTTTGCTGGGTGTAGTGCTCCCCTGGGAATGTGTAGGTGTTGAACAACTGGAGTTTCGCCATTTTTTTTTCTCCGGGTCAGGTGATGCTGGGGCACATTTGGGGTTGCATCTAGCTTCAGTCGTCGCTTGAAGGTTCCATCAACACCAAGTTCCATCATTCTCAAAGGATCCCTCTCAAAGCAGTCACGGGTGAAGTGGGTGGAGCACAATCTGAGACCTGATGTTGGATCGAAATTCCATCGTCGACAGTAATGGATCCAGGCTTTTCTCAGCTGGTCGTCCTTTGGGAACGAGAAAAAAACTCAGTCCATTGCCTTTGGTTCCTCTGTTGTTGCACCCAAACGCTGCACAGGACACCATTTGGAACTTCTAGCTATTTCACCCACGTGGATGTTTGTTTTGGTTTGCTAATCACGGCTTTGTTATGCAAATTTCGTATCGATATCAATCAACTGATTTAGAAATAGATGACTGGCGCATGTGACGTCACGAGTGGTTCAGCCTCGTTATCGCACTCAAAATCTGCATAATTTCTAGGTCAGCAAAAAGGGCGATAAAAAGAGTGTTTATCCCTTTGTACGTATCGTTAATCACATGAAAGTGAAAAAGTAATTATTTTTACAGCATTTTGGAAGTATTTCACAAAGTTTTGTGAAAAATAAAAAATCGTGTTATTTGTTCTTTAATGTAGCGACCAGCGAGAGCGTAATATAACGACTGGATTATTCGGGTTAGCGACCAGCGAGAGCGTAATATAACGACTGGATTATTTGGGTTAATTCGATTATTAAATAAAAAAAATTTGCTAAGGAAGGACAGGTACTGCTTTTTATTTTCTGCACACCTCATACATTCCAAGTTTTTGTCTCTTATAAAGCAGTATTTTTACGGTTTGTATCCTAAAATATTCAATTCTCTATTATTCTGAAATATATAATTTGATATTTTGTCCTCGCCAGTGGGTCTTAACGCATGGGCACACTGGTCACTTGGCCGGGTGGGGCATGCTAATCTAAGTATGTTGTGTACAGCATGTTTTTTAATGTTTAAATACTGATTTTGTTATACCAATACAATAAATACAGTACACACACAAACCACCTCATCTTCTTTCTAAAAAAACTACATGTATTTACAGTAAACAAGTACATTTGTATTTTGAAACAAAGGGTGTTGTGCCAGATGGGCCATCGTGGTCATGATCTTATTGTAGTTGGATTGACAACCACTAGTGGTGAATTGTACTTGATACAACATTATGTGATAAAGTTTGTCAGTGACTTGCAGCAGGTCAGTGGTTTTGTCCATGTACTCCGCTTTCCTCCACCAATAAAACTGACTGCCACGCAAAACTGAAATATTGTTGACAATGACATTAAACACCATGACCTAAACACCTGTTGTGTAGGAAGCACTAGAATCCTATATTTCTAATCACTTGTTTCTCAAGGTTTGACATTTTCATATCTTGGTATTGTGTCTAGCACATCCTTTGATCATTGCCACGAAATGGTTTGAAAGAACACAATTGTAAATACAGAAAAGCTGTACACTTTTTTATTAAAGGAAAATGTACAAATACAACATGATCACACCACAGTACATACAATTATAACACGACGTCCTCTTACACAATGCAAAGAGTCATATATAAATTATATATTTTTGTAGTGTGGTTAGATGGAAATTTGGAAACTCAAAGAAGACTGAAAATCCCAGCAGGGGTTTGAGACCCACAAGTCACAAAATACAACATTGTTTAAGCCTTAAATGGTTAAAGGTTAAAGATCATATACACAAGAACAAAAGAATTAGATTTAAAAAAAAAATCCACTGTTTGAACAATAGTGTGACGTCAGAGAAATGTATTTTCGTTGCTGAATTAATTAGTGGCGCCTTATATCAACTTGATTTTTTGTTCTGTCGGTCTTTTATATAACAGTAACTATTTTCATTCTCAAATAATGAGACAATTCTTTAATATGGGAATGAAAAACAACATTCAAATTCTAATTGCTTCCCTAACAATCAACTAATTAGTTAATTTGAAATTATTAGCAAGGTTAGTGCATAAAAAAACATGAGCACGTTATTCATATTTAAATGAAGATCAAAGAACATTAATTTGATTAATTATACAAAATAATCAACTTAGTCTAATTTTGATAAATAACATCAAATTAAAAAAGACATGAGGGGTATTGTTTATGTAATTGAAATAAATTTATTTAATCTATTCTCTTGTTACTTTTTAAATTATATAATTTTAATCAGTATATATGGCTAGAAATATTGTCCCGGTGCATCAATTCAATCATTACAACCTGTTCATAGGAAAACAAAGACCATTCACTATTTCTAACAGGCATAACAAATATTGAAACTGATAGTTTAATCAGTTCATTTCTTTGTAACTTCTCTGTCAGTTTGAGAAATAAAGATATACAAAAGAATTTTTACAAAAATATACATGAATATATAATTGACAACCGAGGTACTTTTAAAACTAACACATTTTTGTTTCTGAAATTATTTCTGCCGTGTAACGGTTGCACATTGAATATCATATATCTTTTTATAGCAATATATCGAGAGGAAACAATTCTAGCCTGCATCACACCCACCTGTATTTATCTCTTTACAGATTTGTAAGCTATTTTTGGAAGTTATTAATTTTTTTAACTTTATTATATTCGGGTTCTGTATACACCTCTGTTTTATTAATAGTGTTATTTTTATATTTAAAAAATGGCATTCCATACTATAGTGATATTCATCACCAATTTCCTATTTTTGACATAATACACATACTCTTCTGTATCTTTCTATGTTTTGCCATCGGCCACACTCAACAGGAAGTTTATGGTTCTGACAGGAAATCATAAAATTTTATTACTCCAATACAATATACACTTGGGCAGTAAACACAACAGGTGGTACACCTGAGAACAAGACCTCTGGGCATGTCAGTCTAAATATCTTGTAGGGACAACAATTTAAATCAACATCAAATTGAAATAAATATGAGTGCACTTTGCTAATATTTTAATACATTTAAAGTCACATTTCTTAATAAACATCGCATTAAGTTAAAATACGTTATCGTAATTATTGTCCTGGATGACAAGTATTCAAATCTATTCATATGATCTTCTATGTGAACCCGTCTTGAGCGTGCGCACTGTTTATAAACAATAAACAACATGAGAAAGTCAACACGTGGAAGAAAGCGGACTTTGACGGATTCAGAGATAAAGAGGAATAGAAATGAAGTATCTTCCAAATGGAACAAATGCAGGATATATATGTAGGGGATCAGTTGGACCGTTGGAGCTAACTCAAGGAAGTGCCACGCGTCAAATCTCATGCTGAAGTGGCAAAGATTTTGCTTGATAGGGAAGAGACCGACCATTTAACTTGAAAGGGGGAGGGGTTATGGTTTTTTGTTTCGATCAGAATTTTTTTTTCGGACAACACAAGAGTTAGAATATTTTTTTTCCAGAATTTAACATTAGGTTATGACAAAAACTCTGAATCAGATTATTTTTTTTTCCTCCACCAAAATCAGAATATTTTTTTCAGCAACATTGGGAATCAGAATATTTTTTTAGAGAAAAAACATAACCCCCCTTCAAGTTAAATGGTCGTTCCCTAAGCCGAGGCATGTTGCCTTCTTTTCTCAATCGTTTTTCATATTATATGAATTTATGATGATGCCTATGATCATTTTCGGTAGATAGTATTCAATATATGTAATTTTGCACCTGGCAACAGCAAATTATTGTCAATGAGTAGCATAAAACGGCCGTATTTGCGAGGTAAACAAACACAAATTTTAAGAGGCCAGCAAAGGGAAATGGGAGTGCAAAAATGATATCAATGCAGTTTATTATTTTTTCGACCAACAAATATTGAAATGAGCCGATTTTTGATTATTATTATTATCAATTTAAATAAAAATATCGAATCAATTCATTTTTAATGCAAGAATTAAAACTGTACATGGCTTAATGAAAACCCTATAAAGTTCTTTTTATTCAAGCAAATTTATTTCTTTGATATTCTAAATATATTACATATAATGAGGCTTTTAATTTTATAAAATGTCAACAACTTGGACTAAAACTTAGATTTGGGAACCAAAAGTATATACCTTTCTTTCTGCGAATTATCACTATTATGGAAAATCGGTATGTATTTTTCAAATGAAAGCTTTCTATTTAAAGAAGCTTCATTTCAATTGCACTTTTAGTTTGGATCCTGTAAGTATAATACAGGTATAAAAACAAGGTTTTGAAGAAATGATATGAATATCCATTGAAATTTTCAAGTTTCAGAACTTTTTTTATATATGACTACAAAATTTTACTGAAATGTCCTAAAACGCATGTCTTAGACCATGGCTAAATGAAAATCATTTTCAATTCCTTTATGCAAACAAGATTATACCTTGGGTACTGGAAATACATTACATAAATAAGGTTTTAAGTACTTTTCAACAAGTTTGAACATAAAACGTTGTTATGGGAGCCAAAATTATATCTTCCTGTCTGTGAATTATCACCATAGTGGAAAATCAGTATGTATCTTTTATATAAAAAGCTTTCCATTTAAATATGGTCATTTCAGTAGCATTTTTAGTTTAGATCATGTAAGTACGATACATAAACAAGGTTTTTAAAAAATAATATGAATATCCATAGAAATTTGCAAGTTTCAGAAACTTTTCTATATGTGACTATAAAATTTTACTAAAATGTCCTGAACTGCATATCTTAGACTATGGATCAATGAAAATCATTTTCAATTTCCTTATGCAAACCAAGTTTATTTCTTGATTATTCTAAAAACATTACATTAACTAGTTTTTTTACTACATTTCAACAATTTTGGACATAATTTTTAATTCAGGGAGCTAAAATTATACTTACTATCTTAGAATTATCAACATAGACATGACAGAGGGAAATCAATATGTATTTTTCATATAAAGGCTTTCTATTTAAAGAAGTGTCATTTGAACTGCTTTTTATCCCCTCGCCAACGAAGTTGAAAAGGGATATAGTAAGGCTACCTTCCGTCCGTTCGTCCGTCACATCCTTGTGAACACTCTAGAATCAACATCCTTCAATGGATTTTGACCAAACTTGGTACATACTTAGTCCTTCAGAGAATTTGAAACCCTATTGATTTTCAAGGTCAAAGGTCAAGGTCACCGGGTCAAATATTTAGGCAAGGGGATACGCCACGCTTTGCCCTTGTTTAGTTTGGATCTTGTAAGTATGATTTATAAACAAGATTTTTAAGAAATAATGTGAAGATCCATAGCAATTTGCATGTTTCACAGTGTGTGAATTTAACAGTAGACCGATGGCCCATGTCTGTGTTAAAATCATTCAGGTTTTTGTAAAATTATCTTAATTTTTTAGGCAAATTACTACAAAAACTGGTAATTTCAGACTAATGTGATTTTGTAGTGATTGATATTTGTACTTTTGATTTAGATATTCTGACCAAGGTATTTCTGGAGTAGAAGAAATGAGCAGCCATCACATTTCAACGAAACCGATGAAACTGGAGAAATCAAGTTCATTTGTAAACCCATTTGAGTATGTTCATTTTGTTAAAGATTAGACATATTCTACATTATGTTTATAGGTAGCATTGTTAATATTGTTCAACACAGTCACTTGTATAACAGCTTCCTATTAATTATTGTGCCTTGCATAGTGATACTACTAGCAGCTATATTATATAGGGATCATGTTGGCTTCTGCGTCATCGTTATATTTTCATCAATCCACAAGCTGAAATGGCCAGTCCTCCTTTGCTACTTATGGGAATGAAACCTAACTTGGACAGAATTGGCGCACGTCTGGCGCACCAAATGTTTGCCTGGAACTTTGATGTAATTGTGTCTCTTTATATTGGGTTGTGTAGATGTGTGCTGGATACATGTATTTAGATTATAGATTTAATATTATTTTGAAAAGCTTTTTCGTTATACAGCTGCGCATCAGAACCATATAGCAAAATTTGTTTCGATATTATACACATACACTGTAATAAACAATTATTTTTTATTCTTACAGTCTCTCAATAGATATTACTGAAGAGGGCAGTGATGTTGGTGATGATTCTGACGATGAAGATTTTGAACTTAGCCTCAACTTCACTCTAAGGTTTGTCATGTTAATTTCATATGTTTCAGTTGTAACTTACATGCTTGAAATTTTGTCCTATGCATGTTCATATGTCATAGGAGCTTTATTATACCCCCGCTCCACCGGAAGGGAGAATACTGTTTTACCTCTGTCCGTCCGTTCGTCCCAAGATATTCATAACATTTTTCTCAGTAACTATTTATGGCAGCAATCTGATATTTGGTCATAGGCTTCAGAAGGTTCAATCAAAAGTCGCAAACTCGCTGCGTTGTCCATGGTCAAATCCGATAGAAGTCACATCCGATGAAGGGAAAGACATCAACAACAAATGAAGATCAGTTCTCTGATTTGGGTAACAGACACCATGTAACCGTTGACCAGCTCGTGATGCCTGCCGTAGAACTTCTCGAGGGATGACCACAACCTAAAAGCCGTCTACAAATCACTCAAATCTTCATAAAGTGGACTTGTAATGATATGTCCAGTTGCTCATTCACTATATACATTCGAGATATTCATCTTGAATTGAAAATTAGGGCTCCATAGATCATAATTTCAATTCTATTGTTTTATTCTTGTGAATTACATTGTATGTGTTTTTCTACTTCAGGTGGGATAGAAGTTACAACAAAAAGACAGCTAGATGGTCTGTGCAGCCTGTTAAAGCTGACAAGTCATATTCCTATGTTCCAAGACTATTAAGGGTCATCATTTGTATGAGACTGCACGATAATGAAGGAATGAATCAACGTGTGCAGTTGGAAGTAGATGATTCCAGAAGAATCTCGGTCCATCTTGCACCAATTCCACAACCTCCAACTCGGGATAATATTGTAGCATCTCCGAAATCCAGATTTGAAGACCAAGACTAAAACAATTGACTTTATTGTCGCATAGAATAAATTTAGATTGTCACTCTTTGTTTTTACTGGTCTAACAGAAGTTCTGTACATTTAGAGCGGAAAAGTACCCAAGTCAGGATAATGGGCATTACAAATTGTCCAATGCACAATAATGATAGCGCTCAGTGTGTTGGTCTAGTTAGTACTAACCAGGACAACTTGTTAGGACCTCACAAGAAACATCTCTGCCAAGTTTGGTTAAATGCTTTTCAGCTGTTCTCAAGAAGAAGATGAAAATGTTGTTTCCCATAGGGTTTCAATGCAAACTTTGACCTCCGCTGGTGACCATTTTGAATTTTCAAATGGCACAAACAGTAACAAAACATGTAAAAGACATTCATAGCAACATATATACCAGATTTCAATTCCATATCCAAAAATCATGGGTAGTTTGCTCATTTGCATATCCAAGATGGCGGTTTCTTCAAGCCAGAAATTTTTACAAAGATTTCTTAAAGAAATATTTTGTTCGGGGGTGCGGGCATTTTTCTGAGGTGAAATATTTGACATTACACCGGTAGAAACAAGCACAGCAAATTTTAGCTAGATGTATAAATTATTCGCGGTTCCCACACTATTTTAAAAACAAGCCTTATTTCTGTGAATTCTAATACCACTGCAGAATTCAAATCTTAGTCGACTTCTGACCATTTTTTTAATTGTTTACCATGGATGCACACTATTTTCTGAACCAAATACGGAAACTTCCGGTGTAGATCTATCTCTTTTTTCACACATTATTTGAATAAAATTTGTTTCCACGGTTCCCAGAAAGATTTAAATGGTCAGATTTTGGGAAATGTCAGCTTCTGTAAGGGCCACTTGAAGGGTAACGTGTGTTTTCATTAAAACTCGAATTGTTATCTGCTGAAAAATAGTCAATCATTGTCGACACCGATTTAAATATAGAAAATAATGAAGGTGAATAAACTTTTTGTAATGATACATTTGAATTCGATGAATGTTTATTACACAATATCAACAAAACATTGAATACTTGTAGTAAGCACATTCAAAAAATTTAACAATATAAAATCTATATACTAAATGATTTCAATGAAATAATTAATACTTATGTGGGGCAGATATTGACAAAAAATGCACAATATATTTTTTATTTACATATATTTATTTATTTAATTGATCGTGAAAAGGGGGGGGGGGAGTGGATATATTTTCGATCTTTTACACATCATCGAGTTCCTAATGAACATATGATGACAAATAATTTTGATACGATCACAAATAATTATATGCAGTTATTTATGTGATCAAAACTGATGAAATTTTATTAAAAAAAAATTGATACGAGTTTTCATCAGCGTTCATTGATCAGCGTTTTCCAAATATGGTTCAACGTTTATTTGCTGACGTCATACATGACGCGATTTGGCTTATGAATATTCATGAGCAAAAGTACCCATGATTTCTGGCTATGTCAATCCCTTCAGCGGTTCTTGAGAAGAAGTTTCTTGAAAATCGACCAATCAGAATTTTCAAAGTCACATGGTGGCCATGTTTTTTGACGAATCTGCACAAAAGTAACAACGCTTGTGTAGGACCTCATAGAAAACATCACTGCCAAGTTTGGTTTTGAATTATATAAAATACTATCAGTCAATTTTAGAAGACGTTGTCAGTGCTGATAGAACAAAAAATAATAATAAGATGGCAAAACTTTCAAATTAAATTTACAATTCCAACTGACCAACCCGTGTGTAATAAAAGTCATTTTGCTAACTTGTTTTACTTATATTGATATTTTTTAATTTATTAAATCTCTTCTGACATACTGACAAGAAAAAAAAATTCTACGCGGAAGTTAACTTTTGAGATTTCGTAAGGAACGATAACTCGAATAAAGGAACGACAGCTCGATTGAATGAGACTATATTCGGCCCTAAAAAAGTTGTCCCCAATATATCTCGGCCCAAAAAATCTCGACACTTTTTGATGAAATTGTCAGATAATTTTCAGATGCGCGAGCATTCATGGCCTTGCCGGTTTCATATTATAATGTTAACTTTTCTTTATTTGAGTCTCGTATGTTATCACAAATAGAAAAAAAAATCCGTTACGCTATCGAATCCCGGACACGCCAGCATATAGTAGGATTATTGGTGGTATTGGAAAGGGGAGTGAGGGTCAGACGCAATTGCAATATGTTAACCTTGCAATGGAAAATGTGTTAAAAGGCTTACCTGACAAAATCAGTTGTCCATACAGAGCTCCAGATAAGCTGCGTATTTGCGTTTTTTACGCTATGAAAATGAGTAAAAACGCATGTATTATCAGATCAGAGTGTACACATTACGCATACATATTGCTGTGTAAGCAAACGTTCCAAATTCTCGGGTGTGTTAAGGCTGTTTCACGTCGGTTTGTTTCATACAGTTGCTCCCCTTTGTAATAGTTTACGTAATGACGTTGCATCCATGGAAACGTACTCTTCATGGATGAACTGCCCGAAGGAAAAATGTGTTTCTGCAGATATAATGCACTTATTCCTTGTTCGTTTTGTGACAGTAAGATTAACATATATATTTATTGACTATCCAGATTGTGAATATATCATTATTTTGAATACGTCGATTGTAATATATGATTTTTGGCGCTTATCAGTCTTGCGAAGCTCCACCCCTTCAATGCCCATATTTGGAAATCGCCATCGCCAAAAAGCTTGTTTGTTGACAAATACGTGAATGATACACACGCACCTGTTTACTATCAATATGATTCTTATGTAGCAGAATTTCACAAAAAAAGGAAAATGTACACATCGTCAGTTGCAGACAAATGATGCTGAGAGGTAAACCTTAGTTTAAATTAATAATGGCAATCTCCTGAAGCACATCTATACTGACAAAGGGGGTCGTATACTATACCTACCGAACTTGAAGAAAGCACATGGAGAATCAAAATAAGATACATAAGCCTAGAACTCTATCATGTCAATACCAACATTTTCGTGATCTTTTTTTTTAAGATCGAGATGTTTGATTTGCATGCAGTATCTATTTTTGCACAGGTGAATCAGACACCACCACCCCCATTTTTTGCAAGTTGTGGAACACAATTTATAGAGGAATAATCAATATAAGGACTATAATGATGAAAACCATTGAAAAACGTTTGAATCTTTATACAAAAAATATCTTGATAGGTTGGGGGTCCTGTTTATCTTTAGAATTTACATGTGTTTTCTTTACAAGTAACATGCAATCTCCAAAACATCTTGGCTTGGAAAGGCAAATTGTCCATTCTGACAACTTGTGTAGGACCAATTCTCAATGCATACTAATAATCGACAACCAAAAAGTATGTAGGTATTATCAGAGAATAACATCCCTTTTCTGTCAAATTACTGGGGAAGATGACTTCAATTTCATCAACATTTAAGCTTCTGAAATTTTTTTGGGTCAAAATTCATTTGCACATAACAGATTTGATCAAATAAACAACAGGCGAAAACTGATCTGACACCAGTTAGTTATTCTCTAAATCCAGTTTGTCTTTTTACCAACTAACAGATCATGGTCCATACAGTTATTACATAAAACCATAAAACCAAAACCTGAAATGAAACTTAATTATGTACATTGTAATTTAAATCCAATTTTTAATTAAAGGTGGGTGATCTGGTTGTGCTACAATATCACATTTTGATCAAAGAAATTTTTATTGAGACATATATTAAGACAGATGCTCAATTCCTTTTAATATACATATTGTAGTTTATTTAGTTATGCCAAATCATGTTCAGTAAAATTAAACCTTTACATAATTAAAAATTGCACTGATCAAATTGTATAAGCATTGATACCGGTATTAAGTATTTTTCTTAGAAGACATACCTGGTTATGCATACATTGTACAGAGTACTAATAGACAGGTCAAATAAACTTAAGTGTTATTTAATCATTGTATGTTTTGACAATATATGTTGTAGGCATATACAATGTATACAGCATCTTACATTAATAATAATTTTAGAAGATGGTCAATATTCAGCATTTTCATTGGATTTACAAATGTAGTTCAGTAGCTGAGTATCATATTAACTCTCTCTGCACTGAGCTAATTTCATTGTTATGCATTCAATCATCTTGGTGATATATTAAGGGTATGATAAATGGGCATCAAGGTAAGATGCTAAACATGTTATACATGTACATATTGATCTATTGATGAAACAGATTGATCTTCAGAGCAGCCATCAATTGATTTTCAACCCACTCAAGAATGACAACGCTATTCATCTCCTGGTGATGGTCATCATCCTTTGATTTGGCCAGAAACACTAAATCGCAGCCGTCAATCCTCACTTCGCGTACCTGCATGCAAAACAATCAAACGTTTGCCTTTACCCGAGGGTATTTTTGGGGCATCAGACCCATCATTCGGAAGCCACATATAATCTGTGCAGTAATTTTGGTTAACCCATGTTTCATCCATGTACACGATATCATACCCTGCTTCCCTAAAAGATGTGATCTTTCTCAGATAATTACACCTATAATTAATAATAAACACTTGATCGTACAGAACTCTTCGATTATCGCCTATTTTTTTATAAGTATATCCAAGATCAATGAGAGTTAGAGTAAGCTTAGACTTTGATATTTTAATAGAATCTTTTATTTCCTTATGTATTATGGAGACGGTCGGAGCAATTTTCCGTGAATATAAACCGTGGATTGTTCTTTTAATAATACAATGATCAAAGTCGTCAGCTCTTTCTTTGGGTCTATTTGACTTACAAGGCCTCTTACCATTCATAATACGGTGCACTGAAGTGTAAGACACACCCAAAGCTTTAGATGTCTTTTGATATAACCTATCAAATGTGACAATTGGCTTCTTCGTTGCCTTTTCCTTACTATAAAAGGCAAACAACTTTTTTACAAACTTTTGGCATTCCGGAGATAAGTCAGACTTTTTACCCATTTTACACAAATGTAAAATATAACAATAATTTATGAGAGAAATGCTTGTTAGGTTCGTGTAAAGTACACGTGGCCGAGAGAACGATTTTACAGGTAAGATACATGACGTACGGGTGGCTCTTCTATAAAGTACATCTACTCCCACCCGAAAAATTACAACACAATAGGACCAAAATATAAAATTTCATCTGAGTGCAGCCTCAGCCAAAACAATAAGAAGCATTACTGTAACATATTTAGTTAGGACTTCTAATTCTAAATAAAACTCTCGTTTATTTTGCTGTTCAAAAATCTATAGTTTTTAAGATATTTGGATTTTTCGTTATTTTAATCAAAAAATTATTACTTTTTAATTTATCAATCAATACAATTAGCTTCTTGGTAAGCACATGTGTGTACTTGACAAATTAACATAACAAATAATAAGACAAACTTAAAATAGAACCAAGTAATATATTCCTTATAAACCATATAGTCCTGTAAATAAATAATTGTTCATACAAAAGAAAAGGTATTTTATTTAAACCTAATAAAGTAGATCAAGATCAAATACAAAGAACACGATGTCTGTGTAAATCCTGTGTTCATCTTTCATTGTACATATCCCGGATGCAAGCCATATATGCTGATGTCTTAGATAAAAAGGTCAAAACTTTGCAAAGCACATCCTAGTACCATAAATTAAGACCAAATTATGAGGTATAATTCGTAATTGGATAAGTATTTCACCGCATGCCAACTTTTTAATCATCTTTCTTTATGATGGTTTATTTTTAATATTTTAGGTAGAAGAAATACTTTTTTATATTCTTGATTGATTGTTAAGTTTTTATAGAACTGAAATGTTTTATAGACATGATTTAAAGTTTTGATTTATTGAAATTTATATAGTCTCTCATAATTCTTTATAGAATAGCACTTGTATTTTATCTATACAACTTCTGTTTTAATGTATATAGTGTGATGATTGTGTATTATATGTATTACAAGTGGTGAGACTTTAATAAAATATTGAATCTGAATCTTTTAAAACATTAATATTATGAAATTAAAAGACGCTTCTTTCCTAATTAGAATTTATTCTTTTTTGATGAGTAACAATAAAGTACAGAGCCCGTTAACTGACATGATAAATATTTTTATGACGTAATACGAAATAGTATTTCGCATAAACTAAATTAAAAAAAATTCTATTAACGAAATAAACAAAAAATTCTCATGTCAGAAAACGGGCTCCGTAAACTATGTCGCATAAACAAAATTAAAATTAGCATGGCAGTTACTGGGCTCCACAATAAAGCAACATATTAATATGCATTTAGCTTTTCTATTTTCTTTTTTTTCTTTCATATGAATTTCAAATATAAATATTTGGTGCGGACAGCAGAATCATGAACGCGTTGAGCTGGAAACTGGCAGAGCATCAGCATAACAAACCTGGATATTGCCGATGGCATAGTTGCCTGCAAATTCAATAAGCCATGTGAGGTAGAAATCACTAAATTAGGCCTGCGTTCAACAACATCGCAACTGTATAGCGAAATCGTTCACGAAAATAATTGTTTTCCTTTTTTTTTTGGAAAATTTTACGTTCACGATTTATTGCTTATCATTGACTGTATGGAATTAATATTGATAAAATGTCTGTGTTCAATATAATATCGTAAGTATGTGTTGCGTCAGTAGAAAAAAAGTCACAGGAAAAAAGTCACAATAAATTTTTTCCACATTTACTATACCCCGAAAAGTCAGAGTGTGTATAATTATTTTTGCTTTGTTTTTGTTTTTGACGTTTTGTTTTGTTTTTTCTTTATTTGTTTGTGTGTTTTTTGTCTTGTTTTTGTTTTGATATTTATTCAAGACCTTGATTGAGAACCAAATTCGATTGATGTCCATGTATTCAATCCCAACTCCTTCTAATTATAAAGGAATGATTCTTAATGAAACCTTGATATATGAGAACCAAAATTTGACTCATTGATATTCACCCATCTAACTCTTTCTAATTAGAAAATAATATAAAAAAACAATGAATTAGCATTTACATTTAATTAATCACATCAATGATTATATAACAAATAACATATGAAATATATCAAATCATAACGATATAATGATGAACATACAAACATTGAATATTTCCAGTTTAAAATTGTAAATGTTCATAATGTCAATTGTCTCTTAAGCACTAATATTGGTGATTGAGTCTGATGTTCCACCCAACTCCACACAAGTGGTGAGGTCTCTGCATAGGTTCTGTAAACGCTCCTGGAGCTGAACATGTCTCTGTTGAGTACGCTTAGCTGGTGGATTACAGACGGCGTCTTGCTGGATAATAGTACGGACATTAGCTTCTTCCTTTTGACACCACTCGATGACACGCCATATAGACGGATGGGCATGTCCTACCAGGTTGAAGAAATTGTTGTTCCAGCCCTCGCACATATTGTTAGTTCTGGCATCACCGTTGACTGTGGCATCATGTACCTGCCAAATGGCTGGTGGAAACAGGTGGGCTACGTTTTAAGACCAGACGAATTGCTTGATTTTGTGCTGGATTCTGCTGTCTAAGTCTACCACTGATGTAAGTTGAATCAAAGTAATCTAGGAGCTCAGCTGTCTCTGGTGGGTCATCAGGGCATAGTGTTCTAAGCAGATGAATACCATTGGTCAAATCAGGTACTGGTAAAAAGACAAGACCATCCATCATACCACAGAACACTCTGAAGTTGTCGTCGTTCTTGTAGAGAGGCACCAAACCAAGCTGCTGTATCTGTCGCCATGATGCTTATGTCAGGTGGTAGAAACAGCCCTGATGGTTGATGTGGCGACCAAATACAGCTGTAACTGCACGTAGAACTGCATCTTCAAAGTCTGGACATTGAAATGTAGGTTGCTGGCATGGCAATTTAAACAATAGACTGGAAGAGTTCCCTGTAAGTATCTTGACATTTATTTGGCAGGACCGCACATACTGCAGTGCCTGTTACATCTTTGAATGGAACCCGGATGGTGTATAGCTGTTTAAATGGGTGCGGAGGTACAGAGAATGAAGATGAAGAAGGTCTGGGCAATGGCTAATCTTTCCAAACTCTCTGGTGAGTAGAAGACTAACATTCTGTTTTCTGCATTCTGGCCGTAGTCGTATTGCAGGAACTGTTGGTTCTTGTTGTGTACTCCTCAGGCAATCTGACATCTGCATAGGTGGCTGGGACTGGAGGAGTTGGACGCTGGTATCGAATTGTGCTTTTGGGGTTTTCTTCACGGGGTAGCAAGGCTTGGACATTGTCGTCACACTGGGACACAACCTGGGCAAATATCTGGCTGGGCTTGTCTCTGGTGTTGGTTGCCAGGTCTTTCATGGCATTTCTGGTTTTTGAGTACTTGATGCTTGTATCACTGGGAGCGTGATTGTGTGGCTGCCCAGGAACTGGATTTTCATTCTGAAGTGTAGTGCTAATGTTTCCTCTGCATCCTATTCTTGACCGTTTAACACACTTCCACCACTGATTGGTCTCCCTGGTAGCATGTTTGGTATACATGTACCCCTGGTTACACAGCTTGGAACCACCTCTGTTGCTTGGTATAATCTCCATTTTCGTTTAATGATAGTGAAAGTTAACTGTTTCCTTTTATACAAAAAGTGAAAGAAGCCATACATTTTGCTCTGAATTGACTAGGGCATGGAATACACCAGGTATGGTTTCACCATATGTTGATGTTCAACAATTTCTTTCATAATTGTATTCTTAACTATTAAAAATGACCTATGTATGTCTCTGTATAAACATTATGACAATAGCAATCAAGTGGCTTCTTTTCATAAATTACCCCTTTCCATTTAAATCATTATGGTTTCCGAGTCATTTATGAATTAAATACATGTACTAAATAAACAACTGGGTCTCTATTCAGGAAGAATATATTAATTACAGTATAAACAAATTAAAGATTAAGGCATTGAAATTATTTTTACAAAAAACTTTAATTATCTGAAAGCTGACATTATATATGTGACTATTTTTCCTGTGAATTTTTTCTTGTGACTTCTTTTCCTGTGACTTTTCATCCATGACTTTTCTTCCGTGACTTTTTCCCCTACATTCTCTCCATATACATTGTTATTGTCTGTAAGTGTACTGGTATAGTGTAAACGTAAAGGGTCTCCTTTCCAATTCAAATGGACTTACACCCGACGATCACCGCTACCATTTTTTTTCTATTATACTACGCCAAATTGACAAGAAAACGTAAAACGTTTCCCTTTTTAAATAAACTTACAAAATAAGGAATAGAACTCTATATTTGAAAAGCCCAATTTGCATACACTTCGGTAAATTAATGACAATACCATTTATGATGAACAAAATCATATATTCTGTACAAATAATTATCTGTTTGTCCCATAATTAATTTCTACGCTTCATTGTGACATATATGACAATGCAGACTGTAAAGACTCTCGTGTATATATTTTTAGGAAGCTTATACATTCCAAATAAATATTAATGTTAGGCATATTAAACCTTTTAAAAATATGTTCCACGATATAGCGTGGAAATCATCGTGGAAAAGATTAATATGTCGTGTTCACCACACATATATTAATCTCTTCCACGATGATGTCCACGCTATATCGTGTTCAAAACACATATATTAATCCTGTTCACGATTTTCACGCTATATCGTGGAAAAAACACACGTATAATAAACGTTAATCCCTTCCACGATGATACCACCGCGGATGAAAAATATCAGTTTACTTGTTCCGTCGTGTTTTCCGCGACGGGACCATCGTGGAAAGGATTAATTTCCGTGACAGAATAGTGGGAAATGTAAAAAAAAAACACACTGTTCCCTCTGTAGATAAACTACTATTGAAACAAAAGAAGTTGTACGTATTGCGGGATATTCAATACGGGCCGCTTTTTTTTTTTTTAATAGTACTGTATCTTATACTTAAAACCATTTCGCTTGAACAGTTGACTACAGAACGACAGGGATATAAATTTCTAACGGTGTATACGTGTATCACATTTCATTTCTTACATTAGCATTAGGGGAAAAGGGTGTATTTAACTCTTATAAAAAGATTTCGATGCTACATTTTTGTAACTGAAAAAAAATGCAATCTGAAGCAGAATTTTTGTTCCAATCTCGATCTAGACACCTTTTCAAATAACATAGTTGTTACTTCATATCATTTAACGGGGAGCTTATTCAAAATAAATCCCAAAACGGCTAATGATAAACAAAATTAATAGCAATAATAAATTTATGTTTGTAATAAACAATCCAAAGGGAACACATTGATGAATATTTTCGAAAATTTTCCAACAAAAAATATTCTTTATCTGTATGATATATCCAGTTTAAGGAAAGGAAATCTTAATTGACCTTCCCTACAATATTTAACTCAGTAGTCCGTTAGGGGCCTTCGTGGACGTGTTCGTTTGGTAGCTGGATTTACAACTACCTATGCAATCACTACCTATCACCAATGACGTTATGAGTTCGAATCTCGCACAGGCGATACAACATTATGTTATAAAGTTTGCCAGTGATTTGTGGCAGATCCGTGTTTTTCTCTGTGCACACCGTTTTCCTCCACCAATAAAACTGACCCCAACGATATAACTGAAATTTGTTGAAAGTGGTGTTAGACATCAAACCCAGTAGTCCGTACGTTTACATTTTATTTATGTTTTTTTTATTGTATAGAACGCTGGGTTTTATGCAAATTCCCGATTTTTTCGTAACATTTCTGAAATTGTAATTCAAATCGTTTGACTGTTCATTTCAATAACATGCAGCTAACTAAAGTTATCAATAACGTTTGTACCTGCATTAGCATGGAATAAACCCACAAAACATAATGTGGCATATATACTACAATGAAATAAATTTGATAATTGGGATAGTATAGTGGTGCGTGAATATGTCAACAGATAAGAAAAGTTTTTTGTAGATGCCAAAAGAGTTATCGGAATGCAATGCAATGGCCAATCGAAAAAGGAAAAAATGATAAACAGTGGTCTAAAAAAAAAATACACAGAAAGCTGAAGATTGAGCAGCACGAATCACACCTAAAACCCGGACGAACTCTGTCGGTGACAACTTGAGCCTTTAGTTTTACATTGTATGGCAGTTCCAGGTTTTGTACCATGGTCCGCCAGTCTGATTGTACAAAACAGTTGAGTGCTACCAAAATCTGTCGAAAATAATTTAAAATAGTAAGAAACAGCAAATTTTCTTTATTTAACTATTTATCATAAGCTATGCCATTCATAATACATCTGCTCAAAATACGACTTAAAGACTTATACTTTTATTTTACATATAGTCGTCAACTAAATCTATACTTCTAGCAGGTAATACCACCCCACGTTGTACTAGTTAAACCTTCAATGTTTACACTGTCCAAGTTTTATAATTCAGTTCCGTCATTAGGTTAACGTTAGATACAAGCGTTGTTGTGATTCAAACGCACATGTAACCACTTATGGAACAGCAGCGTCACCAAATGGGAGAAGCAGTGAATGGTCCCTATTGCTGGTGTCTAAAAGCTTTTAACTATTTATAGTTTATTTTGTTGGTTCAAAAGCCCGTGGAGATTGATACAGCTTTTATGTTATTTTGTTTATATGTTTGCAGAATTGAAATACAAATTATCTTGCTACTATTTAATGGGGAAAAAAACTTGGTGTAAAGCTACATGTACCGCTGTATTGCATTGCCCCTTTCTTCAAGTTTATTTAACCTAGCATACACACATAACGAAAACAAGATTGCATACATAACATTGAACCATATATATGTAGATATACAGATATACTAAAAATGTATCAGTAGACTCAGTGCCATATTAACGCATGGGCACTCTGAGCAGTTGCCCGGGGGCCCCATGAGCATAGGGATCATATGCTAATCTTTGTATGCTGTGTGTGGCATGTTTTTTAATGTTTAAACACACTGATTTTTTTGGAAGTACCTATACAATAACTATATATTTAATTTAATCGACATTTACATTTATATTCCTGCGAATGGTTGTATAGGTAGCCGTCTCGGTGTACTGCTATGTCCGGGGTGCTATAATGCTGTTAAGACGGCCCTGAGTAGACTAGCTTTCCCCAGATTCACAAAACATATACAAAACAATGTAACCCAAGATTCATTTTTATTTAATTAAGATTTAATAAATTTAAATATTCCATCAGTTTCATCCGGTTCAAGTTCTAGATATGAAAATTTACAGGAATAGAAAATAGATTTGAGGGTTACGAGTGTTATCTGTTTTTTTTTCACTTCATCTGTAGGCCATTATAGAAAAGTAACATTTTATTTTGTAAAAAAAGAGATGTGAGGGGAACAAAAGAAACAAATATATCATTACACCATGCACACTCAGATATTCACTATGTTTGCAAATATATCAATTTTTGCCATTTTTTTTTCAAAAGTATTTCAACTCAAAATATAATTTAACAACTTATTTTAACAGAGAGTTGTCGAATAATTCAATATGAACATCTACTGATATACCCAATACATGCAGAGACAAAATTGTGTTATATGTCTCTGATACATGAATAAGTAATACATGGATATTCAATATTTTGTTTTGTACATGACGCCCAGGACCAGGTACAAGATTGTGTGATACTGATAGTGATAGAAGTTGACATGGATAATTACACCATTTTACAATTGATTAGCAATCACTTCACAGACACCTTTTTTTTATATATGAAATAAACAATTGATTAATTATCGAATCGACGACAAATTTAGTTTACTTTAATTAAATAAAGCAAACAATTATATTGTTTTCATATTTGCCGCCGATAGAGTTAACAAATATTGTTACCTCCCTTTATCGGTGCACCGGATCACTTGAGTGTTTTATTGTTTTCGAAATTGATTAAATATTGAGTACGTACACTTCGACATGAAAGTTCTAGAATATACGCGTCAATAAATTCACAGTTGAAAACATATTAATAAAGAGCAGATAATAAAGATATATGATTTTGCTACGAGACCAATGAAAAACTTGACAGAAGACGATGATCTACAATTTTACACCATTGGCCAACAAGAATCGTAAATTTTCCGCGTTTTATCTTGTCTTAATCTCCATTGTTGGCTGTATAGTAGCTCTCGTAGCACTTTTCTAAAAACAAAAACAAAAAATCTTTCAGAAAATATCCAGTTTTTAATTCAACTTTCACTCTAAATACTAGAACTTTTCGAAATTAGTTAAGGCACTGATTGTTGTCACGTGACCATCATTTTATCAACAGAAATCCACGTTGACTCGCACAAAGTTGAAACATTTTCACTTTCGAACATGTATAAATAATGGTTGCAATATGCATCAAATATTGTTATGTTTTACTCATTAATTTGTATTACATACCTGACCCCCCTTTTTTATTGCATGCAATCTTAGAAACAGCCTTAACACACCTGCGTTCGGAGCGTACTTGTACAGTCGTGTACATAACAATACATTTTTGTCTTTGAGAAATTCCCCGTAATTACTTCCCTTTATACTTTTCGAAGGAGAGAGCGTATACATCCGAGGGGTACAGAATGCTTGCCTTTCTAAGCATCGATTTCAAAAGAGATCTGATTGGATGTTTAGGATAAATCATCCAATCGCGGTCAATATTGCAAATAAATGCAGTTTACGTAATAAGTAAGAACTAAAACGAAAGTAAATTTGGGAACACGTTGTTCGTTGAAAATGAGCAAGAACATGAATAAGCGCGCTACGGAAAGTTCCTGACAGTTTCATCTGTGTCTAGTGACAGTATAGTTAAAGGAATCATTGATGACATTATCAACACGGCTGTGAAAACTGCCGAAGTCGACGAGCAAAAAGCAAAATATTTACAACATTTTATTAATAAATATGACACAATTGTGTCAAATTAAACAGAGATATACATTTCACTTGCATCCTGCGTTTATTGAATAACACTTGTGTCAAACATAATTTTAAAAGTGTACATGTAAGCAATCTTTTCTGAAGTAGAGAGTACAACAGGGCAAAGGAAATATGCAAATACGCATCATTTTCAAAAGTAGGGGGTAATTACCCTTTGGATTTGAAAATTATCTGGAGCTCTGTCCATACATCATACACAAATGCACTTCAAACGTACACATTTTTTTAATCACTTTCAAATTGCGAGATCGTGGAGATGAAATAGGTTTCCTGTATACATAAAAACGATGCGGAGCTGTTCTTCAATGTTTGACACCAGCTCACCATAGTTTTCAGAGACAGGATGACCAAGAAGTGGTTGCACATTTATGCATGTTTCTTTCCTCTCCGAAGCAGACGAAATGCACACTAGAAAATGACGTCATCCATCACTGTAAACATGAAACGATCATTTCTTGTCGCACACGATTTTGATATTAGAATTTTCTTTTAAGTTTATTTCAACTGAGAAGAATTGAAATGGTTACAGATTTGTGAATTTCTTATTGAAATAATTGTTATTTTGTTTTTAAATACCACTTTGTTCTATAATTTCATGCTTCCGGTGAACAGATATTTGGCTATCAATATAGGAGTATGACTTATGGGGAGGGTCCGATAGTCCGACGGCCCATTAGTCCGACGGCCCATTTGTCCGACAACCCATTAGTCCGACGGCCCATTAGTCCGACAACCCATTAGTCCGACGGCCCATTAGTCCAACAACCCATTAGTCCGACAGCCCATTAGTCCAACATGTCAGTTCGTCACGGTGAGGGACTAAATTCTACATCGCATTACCATTTCTACTATTAGTTTCCTTTTCTGGTTTAGTTTCTTTCCTTGTAATAGTAGTCCCCGTCTTTATGGAAGTCTTCGGGATGTCAGTTAGTTGAGAAATAGAAAAATCGTAAGCTCGTGTGGTACATACATGTGTACATGCATGTTTAATTACCTTTTGGGTCAGTTAGGAATGGGGACTACTATTACAAGGAACAAAACGAAACGAAACGGTTTGTTTCTCTTCACTTTAAAGACTTTACGGTTCCGTTTCGTTTATTGAATTAGCAAGTAAACAATCCATGTTTTTGGTTTAAAGTAGCGGATCCAGAGGGGGTCTGCTTTCTTTCAGCGATCGCGTCAAACGAGTTTGATCCCTCGTCAGCCGAGCTCGATAACTTGTTACCCTAGCTCGACCCCTAATTAGGCCCCTCAAGACAGTGGGTTTAAAATGGCAGGTTTCTCAAAAGGACAGGTTTTGTCGAGATTAACATTTGATAGCGTCTGAATCTGAAAATATATTAAACCACTAATAACTATTTGAAATAGCCCCATGGGGTCCATCCTATATACATGTAATAAGAGAGCTCTAATTTGATCGGTTTCGCATATTTTTAGTTGAAAAAGGGAGAAAATTAATATAATGATAAAATCCATGGTGTCGCTTTAAGCAAAAAGGAGAGGTGTTGATCCCAAGTACCTGTGTCGTGAACAAATGAGCTAATGACACTTAGGTTAATATATATATATCCGTATCAAAATCATTTTACACGACGGGTGTTGTTAACAAGGCAGGACTTGCCTATTCTTCCGGAGCACCTGAAATCACTCCTGGTTGTTAGTGGAGTTCGTGTTGTCTGTTCTTTTTAATTTGATGTGTAACGGATTTGTTCGATTTCCTGTTTAACGGATTGGTTGCGTGTGTCTCATAGCCAAACCAGTTAATCAAATTGCATTATTGGGAAATTGTTTCAATATATTTCCATTCTAAAAACTGGATACAATCCATGACAAGAAGACGGGTGAAAACGGGTCATTTACTGAATTCCCGGGACCCGTCGGGTGATTGAAAAATCTCGGGTGAGAGGACACATTTCGGCAAATTCATGACCGGTGTGACCCGCAAAAAAACGGGTGAGTTGACATGTATGGACGACGCTCAATTATATAGGGTACATGTATATAGGAACCACCCTCATGGTCTGTCGGAATGCCTTGAAGAATATTAATGAGACTTGGTATGCCTCTTGCATTTATAGGTTGTCGGACTAATGGGTTGTCGGACTAATGGGCCGTCGGATAAATGGGCCGTCGGACTATTGGGAGGACCCCCTTTTACCAGTACATAACTTTTCTAATTTACTTTTCGTAATATTTATAGAGCACACTTACATTATTTACATACACAAACATAGAATAGTCTATAAAAATACATCGGTAAATTCCAATATATATGTTGTAGTAAAGTCGATGGTTATAAAATGAATAAACATTATTACACACGTGGCAGAAAGTTCAATTATTACAAATATAGAAATCAAAACATGGTGTGGAATGTTAGGAGAATTTGTAACGTATACAGTAATAAAGGACGAAGTCCTTCTAACGGTAAGCTGTCAGATTTTTCCTTCTATATTGATAGCCAAATATCTGTTCACCGGAAGTTTAAAAAATAGATCAATTGATAATTTAGAAACGCAAAAGAAATATATTTCAATGAAAAATTCACAATTCTTTAATTATTTACTCTATGCAAAATCGAAATAAACTTGAAATAAAATTTAATAAAAAAATCTCTTTCTACGAAACTCCCGATGGAAGAGCGAAGTAGGTAAAATGAACGCCATAGCAAATTGGCTACACAATTCATTCAAACTAAAAGATAATAGCCTCACCGGACGCAATTACGAACGAAATAAAAAGTATGTCCCCTAATTGTTCCTTCAAAACATGAATTAAAAAAATGCTTTTATAAATAGATACCCCGCTAAATTACTCGTGTTTTGGGAGAAAATTATTCATGCGCAGTTGTTGAATGTTGCAGACGACGGGTTTTCATATTTGTAAACAGAAAACGATCGACAATTGCACTTGGAATCTATCGCTAAAATGCATTGAGGTACGCATATTTTGTTATCTTATGCCTGTAATTGGAAAGAATATGATCTCCTGGTTCTATGCATATATAGAACACACTGAAATTAAAACAAAAACAGTCAATGTATAATACATTTTCCTTACCTTGATCTATCCCAAAATGTCAAAATCCGTGATGTACCTTATTCATTGAAGAGTCCAAGGAATTCCGAATGCAAACTGGCACACATTTATGGTATGAATAAAGGAAAGGATTTTATGTCACGTGTATTATACACAAATAGATATGTGAACGTAAATGAATGAATGCTCTTTCAATTTTAACAGTTGTCATTAAATAATTTACACTAGAAAGGTTATCATGATGTTCGAAATTGTGTCCGGATCTAGCCTCTAGGTCACAGAGTGACTCGAACAGGGTCATGAAAATCTGTTCTAAGTTAAAACCCGTAACAATGCATTGAATAATACAGGGGCGGATCCAGGGGGAGGCATCCGGCGCCCCCCCCCCCCCCTAACATTGGAAAAAAATAAGATTTGTTGGCGTAAAATCGTGATTTTTCACACGAAATACCCCAAATATTTTCGCCCCCCCCCTAACTTGAAATCCTGGATCCGCCCCTGTAATATATGGACTATGATTCAAAAGGAATATTGGTGTTTAATCTGAAATATGAACATGTAATCAGCTTCATCAATTTGGTCAAATTTATTATCAAATGCCACGGTCAATATCATCGCAATTGTTCGTAATTGCGTCCGGTGAGGCTAACGTGTACGGATCATCGTATTGTTGAAATTTTAGGACTTCGTCCTTCAAACAGGTTGCCTGTCTCATATTATTGTAAATATAAATGTGAAAAACGAAATGTACTTATGTGAGATATTTCTCATCATGTACAAGAAAGAAAATTGTGTTTGTAAAGGTTTGACTTTTTTGTTCATATGTGTCGTTGTAAAGTTATTTTTTATAAAATTTATAAACATTACCCGTGTGGTAGAAAGTTCATTCAAGAGCGGGTACAAGGTCAATTATTATAACTATAGAAATCAATACATGGTGTGCAATGTAAGGAGAATTTGTAATGTATGCATTGTAAATATAAAAGTGAGAATTAAAAGGTAGCTATATCCGAAATTTGTCATTATGAGCAAATATGAAAATTGTGTTTGTAAATATTTGACTTTTTTGTTCAGATGTGAGATTTTATTCGAAAATAATTTGATCATTTTATTATATGACAATGTCCAGCAATATAATTAATTTTTGCACCCTCAACGTAAATGGGTTGCAGATGAAAGATAAACAAAGAAGATTGTTACAATGGATAACAAATCAAAATTGTTCAATTGTATTTCTGCAAGAAACGCACTTTAATAACGAAAGTAAATGTTTTATTGAAGAACAGTCGGATTATCAATGTTTTTGTAGTCATGGAAATAACTCAAGTAGGGGGTGGCTATTTTAATAAGAAATCAATTAGATTACGAAATTATAAGTCAATTCATAGATACTGAAGCAGGGGTTTCAAAGTTTTTTATAATAGGAGGTACCTAAAAAATTAGGCTGAGGGGTCCAGGGGGCGGAAGCTCCTGAAATCTAGCATTTTGTGGACCAAAAAATGTACTTCAGAGACTGCAAAACAAAAAAAAGAAAAATCCCTGTAACTTTAGAGTTCAGATTTCACCAAGAGTGAAGACCATGCATAATGCCTTGATTTTTCCCCCAATTTCACACTGTGTAAGCGCTGTACTCGATGGAATGATATTTCGTGTTGCGGTGTACTGATATTTCGCTGTTGTTTTACATGTTGACGCCGACGTATCAGAGAACGCAGATTGGTATGTATTTTTGTTTACTTGGAGCCCACAAAACCAAATTTACTTGCTAATATATAATTTTTGTGTATATCATGAATGTCTAAAATAAGTTTTATAGATACATTTCCATGTAAATCCCTATGATACCGTTGTGAATGGAATGATACCTTGAAAATGTATGTAACAAATGATATTTCTCATAAATAAAAACTTACAAGATAGAATTTCTGAATGAAACATCTCTTAAAATATCCTTATTTTATATTGTGTTACATAAGAAAGCACTATTTTTGTGCTATATGTACGGAGCAACCCGAAATTTATGACTAGGAAAATCTTTAGTGTACTGATATTTCCCGTGCGTATCTGTTAATAGAAATTAAACTGTACTGTTACTTCTGTTAAACTTGTACTGTTATTTAATGTTTCAAATGGGATGTTTTTCTTCCAAACCACATATTCCTGTCTCCCCAGGCCTGTGTCTTTTTAATTTTAATTGGTTATATCCTGGTGCATTTATGGCATTTCCCCATATCCGTTCTATTTCTATTGCGTAATGTTTTTAAATCTGCTAGTCGTTTTTATGTACTAAGTTTGTAAATAATGCTCTAATCACATCACTCAAAAAAACAATTTATGGGCCTCAGCTTCGCTTCAGTCATGATACTATTTTGGGGCGGTCTGTCGTTCCATATATTGCAAACTGGCGGTCAGCTTTGTGTGTTTGTTTTGGAAGTGTTTAACGACCTTGACTATCCTTACGGATCTCGCACAGTCGCAACATATAACGTCATGATGAACTATTTGTATGCCCCGCCTACGAAAGTAGGGGTCATATAGTGTTCGGGTCTGTCCGTTCATCCGTCTCGGGTTAACCTACACATTGAAGTTAGTTTTCCATGAAGATGAATACACATCATCATGAAACTTGGTATGATTATACATCATGATCTGAACTAAGAAATATTTGAAGATTAGGGGGTTCTGACAAATATATGCCGAGCGGGGCATCGATAACACTTAATTGATAGTTTATTTTAAGTAAATCTAAAATTACAAAAAAGTAAGACCAACATACCATTCAAATCTAAGTCTCTTTTAAAAGTCTATAGATATTTGTGGTTTTTTTAACTGATCTGAAATGCTTTAAATAGTTGCTTGCCACGATGTTCGAACTGGGTCTGAGATCACACTGTGTAAACGCTGTACTCGATGGAATGATATTTCGTGTTGCGGTGTACTGATATTTCGCTGTTGTTTTACAATTTTGGATGGTGTTCTCTCGAATGGGATAAAGCGTCTCTTTCAATCGATTTGGTGGCATTGCAGTAGTAACAACGGTAGGGGTCCATTACAGTTATCTGGAAAGGAGAAAGTCAGATGGTTAGTAAAAAAGTATAGTTATAAAGTTAAAGAAACCTGAAATAACAGTACAGTTTTTGTCGTTGTATACACGAAGAAACAGTACACTCAAAATATATGAACATAAGATAACAGTACAGTTCATCGCTGTATGGTTAATATAAATCAAACGCTTAAAACTTCATGTCTCTACTACAATGAATTCAGACGATCAAATATTAAGGGGGAGGGGGGGGGGGTAAAATCTAGCTTGTGTTTAATTCATAAATTTATGAAATATCCTGTAATGAATTATTTTCTTTACATTTTAATCATATTTTTACTCTCACTGTTTACTCTTACCTAATTTTCTATGTTCATAATAAATTAAGTTTGAAATTTAAAGCATATATAAACACATTAAATACTTCCTAATAATTGTTTGAATTGTTATGGGGTATAATATAACAAAAACTCACCTAAGACATACTTCTTGTGACGGTCCCATGTCAGTAGACAGACAACAGCGAAATATCAGTACACCGCAACACGAAATATCATTCCATCGAGTACAGCGTTTACACAGTGTGAATTTCTTTATTGAATATTTCAGTTTACAGACTTCAGCCAAGATTATTCATAGATAGTCCGCCATATCATAAAGAAACCAAAAGGACCATAAAGAGCTACGGTTCCGCAGCTAGGCGTGACCAAGCCATTGTTATCAAAGCTTAAACTTCTCAAAATTCTTTAGTTGGCTTGGTCCTTTTCTTTTTCACAATACCTTCGCTTGTGTGTTTTTTTTACTTTATTACCAGTAATTAAACTCACCAAAGACCATTGGCACGGATCAAGACATATAAGTGTCATAATTAATGAAACATATAAATTTAATTTGCAATCATCAATCTTTATAATTTTAATAGATCAATACAAATATAATTAAACAAAAACAATATATATTGTTACTTTCACGACTTATGTGCAAAAAAAATGTTCGAACAAAAACGATTCGCGGGAAGACCGGATGTATTAACATTTAAATCACAAAAGCTAAATTATTTAGGAAAAAAAGTGGGGCCGGCGTTTTGACATTACAATGTAATTCGTATTTGAGCCATGTCCGGTCCTTTTTCAAGATTTCTATTAATTTTCTATCCCTTATCTCCTCGTACCCCCTTTTAAAAATGTTTTTCAGCACACTTTCATTTCTGTGAACAACCGCGGTATATTTTATATGTAGGGCCCCGTCAAAATATGTAAATAAATTAGCCATAGGTTTTTACTTTTTATACCGGAAGTTAAACAATATGGACGGAGTTGAAGACAGTACGCCCCAGAATGATTCGACCCTGGGTTTAAAATGGTTAAAAAAAATCGCACCAAATATTGTGTAGTCATATATATTCATAATACATAATGATCATACTTATATTACTGAAGATTACACTACATTGTGTTTGAACATAATTTGTAATCGGTCATTTTAAAATTTTGAAATGATGTCAGCTTTGTTCCGGTCCTAGTTTTACACAAGGATGAAAAGATAATGGGGCGAAAACATATCTATTTACCGCATGCGCAAACTGCTATTTACGATTCTAAGGTAAAGTTATTTTTAAAACAGGGAATATCCCATCAACTTGGTCGTGACGCAGTTGTTCGATTTGAATGCGAGAATTCAGCAATTGACGTGATCATTAATTTTTTATGAAAAAATATTCCACAAGCCTATCGTACTTGTGGTTTTGACCACGCTAATTTTTGGGGGTTCAGTAATTTCAGCCGGTACTATACACGATCTCAGACGGGTAAAAGTACCGGGTACCGGCCCACTTTGAAACCCCTAAGGAAGAATAATTTTACTGAATATAAATATAAAAGATACTATATTTACCCTAGTTTGGTTATATACACCAAATTGTAAAACAACAAAAAATAACTTCTTTTAAAAAGTAAATGCCTTTTTAAAAGATCACGGAATAGGAATACCTATGATCGCAGGAGACTTTAACGAAACATTAAAGGAAACAGATAGAAGAAGCAACAGTAGCAAAGCAAAATATCAGACCATGCAGACGGTAAATAGTCTTTAAACGTTACATTATTGAAAACAAATGAATTAATTGATATCTGGCGAGAACTCAATAGTAATAAACGACAATTCACTTGGCGCAGAAAAGACAAATCACAAACTAGTAGAATTTATTATATTTTAGTTAATAAACATTTCAAGTCTAGAATCAACTGGTGTAAAATTAAACCAGTATGCATTAAATTTACAGATCATCAAAGTGTATTCTTAAATTTCATGTCAAGTGTGGAAGAAAAAGGTAAGGGTTTTTGGAAGATTAATAATTCAATTTTAAATGATAAAGACTATCAAGATAAGATAAACGACATAATATTAAAATATTCCGCTAAAATCAATAATGATTTAAAAAACTGCAGACTATTATGGGACGCGCTTAAGGTAGAAATAAGGGAGATAACTATGACGTTTAGTAAAATAAAAGCGAAAGAAACAAGGGAGCTAACGAGAACTTTAGAAAAGACATTAGAAGCTAAACTAGCATGCAGTCACACTGCAGTTATAGATAATAAAATACTAAACAATGAAATAGACAAGTTAGAAAAAGAGTTAGAACAAATTTACGAGCAAAAGGCAAAAGGCGCGCAGATTAGATCTCGAGAGAAATGGGTAGAATTTGGCGAAAAAAACAATGCTTATTTTTTTAGGTTTAGAAAAGAAACGACAAATTAAAAATTCGATCACAAAATTAGTAGATGATGAGGGGAATATAATTACAAACCAAAGAGACATTTTAGATAAAATAAAATATTATTACTAAAAGTTGTATACATCAACAAACCCAGATAAACAGAACTTAAATGATTATATATATAAAACAAAACTAGAAAGTAAAGTCAATCAAGAAGATATGAATGTATGTGATGGACAGTTATCGGTGGAAGAATGTACAGAGGCTATTTTTAAAATTAAATTAAATAAATCTCCCGGCATAGACGGATTAACGGTAGAATTTTATAGGACATTTTGGGAAAGTATAAAATATTTGATAGTCTTTATTTTAAATAAGTGTCACGAAGATCGGCAACTGTCTTTTTTCTCAAAGAACAAGTGTACTAACTCTTTTATTTAAAAAAGATAAACCATTGAAATTAGATAACCATAGACCAATATATCTATTGAATGTTGATCTAAAACTCCTTTCGTACACTTTAGCTCAACGTTTGAAGAAAATTCTGCCAAAATTTTTCAACGAAGACCAAACCGGTTATATTAAAAATAGATTTATAGGTTTTAATTTAAGACAGATTCAAGACATTATAGATTATTCAAACATTTATAAGATAGAAGGGGCAATTATCTTTTTAGATTTTTCAAAAGCTTTTGATTCTTTAGAATGAGATTTTATGTTTTCAACACTAAAACATTATGGGTTCAATTATTCTTTTGTTACTTGGGTGGAAACATTATATAATAATATACAAACCTGTGTGATAAATAATGGATGGATATCTGAAATTTGTAAAAACACTAGAGGAACCGTCAAGGATTTCCTTTATCTTCCCTTTTATTTGTTATTCCGTGGAAATTATGGCGTTAAGGCTTAGAGAAAATAAAAATATCTCAATTAGCAGACGACACAACGTTATTTGTGAGTTCCAAAACTGATATAGCTTTAGCCATGAATGAAGTAGAAATATTTGGGTCATTTTCAGGGTTAATTCTAAATAGAAATAAAACAGAGGGCATATGGATCGGTAAGCTAAAAAATTGTAAAGACAAAATAAGAGGTATTAAATGGACACAGAATCCTGTTAAAGCATTAGGTACATTGTATATTCGTTGGACATAACAAGGAAGAATGTCAAAAACTTAACTGGGAGAAGAAAATTGAAGAAATGAAAAATCAATTTACAGCATGGGCAAAAAGAAATCTAACTATTATGGGGGAAATTCTTATTATAAAAACACTCATCCTGCCGAAATTTACCTTCTTAGCCAGTTCATGTGTAGTACCAAAGATGAACATAAAAGAAAATGATTCTTGTTTTCACAGATTTATCTGCAAAGGGAAACAGGATAAAATCAAATGATGAACTTTAATAGGGGATTATGAGAAGGGGGTGTTGAATATGGTTGATATAAACAGTTATTTAAAATCGCTCAAAGTGTCATGGGTCAAAAGACTGCTTAGTTCAAAAACATCAAATTGGAAAGTAATACCAAGAAAATTTTAGATAAATTTGGAAAAAACTGGCTAATTTTTAAAATGAATATAGACAATGGTAAATCAATAGAAAATTGTAATGATATCCCAGAGTTCTATAAAGAAATAATAAACTGTTGGGTAGAATTTGGAGGTGGACAAACAAAAACACCAACTAATATTAGAGAGATAAGAAACCAAAATATTTGGGGAAATAAATATATAAAATTTAATAATAAAAGTTTAATTTATAAAAACTGGATTGATAGCAACCTGTTGCATGTGAACGACATAACTTGACGAAAATGGGAGGGTATCACAAGACTATTTGATAGAGAAAATAAGAAATAAAATTAACTTTTTTAATGAATTTAGTCGACCAAAAAAGCCAATTCCTAAAGAGTGGTATGTGCAATTATCAGAAGAAAAATCTGTGAAAACTACTATTAATATAAAAAACGCAAATATTATTTCTGCTGCTAGGGTGATTAATATGGATAAATTAGTTAACAAAGATTTTTACAATATTATCAAAAACAAAGTTTTTGTCAAACCTATAGGTATACATTTTTGGACAACTTACTTGGATATCCAAGACTTTCAAAATATAATAGACTTATATGAATTTATTTTTTAAATTTTGTTAGAAAACAAATTGAAAATATTTAGATGGAAACTATTACAATTTATTTCCAACCAAATCACATCTGTTCAAATGGAAAATATCAACTGACAGTTTATGTAATGTTTGTAAAGTAGAAAAATATTATGATCACTTTTTTATGTCGTGTAAATATTTAGACCTATTTTGGAATAAAATAAATGAAATGCTAAAAAAGGTCGAATTTGAAAACAATATCAGACTTCAACATTTAGTAATTGGGTACAAAATTTTCGACAAAGAATATTTTCACCTATGCTATTTTTAGCTATATTGGCATTTATAATTTACAAATCCTATTATGTATCCGAACAAAAGACAAAGAAAATTGATGTTTATCAGTTATTTAAAAATGAATTTCAAAGAAAAATGAAGGAAAATAAATTACTAGGAATGAATTCATTGTTCAATCATATATTAAATAAACTGTGATCATAACTTATACAATAGAATATATTAGAATACAATAGTTTTATATGTAATCATAGTTTTGAGTATTTCCCTGGATATTCAAAATAGAATTTCACAGGGATACTTCAGAGGAACTTGGACTCTGAAGTAAAAATGTAACAAGATATTTACTAAAAACAATCTGTGCTATTGATGTTAAAAAAAAAAAAAATAAACAAACACAGTCCCGACTTTGGAAAAATTTCCGTTTTGCCCAGCTGATGCAGCGATTATTGCCAATATCCCTCTCACTGATATCGGCATGATCTACTGACAACATCTCACTCCCAAAGTCCATACCTGTTATTAGTTCATAATAATAGATTTTTCATATTAAATGAAGTCACGATTAGCATTATTGTGCATCCGCCATTTTTTTTTTAACTATTGGATTCAAAAGAAACAGAAACATTGGCGAATTAGTGAAACGAGCCATAAGATAAATCTTATAATTCCTGCTGAAAACATAATCACGCAGAACTAATTGATGTGTGTCATCAAAACCACAAGAATAGACAAATATATTAATAACGAAACTAATTGACACACCAGAAACGGGTGGATATTGGATCAATATCTATGAAATTTTGACATAGAAAATGTACAGAGACGAGCAACAAAACAGGTACCATCATTGAAACAACTGAGTTACAGTGATTGGCTGGAAAAGTTCAAAATGCCAACGCTGAAGTATCGCAGATTAAGAGGGGATATGATAGAAACATTCAAAATAGTAAACGGAATTTATGATATAGAGGTGACAGAAAGATTTTTTAAAATGAGTAGGACAGGACAAACCAGAGGACATAGTAAAACAATACAAAAAGGAAACTGCAGATTGAATTTGAGGAAGCACATCTTTAAAAACAGGGTGACTGACATAGTGATTTGCCGCAAGAGTTAGTACAAGCAAAAACAGTAAAGAACTTTGAAATATTGCTGGATAAATATTGGGAAAACCAGGAGGTGAAATATGACTATAATGAGGAAATTAAAGTTAAGACCGGAAGTCACAAGAAGAAGTTGATATTAGATATTGATGAAGTAGATGCGGACATAGTGGTCGAGAGAGCAGCGTCCAGAGAAGATTCTAATGTATCCTAAAGTAACACTGCGTGGTATTTTTATGCAATGAATTATAAAATTTCATTATTTTTTTTCAGGAAGCATTTAATAAAAGTAAACTCTTAAATTTTTTTAGCAAATTTCTATCTGGTAGTTTTCTCTTTGGTCACCAAATACCTATTTCCCCTATAATCCATATAAAATCAGGAAAAATTTAACATGTAAATTGTACGGTAACATATCTTTTTGAAATTAAAATATGAATTTATTTAGATAAATCTATCTTCAAAACAAATTTGAGCAAATTCTATCTGTTATAAGATTTAGTGTCTTCTCCTTAAGTAAACGTTGGTTTAATATTCTTTACTCATCATTTCATTTTAACGTTGCAAAACGTTAAAGGTGTCAAACCACTAATTCACCAATCAGAGCATAGAACACGAAAGTAGTCCCTTTTCAAGAAAAAAGTTCCTTTCACTTTGTAGCATTGTGAAAACTACTGAATGGAATGGACTAATTAAAATTTATAATTGAAGTTAAATATATTGGGATTATTTTGAGCTCAAATTTGATGGACTTAGTTGTATTTTAATACCTCTATGGATGATTTTATTCATGACCTATAAATACTGAATTACTTGGGGATGACCGAGCTATTTTTAGAGTAGGTGTTTTCCGTAGCACGGCATTTCACTGCAAAATTTTAAACATGCCCTGATATTTTGACAGAACGTAGAGGAATCATGTACGTTTCAGAAAATATATGGTCTTGGAAAGGTTACACACTGTAGTAGAAAAGCGTAAAGAAATTAATTAGTGGTTTTACACCTTAAATGTATAAAAATTAATATCGTCCTTGGTTTGTCCCAGTATAACATTTACTTTGAACGATAGACTAACTTTATAAAAACGTTATACTATTAAGTTAGTACAAGGTTAACTAGTAAACGTAACAAAAAATACGTTAGTTAAACGTTTTAGAAATGTTTATAAATTAACATATAATTTTAACTGTTGGTAAAACGTTATATGAACGTTATAAGTTTACGTTATCTTTTAGTTAGAGAAACACCTAAACAAGTAACGTTAAATGAATGTCAGTTGAACATTCTTTATTCAATATTTTATTTTAACGTTGTAAAACGTCTTGGGAACGAAATATAATAACGTTCTTAATCTGTTTCGATTCAACGTTTACTTTAAACGTTAAAAAACGTTATAATAAGGTTATACTCTAACGTTATTGCAAGGTTTATAAGTAAGCGTAAACATATACGTTATTCAAACGTCATATAAATGTTACAAGAAAACGTATAACATGTAACGTAAGTTATACGTTGTACAAATGTTATTATTATATAGTAATAAATCTTTCTCTATTTAATCCTTTATATAAAATCTTGCAATATATTCTTGTATTTTACTGTTGGTCTCGATCGTCTTTATAAGATCCGGAAAAAAATACCGGTGCGTTCCGAATGTCATTCATATTGCATTAGTGCAAATGTTAACATATTTTGTATTTTACTGTTGGTCTCGAACGTCTTTATAAGAACCCGAAAAAAATACCGGTGCGTTCCGAATATCATTCATATTGCACTAGTGCAAGTATTAAAATATTCTTCCTAGTGCAATATAGTAATGATATATGAAAAAATCATATCTTGACAGTATTAATAACACTTCTGAAGAAGAAATATTTATTACTATATAATAAAAAAGGTTATTGCATGAATATTGGTGAATATTGTCCCTCGCAGTGTATCATATTGCACTCGCACGCTCGCACAATATGATATACTGCTTGGGACAATATTCACCAATATTCATGCAATAACCCTATATTTGTTTATGTTATATTTTGGTGTAATACATAACGTAAAACACTAAACGTTAGTTAATCGTCAGTACAACGTTTAAGTTTAAACGCTAATAATTGGACGTTGCAAAAACGTTTAAAAAACAATAAAAAATTAACATTGTAATTAGGTCACTAGGTAACGTTTATTTGTTACGTCGATATAACATTATAATAACGTTATTTTTGTACGCTACCTAACTATAACGTTACTTTAACGTTACGCTTACGTTACGTGTTTGCTAGGATGGTATGTACAACACGATGATGTTGATTTAATTGTTACCCATCGTCCATGGTAATCACGCTTGTAGTCGTCACAGGAAGTGGCACGCTAAGCATCACACCATAAAGTCTTCAATTTCCATGACATTCACTAAAACTGTAAGTTTTTTACATTAAATTCCTATTTCTTGACATTATCGTTTTGTCTTAAAAGAAAAGAAAGGGCATAACGTTAATGTAATATGATACATAAAACACATGTGTTATTAGGGATGTTGCACAAATTGACATGCCTACATTATTCGACGTACGTACGTATGGGAATCGTTTATTAATTGTTTTTGATAAAGTTGAGATGCGTCGTATTATCGTTGTAATATACAAGTCTAAAGTATATACTAGAACATACTGTCCATGAAATACAATTTCCGTTACTAAACATGATTTATCGGTAGAAAGAACTGAGATGCACTCGTTTGGGTAAGATGAAGCTCGTTATGTCAGATTTATTTTACTTATCTCGACTTAAGTTTGTGACCTTGACAATAACAACTATGTTTATTTATAGATTTTAAAATTTGATACAGATATAAAACGCCCAACGAATTATGAAATTTGATTATTGACTTTGTTTTGAGGGATTTTAATTTAATATTCAAATCTATGAAGGTGATGATTAAATCACATTTCTGTGTCTCGGCGAGTAAATTAAAGAATATGTTAAAAATATGTTTAAAAAATTAGAAGAGACAGTTTGTCGAATGGATGGACATCGGTGAATCGTCGTTTCCAAAATATATGTCCACTTTACAAAGACATGTCAGAGCTCAGCTAATTTAACGCAAATATTGAAATACACATGCGAACACATACGATTTGGAGAAAAAAAAACACGCAAGTTGATCACTGTAACTGGATGAAAAAAAATATCGGTTCAGGTCGATATCATAATGACAATATTTTCAAAATCATACTCGGTCACCAAAAGGAAATTTCAGTGAAAAGATGTTTTGAACATTTGTTCATGTATTTACACTTGTTGAGTCCTGATGAAAAAAACAATATTGACTTTCCGTTAAATGCAATTTTTTTTATTTAATGAACATTTCTTGATAATGAGGCTTAGAGGACGATCATTTAACATTTAAGGGGTATCTATGTTTTTCTTGAACCAAAAATTTTTGTGACACCAAATAAAAATATTTTTATATGAAAAATCGGTTAATTTTATTCAAATTTTATCAAAATTTTTTTTGGAAACAAAAATTACGAAAATATTGGGTTTTTTTCAAGGGAGACAAGACTAAAGAGTATTCAATTTATACACACAATTCATGAATTATGGACATTTGCTTGGCCCTTTTGTAATTGACAACATGTTGTTACTGTTCAAACGTTGAAATAAAATACATGTACAACAAATTTTCCAATTATCGTCAGCTTCAATCCACGAACTACACACCAACCCCGTCATCCCAATCGATGCAAGTCTGGACCCACTTGAGACATCCGAAGCCCATTGCGTACCTCGTTACATTTTTTTTAGCCATAGGCATAGGAGGGCACTCTCCAATACTTTCGAAAGTCGGGGAAAATGAGAGGGGGTCAAAATTATTTTTCTTTTTATGGCAAAAATTTAATTAGTAGCTGAATTTTCAGCATAAAAGCAAAAAAAATTTAAATTCCCAAGTTTGAAGCCGTTTTGTTTATTTGTTACTTTGTATGTTTGTTTGTTTTTGTTTTTTTTTATTTGCTAATCAGTTTTGTAAGATTTCCCCCTTCCTGTCCACTCCAAAGCCCCCCCCCCCCCCTCCCCGACACACACACACTTTGCGATCCATTTCCAAGGCTTGATTCTCGCCTAAATAACCCTTTGCTAGGTAACTGCATATGTATTAACCACAGAAAACATCGGATGTGACGGTAGGTAAGTCGACCTTTTAGAGATTTAAAAAGTCGAAATTTCAAGAATACAATGTCGAACGTTTTCTTATTTAAACATAAGTTGAAACTTAAAGGAGTGAGTATGATAAGGGTAGATTTTGGCCCAATCTCAGAAACTGTTTATATAGATATAATATTAAACACAATCATTGAAAGGTAAGACAAATATTTTTTTTGATGATTTCACTTTGTCCTTTGTTGCTTAGCAACGTAAATGGAGGAGGGTCCAATTAATCATTGGAAATTCAAATATGGTGGTTTTATTTTACACATCTTGCATAGTCTTTTCGACAAAATGTTATATTCTGTGTATGTACACTCTAAAAATAATATTCCAATTCTCTATGGTAGCATATAGTATTTTTGTGTAGTTTTGTCACCCTAGCAACGGTTTTATAAACATTAAATTAGCCTATATTATTGCAATTAATGGTTGAATTTTGACATCTACGATCTTTTGACTTGATATTTGATTAAGCGGTACATTTTTGTCAAGTTATACACACTACAAATGTCATTTCATATTTCAAAAATACATTTTGATATTTGTATTCATAGTTATGCCCCGTCCATAGCAACAGGTTTCCCTATGCACAGTATTTTCCTGTAGATCTCATGGACCTTTTATTTAATCAAGAAAAACAATTCTGCAACAGCACCTTAGCAGATCTAGAGACATCTTATCATTTACTAACCAGTATATATTATAAGAATTCCATAAACCTTACAATGTCCCTAGTAACCAAATATTATCCCTAGCAACCACAGAAACTCATCAATGCTGAGCTCTGTAAATTGCTTTTTTTAAATCTTTTTATAACCGAATGTTGATCTTTTTATTTTTTTAAATCATGAGAGGAAATTATTCTCAGTAATTAGAATATCAAAGGGACCAAGTCAACAGCATAACATGGTAAAGCAGCGCAACAGCGGCAGGAGAGGATATAATCCATGCTGAATAATTAAGAAATAAATCATGGAAGCCAGAATGGATTGGCGGATATATTAGTCTCGAGATGTTATATATCCCGTTTTAAAGGGCAGTGGTTTTGTTAAAAGGTCGAACCTTTTAACAAAACCAATGCCCTTTAAAACGGGATATATATAACATCTAGACACTGATAACATTTTTATCTGAATGTTCCAACATTAATAAGTATGTCCTTATTATAGGAAAAACATAAATACGTGTATCTTTGGACAAAGATTACAGAGAGCGATTATTGATTTTCTGTCATCTTGTGAAATGTGTGTCATCTGCTGTGCACAATGTAAATGGACAGCACAGGTCAGAGCGATTATTGATTTTCTGTCACCGCACGGCTTCCCTGAAGTTTTAAAAGTACCTTTTTAGCCAATCAAAATTCTACTTGCCACGAGCACATCAGAGAATAGTATTTTATCCCGAGCCAGAAGCGAGGTATAAAATTTACTAATATCCGCCAATCCATGTTAAAACTCAAAACACATTCTGGCTTCCATGATTTATTTCGATTCTGATATGTCTAAGAGTACAAATACGGTAGTATACTTTGATTGGAAGACGGTAATTTATATTTACTGTATCTTCAAACTTTTTTTGTTGAGAAAAGTAAAACGTGATAAATTATATAAATAGAATGCTTGGTAATACTGTATTATCGGTCATGGCCCATTAAAGTAAAATCATACCACTAAAATTCCAAGTAATACTAAACATTTAGCAATGACTCATAAAAGATAGACTATATCAATGACATTCTTAGTAAGGATAACAAAAGGACCATTATAAACAAAACACCGAATATGTAAATCAAACTTGACATCCGTGTACTATGTTAAAACATGCATGTTATATCGTTATATGTACTGTATTAGATGAATTATGAATTATCAAATATATTGTTTGTTTTTCCATACTTTATTGAAATAAGTAAGAATAAAATATTGATCTCACGATGTTGTTATCGGCAGTCATGTGTGCTAAACCATTATGCCATCGCAACGTTACTATTAAGCTATATATAAATCAAATTTACGTTAATACAATTATTCATCGGCAATTCACTTTGCGAAAGAGCTAAATAAATTATATTTGTTAAAGTAATATGAAATGCCAAAATCATTATTTTCAGCTTTCTAAAAATTTCTGATATATGTAAAGATTAAATATATAAAGAACGTAAACCATTCACTTTTTGAGAGCTACGATGTATAATTCAGGAAGAAACGTCATTTTATTCTGTCTTCGATAATTCTTGCTCCCCTAACAATAATGCAAATCATATGTTATTGACCTCAGATTTGAACTAATTCGGTAGAGATTGTGCGCATGCTCCGTTATAGTCTTGACAGGTAACATCATTTTCGTTTCGATTTACATTCCATTATTTTCCATTCAATCCACGATTAAAAATAATTTTCCCTTAGCGAAACGTTAAACAAGGATCTCTTTACCTGGAAAATAATAATATATCACCATCTATGATCTAAACCGCCGTAAATGTCGTTTGTGTATAATCAAGGACGTATATAGAATCGTATATACGTCCTTGGTATTATTCAGCAAATTTCGCTGGGCCCAGTAAGGGAACACTGCATACGCAACTTGTAATTATGTTAAAACATTATTTTTTTTTATATATTAAAAATGAATACTACTTTGTTTCAAATCTATTTATAATTTATTTGGCCTAAGAGACAAGAATGTGAAAGAAAGCACACATTCTTGATCTCATATTAATATATAGGCAAATAATTTTATTCTGAGGGGGCCTGGCAAGATTAGTCAGGTTAGAATATTTGACAGAAAATTCATTCGACACATAGTGCAGGACAGGTTATAACATTGTTTACTCAGTTCAGGCCAGATTGTTTTTTATTTTCTATGAAGCAAAGGCCAGAATTTTTTTCCAACTTTGGGTGGCCAGATTATTTATTTTATTTACAAAAACTGTTAGAAACCCCCCCCCCCCCCCCCCCCCCCCCCCCCGGAAACAATTGGTTATCCCCAAAACAAACCAGGAAATAAACGAACCAAGCGAACCAAGTTATGAAATGGTTGGTTTCAAAATTATGGACTAAGTAAGTCGTATTTTTAGCATTTTTTTTCTTGTTGATTTTTTATTTTCTTCTCCGACAACTCCAAATGTTTACATCGTAATGGTTTTGAAATGTACATACTAATACTAATTTACACAGTTTGTACATGCGGATACGTTGGTTCCGACGAGGATTTTAAATTCTGAGATTTCTTGGTTCTGTTTCGATTTCCCCAAATGGGGCCCCGTGTCATTCATTATTACCGATTTCAATGTTTTTGTCCAGTTTTTCGAATAAACTGATTAAGTCAGAATGAAATTCATTGCAGTTGATAATCTTTAAGGTAAAACATACATGAAATAATTTCTTTGCAAGGCAAGAAATGCAAGAAATTTAACTTCTTTCAAAACCAGAATGATACATGTGCTCGCCTGTTTACGTTGGTGATGAAATTTCCTGATCATCGGAACGGTGCATCCGAAAGTTAATTAGCCGCCATTGTCTTGACAAAACACGTACGAGATGGAATGATTTTCTGTTCGTAATCACAGATGATCGCGATTTTCGTCCTCAAACATGCACGAATGGTTTAGTTTTTAGGGAATGTAAACATATCAAGAATATTTTTAAAGATGTTTATTTTACCAAAAACTCGGTTCATATTACTTTAAAGAAAAAAAAAAATAAAAATAAAGGGACTACTAAACATAGAAAGTTCCGATGACGTGATTACATATCCAATGAATTAATTTCTAAGATAATCTGACGTACTAATTTTCTTTTTGGTTGCTTGTTTTGTTTTCTGTACTTTTTGTGAATTGTGGGGGTAATATTAAAGTATACTTTAGTATAGTAACACATGAAATTCCACTGAGGGTTAGAAGAAAAAAACACGTCGGACTCAATGCACAATCAGGTCGGCAGTAAATCACCTCCAAAATTTATTTAACGTCAAAACTGTTTCATAAAAATTGTTGAAGTTTTACTCCCGTAGCAAAACAACTACGATAACCAACTTTATTTTGGATGAGATTAAAAGATCGATTTCTATTTCTGTCTATTACGGATGAAAACGATCAATAAAAAATGGCCGCTGACGAGAAATCGACCTTAAAATTATTTTTTGATTGCAGATTTCATACTCTCCACACTCGGGTACCAACACAAAAATTAAATGAGATATGTGTATATTAAACATCATACTAAAATATGCCGTTGGTACCTGCTTGTGGTTATACTGAAAATTGACATTAAATACACATATCTTGTTAGATTTCATATATTTTCACGAAACGATAGACTTTTCATTGACTATTGTGACGTCATCGCACGTGCAAATATGGAAAATTGTTACCAAAATAGTAGTTGGAGTAAAGGTCTTATAAAATCAATAAACAACGAAAGCTATACGTTTCATTTATAATTTGTCTATTTTTTAGGCCAATTTCTGCCCTTATCATACCTACTCCTTTCATGGTATTATCATTTTAAGCAGTTCACCTCCGGTTTTTAGTGTGGCTCGTGTTACTCGGTCTTTAGTTTTATATGTATGCGTTGTTGATCGTTGTTTGTCCTTTTGTACTTTTCTTTTGGCCATTGTGTTGTCTGTTCTTCTTCGATATACAGATTCTGATTGCCCCTTTGGTATCTTCAAACTCTTTTTACAAAACATTTGATATCTGTTATTGTGTTTCTCACAAAGCTCATTAATTTCGGAAATAAAAACAGCTAAGTTTCTGTATTCCTCGATTGGTACTGTCACGTGGTGTGTGGTTGATTTGGAAGCACTGTGATGTTGTTTACAATTGATACAGAGCCCTTCACCACATTCTGAGCATCAGATGTCGGACACTTTTGAGATGTGGCGGGTAAAACACACACCCAATCAGGAATTGATTTCGACATTGTATGAACATATACGATTATATTAGATAAAGAAAAACACATTATCTAGAGCAATAATTGAGCCAAATTTCCAATTTATTGTTGAACTAATACTAAGAATGTTAAAGACTTATTTAAATGTACTGTATTACGTTTTTTTGTCATCTAAGAAATCCAACATCTGTCATATTGATTGATATTTATTGACAAAAACATAATAAACATAAATATCAGTGCTGTAGCTTTTAAGAAAGAAAATTACTACGTACATATCGAAATAAATAAAGGAAAATTTTGTTCGTATCTATATATAATTAAATTGTTCGTATAATTGATGTGCTAATACTATTATTTCTCTTGGTGCCATAAATAGCACATCATATCTAATGGTTCACCCAGAATAAGACAACTTGATAGTATATTATCTTTTTTCTTTCGTTTTTTGAATTTTTGTTCCAGTTTAAACTTTTTTTATGCATAATATGGTGTATCCATCTAAATAAATATTGTTCAAAGGGGGATAAATCAATATAATTTTGTCAAATTTTTCATTCATAGTTGAAATGGTTCCACGCGGTATACTTGTATCATTACGTCAGAAGAAATCGTTAATCATTAAGTATCAAACATCATGTTGATTTATTGTGCTTAATACCAACTCCTAATAACAGAAAGTGATCGCTTTTTGTATGTAAATCACAGAAATCGTCCCCAATGACATCGTTTTTGATATATAAATAACAGAAAAGGGTCCTAATTATATCGTTTTTTTCTATATAAATAACAGAAAGGGTCACTAATAATATCCTTTTTGTGTGTGTGTAAATCACAGAAATGGTCCTTAATAATATCATGTTTTGTGTGTAAATCACAGAAAGAATCCCTAATAGTATGTTTTTATTTATGTAAATCAAAGAAATGGTCCCCAATGATATTGTTTTTCATATATAAATAACAGAAAGGGTCCCTAATAATATCCTTCTTTGTGTGTGTAAATCACAGAAATGGTCCTTAATGATATCGATTTTTATGTGTGTCTAAATCACAGAAAGGGTATCTAATGATATCGTTTTTTATGTGTGTGTAAATCACAGAAAGGGTCCCTAATAATATCATTTTGTGTTTTTAAATCACAGAAAGGGTCCTTAATAATATCGTTTTCCATGTGTGTGTAGATCACAGAAAGGGTCCCTAATAATATTGTTTTTTTGTGTAAATCACAGAAAGGATACCTAATAATATGTTTTTTTTATATATAAATAACAGAAAGGGTCCCTAATAATATACTTCTGTGTTTGTGTAATTCACAGAAATGTTCCCTAATAATATGGTTTTTCATATATAAATAACAGAAAGGGTCCCCAATAATATCCTTCTTTGTGTGTGTAAATCACGGAAAGGGTCCTTAATAATATTGTTTTTTATATCTGTGTAAATCACAGAAAGGGTCCCTGATAATATCCTTTTTTAATTTATAAACAACAGAAAAAGTCCTTGATAATATCGTTTTTTATGTGTGTGTAAATCGCTAAAAGGGTCCTTAATAATATCGTTTTGTATGTGTGTATAAATCACAGAAATAGTCCCTAATAATATCGTTTTTGTGTGTAAATCACATAAAGGATTCCTAATAGTATCGTTTTTATGTGTGTAAATCACAGAAGGGGTCCCTAATAATATAGTTTTTTTTATATATAAATAACAGAAAGTGTCCCTAACAATATCCTTCTTTGTGTGTGTAAATCACAGAAAGGGTCCTTAATAATATCGTTTTTTATGTGTGTGTAAATCACAGAAAGGCTCCCTAATAATATCATTTGTCTTTGTGTAAATCACAGAAAGGGTCCTTAATAATATCGTTTTTTATCTGTGTGTAAATCACAGAAAAGGTCCCAAATACTATCGATTTTTTTGTGTAAATCACAGAAAGGGTCCCTAATAATATGGTTTTTAATATATAAATAACAGAAAGGGTCCCTAATAATATCATTCTTTGTGTGTGTAAATCACAGAAAGGATCCTTAATAATATCGGGGTTTTTTTTTGGTAAATCACAGAAATTGTCCCTAATAATATTATTTTTATATATAAATAATAGAAAGGGTCCCTAATAATATTCTTCTTTGTGTGTCTAAATCACAGAATTGGTCCTTAATAATATCGTTTTTTATTTCTGTGTAAATCACAGAAAGGCTCCCAAATTATATCGTTTTTTATAAATAGATAACAGAAAGGGTCCTTAATAATATCGTATTTTTGTGTTTGTAAATCACAGAAATGATCCTTAATAATATCCTTCTTTGTGTGTGTAAATCACAGAAAGAGTTCTTAATAATATCGTTTTTTATGTCTGTGTAAATCACAGAAAAGGTCCCTAATACTATCGTTTTCTATATATAAATAACAGAAAGGGTCCCTATTAATATCATTTTGTGTGCATGTAATGCACAGAAGGGATCCCTAATAGTAACGTTTTTGTGTGTAAATCATAGAAAGGGTCCTTAATAATGTTGTGTTTTATGTGTGTGTATATAGCAGACAGAGTCCCTAATGATATCGTGTTTGTGTGTAAATCACAGGAATGGTCCTTAATAAGATCGTTTGTTATGTACATCACAGAAATAGTCCCTAATAATATCGTTTTTGTGTGTAAATCACATAAAGGATTCCTAATAGTATCGTTTTTATGTGTGTAAATCACAGAAGGGGTCCCTAATAATATAGTTTTTTTTATATATAAATAACAGAAAGTGTCCCTAACAATATCCTTCTTTGTGTGTGTAAATCACAGAAAGGGTCCTTAATAATATCGTTTTTTATGTGTGTGTAAATCACAGAAAGGCTCCCTAATAATATCATTTGTCTTTGTGTAAATCACAGAAAGGGTCCTTAATAATATCGTTTTTTATCTGTGTGTAAATCACAGAAAAGGTCCCAAATACTATCGATTTTTTTGTGTAAATCACAGAAAGGGTCCCTAATAATATGGTTTTTAATATATAAATAACAGAAAGGGTCCCTAATAATATCATTCTTTGTGTGTGTAAATCACAGAAAGGATCCTTAATAATATCGGGGTTTTTTTTTGGTAAATCACAGAAATTGTCCCTAATAATATTATTTTTATATATAAATAATAGAAAGGGTCCCTAATAATATTCTTCTTTGTGTGTCTAAATCACAGAATTGGTCCTTAATAATATCGTTTTTTATTTCTGTGTAAATCACAGAAAGGCTCCCAAATTATATCGTTTTTTATAAATAGATAACAGAAAGGGTCCTTAATAATATCGTATTTTTGTGTTTGTAAATCACAGAAATGATCCTTAATAATATCCTTCTTTGTGTGTGTAAATCACAGAAAGAGTTCTTAATAATATCGTTTTTTATGTCTGTGTAAATCACAGAAAAGGTCCCTAATACTATCGTTTTCTATATATAAATAACAGAAAGGGTCCCTATTAATATCATTTTGTGTGCATGTAATGCACAGAAGGGATCCCTAATAGTAACGTTTTTGTGTGTAAATCATAGAAAGGGTCCTTAATAATGTTGTGTTTTATGTGTGTGTATATAGCAGACAGAGTCCCTAATGATATCGTGTTTGTGTGTAAATCACAGGAATGGTCCTTAATAAGATCGTTTGTTATGTACATCACAGAAATAGTCCCTAATAATATCGTTTTTGTGTGTAAATCACATAAAGGATTCCTAATAGTATCGTTTTTATGTGTGTAAATCACAGAAGGGGTCCCTAATAATATAGTTTTTTTTATATATAAATAACAGAAAGTGTCCCTAACAATATCCTTCTTTGTGTGTGTAAATCACAGAAAGGGTCCTTAATAATATCGTTTTTTATGTGTGTGTAAATCACAGAAAGGCTCCCTAATAATATCATTTGTCTTTGTGTAAATCACAGAAAGGGTCCTTAATAATATCGTTTTTTATCTGTGTGTAAATCACAGAAAAGGTCCCAAATACTATCGATTTTTTTGTGTAAATCACAGAAAGGGTCCCTAATAATATGGTTTTTAATATATAAATAACAGAAAGGGTCCCTAATAATATCATTCTTTGTGTGTGTAAATCACAGAAAGGATCCTTAATAATATCGGGGTTTTTTTTTGGTAAATCACAGAAATTGTCCCTAATAATATTATTTTTATATATAAATAATAGAAAGGGTCCCTAATAATATTCTTCTTTGTGTGTCTAAATCACAGAATTGGTCCTTAATAATATCGTTTTTTATTTCTGTGTAAATCACAGAAAGGCTCCCAAATTATATCGTTTTTTATAAATAGATAACAGAAAGGGTCCTTAATAATATCGTATTTTTGTGTTTGTAAATCACAGAAATGATCCTTAATAATATCCTTCTTTGTGTGTGTAAATCACAGAAAGAGTTCTTAATAATATCGTTTTTTATGTCTGTGTAAATCACAGAAAAGGTCCCTAATACTATCGTTTTCTATATATAAATAACAGAAAGGGTCCCTAATAATATCATTTTGTGTGCATGTAATGCACAGAAGGGATCCCTAATAGTAACGTTTTTGTGTGTAAATCATAGAAAGGGTCCTTAATAATGTTGTGTTTTATGTGTGTGTATATAGCAGACAGAGTCCCTAATGATATCGTGTTTGTGTGTAAATCACAGGAATGGTCCTTAATAAGATCGTTTGTTATGTACATCACAGAAAGGGTCCCTAATAATATCGTTTTTTGTATGTAAATCATAGAAAGGTTCCCTAATAATATCGTTTTTTATATGTAAGTCATAGAAAGGGTCCTTAATAATATTGTTTGTTGTGTAAATCATTGAAAGGGTGCCTAATAATATCGTTTTTTATATGTAAGTCATAGAAAGGGTCCTTAATAATATTGTTTGTTGTGTAAATCATTGAAAGGGTGCCTAATAATATCATTTTTTGTGCGTAAATCCCAGAAAGGGTTCCTAGTGATATCCTTCTTTGTGTGTGTAAATCACAGAAAGGGTCGCTAAAAATATGATTTTGTGCTTGTGTGTGTGTGAAAATCACATAAAGGGTATCGTCTTTTATATATAAATAACAGAAAGGGTCCTTAATAATATGTTTTTTTGTATGTAAATAACAGAAAGGGTCCCTAATAATATGATTTTGTGCTTGTGTGTGTGTGTGAAAATCACATAAAGGGTATCGTCTTTTATATATAAATAACAGAAAGGGTCCTTAATAATATCGTTTTTTGTATGTAAATCATAGAAAAGGTCCCTGCTAATATCTTTCTTTTATGTGTGTAAATCACAGAAAGGGTCCTTACTAATATCATTTTTTAAAGTGTGTGTAAATCACAGAAAGGGTCCCTAATGACATCATTTTATATGTGTGTGTAAATCACAGAAAGGTTCCTAATAATATCGTGTTTTGTGTGTGTAAATCACCAAAAGGATCCCTAATAATATCGTTTTTTGTGTGTGTAAATCACCTAAAGGATCCCTTATAATATCGTTTTTCTAAATAAATAACAGAAAGGGTCCCTAATAGTATCGTTTTTGTGTGTAAATCATAGAAATGGTCCCTAATAATATTGTGTGTGTAAATCACAGAAAGGATCCCTAATAGTATAGTTTTTAGTGTGTAACTCACAGAAAACATCCCTAATAATATCGTTAGTTATATAAAGCATAGAAAGGGTCCCTAATAATATCGTTTTGTGTATGTAAATCACAGAAATGGTCCTTAGTGATATCGTTTTGTATGTAAATCACAGAAATGGTCCTTAATAATATCGTTTGTTATGTAAATCATAGAAAGGATCCCTAATAATATCGCTTTTTGTGTGTAAATCATATAAATGGTCCCTAATAATATCGGTTTTTTTTGTGTGTAAATCACAGAAAGGATCCCTAATAGTATGGTTTTTAGTATGTAAATCACAGAAAGAATCCCTAATAATATCGTTTTTAGTGTGTAACTCACAGAAAAGATCCCTGATAATATTGTTAGTTATATATATCATAGAAAGGGCCCCTAATGATGTCCTTTTGTCTGTGTAATTCATAGAAAGGGTCCCTAATAATATCGTTTTGTATGTAAATCACAGAAATGGTCCTTAATAATATCGTTTGTTATGTAAATCACAGAAATGGTCCTTAATAATGTCGTTTATGTGTGTAAATCATAGAAAGGGTCCTTATTAATATTCTTTTATACATAAGACACACATAAGTTAATGATAGATCCACATAATTAATATATCTACCCCTCTTTGTATTCTTTTAAGTTATTAGCTAATGTTCGTGTTAGGTAGGAACAGTTTATTAACTACATTAGACAATGAATAAAACGAAATGTTTGAATAAACCAATGGGGTAATCATAATCCTGAAATCAAAGAATGACAAACAACACAATGGCCAAAAGAAAATGGACAAAAGGACAAACAAAGATCTACAAAACTTTACACAGAAAACAAAAGATCGAGCAAAATGAACCCACTATACTCTGGGAGTGAATGCAGGTGACCCGGGTCCTTTCCTCATTCATGACTTATCACCGCGTTTGTAACTAGATTAAGACGACGGGTGTCACTAGTGGAGCAGGAAATGCTTACCCTTCCGGGGCATTTGAGTTCACCCCCGGTTTTTAGTGGTGTTCGTGTATTCGATATTTAGTTCATGTATGTTTTTGTAGAACGTTGTTTGTCCTTTTGTACTTTTTCTTTTGGCCATTCTGTTGTCTGTTTTTCGATTCTGATTACCCCTTTGGTATCTTCAAACTCTTCCTATAGTCTTCTTTGAGTAACGGTAGCCATAACATCACCGATGTGGTCTCCATTGAAAAGCTTATTTGAATTTTTTATTGATAGTCTGTTGAGGAGGTTTATAGATCTGATCGTTTGTGGGCATTATTTTTCATTATGCCAATTCGTCGCTTTCAAAATATTCGTACAAAAGCCTCTCCACTACGACCGTTTTAGCTACGTGAACTATTCGTTGTAAGCTTGTTTTTGACATAAACATAGCTGCAAAACTGTCCACTTACATACTAATGAACAGAACTATTTTTTAAATATAAAATTCTGAATATATAAATTGTACTTCTGTTAACGCGTTTACACATCAATAAAACAATTAAACAACAGCAAAATGTATTCATGCTCAATATAAAAGTAGTAAATAATTATTTGAGGATATCGATTGAAAGGGGACATCACTCGTCAGCAAAAAAGATTACTAGAAACATCACAAAAGAATGAATATTCTAATTATAGATGATGATGACACATGGTTGATTGCTATTGGAGACAACAATAAGAAGGAAATACAAAAATAAACAAATTACTTTTATGCTATCTTTTAACATAATTATGGAAGTTTAAATATAGTAGAGAAAAAATAAAGATACCAACGGGTTAATGACAGGCCGCAAACCAGGGGGGAAAACTACAAAGCATGAACCTGCAAAACAATACACAGAACACTAAAGAGTAAGCAACAATTAAAACGTAAAGTTTGAACCAAAGGTGCAATCGGAAGCCATTAGTCGAAAGATAGACAATGCAATGGCCAACAGAAAAAGTACAAAAGAACAAACCACAGTCCTCATATAGATATATCATTACACTATGACACATTATCTTGATTCCGAGCCAACCAGCATTTGCTCTTACTCCTAAATGTTAGTTGGTTAGTGGGGAAGTAGCAACACGTGCCAATTATATAGTCTTTGGCTTGACCCGACCTGGGCTCGACCACGCGATCTACCGCACTACAGGCGATCACTCTAACCATATCATCACCAATGAGGTTCGTGTGAAGTAGACAAAAGTAGAAGTTTGCATTGAATTCCAATACAACATAACAACATCTTCTGATATTCTATCAATTTATTTGCTATCAATCAACCTGTCCATAATACAAGTAAGCTGTAATCCTATTCTCATCGTTTACAAGAACTCTTTCACCTTCAATAAAGATGTATCCAATTTTCTCAAGCACCTTTTTAGTTTCACATGAAACCTAGAATAAACCAACAAAATTTTTTAACGATGATGCTTAGTATATTGGTATACTTAGTATATATTACTATTATATTGATACATATATAATTTCTACATGTACCATCTGTATACTAAGGCTCGTCGTAATAGTGGATGGTTTTTTGTTTGGAGGGGAGGGGGAATCTACAACTACCTGTGCAATCATTGCCTATCACCACTAAAGTTGTGAGTTCGAATCCCGCTCATGCACTCGATGCAACATTATGTGATAAAGTTTGTTAGTGACTTGCGGCAGGTCGGTAGTCTTCTCAGAGTACTCCGGTTTTCTCCACCAATAAAACTGACCGCCACGGTATGACTGAAATATTGTTGAATGTGGCGATAAACACTATAACTCATGTATCATATTTTCTTTATACATGGTGTTGTACTACTGTACAGCTGAACTTCAGTTTAGTCAGTGATTCGGCACTGATATCGTTTAATAGCTATATACATTGTTGAAATTTACTGTTCCTAAATGATGTTATTGCTATTAAAACAAAGTTCATTCTAAGAAACATTAACAGGTTTTGGCTATTTTGTTTAGGTCCTTTGACTTAGTATAATGGATATATTAATTATTGAAATTTACAGTTCATAACTAATATAATTATTATTAAAACTAAAATCAACCTACATCAAGCATAGGTAACCTTAACAGATGTGTGCTGTTTGTCGTGACCTTTTGTTATTATTACTCCTAAACACTTTTTGGGGGATTTCCAATATTTCGATCTTGAGTGTTATTTCAGAAACGTGTCGTGCTCATAAATTTAAATATCTATTTACCATGACTTGTCCTCGTTGTCCCATTAATGAAACAGATCTAACAATATCTATTGTTGTTCCCCATATATCAAAATAATTCTTGTTTAAACCTACAAATCCAGTTACCACAGGTCCATGATGAATACCTGGAATTAAACTTCCTCAGGTTAAATCAACTTTATTACTGCCAATTACAGACGTATCAACGTTCAAGATTGTTTTTATAACTATAATTTATTCAACAACACCTGGTGTGTACAATGACCCTAGACGCCATGGGAAGGCAACTAAGGGGCCCATGTTTCCGTGCACATCATTAGCCCAGTGAAAATACAAATGAGTAATTGTCAACTCCTTGAATACACATTACAAAATACAAAAATATACAAAATAATTCCATTGTGAATATTCAAGAATATACGACATTAAGAGACCCACATCGATTGCGTAATGCTTTGCGTGCTTGCAAGTGTGGTAGATCATGTGTTCGAGCCCCGGTCAGGTCAAATCAAAAACTGTAAAAATTGGCATTTGTTGCTTCTTCACTATGCACACTGTACTAAGGATTAAGAGCAAAGAATGGTTGATTCGGAGCGACATATCCACCCCGTGCTGCTGTTTCAGTGGGCTAGCACTATACAATCGAATTCAGGGCATAGGTCTAGTACATAGCAGACATCATCATTTTTATCATCTGATAAAAATGTAACTTTTAACTTGCCCTCCATGGCATAACTGAAAATCTAATCATTTGGTGTTAAGCAATAATCATCTACTCACGACATGAAGGGTTCAATTAGCATGTACATTAGCCCTGTCCACCCATTGTTTTTGACAGTTAGGAGATAACTGTATTGTATTTGAAAATTTCACACAATAAATGATGCCGTGAAATTTGCAAATACAATACAGTTATCTCCATTCTAATGTAATCATGTGTATAGATGTGCATTGCCACATTATTGACAAGATGACGTAAGCGACAAACATTCTAAAAATATATCTCATGCTATTTCAACCGTGGAATTCATATCGTGAAAATTACACCATTGTCCAATCACAAACCAGGAATATTAAACAACTACCTTAGAATGTGATGTGTCATATAGGCTAATTAATTGTTCATGAAGACCATTGTTTCCAAATGAATTGACCAACGGGTGATGGTGAATACTGGAGGTTACATCGCCACGAGAATTATTGCGAATACACATTGTTTGTAATTTCGTTTAGTTAGGGTTATTGCGTGGAAACATGTGATTAAGGAGAAACCAGCACCACCAATCGTAGGTTTCCGGAAATGATAAGGAATTAAAAAAAAATTTCAACCAATTATAAAATAATATAACGGTCATTTAATTCCTACTGGAGAAGACACAGAGCAGACGACTTCCGGTTCATATATATGTCGTCATTAAGCGAGAGTTCATAGCGCTCTTAGAAGGTGATAATACTATTGGAAAATCTCCATTGAAACAAAATAGGTGTAATAATATTGACACACTTCCTTTGAAGCAAATTAGACGTTGTTGGGATAAACAATAATATCATCTAGCAGTGCAGTGACATATTTTGGCATTGGTGACCTTAACCGATTTTGGCACAGTTGACCTTAACCGATTTTGGCACAGGTGACCTTAACCGATGTTGGCATAGGTGACCTTAACCGATGTTGGTATAGGTGATCTTAACCGATGTTGGCATAGGTGACCTTAGCCGATGTTGGCATATGTGACCTTAACCGATGTTGGTATAGGTGATCTTAACCGATGTTGGCATGGGTGACCTTAACCGATGTTGGTATAGGTGACTTTAGCCGATGTTGGCTATCCTGTTTATACCCTTTGCTGGTATTGCTCCCAAAACTTTCAATTATTTGATTTTCAAATCATTCGATTTTGAGCGTCACCTGATGAAGGTTATTCCAGAAACGTGTCGTGTGCACTAAATTTGATACGTCTGTCTTATTAGGGTTGTCACATACATTGAGATATAATAATATTGGATATACCAATATATAATATATAACCTTGACCTCTATATAAACACCAACAAAAATAAATATAACTTACCTATGCACAATTCCAATCCATCATCGACTGGATTAGAAATGGTTACGGCAACTGTTTCCATGGCAAACGCTAATTGAAGTAAGGTATGTAATACTTGAACTTCAATCTACAATAAGAAAAAAAGAGAAAGCCACATAGCACATAATAATCATTATGTTGTTTAGATCCAAATATACCACACTGTCATAATAGTCCTAAATTTAATAGGACAATCATAGAAGCTGGTCAGAATCGATACCCTAGAACAAGTATACCTGAGCCTCTCTCTCTCTCTCTCTCTCTCTCTCTCTCTCTGATGCCCAACCATCGATGCGGTTTCATGCAAGTGTTATTGACTTACGGCTTCTGATTACCCCTTTAGTAACATCAAACGTTTCCTCCACATGTAAGTTTGATGCCGACCCTGAAATAAAACTGGGTGATCCGAGTTGTTGTAAAGGAACTGCTTTATACCTAAGGATTAAGATTGTAATCTAATAATTGCGTTCGCACGACAAGTATCTAGAATAACCTTCACCAGACAGGTACGCTCATAAGTGATACACATACAATATACATTAGATTTAAAGATTTGATATTAATATTGCGCTAAGATCTTGTACAAGACAGCTGAACGTCTATTGTTCATAATTTTGATACTATATACTAGGTAATTTTACATTAGAATTAAAAAAAAATTAATTCCCTCTAATGGAAAAAAAAGAAAGCATTCACCTAATAATTGGCTCGAACAAAAAATTGAGGAAATACTTAATGACGATCCATTCAGTAAACGGAAAGATTACGATATGACAATGGCCAGATCCAGCAAAAAGTAAAAAATAGGATTTGTTCAAATATTTGCTAGATAAGTACATCGTAAGACATACTAGTGAAACAATAGTGAACTTTGAACCAAAATATCATTGCTACAACCATCTTTCATCATCTGTACCCATTTGACATACTATGCTTCAACAAGGTGTTGAAAATAAAAAATGAATTAATGCTAAATAGATTTTAATACCTCGGTCTGTTCGATTGTTTCCATGCCACTAACCACAGTATATGATTGTTGGTTACTTTTGACTTGAAGAAGTCTGCTGAATCTTTCCTCTTGTAGTAACTGCATGAATAAAAATATGTAAGATTAGAATGATTTGCTAGCACCCGAGTTCATCCCCGGGTGTTTGGTGGTGTCCGTGTTGCTCTTATTTCCAGTTTTTTGTGTTGTCCTTTTATGTGTCTTTTCGTTCTGAGGTCCGTGTTGTTATGTCCGCTACGATTTCAGCATGGAAACGATGTACGGTTCGTCGAGATCTCCAGATGTTGGTAGGAGGGCTCAAGAACAGTTTGAAGATACCAAAGAGGTAATCAGAATCCGTATATCGAACAAGAACAGATAACACAATGGCCAAAAGAAAAAGTACACAAAGACAAAGAACGATCTACAAAGCATACATATAAAACTAAAGATCGAGTAACACGAACCCCACTAAAAACTGGGGTAGACTTAGGTGCTCCGGAAGGTCCTGCTCCACTAGTAACACCGGTTGTGTTACTCTTGTTACACATATTGTAGTATTACCGCGTTATCGAGATCTATCGTTCGAATATGTCAAAATAGTCAAATATGTTTTCCTTACCTGGTCAAAACTTAATATCATTTCATGAAGTAGATTGACAGACTCCATATTACTTGCATTGGTCAGCTTGTGATAAAGGTCAGGACAACTTGCATACATAACACCTAAGTTTGAATATTGCTGAAATATACAGGTTTAATAATACAATTAGGAAAAACATAACAGCAATATGGTCTTATACAAGTGTCTGTCTATGTAAATAAGGGTAATAACAAAATTACCGAACTCCGAACAATCTTCCAAAGGGAAAGTCAAAACTCATAAGTATATAAACAGACAAAATCAGTCAACAACCGGAAAACTGTGAAAACGTAATGACCCTGACTTGGTACAAGCATTTCTAAAGAAATGGTGGGTTGAATCAGATTTTAAAGCGCCAAACCTCCCGCTTTCATTACGGCTCAAAGGTTCCGGCTGTCACTATAACAGTATTTATAACAATACTGGAACAACATAGGTAAAATAGTGGTCAAAGCAGTACCAAATTCAGTGAGGAGGGAGGAAAATCTATCGTGAACCATCTCCATCAACAACCCCGAGTCACCTGAAGTATTTTAACTACGAAAGTAAATGTCAAAAACACTTTTACGTCACACATTGATAACAAATTTAAAGGTAACGACTTGTTCGCTTCGTCTTTACATATAGTTGTTTGTATGAGTGTTGATGTCTTATCCATGTTGTTTGGGTTTATTTGCTTGTAATGATGACCAACACGTCTATAGATAACACGGTGGATGTCTTATAAGAAGCAAGAACTGCTTACTCTTGGCGAACACCTGGGTTCATTCGAAGGTGCTGGTAGGGACCTTTTTACTCAACTTGCTTACTCTTGGCGAACACCTGGGTTCATCCGAAGGTGCTGGTGGGGTCCTTGTTACTCATCGTTTTAGTTTTCGTTTTCTGTGGTGTGCGTTGTATTTTCTTCCTTTTTTCTTTCCTTCTTTTTTCCTTTCTCTGTCCTCGTGTCTGTTTCTTGTGTCTCTGTATTGTCCTTTCTTGAGAGTTTCTTCCTTTTTTCTTTCCTTCCTTTTTGCTTTCTATGTCCTCGTGTCTGTTTCTTGTGTCTCTGGAATGTCCTTTCTTGATAGTTTCTTCCTTTTTGCTCTTCCTTCTTTTTTCCTTTCTCTATCCTCGTGTCTGTTTCTTGTGTCTCTGGATTGTCTTTTCTTGATAGTTTCTTCCTTTCTCCTTTCCTTCTTTTTTCCTTTCTCTGTCCTCGTGTCTGTTTCTTGTGTCCCTGGATTATCGTTTCGTGATAGTTTCTTCCTTTTTTCTTTCCTTCTTTTTTCCTTTCTCTGTCCTCGTGTCTGTTTCTTGTGTCTCTGGATTGTCCTTTCTTGATAGTTTCTTCCTTTCTCCTTTCCTTCTTTTTTCCTTTCTATGTCCTCGTGTCTGTTTCTTGTGTCTCTGGAATGTCCTTTCTTGATAGTTTCTTCCTTTTTGCTCTTCCTTCTTTTTTCCTTTCTCTATCCTCGTGTCTGTTTCTTGTGTCTCTGGAATGTCCTTTCTTGAGAGTTTCTTCCTTTTTCCTTTCCTTCTTTTTTCCTTTCTCTATCCTCGTGTCTGTTTCTTGTGTCTCTGGATTGTCTTTTCTTGATAGTTTCTTCCTTTCTCCTTTCCTTCTTTTTTCCTTTCTCTGTCCTCGTGTCTGTTTCTTGTGTCCCTGGATTATCGTTTCGTGATAGTTTCTTCCTTTTTTCTTTCCTTCTTTTTTCCTTTCTCTGTCCTCGTGTCTGTTTCTTGTGTCTCTGGATTGTCTTTTCTTGATAGTTTCTTCCTTTCTCCTTTCCTTCTTTTTTCCTTTCTCTGTCCTCGTGTCTGTTTCTTGTGTCCCTGGATTATCGTTTCGTGATAGTTTCTTCCTTTTTCCTTTCCTTCTTTTTTCCTTTCTCTGTCCTCGTGTCTGTTTCTTGTGTCTCTGGAATGTCCTTTCTTGATAGTTTCTTCCTTTCTCCTTTCCTTCTTTTTTCCTTTCTCTGTCCTCGTGTCTGTTTCTTGTGTCTCTGGAATGTCCTTTCTTGAGAGTTTCTTCCTTTTTCCTTTCCTTCTTTTTTCCTTTCTCTGTCCTCGTGTCTGTTTCTTGTGTCTCTGGAATGTCCTTTCTTGATAGTTTCTTCCTTTCTCCTTTCCTTCTTTTTTCCTTTCTCTGTCCTCGTGTCTGTTTCTTGTGTCTCTGGAATGTCCTTTCTTGATAGTTTCTTCCTTTCTCCTTTCCTTCTTTTTTCCTTTCTCTGTCCTCGTGTCTGTTTCTTGTGTCTCTGGAATGTCCTTTCTTGATAGTTTCTTCCTTTCTCCTTTCCTTCTTTTTTCCTTTCTCTGTCCTCGTGTCTGTTTCTTGTGTCTCTGGAATGTCCTTTCTTGATAGTTTCTTCCTTTCTCCTTTCCTTCTTTTTTCCTTTCTCTGTCCTCGTGTCTGTTTCTTGTGTCTCTGGAATGTCCTTTCTTGATAGTTTCTTCCTTTTTCCTTTCCTTCTTTTTTCCTTTCTCTGTCCTCGTGTCTGTTTCTTGTGTCTCTGGAATGTCCTTTCTTGATAGTTTCTTCCTTTCTCCTTTCCTTCTTTTTTCCTTTCTCTGTCCTCGTGTCTGTTTCTTGTGTCTCTGGAATGTCCTTTCTTGATAGTTTCTTCCTTTCTCCTTTCCTTCTTTTTTCCTTTCTCTGTCCTCGTGTCTGTTTCTTGTGTCTCTGGAATGTCCTTTCTTGATAGTTTCTTCCTTTCTCCTTTCCTTCTTTTTTCCTTTCTCTGTCCTCGTGTCTGTTTCTTGTGTCTCTGGAATGTCCTTTCTTGATAGTTTCTTCCTTTTTCCTTTCCTTCTTTTTTCCTTTCTCTGTCCTCGTGTCTGTTTCTTGTGTCTCTGGAATGTCCTTTCTTGAGAGTTTCTTCCTTTCTCCTTTCCTTCTTTTTTCCTTTCTCTGTCCTCGTGTCTGTTTCTTGTGTCTCTGGATTGTCCTTTCTTGATAGTTTCTTCTTTCCTTCTTTTTTCCTTTCTCTGTCCTCGTGTCTGTTTCTTGTGTCTCTGGAATGTCCTTTCTTGAGAGTTTCTTCCTTTCTCCTTTCCTTCTTTTTTCCTTTCTCTGTCCTCGTGTCTGTTTCTTGTGTCTCTGGATTGTCCTTTCTTGATAGTTTCTTCTTTCCTTCTTTTTTCCTTTCTCTATCCTCGTGTCTGTTTCTTGTGTCTCTGGATTGTCTTTTCTTGATAGTTTCTTCCTTTCTCCTTTCCTTCTTTTTTCCTTTCTCTGTCCTCGTGTCTGTTTCTTGTGTCCCTGGATTATCGTTTCGTGATAGTTTCTTCCTTTTTTCTTTCCTTCTTTTTTCCTTTCTCTGTCCTCGTGTCTGTTTCTTGTGTCTCTGGATTGTCCTTTCTTGATAGTTTCTTCTTTCCTTCTTTTTTCCTTTCTCTGTCCTCGTGTCTGTTTCTTGTGTCTCTGGAATGTCCTTTCTTGATAGTTTCTTCCTTTCTCCTTTCCTTCTTTTTTCCTTTCTCTGTCCTCGTGTCTGTTTCTTGTGTCTCTGGAATGTCCTTTCTTGATAGTTTCTTCCTTTCTCCTTTCCTTCTTTTTTCCTTTCTCTGTCCTCGTGTCTGTTTCTTGTGTCTCTGGAATGTCCTTTCTTGATAGTTTCTTCCTTTCTCCTTTCCTTCTTTTTTCCTTTCTCTGTCCTCGTGTCTGTTTCTTGTGTCTCTGGAATGTCCTTTCTTGAGAGTTTCTTCCTTTTTCCTTTCCTTCTTTTTTCCTTTCTCTGTCCTCGTGTCTGTTTCTTGTGTCTCTGGAATGTCCTTTCTTGATAGTTTCTTCCTTTTTCCTTTCCTTCTTTTTTCCTTTCTCTGTCCTCGTGTCTGTTTCTTGTGTCTCTGGAATGTCCTTTCTTGAGAGTTTCTTCCTTTTTCCTTTCCTTCTTTTTTCCTTTCTCTGTCCTCGTGTCTGTTTCTTGTGTCTCTGGATTGTCCTTTCTTGATAGTTTCTCCTTTCCTTCTTTTTTCCTTTCTCTGTCCTCGTGTCTGTTTCTTGTGTCCCTGGATTATCGTTTCGTGATAGTTTCTTCCTTTTTTCTTTCCTTCTTTTTTCCTTTCTCTGTCCTCGTGTCTGTTTCTTGTGTCTCTGGATTGTCCTTTCTTGATAGTTTCTTCTTTCCTTCTTTTTTCCTTTCTCTGTCCTCGTGTCTGTTTCTTGTGTCTCTGGAATGTCCTTTCTTGATAGTTTCTTCCTTTCTCCTTTCCTTCTTTTTTCCTTTCTCTGTCCTCGTGTCTGTTTCTTGTGTCTCTGGAATGTCCTTTCTTGAGAGTTTCTTCCTTTTTCCTTTCCTTCTTTTTTCCTTTCTCTGTCCTCGTGTCTGTTTCTTGTGTCTCTGGAATGTCCTTTCTTGAGAGTTTCTTCCTTTTTCCTTTCCTTCTTTTTTCCTTTCTCTGTCCTCGTGATTGTTTCTTGTGTCTCTGGAATGTCCTTTCTTGATAGTTTCTTCCTTTTTCCTTTCCTTCTTTTTTCCTTTCTCTGTCCTCGTGATTGTTTCTTGTGTCTCTGGAATGTCCTTTCTTGATAGTTTCTTCCTTTTTCCTTTCCTTCTTTTTTCCTTTCTCTGTCCTCGTGATTGTTTCTTGTGTCTCTGGAATGTCCTTTCTTGATAGTTTCTTCCTTTTTCCTTTCCTTCTTTTTTCCTTTCTCTGTCCTCGTGTCTGTTTCTTGTGTCTCTGGAATGTCCTTTCTTGATAGTTTCTTCTTTCCTTCTTTTTTCCTTTCTCTGTCCTCGTGTCTGTTTCTTGTGTCTCTGGAATGTCCTTTCTTGATAGTTTCTTCCTTTTTCCTTTCCTTCTTTTTTCCTTTCTCTGTCCTCGTGTCTGTTTCTTGTGTCTCTGGAATGTCCTTTCTTGATAGTTTCTTCCTTTCTCCTTTCCTTCTTTTTTCCTTTCTCTGTCCTCGTGTCTGTTTCTTGTGTCTCTGGAATGTCCTTTCTTGAGAGTTTCTTCCTTTTTCCTTTCCTTCTTTTTTCCTTTCTCTGTCCTCGTGTCTGTTTCTTGTGTCTCTGGAATGTCCTTTCTTGATAGTTTCTTCCTTTTTCCTTTCCTTCTTTTTTCCTTTCTCTGTCCTCGTGTCTGTTTCTTGTGTCCCTGGATTATCGTTTCGTGATAGTTTCTTCCTTTTTTCTTTCCTTCTTTTTTCCTTTCTCTGTCCTCGTGTCTGTTTCTTGTGTCTCTGTATTGTCCTTTCTTGATAGTTTCTTCCTTTTTTCTTTCCTTCCTTTTTGCTTTCTATGTCCTCGTGTCTGTTTCTTGTGTCTCTGGAATGTCCTTTCTTGATAGTTTCTTCCTTTTTGCTCTTCCTTCTTTTTTCCTTTCTCTATCCTCGTGTCTGTTTCTTGTGTCTCTGTATTGTCCTTTCTTGATAGTTTCTTCCTTTTTTCTTTCCTTCCTTTTTGCTTTCTATGTCCTCGTGTCTGTTTCTTGTGTCTCTGGAATGTCCTTTCTTGAGAGTTTCTTCCTTTCTCCTTTCCTTCTTTTTTCCTTTCTCTGTCCTCGTGTCTGTTTCTTGTGTCTCTGGAATGTCCTTTCTTGATAGTTTCTTCCTTTCTCCTTTCCTTCTTTTTTCCTTTCTCTGTCCTCGTGTCTGTTTCTTGTGTCTCTGGAATGTCCTTTCTTGAGAGTTTCTTCCTTTTTCCTTTCCTTCTTTTTTCCTTTCTCTGTCCTCGTGTCTGTTTCTTGTGTCTCTGGAATGTCCTTTCTTGATAGTTTCTTCCTTTTTCCTTTCCTTCTTTTTTCCTTTCTCTGTCCTCGTGTCTGTTTCTTGTGTCCCTGGATTATCGTTTCGTGATAGTTTCTTCCTTTTTTCTTTCCTTCTTTTTTCCTTTCTCTGTCCTCGTGTCTGTTTCTTGTGTCTCTGTATTGTCCTTTCTTGATAGTTTCTTCCTTTTTTCTTTCCTTCCTTTTTGCTTTCTATGTCCTCGTGTCTGTTTCTTGTGTCTCTGGAATGTCCTTTCTTGATAGTTTCTTCCTTTTTGCTCTTCCTTCTTTTTTCCTTTCTCTATCCTCGTGTCTGTTTCTTGTGTCTCTGTATTGTCCTTTCTTGATAGTTTCTTCCTTTTTTCTTTCCTTCCTTTTTGCTTTCTATGTCCTCGTGTCTGTTTCTTGTGTCTCTGGAATGTCCTTTCTTGAGAGTTTCTTCCTTTCTCCTTTCCTTCTTTTTTCCTTTCTCTGTCCTCGTGTCTGTTTCTTGTGTCTCTGGAATGTCCTTTCTTGATAGTTTCTTCCTTTCTCCTTTCCTTCTTTTTTCCTTTCTCTGTCCTCGTGTCTGTTTCTTGTGTCCCTGGATTATCGTTTCGTGATAGTTTCTTCCTTTTTTCTTTCCTTCTTTTTTCCTTTCTCTGTCCTCGTGTCTGTTTCTTGTGTCTCTGGATTGTCCTTTCTTGATAGTTTCTTCCTTTTTTCTAACGTTTATTTACATTTGTCTGGCTTGGTAATGCTATAAAACCTAAACTTATTTACTAGTTTCGTGGGCAATTTACAAGATTCGGTAACACAATATGGATGTATCTGATTTCTTCGTCATGTGTTGGTGGACCTGTTTACATGTGTTTGACTGGAAACTCTTACTCAAGACGTGTTACAGCATTGTTCAACTTTACTGCACCGTGAATGGCACACGTCATGAGTTTATTACGCTATATACCAATTTTAGGAATCACAGATTAGCAAGTGCCCATAAGAAACAATTATAAATTAATTCACAGTATTCCGTATTATGCGACATTTTAATACAGGTGAATGATAATTCAAACGAAACAGTTAGAAATTGTGTGAATATGCTTACAATATTCTTCACGTTTTTGAATATGTATATATTGATCAAATTAATACATATTTATCTGAAATCTTGACATAATAATAAAACTTACCTGTTGATAACTTTCTTGCATATTAAAATTCATCGGTATGGACGGTTCTATTCTGGACATCAATGATTTAATTTTGTTCTCTAACTTAAGCAAGTTTTCATTTTGTATTGCTACTGCATCCATGGTAACGTGAAACATCGTTTTCTGTATCTTAAATAGAGAAAGCAATGCAAAATTATCATCCACCAAGTAGTCCGTGTTTTGATATTAATATGGTTCCTATTGGCTTAAATCATCACTTCGAAATTTTACAATTGCCACCATGACTTTGTTGACCACTACGGAATATCTGTGTCATAAATGACCACAGATAGGTACCACTCGTCGTAAGCCCACATCGGTTATTTCCTCATTCATGATTTTCACCGGTTTGTTACTGGAGTAACACGACGGGTACCACTAGTGGAGCAGGAAATGCTTACCCTTCTGGAGCACCTGAGTTCACCCATATGTATCTAACTTCTGTAACGAACTTAATTCTGTTTGCCTTTTTAATCCGATGTTTGTCGAGGAAAACGTGTGATTGTAATGCACGACAGTTCAGATAGGTAAATGTATCCTAGCGTTGTGTTTTTAATATGCATATACTACTAAGCAAATATTGACCTAATTATTATATTGTTTTAAGTCATTAAATCAACCAGGAATGTGAGAGGTCATGTATATAACGGTAAAAACAAATTTACCGAACTCCGAACAATCTTACAAAGAGAAAGTCAAAACTCATAAGTATATAAACAGACAAATTCCGTCAACAACCGGAAAACTGAAAACGTAATGACCCTGACTTGGTACAGGCATTTCTAACGAAATGGTGGGTTGAATCCGATTTTAAAGCGCCAAACCTCCCGCTTTTATTATGTATATGTGATAGGGGTATCAACTTTGTTTCCTTCTAAGAGTTTTCGATTGGATATTGGAAATGTTCCAACCCAGTGCTCTTTTTTACATGATCACCATTCAAGCAAATGTGTTTGCTTTATTAAGGTACATAACATACATGACTTTAGCTTAGACTTACCAATGCATCAAAGTAAAGTAGACATATGGTAATACCAGTTATATTAATTAGTGATTTAATCACATCCTGCCCACTGAAATAAAGCGTGCTACTATTAATAATAAAACAGATGAATTAATATACCGGTATTCAACTTAATGCAGAAACATTACAAGAGTGTAACAGAATGGCTGGAATAACTAGTATCTTGATTTTGTTGTTTAAAGAATATTTGCCTAGACAATGTCTGTTGTATTTTATTGTATTACGCTTTTTTGAATGAGTGTGTTGTTGTTTAATGCTAAATGAGCATTTTGTCAGCTATATAAGGATGAGAACACGTTACATTCCAATAGATGATAATGATGTTGGCTTTGTACAAGATCAGCACGCTTCATTTGATCTCTATTGTGCTAGCCCATTGACAGAACAGTACTCTACTTGGACACACTATTCTGATTCCGAGCCAACCAGTCTTCGCTCTTTCCTTAATGCTGCGTGGTAAGCAGAGAAGCAGCAAATAACAATTTAAGAGTTTGTATTTTATCAGACCGGGGTTCAAAGAGGTTAGCAAGCAAACTATTATTTCATTGATGTGGTACTAGTATGGCTACTTTTCTTTAGTATGAAATCAGTCGAACTGCAGTAGAGGTAAACAGAGCAATTATTCCATTTTTATCAGTAGTTTTCCTCCGTGAATCATGTAGTTGTAACATTTTTGTGTTTGTACATCAACTTAGTTAATATTTTGGAAAAGGTTCAAATTGAAGCGATGAGGAACATATCGGGTGGGACAAGATTAACTCCTTTAAGGGAATCATGCACAGAAACCGGATTATTAAGACTAAAAGATATAATAGGCGGGTAAACCATAAGCTTTATCAACTTTTATTCCTAGCCGCTTTCAGGATGTGCATACATACACCACCAGACATAGCAATGCGATTCCGTTGCAAAGAACCCGAACATCACTCTATGCTAGTTATGTTCTACCATCTACTTTAAAATTATGGAATTCTCTACCACCAGAAATAAAAGACTGCCCATCATTTAGCATTCTCAATTCTAGACTTACTTCTAGAGTTGATCATAATAATGTACCTAAATAGTATTAATACGGTCCAAGACTGACACAAATATTACACGCTCGTCTTCGTATGAAAAGTAGTTCTCTAAACGAACATTTGTATATAAAAATATTATTGATAATAATAATTGTTTGTGTAAAGAGAGTGAATTTACATAAAATTATTTATTTAAATGTCCGAAATATACTCATCAACGAAATAGTCTTTATCGAGACTAGAAAACTATTTCAGCTATTGAACATTCGACCTTCGGAAAATTTACTATTACTTGGCAGTCCTGACCTTGATATCGATTCAAATATTATTGTTTTTACGACAGTGCATAAATATATTTCGGAAAGTAAGCGATTTTCATAAAGCTCATATACTTCATGTGATTTTATATATTAGAGTGCAACCCACAATTTCCTTTTTTTTCCTTCCTTCCTCTAATGTTCAGTTATTTAAACAATGTTAAATGAATTGAGTATGCTTTATTGACTATTTAAAATTGTTCATGTGTCTTTTTAGGAAATGGATTACTATAAGCGTTACGCTTGTTTCTGAATCTGAAAAAAAAGTTTATATGTTATTTATCAATGAAATATGTTTAAATCAACAACGTATGTTGTTCGGTCAGTAGATTGCATTTTAACTATTGAAAACAAAATAGAATAAATAGAAGAAATAATAGAGAATCTAATCATCCACAATACCACTGTCACAACGATATTTATAGATTATTATATGGTATTTTTCACATCACATGTCATATCGACCTGAGACGCCCATATTAGCCCACACGCCGATGATCCGAGTACTAATATTGGTCGAGGGTTGATATGGCATGTGATATGAAAAATGCCATATCATAACCTATTTATCATATGCTTCAATGCGTCTTTCTTCATATTTGTGAGAGCTGATCGTTTTCAAAAAGCCTGTAAGCTTGATTTGAGATATGATGCAATAATGTCATATTATATCTACGTTTTTATTATATGTATTTAGAGACATAATCCTTATACAGTTACACTTTTCATGCATCAACACAAGATGATTCAATCTTTGGTTCATAAAGGAGTGTCATCATTCGTTGCATAACGAGCATTTTCCATGTTTTCTTCGTAATCCAGTTTGACAGTAGCAGACAACGGAAGTAAACAACGTTACATTAATAACGAAAACTGATCGACCGGAAATTTCCAAAAAAGACAAAATAATTGTGAAAAACTAATTACTCGATTATATGCAAAATTTCCGGCCGCCATTTTAAAAAATCCATATTACACCCCCATGTAATACGGCACACATTATTAAACCCCCATGTAATACGGATCAGATTATTACACCCCTGGGAGATATGACTTGTTGCATTTCGGATTTATCACATATGCAAAATTAAGCATATCTTGAGTAAGTACATGATAAAAAAAATTATTACAATCAGTCCCACTTCCAATATTTGCTCCAAGCGGTTTTTGGTTCTGGTCACCATCACATATTTATTCAAGAATGTAAAAATATCTTACAATAAGCAGCGAAACAGCAAGTTAAAATATAACCAGATGATAGTTCAGTTATATCGTGGTCAGGTTTATTGGTGAAGAAAAACAAGGTACCCAGAGAAAACTAAGCCACTTCAGCACATGATGTTATATCGAGTACATCTCGACCATGGTAGGAACACACTACTTCATCGGTGATGGTGTTTCAAAGTAGTTATTTACTTATTTCCTCATTGGTATCTTCACACTTTTCTCTCACTGAGTTGGTACATGTGCTGATGGATTATTAGTCTTTGAGGGTATAATTCCCCAAATAGTCGGTGCTTCGGTTTTGAGATTTTGTTAATAAAATACTATTATTGAAATCTACTGTTTCCAAATAATGCAAATATTTTTAAACTAAGGTTATTTTCTGCAGGCATAAGTAATCTTAAATGGTTTTGTCTTTCCTATTTAGAAACGTTGGTTTTCTTGGTTCCAAAGATTTTTATCTTATTTAAATTCCAATCTTTTGACCTTGGGCATACTTGATGAAAGTTATTCCAGTAAAGCATGGTGCGCAATAAATTAGATATATCCATTTTAATTACCAACCATTCACCATGATCATAATATGTTATAAACAAAAGATTCAATTTTATTTTCGCGCATTCCCTCATTATAATCAGAGGATTGTTGCTTAAATTGAAGCTTCCCTGGATAATCAGTGGAGTGTAACATAGTACATCAGGAGAAGCTTGGACTCTTGATTAGAATTATAACAAGCAACAATTTTGAATTTAGAATAAAAAAAAATATTATGTTGTTAAAAACATAATAAATTGAAGTTTCAAGTTAATTTATTATTCTATTATACTACGTACATTCCTCCCTAGATAACATGAGACTAAATCTTACTGATGACATTGTCAATGTCTTGGTTGTTAACGCCTTTAAATTACAAAGCTGTCATATCTTTTATTATAACAAGGAAATCGTATATATATAAATCTAACCGATTATTCTGCCGCGGATTAGAAAAAAATGATTGCATTCCCACGAGGTCTTAGAATGTGTTAAAAAATACATTAAAAATCTGGAATATCTATTAAATTTTAAAGAGGAGTTTGTAATTACAATTTTTACTATGAATATAATAGTAAAAATAATTACAACCACTTTTTTCAAAAGCAATTTCATCATTAAGAAGAGTTTTGATATACCAAAGTAATATAATATTTCCAGGTGCAAATCAAGTAGAAATTACTGGATTAGAAGATAAGAAACAAATAACAGCACTGTTATCTTGTACAATGATTAGCGATCTCTTAACACCCCAACTTCTTTATCAGGGAAATATAACACTTACTAGTACTCTGCAATAAATTATTTGTCAGTATCTTACAAATAAAGTTCTTTTGAAAATTAATTATGTTAATTTACATGACCCCCCAAATTTAACTACATATACATGACTTTGTGTTTTCTAACGGATATCGATCTATACCAGAAAATACTTTACGCTATATGGTGTTTGCTAGGCTATATATGTTCTTGTTTCTTACACACTTTAGACCGACTTGTTCGCGGATATTAACTTTCGTGATTTTGTACTCTACCGCAAAAGTCGCGAAGGTTTATAGCACGCGAACAAAGGTTGGTTTACAATAATCATAATCCGTAGTTCGAAGAAGGACATACTTATCTATAAGATATATTTGTTATTGAAATTCGCAGTTCCGCAATAATGTAATCATAATTTAAACCACGGTCAATCTCCTACAGGCCACCATTGTTGGTTTTGGCTGTTCTGTTTAGGTCCTTTCTCAATCTCCCACAGCTGCAGGCCACCATTGTTGGTTTTGATTGTTCTGTTTAGTCCTTTGTCAATCTCCCACAAACGCAGGCCACCATTGTTGTTTTTGGCTGTTCTGTTTAGTCCTTTGTCAATCTCCCACAGACGCAGGCCACCATTGTTGGTTTTGACTGTTCTGCTTAGTCCTTTGTCAATCTCCCACAGACGCAGGCCACCATTGTTGGTTTTGACTGTTCTGTTTATTCCTTTGTCAATCTCCCACAGACGCAGGCCACCATTGTTGTCTTTGGCTGTTCTGTTTAGTCCTTTGTCAATCTCCCACAGACGCAGGCAACCATTGTTGGTTTTGACTGTTCTGCTTAGTCCTTTGTAAATCTCCCACAGAGGCAGGCCACCATTGTTGGTTTTGACTGTTCTGTTTATTCCTTTGTCAATCTCCCACAGAGGCAGGCCACCATTGTTGTCTTTGGCTGTTCTGTTTAGTCCTTTGTCAATCTCCCACAGACGCAGGCCACCATTGTTGTTTTTGGCTGTTCTGCTTAGTCCTTTGTCAATCTCCCACAGACGCAGGCTACCATTGTTGGTTTTGGCTGTTCTGTTTAGTCCTTTGTCAATCTCCCACAGACGCAGGCCACCATTGTTGTTTTTGGCTGTTCTGCTTAGTCCTTTGTCAATCTTTCACAGACGCAGGCCACCATTGTTGGTTTTGGCTGTTCTGCTTAGTCCTTTGTCAATCTCCCACAGACGCAGGCTACCATTGTTGGTTTTGGCTGTTCTGTTTAGTCCTTTGTCAATCTCCCACAGACGCAGGCCACCATTGTTGGTTTTGGCTGTTCTGTTTAGGTCCTTTTTGTTTTCTTGTTCCTAATAACATTAAGCTATTTAGCTTTCCAATCGACTGACTTTGTGTGTGTTTTACTGATGTACCTGATGAGCGTTATTTCAGTCGTTATGGGTATTAAATTAGGTTGGTTCGGATGGCTGGTTTATGCTATTTGACGCCACTTTCAACAATATTTCAGTTGTATTGTGGCAGTCAGTTTTATTGGTGAAGGAAACCGGTATATCCGGAGAAAACCACCGACCTGTCGCAAGTCACTGAGAAACTGTATCACATAATATTGCTTCGAGTACACCTTGCTTTGAACGGGCTTCAATCTCAAAACTATATTAAATTAGATAACTACAATATTATTATATCCAAATAATCGTCAAAAGATATCTGTACGAAAATAGAGAAAACCTAATAACTGTTATTGACAAGCTGTATTCGATTCGACATTGTCTGCCTAATTTGTAAATGACATACGCCAGCTTGGTTGTTATATCCTGGCATCCCGGTTTCCTGCACCAATAAATTTGACCACCACGACATTACAGAACTATTGTTGAAAGAGGTGATCAAATGAAAAGCAAAACAAAAACATCACACTGTCCGAACAGTTCCAAATTCCAATATAATAAATCGTAGAAAGGGGCAACATCGATGCACACAAATACATAACCAGCCACTTTCCTAGCTAGGTAGAGGCATGTCAATAAAAAAAGTGGCTGGGTTGAGCTAGTTCTATGACACAAACCTCGCCTCTTAGCGAAATGATGCGGTCATGAAAGTGTTGTCCACACATATTTAGCAAAAGCAAATACAATACAAAGATAAATCTAAATCAAATTGATCATTTACCTTGCATACCCCGAGTTATTGTAGATTACCAAGTCAACAGTCCAATACACAATCAGACTGCCTATGAGAAATACACACTGTACTCCATAGCTGAACATTACATTAGCAATAACAGAAAGAGTCAATACTGAATTGTTCGATTGAAGATATACTATGTTTCCCTCACTGCTATTTGATGTGTTGGCTAATGTAGAAGATCTTTGTTCTTCGCTACCTATCTGAAGAAAAGTAAAAGCAGAATTTGAAGATACCAAACGTATTCAGAAGCTGTAAATCAAAGGACAGACATTATAATAGCAAAAAGGACAAATGAACCAAAAAAAGGATAATAAAAGAAAACAAACATTGTTCGACAAAACACTAAGCTAAAAATAACGATTGAGCATGATGAACCGCACTTATTTAAGGGGATTTACCTGTTACGGAAGTGTGAGCAGTTACAGTTTCAACTAGTGGCACTAGTCTTGATACCCTTGTTACGTCATGTAAGAGAAACTATGACAAATGGGAAATATCCATGGCAATCTGTGACTCATATTTCTTAACTGTTAGCCAAGTCATGATGGTGACCGTAAAACTTTTGAAGTGCTGACTTCAATTTAGCCACGAGGAATAGTGGGTGCAATAACGTTCTTGTTAGTAGCAACCCTCTATCAAGGAAATCAGATAGGAACCAAATGCTCTGGAATATCGGATCAACTGAGATTTATTTACTCCATATGCAGGGATGTTACAACATATAAGTAGAAAGTTCACAATGGGAAAATTGAAATCATATCTTTTGTCGAGAGGTTTTGTTCTTAGCCGATTAGGTATGTCAATTCCTATGTATAAGTCAATGCATAATGTATGAAGCCAACCTAGTTGTTCTTGTAGTGTCCAGTACCTTGAAGTTTAATGGGATATATCCGGTCATTAAAATCACCAAGCTTATAATCATTTAGTGAAAGGACATAGAGTAGAACGTAAAATTAAATAATCGGGCTAGCTTATTTTCGTTTTGTTTTAGAAACTCCTGTCTCATGCGAATAAAGGAACATGTCGGCGAGAAGATGTACTCAGTTTGAACCCATAGGAATGCCGACTTTCCGTTAATAAAACGTCCTCCAAATTTAGAGTGATTTCTTGAAAGGACATCAATGTTAAGGATGCTTAGTGACATAAATAAAATCATATATATTACAAGATTATGCATTTATTCTGTATATTTAAAATATTGTAAAGTTTGCTCACCGCAGTTAACACATTACACAATAGAAATAAAACTACTGACATCATTGGGAAAACAAGACAATATGGTTTGTTTGGTAGAAACATCGTCAATGCGTTGAATAGATGGAATCTCGTCTAAAATGGAAAAATATATGTATACTCATATTATATGAGTCCATTTTGTGGAATTGGTTTAGTTCTGCAAAAGGGCAAGACACCAATAAACCAGAACAAAAAACGGCATGATGTGAACTATATATAATTACCCCCAACTGAAATAACAAGTGAAAACTAATCCACTCAGCAATAAGAGTGAGGCAGTGGTTGTACAACTATTGAAACGGGGGCTGCTATCTTCCTGAACCCTGAGTTAACCATCAGTTTTTGTGGGATACGTGTAGCCCAATCTTTAGTTTTCTGTGTAGTATGCATTCACCCAAAGCATACAGTCAAAGCTGTCTTATGTGACCTTCCAAGAGAACAGTGAAATATGGTCACATAAGACAGGTGGTCGCTTAATGTAGATTTCATAGATATAAAATGGACTGTGAAGGGAAATACAAAATAAATTCACATAATACCAGTTATTGTTTAATAGAGGTTGTCACTTAAGCAGGTTTGACTGTAACTCGATACAACTTTTTAAATCGACATTATTGTTATGATTATAATTCTATTAATGAATTAAACAACTATGAATCACTTCTTCTTCTCAACACAATCACTCAACTGTAGTAAAATTAAACCAGCTGTGCAACATGAAATCACAACACAATGATTCAACTGTAGTAAAATTAAACCAGCTGTGCAACATGAAGTTACAATGCAATGACTGTAGTAAAATTAAACCTGCTGTGCAACATGAAGTCACAACACAATGACTGTAGTAAAATTAAACCAGCTGTGCAACATGAAATCACATCACAATGACTCAACTGTAGTAAAATTAAACCAGCTGTGCAACATGAAGTTACAACACAATGACTCAACTGTAGTAAAATTAAACCAGCTGTGCAACATGAAGTTACAATGCAATGACTGTAGTAAAATTAAACCAGCTGTGCAACATGAAGTCACAACACAATGACTGTAGTAAAATTAAACCAGCTGTGCAACATGAAATCAAAACACAATGACTCAACTGTAGTAAAATTAAACCAGCTGTGCAACATGAAGTTACAACACAATGACTCAACTGTAGTAAAATTAAACCAGCTGTGCAACATGAAGCTACAATGCAATGACTGTAGTAAAATTAAACCAGCTGTGCAACATGAAGTCACAACACAATGACTGTAGTAAAATTAAACCAGCTGTGCAACATGAAATCACAACACAATGACTCAACTGTAGTAAAATTAAACCAGCTGTGCAACATGAAGTTACAATACAATGACTCAACTGTAGTAAAATTAAACCAGCTGTGCAACATGAAGTCACAACACAATGACTCAACTGTAGTAAAATTAAACCAGCTGTGCAACATGAAATCACAACACAATGACTCAACTGTAGTAAAATTAAACCAGCTGTGCAACATGAAGTTACAATGCAATGACTGTAGTAAAATTAAACCAGCTGTGCAACATGAAGTCACAACACAATGACTGTAGTAAAATTAAACCAGCTGTGCAACATGAAATCACAACACAATGACTTAACTGTAGTAAAATTAAACCAGCTGTGCAACATGAAGTTACAATACAATGACTCAACTGTAGTAAAATTAAACCAGCTGTGCAACATGAAGTCACAACACAATGACTCAACTGTAGTAAAATTAAACCAGCTGTGCAACATGAAATCACAACACAATGACTCAACTGTAGTAAAATTAAACCAGCTGTGCAACATGAAGTTACAATACAATGACTCAACTGTAGTAAAATTAAACCAGCTGTGCAACATGAAGTCACAACACAATGACTCAACTGTAGTAAAATTAAACCAGCTGTGCAACATGAAGTTACAATACAATGACTCAACTGTAGTAAAATTAAACCAGCTGTGCAACATGAAGTCACAACACAATGACTCAACTGTAGTAAAATTAAACCAGCTGTGCAACATGAAGTCACAACACAATGACTGTAGTAAAATTAAACCAGCTATGCAACATGAAATCACAACACAATGACTCAACTGTAGTAAAATTAAACCAGCTGTGCAACATGAAGTTACAATACAATGACTCAACTGTAGTAAAATTAAACCAGCTGTGCAACATGAAGTTACAATACAATGACTCAACTGTAGTAAAATTAAACCAGCTGTGCAACATGAAATCACAACACAATGACTCAACTGTAGTAAAATTAAACCAGCTGTGCAACATGAAATCACAACACAATGACTCAACTGTAGTAAAATTAAACCAGCTGTGCAACATGAAGTTACAATGCAATGACTGTAGTAAAATTAAACCAGCTGTGCAACATGAAGTCACAACACAATAACTGTAGTAAAATTAAACCAGCTGTGCAACATGAAGTTACAATACAATGACTCAACTGTAGTAAAATTAAACCAGCTGTGCAACATGAAGTCACAACACAATGACTCAACTGTAGTAAAATTAAACCAGCTGTGCAACATGAAGTTACAATACAATGACTCAACTGTAGTAAAATTAAACCAGCTGTGCAACATGAAGTCACAATACAATGACTCAACTGTAGTAAAATTAAACCAGCTGTGCAACATGAAGTCACAACACAATGACTCAACTGTAGTAAAATTAAACCAGCTGTGCAACATGAAGTCACAATACAATGTTGTTCATCTTTTTTCCGTGTTGTGTTTTTGTTTTGTTTGTCTTCGCCCTGCACCTTGTGTACCCAATGTTGCCCGTGTCTCTGGATTGTCCATTCTTGATTACTCCTTCGGTTTTCTCTAACGTTGATTTACTACCTACTATGTCCTGTGTCTTGTGTACCCAATGTTACCAGTATTTCTGGATTGTCCATTCTTGAATACTCCTTCGGTTTTCTCTAACGTTTATTTACTACCTACTATGCCCTGCACCTTGTGTACCCAATGTTACCAGTATTTCTGGATTGTCCATTCTTGAATACTCCTTCGGTTTTCTCTAACGTTTATTTACTACCTACTATGTCCTGTGCCTTGTGTACCCAATGTTACCAGTATTTCTGGATTGTCCATTCTTGAATACTCCTTCGGTTTTCTCTAACGTTTATTTACTACCTACTATGTCCTGTGCCTTGTGTACCCAATGTTACCAGTATTTCTGGATTGTCCATTCTTGAATACTCCTTCGGTTTTCTCTAACGTTTATTTACTACCTACTATGTCCTGTGCCTTGTGTACCCAATGTTACCAGTATTTCTGGATTGTCCATTCTTGAATACTCCTTCGGTTTTCTCTAACGTTTATTTACTACCTACTATGTCCTGTGCCTTGTGTACCCAATGTTACCAGTATTTCTGGATTGTCCATTCTTGAATACTCCTTCGGTTTTCTCTAACGTTTATTTACTACCTACTATGTCCTGTGTCTTGTGTACCCAATGTTGTCAGTGTCTCTGGATTGTCCATTCTTGATTACTCCTTCGGTTTTCTCTAACGTTTATTTACTACCTACTATGCCCTGCGCCTTGTGTACCCAATGTTACCAGTATTTCTGGATTGTCCATTCTTGATTGCTCCTTCGGTTTTCTCTAACGTTTATTTACTACCTACTATGTCCTGTGTCTTGTGTACCCAATGTTGTCAGTGTCTCTGGATTGTCCATTCTTGATTACTCCTTCGGTTTTCTCTAACGTTTATTTACTACCTACTATGTCCTGTGCCTTGTGTACCCAATGTTACCAGTATTTCTGGATTGTCCATTCTTGAATACTCCTTCGGTTTTCTCTAACGTTTATTTACTACCTACTATGTCCTGTGCCTTGTGTACCCAATGTTACCAGTATTTCTGGATTGTCCATTCTTGAATACTCCTTCGGTTTTCTCTAACGTTTATTTACTACCTACTATGCCCTGCACCTTGTGTACCCAATGTTACCAGTATTTCTGGATTGTCCATTCTTGAATACTCCTTCGGTTTTCTCTAACGTTTATTTACTACCTACTATGTCCTGTGCCTTGTGTACCCAATGTTACCAGTATTTCTGGATTGTCCATTCTTGAATACTCCTTCGGTTTTCTCTAACGTTTATTTACTACCTACTATGTCCTGTGCCTTGTGTACCCAATGTTACCAGTATTTCTGGATTGTCCATTCTTGAATACTCCTTCGGTTTTCTCTAACGTTTATTTACTACCTACTATGTCCTGTGCCTTGTGTACCCAATGTTACCAGTGTTTCTGGATTGTCCATTCTTGAATACTCCTTCGGTTTTCTCTAACGTTTATTTACTACCTACTATGCCCTGCACCTTGTGTACCCAATGTTACCAGTATTTCTGGATTGTCCATTCTTGAATACTCCTTCGGTTTTCTCTAACGTTTATTTACTACCTACTATGTCCTGTGCCTTGTGTACCCAATGTTACCAGTATTTCTGGATTGTCCATTCTTGAATACTCCTTCGGTTTTCCCTAACGTTTATTTACTACCTACTATGCCCTGCACCTTGTGTACCCAATGTTACCAGTATTTCTGGATTGTCCATTCTTGATTGCTCCTTCGGTTTTCTCTAACGTTTATTTACTACCTACTATGTCCTGTGTCTTGTGTACCCAATGTTGTCAGTGTCTCTGGATTGTCCATTCTTGATTACTCCTTCGGTTTTCTCTAACGTTTATTTACTACCTACTATGCCCTGCGCCTTCTGTACCCAATGTTACCAGTATTTCTGGATTGTCCATTCTTGATTGCTCCTTCGGTTTTCTCTAACGTTTATTTACTACCTACTATGTCCTGTGTCTTGTGTACCCAATGTTGTCAGTGTCTCTGGATTGTCCATTCTTGATTACTCCTTCGGTTTTCTCTAACGTTTATTTACTACCTACTATGTCCTGTGCCTTGTGTACCCAATGTTACCAGTATTTCTGGATTGTCCATTCTTGAATACTCCTTCGGTTTTCTCTAACGTTTATTTACTACCTACTATGTCCTGTGCCTTGTGTACCCAATGTTACCAGTATTTCTGGATTGTCCATTCTTGAATACTCCTTCGGTTTTCTCTAACGTTTATTTACTACCTACTATGTCCTGTGCCTTGTGTACCCAATGTTACCAGTATTTCTGGATTGTCCATTCTTGAATACTCCTTCGGTTTTCTCTAACGTTTATTTACTACCTACTATGTCCTGTGTCTTGTGTACCCAATGTTGTCAGTGTCTCTGGATTGTCCATTCTTGATTACTCCTTCGGTTTTCTCTAACGTTTATTTACTACCTACTATGCCCTGCGCCTTGTGTACCCAATGTTACCAGTATTTCTGGATTGTCCATTCTTGATTGCTCCTTCGGTTTTCTCTAACGTTTATTTACTACCTACTATGTCCTGTGTCTTGTGTACCCAATGTTGTCAGTGTCTCTGGATTGTCCATTCTTGATTACTCCTTCGGTTTTCTCTAACGTTTATTTACTACCTACTATGTCCTGTGCCTTGTGTACCCAATGTTACCAGTATTTCTGGATTGTCCATTCTTGAATACTCCTTCGGTTTTCTCTAACGTTTATTTACTACCTACTATGTCCTGTGCCTTGTGTACCCAATGTTACCAGTATTTCTGGATTGTCCATTCTTGAATACTCCTTCGGTTTTCTCTAACGTTTATTTACTACCTACTATGTCCTGTGCCTTGTGTACCCAATGTTACCAGTATTTCTGGATTGTCCATTCTTGAATACTCCTTCGGTTTTCTCTAACGTTTATTTACTACCTACTATGCCCTGCACCTTGTGTACCCAATGTTACCAGTATTTCTGGATTGTCCATTCTTGAATACTCCTTCGGTTTTCTCTAACGTTTATTTACTACCTACTATGTCCTGTGCCTTGTGTACCCAATGTTACCAGTATTTCTGGATTGTCCATTCTTGAATACTCCTTCGGTTTTCTCTAACGTTTATTTACTACCTACTATGTCCTGTGCCTTGTGTACCCAATGTTACCAGTATTTCTGGATTGTCCATTCTTGAATACTCCTTCGGTTTTCTCTAACGTTTATTTACTACCTACTATGTCCTGTGCCTTGTGTACCCAATGTTACCAGTATTTCTGGATTGTCCATTCTTGAATACTCCTTCGGTTTTCTCTAACGTTTATTTACTACCTACTATGCCCTGCACCTTGTGTACCCAATGTTACCAGTATTTCTGGATTGTCCATTCTTGAATACTCCTTCGGTTTTCTCTAACGTTTATTTACTACCTACTATGTCCTGTGCCTTGTGTACCCAATGTTACCAGTATTTCTGGATTGTCCATTCTTGAATACTCCTTCGGTTTTCTCTAACGTTTATTTACTACCTACTATGCCCTGCACCTTGTGTACCCAATGTTACCAGTATTTCTGGATTGTCCATTCTTGATTGCTCCTTCGGTTTTCTCTAACGTTTATTTACTACCTACTATGTCCTGTGTCTTGTGTACCCAATGTTGTCAGTGTCTCTGGATTGTCCATTCTTGATTACTCCTTCGGTTTTCTCTAACGTTTATTTACTACCTACTATGCCCTGCGCCTTCTGTACCCAATGTTACCAGTATTTCTGGATTGTCCATTCTTGATTGCTCCTTCGGTTTTCTCTAACGTTTATTTACTACCTACTATGTCCTGTGTCTTGTGTACCCAATGTTGTCAGTGTCTCTGGATTGTCCATTCTTGATTACTCCTTCGGTTTTCTCTAACGTTTATTTACTACCTACTATGCCCTGCACCTTGTGTACCCAATGTTACCAGTATTTCTGGATTGTCCATTCTTGATTGCTCCTTCGGTTTTCTCTAACGTTTATTTACTACCTACTATGTCCTGTGTCTTGTGTACCCAATGTTGTCAGTGTCTCTGGATTGTCCATTCTTGATTACTCCTTCGGTTTCCTCTAACGTTTATTTACTACCTACTATGCCCTGCACCTTGTGTACCCAATGTTACCCGTATTTCTGGATTGTCCATTCTTGATTGCTCCTTCGGTTTTCTCTTACGTTTATTTACTGCCTACTATGTCCTGTGTCTTGTGTACCCAATGTTGTCAGTGTCTCTGGATTGTCCATTCTTGATTACTCCTTCGGTTTTCTCTAACGTTTATTTACTACCTACTATGCCCTGCACCTTGTGTACCCAATGTTACCAGTATTTCTGGATTGTCCATTCTTGATTGCTCCTTCGGTTTTCTCTAACGTTTATTTACTACCTACTATGCCCTGCGCCTTGTGTACCCAATGTTACCCGTGTCTCTGGACTGTCCATTCTTGATTACTCCTTCGGTTTTCTCTAACGTTTATTTACTACCTACTATGCCCTGCGCCTTGTGTACCCAATGTTACCCGTGTCTCTGGACTGTCCATTCTTGATTACTCCTTCGGTTTTCTCTAACGTTTATTTACTACCTACTATGCCCTGCGCCTTGTGTACCCAATGTTACCCGTGTCTCTGGACTGTCCATTCTTGATTACTCCTTCGGTTTTCTCTAACGTTTATTTACTACCTACTATGCCCTGCGCCTTGTGTACCCAATGTTACCCGTGTCTCTGGACTGTCCATTCTTGATTACTCCTTCGGTTTTCTCTAACGTTTATTTACTACCTACTATGCCCTGTGCCTTGTGTACCCAATGTTACCCGTGTCTCTGGACTGTCCATTCTTGATTACTCCTTCGGTTTTCTCTAACGTTTATTTACTACCTACTATGCCCTGCCCCTTGTGTACCCAATGTTGTCAGTGTCTCTGGACTGTCCATTCTTGATTACTCCTTCGGTTTTCTCTAACGTTTATTTACTACCTACTATGCCCTGCGCCTTGTGTACCCAATGTTACCCGTTTCTCTGGACTGTCCATTCTTGATTACTCCTTCGGTTTTCTCTAACGTTTATTTACTACCTACTATGCCCTGCGCCTTGTGTACCCAATGTTACCCGTGTCTCTGGACTGTCCATTCTTGATTACTCCTTCGGTTTTCTCTAACGTTTATTTACTACCTACTATGCCCTGCGCCTTGTGTACCCAATGTTGCCCGTGTCTCTGGATTGTTCATTCTTGATTACTCCTTCGGTTTTCTCTAACGTTTATTTACTACCTACTATGCCCTGCGCCTTGTGTACCCAATGTTGCCCGTGTCTCTGGATTGTCCATTCTTGATTACTCCTTCGGTTTTCTCTAACGTTTATTTACTACCTACTATGCCCTGCGCCTTGTGTACCCAATGTTACCCGTGTCTCTGGACTGTCCATTCTTGATTACTCCTTCGGTTTTCTCTAACGTTTATTTACTACCTACTATGCCCTGCGCCTTGTGTACCCAATGTTGCCCGTGTCTCTGGATTGTCCATTCTTGATTACTTCTTCGGTTTTCTCTAACGTTTATTTACTACCTACTATGCCCTGCGCCTTGTGTACCAAATGTTGCCCGTGTCTCTGGATTGTCCATTCTTGATTACTCCTTCGGTTTTCTCTAACGTTTATTTACTACCTACTATGCCCTGCGCCTTGTGTGCCCAATGTCACCCGTGTCTCTGGACTGTCCATTCTTGATTACTCCTTCGGTTTTCTCTAACGTTTATTTACTACCTACTATGCCCTGCGCCTTGTGTACCCAATGTTACCCGTGTCTCTGGACTGTCCATTCTTGATTACTCCTTCGATTTTCTCTAACGTTTATTTACTACCTACTATGCCCTGCGCCTTGTGTACCCAATGTTGCCCGTGTCTCTGGATTGTCCATTCTTGATTACTCCTTCGGTTTTCTCTAACGTTTATTTACTACCTACTATGCCCTGCGCCTTGTGTACCCAATGTTGCCCGTGTCTCTGGATTGTCCATTCTTGATTGCCTCTTCGGTTTTCTCTAATGTTTATTGAAATAGCCTAACTTTTGTGTGAAGGAAATGAATAACAATGTAGCACACATAATATCATTTAAATCATCAAACTTTATTTATATGAAGAGATAATATACTTACCTGTCTTGTTCTCCAAATCACAAAGCAAGGAGTTAATATAAGAATGCTGATTGAAATACCAAAAGTAACCGTTTCGTAAATCAACCTGTAAGTTAACAAAATGTAACAGTTTCGTAAATTAATCTGTAGGTTAAAATTAGAACAGGGTCGTAAATTAATCTGTAGGTTAAAAAATGTAACAGTTTCTCAAATTAACTTATATGTTAGTAAAAATTTAACAGCTTCATAGATCAATTTGCAAGTTAAAAAATGTAACCACTTCGTATATCATCTTATTACAATGGAAAATGTAACAGTTTCTTAATCGACCTATCAATTATGAAACATGTAATAGTTTTTTTTATAAATCAGCCTGTAAATTATAAATAAAGGGGGACAGTTTCGTAAATCAGCATAAAAGTTACAAAATCAACCATCTTCGTAAACCAACCTATTAGTTCATAAATGTGACGGCTTCTCAAATAAACTTATAAGATAATAAATATTTAACATATTCGTAAATTAACTTATAAGTTAATAAATGTTACGGGTTTCTTTCAGTGGGGTATGTGTTTCTTTATCTTTAGTTTTATGTGTATGTTTTGTAGATCGTTGTTTGTTCTTTTGTCCATTTTCTTTTGTCCATTTTCTTTTGGCCATTGTGTTGTCTGTCCTTCTTCGGCTTACGGATTTTGATTACCCCTTTGGTATCTTCAAATTCTTCTTCGTAAATCAACAAATAAATTAACAAATGTAACGGCTTCCTATATTAAATAATAATTTTAAAACAAATATATATAACAGCTTTGCATCAACCTATAATTTGGAAAACATGTAACAATTTCCTCAAACAAGCTCGGTTTTTAGTGGTTTCTTGTTGATCAATCATTAATTTTTTGTTGTCTTTTTGTCCTCTTGCTTCGGTCATTGTACTGTCTATTCAATTTCGATTGATGGCTTATGCTTACCTCTTATTATTTACTTATTCTTTAATATATTGATGCCCTGTTATATAGCGTTTTCTGTCTGACTTGTAAAAATATAAGATCAATCTTCCGTATCTTTGCATAATTTAACTACACCAGATAGAAAATACAACTATTAATAATTAACTTTTAGGCTTATATTGAACAATATCACAAATTTGTTGATTGAAGTACAGTGGAACTCACCAAAACTGGCCCGTTTGAAAACCGGATTCATCTGATAAGCATTTAGTTTTGTTCCGGAATTTTCGCTATGTATTTAGGTAAAATGTTCCTTTGAAAACCAGCCCCTCTGTATTCCGAACATCGGCGGTACTGTCCGGTCAAGAAAATATATTGTACCAAACAAGAGGAGTGGGCGATCATGTGCTTGTGTGTTAGGAGGAGTGGGCGGTCATGTGTTTGTGTGTTAGGAGGAGTGGGCGATAATGTGTTTATGTGTTAGGAGGAATGGGCGATCATCTGCTTGTGTATTAGGAGGAGTGGGCGGTCATGTGTTTGTGTGCTAGGAGGAGTTGGCGATCATGTGTTTGTGTGCTCGGAGGAGTGAGCGATCATGTGTTTGTGTGCTAGGAGGAGTGGGTCATCATGTGTTTGTGTGCTAGGAGGAGTGGGCGATCATGTGCATGTTTGCCAGGAGGAGTGGGCGATCATATGTTTGTGCTTTAGGAGGAGTGGGCGATCATGTGTTGGTGTGTTAGGAGGAGTGGGCGATCATGTGTTTGTGTGTTAGGAGGAGTGGGCGATCATCTGCTTGTGTATTAGGAGGAGTGGGCGGTCATGTGTTTGTGTGCTAGGAGGAGTTGGCGGTCATGTGTTTTTGTGCTCGGAGGAGTGAGCGATCATGTGTTTGTGTGCTAGGAGGAGTGGGCGATCATGTGTTTGTGTCCTAGGAGGAGTGGGCGATCATGTGCTTGTGTGCTAGGAGGAGTGGGCGAGCATGTGTTTGTGCTTTAGGAGGAGTGGGCGATCATGTGTTTGTGTGCTAGGAGGAGTGGGCGATCATGTGTTTGTGTGCTAGGAGGAGTGGGCGATCATATGCTTGTGTGTTAGGAGGAGTGGGCGATCATGTGTTTGTGTGTTAGGAGGAGTGGGCGATCATGTGTTTGTGTGTTAGGAGCAATGGACGGTCATGTGTTTGTGTGTTAGGAGGAGTGGGCGATCATGTGTTTGTGTGTTAGGAGGAGTGGGCGATCATGTGCTTGTGTGCTAGGAGGAGTGGGCGATCATGTCTTGGGTGTAAGGAGGAGTGGGCGATCATGTGTTTGTGTGTTAGGAGGAGTGGGCGATCATGTGCTTGGGTGGTAGGAGGAGTGGGCGATCATGTGTTTGTGTGTTAGGAGGAGTGGGCGATCATGTGCTTGTGTGTTAGGAGGAGTGGGCGATCATGTGCTTGTGTGTCAGGAGGAGTGAGCGATCATGTGTGTGTGTTAGGAGGAGTGGGCGATCATGTGTGTGTGTGCTAGGAGGAGTGGGCGATCATGTGGAAGTGAGCTAAGAGGAGTGGGCGATCATGTGTTTGTGTGTTAGGAGGGGTGGGCGATCATGTGCTTGTGTGCTAGGAGGAGTGGGCGATCATGTGTGTGTGTGCTAGGAGGAGTGGGCGATCATGTGTTTGTGTGTTAGGAGGAGTGGGCGATCATGTGTTTGTGTGTTAGGAGGAGTGGGCGATCATGTGCTTGTGTGATAGGAGGAGTGAGCGATCATGTGTGTGTGTCTGTTAGGAGGAGTGGGCGATCATGTGTGTGTGTGTTTGGAGGAGGGGGCGATCATGTGTCTGTGTGCTAGGAGGAGTGGGCGATCGTGTGTTTGTGTGTTAGGATGAGTGGGCGATCATGTGTTTGTGTGCTAGGAGGAGTGGGCTATCATGTGTTTGTGTGTTAGGAGGAGTGGGCGATCATGTGCTTGTGTGCTAGAAGGAGTGGGCGATCATGTGTTTGTTTGTTAGGAGGAGTGGGCGATCATGTGCTTGTGTGCTAGGAGGAGTGAGCGATCATGTGTATGTGTGTGTTAGGAGGAGTGGGCGAACATGTGCTTGTGTGTTAAGAGTGGGCGATCATGTGTGTGTGTGCTAGGAGGAGTGGGCGATCATGTGTTTGTGTGCTAGGAGTGGGCGATCATGTGTTTGTGTGTTAGGAGGAGTGGGCGATCATGTGCTTGTGTGATAGGAGGAGTGAGCGATCATGTGTGTGTGTCTGTTAGGAGGAGTGGGCGATCATGTGTGTGTGTGTTAGGAGGAGTGGGCGATGGTGTGTTTGTGTGTTAGGATGAGTGGGCGATCATGTGTTTGTGTGCAAGGAGGAGTGGGCGATCATGTGTTTGTGTGTTAGGAGGAGTGGGCGATCATGTGCTTGTGTGCTAGAAGGAGTGGGCGATCATGTGTTTGTTTGTTAGGAGGAGTGGGCGATCATGTGCTTGTGTGCTAGGAGGAGTGAGCGATCATGTGTATGTGTGTGTTAGGAGGAGTGGGCGAACATGTGCTTGTGTGTTAAGAGTGGGCGATCATGTGTGTGTGTGCTAGGAGGAGTGGGCGATCATGTGTTTGTGTGCTAGGAGTGGGCGATCATGTGTTTGTGTGTTAGGAGGAGTGGGCGATCATGTGCTTGTGTGATAGGAGGAGTGAGCGATCATGTGTGTGTGTCTGTTAGGAGGAGTGGGCGATCATGTGTGTGTGTGTGTTAGGAGGAGTGGGCGATGGTGTGTTTGTGTGTTAGGATGAGTGGGCGATCATGTGTTTGTGTGCAAGGAGGAGTGGGCGATCACGTGTTTGTGTGTTAAGAGGAGTGGGCGATCATTTGCTTGTGTGCTAGGAGGATTAGGTGATCATGTGCTTGTGTGTTAGGAGGAGTGGGCGATCAGGTGTTTGTGTGTTAGGAGGAGTGGGAGATCATGTGTTTGTGTGTTAGGAGGAGTGGGCGATCATGTGTGTGTGTGTTAGGAGGAGTGGGCGATCATGTGTGTGTGTGTGTTAGAAGGAGTGGGATATCATGTGTTTGTGTGCTAGGAGGAGTGGACGGTCATGTGTTTGTGTGTTAGGAGGACTGGGCGATCATGTGCTTGTGTGCTAGAAGGAGTGGGCGATCATGTGTTTGTGTATTAGGAGGAGTGGGCGATCATGTGTTTGTGTGTTAGGAGGAGTGGGTGATCATGTGTGTGTGTGTTAGGAGGAGTGGGCTATCATGTGTGTGTGTGCTAGGAGGAGTGGGCGATCATGTGTGTGTGTGTTGGGAGGAGTGGGCGATCATGTGTGTGTGTGCGTTAGGAGGAGTGGGTGATCATGTGCTTGTGTGCTAGGAGGAGTGGGCGATCATGTGCTTGTGTGTTAGGAGGAGTGGGCGATCATGTGTGTGTGTGTGTGTGTGTTAGGAGGAGTCGGCGATCATGTGCTTGTGTGTTAGGAGGAGTCGGCGATCATGTGTGGCATGTGTTTGTGTGTTAGAAGGAGTGGGCGATCATGTGTTTGTGTGTTAGGAGGAGTGGGAGATCATGTATTTGTGTGCTAGGAAGAGTGGGCGATCATGTGTTTGTGTGTTAGAAGGAGTGGGCGATCATGTGTTTGTGTGTTAGGAGGAGTGGGCGATCATGTGTTTGTGTGTTAGGAGGGGTGGGCGAACATGTGTTTGTGTGCTAGGGGGAGTGGGCGATCATGTGCTTGTGTGTTAGAAGGAGTGTGCGATCATGTGTTTGTGTTAGGAGGAGTGGGCGATCATGTGTTTGTGCTATGAGGAGTGGACGGTCATGTGTTTTTGTGTTAGGAGGAGTGGGCGATCATGTGCTTGTGTGATAGGAGGAGTGGGCGATCATGTGTTTGTGTGTTAGGAGGAGTGGGCGATCATGTGTGTGTGGGTGTTGGGAGGAGTGGGCGATCATGTGTGTGTGCGCTAGGAGTGGGTGATCATGTGCATGTGTGCTAGGAGGAGTGAGCGATCATGTGCTTGTGTGTTAGGAGGAGTGGGCGATCATATGTGTGTGTGTGTGTGTGCTAGGAGGAGTCGGCGATCGTGTGCTTTTGTGCTAGGAAGAGTGGGCGATCATGTGTTTGTGTGTTAGAAGGAGTGGGCGATCATGTGTTTGTGTGTTAGGAGGAGTGGGAGATCATGTATTTGTGTGCTAGGAAGAGTGGGCGATCATGTGTTTGTGTGTTAGAAGGAGTGGGCGATCATGTGTTTGTGTGTTAGGAGGAGTGGGCGATCATGTGTTTGTGTGTTAGGAGGAGTGGGCGATCATGTGTTTGTGTGTTAGGGGGAGTGGGCGATCATGTGCTTGTGTGTTAGAAGGAGTGTGCGATCATGTGTTTGTGTTAGGAGGAGTGGGCGATCATGTGTTTGTGCTATGAGGAGTGGACGGTCATGTGTTTTTGTGTTAGGAGGAGTGGGCGATCATGTGCTTGTGTGATAGGAGGAGTGGGCGATCATGTGTTTGTGTGTTAGGAGGAGTGGGCGATCATGTGTGTGTGGGTGTTGGGAGGAGTGGGCGATCATGTGTGTGTGCGCTAGGAGTGGGTGATCATGTGCATGTGTGCTAGGAGGAGTGAGCGATCATGTGCTTGTGTGTTAGGAGGAGTGGGCGATCATATGTGTGTGTGTGTGTGTGCTAGGAGGAGTCGGCGATCGTGTGCTTTTGTGCTAGGAAGAGTGGGCGATCATGTGTTTGTGTGTTAGAAGGAGTGGGCGATCATGTGTTTGTGTGTTAGGAGGAGTGGGAGATCATGTATTTGTGTGCTAGGAAGAGTGGGCGATCATGTGTTTGTGTGTTAGAAGGAGTGGGCGATCATGTGTTTGTGTGTTAGGAGGAGTGGGCGATCATGTGTTTGTGTGTTAGGAGGAGTGGGCGATCATGTGTTTGTGTGTTAGGGGGAGTGGGCGATCATGTGCTTGTGTGTTAGAAGGAGTGGGCGATCATGTGTTTGTGTGTTAGGAGGAGTGGACGATCATGTGTTTGTGTGTTAGGAGGAGTGGGAGATCATGTGTTTGTGTTAGGAGGAGTGGGCGATCATGTGTTTGTGTAATGAGGAGTGGACGATCATTTATGTGTATGTTAGGAGGAGTGGGTGATCATGTGCTTGTGTGCTAGGAGGAGTGGGCGATCATGTGCTTGTGTGTTAGGAGGAGTGGGCGATCATGTGTGTGTGTGTGTGTGTTAGGAGGAGTCGGCAATCATGTGCTTGTGTGTTAGGAGGCGTTGGCGATCATGTGTGGGTGTGTTAGAAGGAGTGGGCGACCATGTGTTTGTGTGTTAGGAGGAGTGGACGGTCATGTGTTTGTGTGTTAGGAGGAGTGGGCGATCATGTGTGTGTGTGCTAGGAGGAGTGGGTGATCATATGCTTATGTGTTAGGAGGAGTGGGCGATCATGTGTGTGTGTGTTAGAAGGAGTGGGCGATCATGTGTTTGTGTGTTAGGAGGAGTGGGAGATCATGTATTTATGTGCTAGGAGGAGTGGGCGATCATGTGTTTGTGTGTTAGAAGGAGTGGGCGATCATGTGTTTGTGTGTTAGGAGGAGTGGGCGATCATGTGTTTGTGTGTTATGGGGAGTGGGCGATCATGTGCTTGTGTGTTAGAAGGAGTGGGCGATCATGTGTTTGTGTGTTAGGAGGAGTGGACGATCATGTGTTTATGTGTTAGGAGGAGTGGGCGATCATGTGCTTGTGTGTTAGAAGAAGTGGGCGATCATGTGTTTGTGTTAGGAGGAGTGGGCGATCATGTGTTTGTGTAATGAGGAGTGGACGATCATGTGTGTGTGTGTTAGGAGGAGTGGGCGATCATTTGTGTGTGTGTTAGGAGGAGTGGGTTATCATGTGCTTGTGTGCTAGGAGGAGTGGGCGATCATGTGTGAGTGTGTGTGTGTTAGGAGGAGTCGGCAATCATGTGCTTGTGTGTTAGGAGGAGTTGGCGATCATGTGTGGGTGTGTTAGAAGGAGTGGGCGACCATGTGTTTGTGTGTTAGGAGGAGTGGACGGTCATGTGTTTGTGTGTTAGGAGGAGTGGGCGATCATGTGTGTGTGTGCTAGGAGGAGTGGGTGATCATATGCTTATGTGTTAGGAGGAGTGGGCGATCATGTGTGTGTATGTTAGGAGGAGTGGGAGATCATGTGTTTGTGTGTTAGGAGGAGTGGGCGATCATGTGTTTGTGTGCTAGGAGGAGTGGGCGATCATGTGCTTGTGTGCTAGGAGTAATGATTTTTCCTGTCTCTATGATTTTCGAATTTAATTTTTATACCTGTTTTGACCATGTGGTATTTTTACTTTTCATTATGACGTGAAAACATTTAAATTATTTGGTTTTCCAATCTTCTGACGTTGAGTGTATCTGATAAAGTTTATTCCAGAAACGGGTCGTGTGCTCTAACATTACACATCTACGTTTGTTTATTAAACCTATGAAATGACTAAATATTACTTACAGCGGTTGCTGAACAATAACTAAACAGAACTGACATATAAGAACAACGGGGGCAGGCAGCAGTGATCCTAAGCAACATTTTAGTTTCCGACGATGCTTAGTAGATCTATGTCCTGTTGTCTTATAGACATGTTCACATTCTCCACTAAAATAATCAAAATACTGTGGTTTTATTTTATTTTCGTTTAGTATTAATATTAGTGCCGATGTTTATTATATATATTTCCTGTTGTATTATAGGAAGGTCGACATTCTCCACTAAAATAATCAAAATACTGTGGTTTTATTTTTATTTTCGTTTAGTATTAATATTAGTGCCGATGTTTATTATATATATTTCCTGTTGTATTATAGGAAGGTCGACATTCTACACTAAAATAATTATAATACTGTGGTTTTATGTTCGTTGGTATCAGTATTTGTGGGCTTACAGAAAGTGTAACATTTGTAGATATTTGAATGTGTGATGCAATAGTGCAATAGTAGTTTTCATGCAAGTTGGTAATATTATGTTTTTTATATATTCTTGATTTTTGTTAAAAATATTTGCAATAAACCTTAAAAAAAAACGAGGATTTATTTTCAAATGATCACATGTAATTGCTTTGCTCTTCTGAATGTTTGAAATTCAATGCCATCATTTCTTTCAAATGGTAGAAACCACGTGACTAATGACGAGGATTGATCCTATATTTTTGTACAGAACGTAAGATGCTACATACTCAAAGCATCCGTTATCAGACTGATTCGTTTGTCCTTGACCTTATGATGTTAGATGGTCTATTTTCATCGCATTCTATATTGACTCAGTTGAGATATGATTATTTGTTTTATTTCTGGTGTCCTTGAATTCCACAAAAGCTCTGATATTTACATCCTGTATTAATATTCATGTTACATTTTATATCTTGCTTCCTGTTTTTATGTCTCCAGATATAAATTACAGTCGATTAATTTCCGTTTTAGATAAGACATTAGTGTACTATAATGGTTATTATTACTTACTTCATAATTCTTGATATCGTCGAGTAGCTATGGAAACGGGTTATGATGATACGTTGATGTCTTCTCTGTAATAGAAAATAACATTTTTTCATTTTTCATTATGACGTCTAATGATACAACTCGAGGACTGATATTGAATACAAGAGAGTGTGATATGAAAACAATATATACTGCATGCATAGATATTAGCACATGGTATTTTTTCATATCAGATTACTTATCAGTAGTAGGTTCTGATATATCAGCCATACATCCGGCAAGGTTAAGGGCTGATATCGAGAGCAAGGGCTGGTGAGGGCCTGATATGACAAAGGACATGCTACAAACAGTTTTTCATACACATTTTCGGAAAATGACGAATTACAATGTGATACTGATTACAGAAAGGGATATGTGATGGGGTTTTTTTATCATATACTTAGAGTTGTTAAAACACTTTTTTGCCATGTGATATATAATTTAAAATCTAATGAAATGCATTAACGGCTCTCTGGCTGATATATCAGAACCTAGGACTGTTAAGGGATATCATATTAAAAAGATCATGTGATATATTGCAACGGCTATAAATCTACAATAAAAACAGCAATTGCGCAAAGGTAAGCATGAAAGGTTATGAATATATTTTAGTAAGTGGCTGTGAGAGTGTTGTGTAGCACTTGGTGAAATGCTTTTCAGCCATATTATGGCGAGAACAGGTTACTTTTTGGTGAAACGCTGATAATGTCTGCTTTGTAGCTTACCTTCAAGCAGAGTCGGACTTTTTAAGGCTAGCACACTGAAACAACAATTCGCCCCGTTCGACAACCTTACTTTTACTCCAAACTAATCACTCGGTGTTCATGTACCTTAATGACGTATGGGCCTAGCGGAGAAGCAGAAATACCAATGCTATTGTCACTGTCAATGTTTTATCTACCATACCTCGAACTTTAGTGGTGATACTCACTGATGGCCTAGACGTACATGTACACAAATCCAATTACCATACACTCACGGTATTACGAGACCCGTTTGTCTTCGAAATATTTGCGGAATTCATGGTCAATTATATGAGGTTTCCTTGATATTAATAGCATTGTTCAACATCACTGTTTAAACTGATTGGCCGTCGTGATCGTTATCGTATGGTACTTGGATTTACAACTACCTTTGCTATCAGTGCCTATCACCACTAAATTTGTGAGTTCGAACCCCGCTCAGACCAGAACTCGATACAACATTATGTGATTAAGTTTGTCAGTGAGTTGCGGCAGGTTGGTGGTTTTCTCCGGGGTACTCTATTTTCCTCCACCAATAAAACTGACCGCCACGATATAGCTGAAATATTGTTGAAAGTGGCGCTAAACACCATAAACCATAACCATTGATATTAGTAGCATTTTTCACCATCACTGTTTAAACTATACATTCATAATGTCTAATACTTGAATTTTCTCGGCTTTGTAAATTACAAAAAGGGTGCACTCGACTCGCAGCTGAAAATTATAAAGTCTACCAATTGCTTGTCCATGGTCGGTGGTTCTCTCCGGGTACTCCGGCTTCTTCCACCACTAAAACTGGTCGCCATGATATAGCTGAAATATTGCTGAAAGTGGCGTTAAACACTAAAAATCCAACAACAAAAAAAGAAAGAATTTTCCCAGATGTAAAAGACGTACCTGATTTAACATTTTTGTTATTTGAAACGATTTAATTCCATTCATTCGTAAGAATACATCTCTACTCATTCTAAGATTCTCCTTCATAGCAATGTTATTCTCCTCACAACACTTTACAAACTGTGAACAATGTATAGTACTGTAAAAAATTGAGTAAAATTGATTAAATGAAAAGCTTTTATGGGGTTCGTGCTACTAGATCTTTAGTTTTATGGGTAAGGTTTGTAGATCGTTGTTTCTCCTTTTGCTTTTGGCCATTGCGTTGTCTGTTCTTCGATTTACGGATTCTGACTACCCCTTTGGCATCTTCAAATTCTTCTTATACATTTTATTCGTGTTACTTGATCTTTTGCTTTGTAGATAATAAACGTTAGAAAAAACCGATGGGGCAATGAAGAATGGTCAATCCAGAGAAAACCGAAGGGGTAATCAGGAATGGTCAATCCAGATGAAACCGAATGGGCAATCAAGAATGGGCAATCCAGAGAAAACCAAAGGGGCAATCAAGAATGGTCAATCCAGAGAAATCCGAAGGGGCAATCAAAAATGGGCAATCCAGAGAAAACCAAAGGGGCAATAAAGAATGGTCAATCCAGAGAAAACCGAAGGGGCAATCAAGAATGGTCAATCCAGAGAAAACCGAAGGAGCAATAAAGAATGGGCAATCCAGAGAAGACCGAATGGACAATCAAGAATGGTAAATCCAGAGAAAATCGAAAGGGCAATCAAGAATTGTCAATCCAGAGAAATCCGAAGGGGAAATCAAGAATGGGCAATCCAGAGAAAACCGAAGGGGCAATCAAGAATTGTCAATCCAGAGAAAATCGAAGGGGTAATCAAGAATGGGCAATCCAGAGAAAACCGATGGGGCAATCAAGAATTGTCAATCCAGAGAAAACCAAAGGGACAATCAAGAATGGGCAATTCAGAGAAATCCGAAGGGGAAATCAAGAATGGGCAATCCAGAGAAAACCGAAGGGCCACTCAAGAATGGGCAATCCAGAGAAAACCGAAGGGGCAATCAAGAATGGGCAATCCAGAGAAAATCGAAGAGGTAATCAAGAATGGTCAATCCAGAGAAAACCGATGGGGCAATCAAGAATGGTCAATCCAGAGAAAACCAAAGGGGCAATCAAGAATGGGCAATCCAGAGAAAACCGAAGGGGCAATCAAGAATCGGCAATCCAGAGAAAATCAATGGGCAATCAAGAAAGGTCAATCCAGAGAAAACCGATGGGGCAATCAAGAATGGGAAATCCAGAGAAAACCGAATGGGCAATCAAGAATGGGAAATCCAGAGAAAACCAATGGGGCAATCAAGAATGGGAAATCCAGAGAAAACCGAATGGGCAATCCAGAGAAAACCGATGGGGCAATCAAGATTGGGAAATCCAGAGATGCTAGCAAGAGTGTGTACACAAAGCACAGGACGAACACAAACAAAACAAAAAACACAACACAGAAAACTAAAAAGATGAGCAACACGAATTCCACCAAAATCCGAGGGTGTTTGGCAATTTTTCCATTCTCTTTGTATTGTCTATCCTTCATTGATTTACGGTCTCTGATTAAAAGAAGAGCTTGAAGATGTTTTGAGTGAAATTTGTGTTATCTTTAATTTTCTGTTTAGTGTTTTGCATATCACTGCTTGTCCTTTTGTAGCTTTTCCTTTGGTCATTGCATTCTCTGTCCTTTTGTAGCTTTTCATTTGGTCATTGTACTGTCTGTCCTTTGTAGATTTTCCTGTGGTCATTGTATTGTCTGTTCTTTTGTAGTTTTTCCTGTGGTCATTGTATTGTCTGTCCATTTGTAGCTTTTCCTATGGTCATTGTATTGTCTGTTCTTTTGTAGCTTTTCCTTTGGTCATTGTATTGTTTATCCTTTCGTAGCTTTTTCTGTGGTCATTGCATTGTCTGCCCTTTTGTAGCTTTTCCTGTAGTCATTGTACTGTCTGTCCTTTTTTAGCTTTTCCTCTGGTTATTGTATTGTCTGTCCTTTTGTAGCTTTTCCTGTGGTCATTGTATTGTCTGTCCTTTCGTAGCTTTTCCTGTGGTCATTGTATTGTTTCTTCTTTTGTAGATTTTCCTTTGGTCATTGTATTGTCTGTCCTTTTGTAGCTTTTCTTTTGGTCATTGTATTGTCTGTCCTTTTGTAGCTTTTCCTGTGGTAATTGTATTGTCTGTCCTTTTGTAGCTTTCCCTGTAGTCATTGTATTGTCTATCCTTTTGTAGCTTTTCCTTTGGTCATTGTATTGTCTGTCCTTTTGTAGCTTTTCCTTTGGTCATTGTACTCTCTGTCCTGTGTAGCTTTTGCTATGGTCATGGAATTGTCTGTCCTTTTGTAGCTTTTCTTGTGGTCATTGTATTATCTGTTCTTTTGTAGTTTTTCCTTTGGTCATTGTATTGTCTATCCTTTTGTAACTTTTCCTATGGTTATTGTATTCTCTGTCCTTTTGTAACTTTTCCGTTGGACATAGTATTGTCTGTTCTATTGTAACTTTTCCGTTGGTCATTGTATTGTATGTCCTTTTGTAACTTTTCCGTTGGTCATTGTATTGTATGTCCTTTTGTAACTCTTCCCGTTAGTCATTGTATTCTCTGTCATTTTGTAACTTTTCCGTTGGTCATTGTATTGTCTGTCCTTTTGTAGCTTTTCCTGTGGTCATTGTATTGTCTATCCTTTGGTAGCTTTTCCTGTGGTCATTGTATTGTCTGTCCTTTTGTAGCTTTTCCTGTGGTCATTGTATTGTCTATCCTTTGGTAGCTTTTCCTGTGGTCATTGTACTGTCTGTCCTTTGGTAGCTTTTCCTGTGGTCATTGTACTGTCTATCCTTTTGTAGCTTTTCCTGTGGTCATTGTACTGTCTATCCTTTGGTAGCTTTTCCTGTGGTCATTGTATTGTCTGTCCTTTTGTAGCTTTTCCTGTGGTCATTGTATTGTCTGTCCTTTTGTAGCTTTTCCTTTGGTCATTGTACTGTCTATCCTTTGGTAGCTTTTCCTGTGGTCTTTGTATTGTCTGTCCTTTTGTAACTTTTCCTGTGGTCATTGTATTGTCTATCCTTTGGTAGCTTTTCCTGTGGTCATTGTATTGTCTGTCCTTTTGTAGCTTTTCCTGTGGTCATTGTATTGTCTGTCCTTTTGTAGCTTTTCCTTTGGTCATTGTATTGTCTGTCCTTTTGTAGCTTTTCCTTTGATCATTGTATTGTCTGTCCTTTTGTAGCTTTTCATTTGGTCATTGTACTCTCTGTCCTGTGTAGCTTTTCCTGTGGTCATTGTATTGTCTATCCTTTGGTAGCTTTTCCTGTGATCATTGTACTGTCTGTCCTTTTGTAGCTTTTCCTTTGGTCATTGTATTTATCTGTCCTTTTGTAGCTTTTCCTGTGGCCATTGTACTCTCTGTCCTTTTGTAGCCTTTCATGTGGTCATTGTATTTTCTGTCCTTTTGTAGCTTTTCCTTTGGTCATTGTATTGTCTGTCCTTTTGTAGCTTTTCCTTTGATCATTGTATTGTCTGTCCTTTTGTAGCTTTTCATTTGGTCATTGTACTTTCTGTCCTGTGTAGCTTTTGCTATGGTCATGGTATTGTCTGTCCTTTTGTAGCTTTTCTTGTGGTCATTGTATTATCTGTTCTTTTGTAGTTTTTCCTTTGGTCATTGCATTGTCTATCCTTTTGTAGCTTTTCCTGTGGTCATTGTATTGTCTGTCCTTTTGTAGCTTTTCCTCTGGTTATTGTATTGTCTGTCCTTTTGTAGCTTTTCCTGTGGTCATTGTATTGTTTGTTCTTTTGTAGATTTTCCTTTGGTCATTGTATTGTCTGTCCTTTTGTAGCTTTTCCGTTGGTCATTGTATTGTATGTCCTTTTGTAACTTTTCCGTTGGTCATTGTATTGTCTGTCCTTTTGTAGCTTTTCCTGTGGTCATTGTACTGTCTGTCCTTTTGTAGCTTTTCCTGTGGTCATTGTATTGTATGTCCTTTTGTAGCTTTTCCTGTGGTCATTGTATTGTCTGTCCTTTTGTAGCTTTTCCGTTGGTCATTGTATTGTATGTCCTTTTGTAGCTTTTCCGTTGGTCATTGTATTGTCTGTCCTTTTGTAACTTTTCCGTTGGTCATTGTATTCTCTGTCCTTTTGTAACTTTTCCGTTGGTCATTGTATTCTCTGTCCTTTTGTAACTTTTCCGTTGGTCATTTATTGTCTGTCCTTTTGTAACTTTTCCTATGGTCATTGTATTCTCTGTCCTTTAGTAACTTTTCCGTTGGACATTGTATTGTCTGTCCTTTTGTAACTTTTCCGTTGGACATTGTATTGTCTGTCCTTTTGTAGCTTTTCTTTTGGTCATTGTATTGTCTGTCCTTTTGTAGCTTTTCCTGTGGTAATTGTATTGTCTGTCCTTTTGTAGCTTTCCCTGTAGTCATTGTATTGTCTATCCTTTTGTAGCTTTTCCTTTGGTCATTGTATTGTCTGTCCTTTTGTAGCTTTTCCTTTGGTCATTGTATTTATCTGTCCTTTTGTAGCTTTTCCTGTGGTCATTGTACTCTCTGTCCTTTTGTAGCTTTTCATGTGGTCATTGTATTTTCTGTCCTTTTGTAGCTTTTCCTTTGGTCATTGTATTGTCTGTCCTTTTGTAGCTTTTCCTTTGATCATTGTATTGTCTGTCCTTTTGTAGCTTTTCCTTTGGTCATTGTACTCTCTGTCCTGTGTAGCTTTTGCTATGGTCATGGTATTGTCTGTCCTTTTGTAGCTTTTCTTGTGGTCATTGTATTATCTGTTCTTTTGTAGTTTTTCCTTTGGTCATTGTATTGTCTATCCTTTTGTAACTTTTCCTATGGTCATTGTATTCTCTGTCCTTTTGTAACTTTTCCGTTGGACATTGTATTGTCTGTTCTATTGTAACTTTTCCGTTGGTCATTGTATTGTATGTCCTTTTGTAACTTTTCCCGTTAGTCATTGTATTCTCTGTCATTTTGTAACTTTTCCGTTGGTCATTTATTGTCTGTCCTTTTGTAGCTTTTCCTATGGTCATTGTATTGTCTGTCCTTTTGTAGCCTTTCCTGTGGTCATTGTACTGTCTGTTCTTTTGTAGCTTTTCCTGTGGTCATTGTATTGTCTGTCCTTTTGTAGCTTTTCCTGTGGTCATTGTATTGTCTGTCCTTTTGTAGCTTTTCCTGTGGTCGTTGTATTGTCTGTCCTTTTGTAACTTTTCCGTTGGTCATTGTATTGTATGTCCTTTTGTAACTTTTCCGTTGGTCATTGTATTGTCTGTCCTTTTGTAGCTTTTCCTGTGGCCATTGTACTCTCTGTCCTTTTGTAGCCTTTCATGTGGTCATTGTATTTTCTGTCCTTTTGTAGCTTTTCCTTTGGTCATTGTATTGTCTGTCCTTTTGTAGCTTTTCCTTTGATCATTGTATTGTCTGTCCTTTTGTAGCTTTTCATTTGGTCATTGTACTCTCTGTCCTGTGTAGCTTTTGCTATGGTCATGGTATTGTCTGTCCTTTTGTAGCTTTTCTTGTGGTCATTGTATTATCTGTTCTTTTGTAGTTTTTCCTTTGGTCATTGCATTGTCTATCCTTTTGTAGCTTTTCCTGTGGTCATTGTATTGTCTGTCCTTTTGTAGCTTTTCCTGTGGTCATTGTATTGTATGTCCTTTTGTAGCTTTTCCTGTGGTCATTGTACTGTCTGTTCTGTTGTAGCTTTTCCTGTGGTCATTGTATTGTCTGTCCTTTTGTAACCTTTCCGTTGGTCATTGTATTGTATGTCCTTTTGTAACTTTTCCGTTGGTCATTGTATTCTCTGTCCTTTTGTAACTTTTCCGTTGGTCATTGTATTGTCTGTCCTTTTGTAACCTTTCCTATGGTCATTGTATTCTCTGTCCTTTTGTAACTTTTCCGTTGGACATTGTATTGTCTGTCCTTTTGTAACTTTTCCGTTGGTCATTGTATTGTATGTCCTTTTGTAACTTTTCCGTTGGTCATTGTATTCTCTGTCCTTTTGTAACTTTTCCGTTGGTCATTTATTGTCTGTCCTTTTGTAGCTGTTCCTATGGTCATTGTATTCTCTGTCCCTTTGTAGCTTTTCCTGTGGTCATTGTACTGTCTGTCCTTTTGTAGCTTTTCTTTTGGTCATTGTATTGTCTGCCCTTTTGTAGCTTTTCCTGTGGTCATTGTACTGTCTGTCCTTTTGTAGCTTTTCCTGTGGTCATTGTACTGTCTGTCCTTTTGTAGATTTTCCTGTGGTCATTGTATTGTCTGCCCTTTTGTAGCTTTTCCTGTGATCATTGTATTGTCTGTCCTTTTGTAGCTTTTCCTGTGGTCATTGTACTGTCTGTCCTTTTGTAGCTTTTCCTGTGGTCATTGTATTGTATGTCCTTTTGTAGCTTTTCCTGTGGTCATTGTATTATCTGTCCTTTTGTAGCTTTTCCTGTGGTCATTGTACTGTCTGTCCTTTTGTAGCTTTTCTTTTGGTCATTGTATTGTCTGCCCTTTTGTAGCTTTTCCTGTGGTCATTGTATTGTCTGTCCTTTTGTAGCTTTTCCTGTGGTCATTGTACTGTCTGTCCTTTTGTAGCTTTTCCCGTGGTCATTGTATTGTCTGCCCTTTTGTAGCTTTTCCTGTGATCATTGTATTGTCTGTCCTTTTGTAGCTTTTCCTGTGGTCATTGTACTGTTTGTCCTTTTGTAGCTTTTCCTGTGGTCATTGTATTGTATGTCCTTTTGTAGCTTTTCCTGTGGTCATTGTATTGTCTGTCCTTTTGTAGCTTTTCGTTGGTCATTGTATTGTATGTCCTTTTGTAACTTTTCCGTTGGTCATTGTATTGTCTGTCCTTTTGTAGCTTTTCCTGTGGTCATTGTACTGTCTGTCCTTTTGTAGCTTTTCCTGTGGTCATTGTATTGTATGTCCTTTTGTAGCTTTTCCTGTGGTCATTGTATTGTCTGTCCTTTTGTAGCTTTTCCGTTGGTCATTGTATTGTATGTCCTTTTGTAGCTTTTCCGTTGGTCATTGTATTGTCTGTCCTTTTGTAACTTTTCCGTTGGTCATTGTATTCTCTGTCCTTTTGTAACTTTTCCGTTGGTCATTGTATTCTCTGTCCTTTTGTAACTTTTCCGTTGGTCATTTATTGTCTGTCCTTTTGTAACTTTTCCTATGGTCATTGTATTCTCTGTCCTTTAGTAACTTTTCCGTTGGACATTGTATTGTCTGTCCTTTTGTAACTTTTCCGTTGGACATTGTATTGTCTGTCCTTTTGTAACTTTTCCTATGGTCATTGTATTGTATGTCATTTTGTATCTTTTCCGTTGGTCATTGTATTCTCTGTCCTTTTGTAACTTTTCCGTTGGTCATTGTATTCTCTGTCCTTTTGTAACTTTTTCGTTGGTCATTGTATTGTCTGTCCTTTTGTAGCTTTTCCGTTGTTCATTGTATTGTATGTCATTTTGTATCTTTTCCGTTGGTCATTGTATTGTCTGTCCTTTTGTAACCTTTCCTATGGTCATTGTATTGTCTGTCCTTTTGTAACTTTTCCGTTGGTCATTGTATTGTCTGTCCTTTTGTAGCTTTTCCGTTGGTCATTGTATTGTCTGTCCTTTTCTAACTTTTCTGTTGGTCATTGTATTCTCTGTCCTTTTGTAACTTTTCCGTTGGTCATTGTATTGTCTGTCATTTTGTATCTTTTCCGTTGGTCATTGTATTGTCTGTCCTTTTGTAACTTTTCCTATGGTCATTGTATTCTCTGTCCTTTTGTAACTTTTCCGTTGGTCATTGTATTGTATGTCCTTTTGTAACTTTTCTGTTGGTCATTGTATTCTCTGTCCTTTTGTAACTTTTCCGTTGGTCATTGTATTGTCTGTCCTTTTGTAGCTTTTCCTATGGTCATTGTATTGTATGTCCTTTTGTAACTTTTTCGTTGGTCATTGTATTCTCTGTCCTTTTGTATTTTTTCCGTTGGTCATTGTATTCTCTGTCCTTTTGTAACTTTTCCGTTGGTCATTGTATTGTCTGTCCTTTTGTAGCTTTTCCGTTGGTCATTGTATTGTATGTCCTTTTGTAACTTTTCTGTTGGTCATTGTATTCTCTGTCCTTTTGTAACTTTTCCGTTGGTCATTGTATTGTATGTCCTTTTGTAACTTTTCTGTTGGTCATTGTATTCTCTGTCCTTTTGTAACTTTTCCGTTGGTCATTGTATTGTCTGTCCTTTTGTAGCTTTTCCTATGGTCATTGTATTGTATGTCCTTTTGTAACTTTTTCGTTGGTCATTGTATTCTCTGTCCTTTTGTAACTTTTCCGTTGGTCATTGTATTGTATGTCCTTTTGTAACTTTTCCGTTGGTCATTGTATTCTCTGTCCTTTTGTAACTTTTCCGTTGGTCATTTATTGTCTGTCCTTTTGTAACTTTTCCTATGGTCATTGTATTCTCTGTCCTTTTGTAACTTTTCCGTTGGACATTGTATTGTCTGTCCTTTGTAACTTTTCTGTTGGTCATTGTATTCTCTGTCCTTTTGTAACTTTTCCGTTGGTCATTGTATTGTCTGTCCTTTTGTAACTTTTCTGTTGGTCATTGTATTGTCTGTCCTTTTGTAACTTTTCCGTTGGTCATTGTATTGTATGTCCTTTTGTAACTTTTCCGTTGGTCATTGTATTCTCTGTCCTTTTGTAACTTTTCCGTTGGTCATTTATTGTCTGTCCTTTTGTAACTTTTCATATGGTCATTGTATTCTCTGTCCTTTTGTAACTTTTCCGTTGGACATTGTATTGTCTGTCCTTTTGTAACTTTTCTGTTGGTCATTGTATTGTCTGTCCTTTTGTAACTTTTCTGTTGGTCATTGTATTCTCTGTCCTTTTGTAACTTTTCCGTTGGTCATTGTATTGTATGTCCTTTTGTAACTTTTCCCGTTGGTCATTGTATTGTCTGTCCTTTTGTAACTTTTCCGTTGGTCATTGTATTCTCTGTCCTTTTGTAACTTTTCCGTTGGTCATTTATTGTCTGTCCTTTTGTAACTTTTCCTATGGTCATTGTATTCTCTGTCCCTTTGTAACTTTTCCGTTGGACATTGTATTGTCTGTCCTTTTGTAACTTTTCCGTTGGTTATTGTATTGTATGTCCTTTTGTAACTTTTCCCGTTGGTCATTGTATTCTCTGTCCTTTTGTAACTTTTCCGTTGGTCATTGTATTGTATGTCCTTTTGTAACTTTTCCGTTGGTCATTGTATTCTCTGTCCTTTTGTAACTTTTCCGTTGGTCATTTATTGTCTGTCCTTTTGTAACTTTTCCTATGGTCATTGTATTCTCTGTCCTTTTGTAACTTTTCCGTTGGACATTGTATTCTCTGTCCTTTTGTAACTTTTCTGTTGGTCATTGTATTGTATGTCCTTTTGTAACTTTTCCGTTGGTCATTGTATTCTCTGTCCTTTTGTAACTTTTCCGTTGGTCATTTATTGTCTGTCCTTTTGTAACTTTTCCTATGGTCATTGTATTCTCTGTCCTTTTGTAACTTTTCAGTTGGACATTGTATTGTCTGTCCTTTTGTAACTTTTCCGTTGGTCATTGTATTGTATGTCCTTTTGTAACTTTTCTGTTGGTCATTGTATTGTCTGTCCTTTTGTAACTTTTCCGTTGGTCATTGTATTGTATGTCCTTTTGTAACTTTTCTGTTGGTCATTGTATTCTCTGTCCTTTTGTAACTTTTCCGTTGGTCATTGTATTGTCTGTCCTTTTGTAACTTTTCTGTTGGTCATTGTATTGTCTGTCCTTTTGTAACTTTTCCGTTGGTCATTGTATTGTATGTCCTTTTGTAACTTTTCCGTTGGTCATTGTATTCTCTGTCCTTTTGTAACTTTTCCGTTGGTCATTTATTGTCTGTCCTTTTGTAACTTTTCCTATGGTCATTGTATTCTCTGTCCTTTTGTAACTTTTCCGTTGGTCATTTATTGTCTGTCCTTTTGTAACTTTTCCTATGGTCATTGTATTCTCTGTCCTTTAGTAACTTTTCCGTTGGACATTGTATTGTCTGTCCTTTTGTAACTTTTCCGTTGGACATTGTATTGTCTGTCCTTTTGTAACTTTTCCTATGGTCATTGTATTGTATGTCATTTTGTATCTTTTCCGTTGGTCATTGTATTCTCTGTCCTTTTGTAACTTTTCCGTTGGTCATTGTATTCTCTGTCCTTTTGTAACTTTTTCGTTGGTCATTGTATTGTCTGTCCTTTTGTAGCTTTTCCGTTGGTCATTGTATTGTATGTCATTTTGTATCTTTTCCGTTGGTCATTGTATTGTCTGTCCTTTTGTAACCTTTCCTATGGTCATTGTATTGTCTGTCCTTTTGTAACTTTTCCGTTGGTCATTGTATTGTCTGTCCTTTTGTAGCTTTTCCGTTGGTCATTGTATTGTCTGTCCTTTTCTAACTTTTCTGTTGGTCATTGTATTCTCTGTCCTTTTGTAACTTTTCCGTTGGTCATTGTATTGTCTGTCATTTTGTATCTTTTCCGTTGGTCATTGTATTGTCTGTCCTTTTGTAACTTTTCCTATGGTCATTGTATTCTCTGTCCTTTTGTAACTTTTCCGTTGGTCATTGTATTGTATGTCCTTTTGTAACTTTTCTGTTGGTCATTGTATTCTCTGTCCTTTTGTAACTTTTCCGTTGGTCATTGTATTGTCTGTCCTTTTGTAGCTTTTCCTATGGTCATTGTATTGTATGTCCTTTTGTAACTTTTTCGTTGGTCATTGTATTCTCTGTCCTTTTGTATTTTTTCCGTTGGTCATTGTATTCTCTGTCCTTTTGTAACTTTTCCGTTGGTCATTGTATTGTCTGTCCTTTTGTAGCTTTTCCGTTGGTCATTGTATTGTATGTCCTTTTGTAACTTTTCTGTTGGTCATTGTATTCTCTGTCCTTTTGTAACTTTTCCGTTGGTCATTGTATTGTATGTCCTTTTGTAACTTTTCTGTTGGTCATTGTATTCTCTGTCCTTTTGTAACTTTTCCGTTGGTCATTGTATTGTCTGTCCTTTTGTAGCTTTTCCTATGGTCATTGTATTGTATGTCCTTTTGTAACTTTTTCGTTGGTCATTGTATTCTCTGTCCTTTTGTAACTTTTCCGTTGGTCATTGTATTGTATGTCCTTTTGTAACTTTTCCGTTGGTCATTGTATTCTCTGTCCTTTTGTAACTTTTCCGTTGGTCATTTATTGTCTGTCCTTTTGTAACTTTTCCTATGGTCATTGTATTCTCTGTCCTTTTGTAACTTTTCCGTTGGACATTGTATTGTCTGTCCTTTTGTAACTTTTCTGTTGGTCATTGTATTCTCTGTCCTTTTGTAACTTTTCCGTTGGTCATTGTATTGTCTGTCCTTTTGTAACTTTTCTGTTGGTCATTGTATTGTCTGTCCTTTTGTAACTTTTCCGTTGGTCATTGTATTGTATGTCCTTTTGTAACTTTTCCGTTGGTCATTGTATTCTCTGTCCTTTTGTAACTTTTCCGTTGGTCATTTATTGTCTGTCCTTTGGTAACTTTTCAAATGGTCATTGTATTCTCTGTCCTTTTGTAACTTTTCCGTTGGACATTGTATTGTCTGTCCTTTTGTAACTTTTCTGTTGGTCATTGTATTGTCTGTCCTTTTGTAACTTTTCTGTTGGTCATTGTATTCTCTGTCCTTTTGTAACTTTTCCGTTGGTCATTGTATTGTATGTCCTTTTGTAACTTTTCCCGTTGGTCATTGTATTGTCTGTCCTTTTGTAACTTTTCCGTTGGTCATTGTATTCTCTGTCCTTTTGTAACTTTTCCGTTGGTCATTTATTGTCTGTCCTTTTGTAACTTTTCCTATGGTCATTGTATTCTCTGTCCCTTTGTAACTTTTCCGTTGGACATTGTATTGTCTGTCCTTTTGTAACTTTTCCGTTGGTTATTGTATTGTATGTCCTTTTGTAACTTTTCCCGTTGGTCATTGTATTCTCTGTCCTTTTGTAACTTTTCCGTTGGTCATTGTATTGTATGTCCTTTTGTAACTTTTCCGTTGGTCATTGTATTCTCTGTCCTTTTGTAACTTTTCCGTTGGTCATTTATTGTCTGTCCTTTTGTAACTTTTCCTATGGTCATTGTATTCTCTGTCCTTTTGTAACTTTTCCGTTGGACATTGTATTCTCTGTCCTTTTGTAACTTTTCTGTTGGTCATTGTATTGTATGTCCTTTTGTAACTTTTCCGTTGGTCATTGTATTCTCTGTCCTTTTGTAACTTTTCCGTTGGTCATTTATTGTCTGTCCTTTTGTAACTTTTCCTATGGTCATTGTATTCTCTGTCCTTTTGTAACTTTTCCGTTGGACATTGTATTGTCTGTCCTTTTGTAACTTTTCCGTTGGTCATTGTATTGTATGTCCTTTTGTAACTTTTCTGTTGGTCATTGTATTGTCTGTCCTTTTGTAACTTTTCCGTTGGTCATTGTATTGTATGTCCTTTTGTAACTTTTCTGTTGGTCATTGTATTCTCTGTCCTTTTGTAACTTTTCCGTTGGTCATTGTATTGTCTGTCCTTTTGTAACTTTTCTGTTGGTCATTGTATTGTCTGTCCTTTTGTAACTTTTCTGTTGGTCATTGTATTGTATGTCCTTTTGTAACTTTTCCGTTGGTCATTGTATTCTCTGTCCTTTTGTAACTTTTCCGTTGGTCATTTATTGTCTGTCCTTTTGTAACTTTTCCTATGGTCATTGTATTCTCTGTCCTTTTGTAACTTTTCCGTTGGACATTGTATTGTCTGTCCTTTTGTAACTTTTCTGTTGGTCATTGTATTCTCTGTCCTTTTGTAACTTTTCCGTTGGACATTGTATTGTCTGTCCTTTTGTAACTTTTCCGTTGGACATTGTATTGTCTGTCCTTTTGTAACTTTTCCGTTGGACATTGTATTGTCTGTCCTTTTGTAACTTTTCCGTTGGTCATTGTATTGTATGTCCTTTTGTAACTTTTCCGTTGGTCATTGTATTCTCTGTCCTTTTGTAACTTTTCCGTTGGTCATTGTATTGTATGTCCTTTTGTAACTTTTCCGTTGGTCATTGTATTCTCTGTCCTTTTGTAACTTTTCCGTTGGTCATTTATTGTCTGTCCTTTTGTAACTTTTCCTATGGTCATTGTATTCTCTGTCCTTTTGTAACTTTTCCGTTGGTCATTGTATTCTCTGTCCTTTTGTAACTTTTCCGTTGGTCATTGTATTGTATGTCCTTTTGTAACTTTTCCGTTGGTCATTGTATTCTCTGTCCTTTTGTAACTTTTTCGTTGGTCATTGTATTGTCTGTCCTTTTGTAACTTTTCCGTTGGTCATTGTATTGTATGTCCTTTTGTAACTTTTCCGTTGGACATTGTATTGTCTGTCCTTTTGTAACTTTTCCGTTGGTCATTGTATTGTATGTCCTTTTGTAACTTTTCCGTTGGTCATTGTATTGTCTGTCCTTTTGTAACTTTTCCGTTGGTCATTGAATTGTCTGTCCTTAGACTTAAATTAAGTAAGCAAACATTTAATATATCTGCACATATACAAAAAACAAACCCTTGATTTATTTTTTTGATTTTCAAGAGGACCTTTGTGGCTTGGCATCTGAGTTGGATGAAGTTAGTAATCATATCGACAAGCTGTATAACATCGTAATAATAGTAATTTATTATTTCTAGACCACAAAAAAAATGAAATATAGTTGAAAGTAACGTTAAATACCGAAAGCTTATTATACAATGAAACCAAACCATCCCAATGAAAGACATATTTGTTCGTTTTATATAGGTTTTACTGTAAATAATTTGATTTGAAAGAAAATGACTCATGCTTACCCTGGATCTCCAAGTTCTGCTAGTTTACATGTAATTGTATAGTCTTTCCCAAAAACATCCAATTGCATTGCATGTTGTCCAAATACTGCTGTAAGTAAGTCTCCTTTATGAATACCTACTTTAGCAGTGATATCGACATGATATGTCCTAGATATTGACCTGAATAAAAACAACTACATTAAATATTGTTATTAATATCGCGCATATAAGATTTGTAGCTAAATATAGATATCATTGATTGATTGATCGATTGTTGGTTAACATCAGGTGCTCTACCTACGACTAGACATGGCTCTACCTATGACTAGACAGGGGCTCTACCTACGACTAGACAGGGATCTACCTACGACTAGACAGGGACTCTACCTACGACTAGACAAGGGATCTACCCACAATCTAGATAGAGGCTCTACCTACGACTAGACAGGGGCTCTACCTACGACTAGACAGGGACTCTACCTACGACTAGACAGGGGCTCTATCTACGACTAGACAAGGGCTCCACCTACGACTAGACAGGGACTCTACATACGACTAGACAAGGGCTCTACCCACAATCTAGATAGAGGCTCTACTTACGACTAGACAAGGGCTCTACCTACGACTAGACAGGGACTCTACCTACGACTAGACAGGGGCTCTATCTACGACTAGACAAGGGCTCTACCTACGACTAGACAAGGGCTCTACCTACGACTAGACAGGGACTCTACCTACGACTAGACAAGGGCTCTACCCACAATCTAGATAGAGGCTCTATCTACGACTAGACAAGGGCTCTACCTACGACCAGACAGGGACTCTACCTACGACTAGACAGGGGCTCTATCTACGACTAGACAAGGGCTCTACCTACGACTAGACAAGGGCTCTACCTACGACTAGACAGGGACTCTACCTACGACTAGACAGGGGCTCTACCTACGACTAGACAAGGGCTCTACCCACAATCTAGATAGAGGCTCTATCTACGACTAGACAGGGGCTCTACCTACGACTAGACAGGGACTCTACCTACGACTAGACAGGGGCTCTACCTACGACTAGACAAGGGCTCTACCTACTACTAGACAATCAACCGCATTCGAGGCAATTAGTTAATGCAAAAACATAACAACAGGAACTGCTAACCTTTCCGGAACACCTGAGTTCACTCCCAGTTTTTTGTGGAGTTCGTATTGCTCGATCTTTAGTTTTTGTGTAGATTGTTGTTTGTCCTTTTGTCTTTTTTCTTTTGACCATTGGTTTGTCTTTCTTCTTCTATTTACGACTTCTGATTACCCATTTAGTATCTTCAACTGTTTTCTATAGTCTTTGGTTTGGCCCGAGACACGACCGGGGCTACCACACCCGACGAGCATACTAACCTTTACACCACCGATGAAAAAAACGATACGACATCCATCAAATATTACCTATATGTATTGAGGGACGTTTGAAGATACCAAAAGGGAATTAAAAAACCGTATTTATATTTATCTACAGTCAAACCTGTATTAAGAGGTCACCTTTGGGACAAAAGAAACATTTCCTATAAAGAGAGATGGCTCTTAAAAGGGGCTCAATTCATATAATGTTCTATCACAGGACAAGACCAGGTGACCTTTCAACACATGTGACTGCTTAATAGAGAGGACCGAATGGTCAGGTTTGACTTAATAGAGAGGACCGAATGGTCAGGTTTGACTGTATTTGTTCTAAGTTAAATTCATCTAACCTGACTTTGTCAATTAAACCTAATCCCATATACACAGACAATACTGACGGATTATAATTATTGTCTTGTTCCTCACATATACATACGAAACCATCATGAAACATTGTCAATATCTGGTGATTATTCTTCTAAAAATACAAAAAATATGAAATATTAAACCATTTCAATACTAATATATGTTGAATATATTTTATTTCTAAATATGCAGAAAAATGTATGAAATCATGACAATGTTAATATCTGTTGAGCATAATTCTTTGAAACAAATTTACCAGACTATCATGAAACATGGTAAACATCCGCTGAATATTATTCTAATTTTTTCTTAAATAATTACAAGCAAACAAACATTAGAGAAACCCGAAGAGGTCAATCAACATTCGGCAATCCAGGGATATAGGCAACATTGGTCACAAAACACAGGACGAAGACATCCAAAGCAAAAACACAACACAGAAAACTAGATACGATTATCAACACGGAACCACAACAACCCCGGGAGTTAACCCAAGTGCTCGCGAATGGTAGGCATTTCCTGTTTCTTATTAGACACCCACTGCGTTACTCTAAATCTAGTCCGGTAAAAGTCTTTTTGGTCAGTGAAGAGAGAAAAAACTATGTAAAAAGTCAACTAGTTACTGACGACGACCATATAATTTATATAGCGATGACTTCAACCTAGGAGTAACGTGGCCGTGTGTTATTAGACAAGGTGTTGAATCTGACAGTTGGTATCTAATTGATTAAATCATGATTTCTATAGAAGGCATATTTAATGTTGAATGAAGTCGACTTACATTGCCATTATTGATCACTGTTTATTGTGTTATGTTATTGGCCGATTTACCATTACTAAATTGAAGTTTTGTCAGTGACATAAGGCCGGTCGCTGGTTATCTGCGGGTACTCCGGTTTCTTCCAATAATACAACTGATCGCCACGATATGACTGAAATATTGTTGAAAGTGGTGCTAAACACCATAGCCCTAACCGTTTAATTCACGTCAATATATCCATTGTATTATATCATGACGTGTGATATTGCAATATTTATGTCATATATTGAATAGTAAGTACGGAGCTATTTATATCCTTCACATCAACCGAATTCATTTTTAATATAAAACACGATATTTTCATGCATGGTTGAATCTAATAAAAAGGTTAATAAAAATAAACCAAATATTTCAAAACTAGCTCGCTATACAATTCAACGACAACTAGCAACTCTAATGTTCCAGGTCGACCTGCATCATATATATATTATCTTACGATATCAAAAGAATGTTCAAATAATGATGGTCAACAATTCCACTATTATCAACAAAGCGAACTATCACCTCTGACCTTAACTCACTGCATTTATAAATGAGGACAACTACATATGACGTTGGAAATCCCTGCCTTGGGTTGTGAGAGGCACACAAATGTGACAGGGATACAGGTTACTCCGGGTGCTGTTATATAACCTCCCCCTTTTGATAATTGGATCTCCAACGGCATTACATATATGTATCCAACACATATTGTGTATGTTTTTGTTTTTGCTTTCCTTGGTCTTGTGTACAGTATGCTGCCAGTTTCTCTAGATTTTCCTTTTTTGACTGCCCCTTCGGTATTCTCTACCGTTTATTCTGTTCGGTATTGACAGGTGTTCCGTTTATACATATTAAATTAACAAATATTTCCTACATTGGGACTTTATTTATTGTTCAGTTTATACATTATTTCGTTTTATTCATGATTTTTTATTGCACTTTCAGTATTCAGTATACAAACAAACTATTAAAAACTGCACTGTGATGGTATTTGTATATTAACTGATCAATCTACTTAACATCAACATCAGTCATGGAACATTAATTGAAAGTATTCACAAACATGCTATATTTGTGTGGAGCAGAGAAACTATTCTGATCATGTACGATACATGTCTTTGAACAAATAAAAAACGTAGATATCAAATTTAGTGCGTACGACGTGTTTCTGGAATTACCTGCATCAGGTGCGCTAAAAATAAAATCAGTTATCACAATGAACTTACAAGTTATCGTAAATAAAGAGAAATATGTCGTGTTAGTAACATTGAGTTTTGAAAATTTAACGGTGATAATCTGAAAATCATATTGACGGGGGTTCATTCAACCTATGACAACAAATTACCAAATGGGTATGAAAAGGTAAGACAATATGTTGATGCATGTTGAATATGTGAATCAACGTTAGAGAATACCGAAGGGGCAATACAAATGAACAATCCAGAGAAACCGTCAACATAGGACACACAAGAGGAAGATAGGCATAGCACAAACAAAACACAATATGCGTTGGGCACCACTATGCGCAAGCAAACACAAATAACGTAAATAAGACATGAGCCCTCCTACAAACAACTGGAAGTAAAGACGAACCAAACATCGTTTTCATGCAGAAATCGCAACGGACGCCACAAAACAAAGCTTAGAACGCAACGACACACAAAAGGACAGCACAAAAAACTATAACGATGAGTAGCACGTAGGATGAATATGTTAAATATACCACAAGCATTGCAAGTCTTGCATAAACAAATTTGATTGTTGTTTAATTAGTATTGAATTTATAAATCCACAATTCAATATAGATGTACGAAAAGCTTGATAATACTAAAGAGATAATCAGAAGTCAATTACAGGGAAAATCAGAAGTCAATAGCTAGGACAACCAGAAGTCAATAGCTAGGACAATCAGAAGTCAATACAAAAGCTAGGACAATCAGAAGTCAATACAATAATTAGGACAATCAGAAGTCAATACAATAGCTAGGACAATCAGAAGTAAATACAATGGCTAGGACAATCAGAAGTCAATTCAATAGCTAGGGCAATCGGAAGTCAATACAATAGCTAGGGCAATCAGAAGTCAATACAATAGCTAGGGCAATCAGAAGTCAATACAATAGTTAGGGCAATCAGAAGTCAATACAATAGCTAGGGCAATCATAAGTCAATACAATAGCTAGGGCAATCAAAAGTCAATACAATAGCTACGGCAATCAGTAGTCACTACAATAGCTAAGATAATCAGAAGTCAATACAATAGCAATGACAATCAGAAGTTGATGCAATAGCTAGGGCAATCAGAAGTCAATACAATAGCTAGGGCAATCAGAAGTCAATACAATAGCTAGGACAATCAGAAGTTAATACAATAGCTAGGACAATCAGAAGTCAATACAATAGCTAGGGCAATCGGAAGTCAATACAATAACTAGGGCAATCAGAAGTCAATACAATAGCTAGTAGAATCAGAAGTTAATACAATAGCTAGGACAATCAGAAGTTAGTACAATAGCTAGGACAATCAGAAGCCAATACAATAGCTAGGGCAATCGGAAGTCAATACAATAGCTAGGACAATCAAAATCCATACAATAGCTAGGACAACCAGAAGTCAATAGCTACGACAATCAGAAGTCAATACAAACTAGGACAATCAGAAGTCAATACAATAGCTAGGACAATCAGAAGTCAATACAATAGCTAGGACAATCAGAAGTCAATACAATAGCTAGGACAGTCAGAAGTCAATACAATAGCTAGTACAATCAGAAGTCAATAGCTAGAACAATCAAAAATCCATAGCTAGAAAAATCAGAAGTCAATGCAATACCTAGGACAACCAGAAGTCAATAGCTAGGACAATCAGAGGTCAATACAAGCTAGGACAATCAGAAGTCAATACAATAGCTAGTACAATCAGAAGTCAATACAATAGCTAGTAGAATCAGAAATCAATAGCTAGGACAATCAGAAGTCAATACAAAAGCTATGACAATCAGAAGTCAATACAAAAGCTAGGACAATTAGAAGTCAATACAATAATTAGGACAATCAGAAGTCAATACAATAGCTAGGACAATCAGAAGTAAATACAATGCCTAGGACAATCAGAAGTCAATTCAATAGCTAGGGCAATCAGAAGTCAATACAATAGCTAGGACAATCAGAAGTCAATACAATAGCTAGGGCAATCAGAAGTCAATACAATAGCTAGGGCAATCAGAAGTCAATACAATAGCTAGGGCAATCAGAAGTCAATACAATAGCGAGGACAATCAGAAGTCAATACAATAGCTAGGACAACCAGAAGTCAATACAATAGCTAGGACAATCAGAAGTCAATACAATAGCTAGGGCAATCAGAAGTCAATACAATAGCTAAGGCAATCAAAGGTCAATACAATAGCTAGGGCAATCAGTAGTCACTACAATAGCTAAGATAATCAGAAGTCAATACAATAGCAATGACAATCAGAAGTTGATGCAATAGCTAGGGCAATCAGAAGTCAATACAATAGCTAGGACAATCAGAAGTTAATACAATAGCTAGGACAATCAGAAGTAAATACAATAGCTAGGGCAATCGGAAGTCAATACAATAGCTAGGGCAATCAGAAATCAATACAATAGCTAGGGCAATCAGAAGTCAATACAATAGCTAGGGCAATCGGAAGTCAATACAATAGCTAGGGCAATTGGAAGTCAATACAATAGCTAGGGCAATCAGAAATCAATACAATAGCTAGGGCAATCAGAAGTCAATACAATAGCTAGGGCAATCGGAAGTCAATACAATAGCTAGGGCAATCAGAAGTCAATACAATAGCTAGTACAATCAGAAGTCAATACAATAGCTAGGGCAATCAGAAGTCAATACAATAGCAATGCCAATCAGAAGTTGATGCAATAGCTAGGGCAATCAGAAGTCAATACAATAGCTAGGACAATCAGAAGTTAATACAATAGCTAGGACAATCAGAAGTCAATACAATAGCTAGGGCAATCGGAAGTCAATACAATAACTAGGGCAATCAGAAGTCAATTCAATAGCTAGTAGAATCAGAAGTTAATACAATAGCTAGGACAATCAGAAGTTAGTACAATAGCTAGGACAATCAGAAGCCAATACAATAGCTAGGGCAATCGGAAGTCAATACAATAGCTAGGGCAATCAGAAGTCAATACAATAGCTAGGGCAATCGGAAGTCAATACAATAGCTAGGGCAATCAGAAATCAATACAATAGCTAGGGCAATCAGAAGTCAATACAATAGCTAGGGCAATCGGAAGTCAATACAATAGCTCGGGCAATCAGAAGTCAATACAATAGCTAGGGCAATCAGAAGTCAATACAATAGCTAGGGCAATCGGAATTCAATACAATAGCTAGGGCAATCAGAAGTCAATACAATAGCTAGGGCATTCGGAAGTCAATACAATAGCTAGGGCAATCGGAAGTCAATACAATAGCTAGGGCAATCGGAAGTCAATACAATAGCTAGGGCAATCAGAAGTCAATACAATAGCTAGTACAATCAGAAGTCAATACAATAGCTAGGGCAATCAGAAGTCAATACAATAGCAATGCCAATCAGAAGTTGATGCAATAGCTAGGGCAATCAGAAGTCAATACAATAGCTAGGACAATCAGAAGTTAATACAATAGCTAGGACAATCAGAAGTCAATACAATAGCTAGGGCAATCGGAAGTCAATACAATAACTAGGGCAATCAGAAGTCAATTCAATAGCTAGTAGAATCAGAAGTTAATACAATAGCTAGGACAATCAGAAGTTAGTACAATAGCTAGGACAATCAGAAGCCAATACAATAGCTAGGGCAATCGGAAGTCAATACAATAGCTAGGGCAATCAGAAGTCAATACAATAGCTAGGGCAATCGGAAGTCAATACAATAGCTAGGGCAATCAGAAATCAATACAATAGCTAGGGCAATCAGAAGTCAATACAATAGCTAGGGCAATCGGAAGTCAATACAATAGCTCGGGCAATCAGAAGTCAATACAATAGCTAGGGCAATCAGAAGTCAATACAATAGCTAGGGCAATCGGAATTCAATACAATAGCTAGGGCAATCAGAAGTCAATACAATAGCTAGGGCATTCGGAAGTCAATACAATAGCTAGGGCAATCGGAAGTCAATACAATAGCTAGGGCAATCGGAAGTCAATACAATAGCTAGGGCAATCAGAAGTCAATACAATAGCTAGGGCAATCGGAAGTCAATACAATAGCTAGGGCAATCAGAAGTCAATACAATAGCTAGGGCAATCAGAAGTCAATACAATAGCTAGGGCAATCAGAAATCAATACAATAGCGAGGACAATCAGAAGTCAATACAATAGCTAGGGCAATCAGAAGTCAATACAATAGCTAGGAAAATCAGAAGTCAATACAATAGCTAGGGCAATCAGAAGTCAATACAATAGCGAGGACAATCAGAAGTAAATATACAATAACTAGGACAATCTGAAGTCAATACAATAGCTAGGGCAATCAGAAGTCAATACAATAGCGAGGACAATCAGAAGTAAATATAAAATAACTAGGACAATCAGAAGTCAATAGAATAGCTAGGGCAATCAGAAGTCAATGCAATAGCTAGGTCAATCAGAAGTCAATACAATAGCTAGGGCAATCAGAAGTCAATACAATAGCTAGGGCAATCGGAAGTCAATACAATAGCTAGGGCAATCAGAAGTCAATACAATAGCTAAGGCAATCAGAAGTCAATACAATAGCTAGGGCAATCAGAAGTCAATACAATAGCTAGGGCAATCAGAAGTCAATAAAATAGCTAGGGCAATCGGAATTCAATACAATAGCTAGGGCAATCGGAAGTCAATACAATAGCTAGGGCAATCAGAAGTCAATACAATAGCTAGGACAATCAGAAGTAAATACAATAGCTAGTACAATCAGAAGTCAATACAATAGCTAGGACAATCAGAAGTCAATACAATAGCTAGGACAATCAGAAGTCAATACAATAGCTAGGGCAATCAGAAGTCAATACAATAGCTAGTACAATCAGAAGTCAATACAATAGCTAGGGCGATCAGAAGTCAATACAATAGCTAGGGCAATCAGAAGTAAATACAATAGCTAGGACAATCAGAAGTAAATACAATAGCTAGGACAATCAGAAGTCAATACAATAGCTAGGGCAATCAGAAGTCAATACAATAGCTAGGGCAATCAGAGGTCAATACAATAGCTAGGGCAATCAGAAGTCAATACAATAGCTAGGGCAATCAGAAGTAAATACAATAGCTAGGACAATCAGAAGTCAATACAATAGCTAGGACAATCAGAAGTCAATACAATAGCTAGGGCAATCAGAAGTCAATACAATAGCTAGTACAATCAGAAGTCAATACAATAGCTAGGGCAATCAGAAGTCAATACAATAGCTAGGGCAATCAGAAGTAAATACAATAGCTAGGACAATCAGAAGTAAATACAATAGCTAGGACAATCAGAAGTCAATACAATAGCTAGGGCAATCAGAAGTCAATACAATAGCTAGGGCAATCAGAAGTCAATACAATAGCTACGGCAATCAGAAGTCAATACAATAGCTCGGGCAATCAGAAGTAAATACAATAGCTAGGACAATCAGAAGTCAATACAATAGCTAGGGCTATCAGAAGGCATAAATCGAAGGACAGACAATAGCTAGGACAATGATATACACAACACTACACAGAACGCTAGAAATTGAACAATATGAACAAACCGGTGGTTAACTCAGGTGCTCCAGAAGAGTAAACAATTCCTGCTCCACTTGTGTTTTTTGTGAGTATTGATTGATTAAGCTAAGCAGGAAGTAAAGATACTAATTTTTATTCTAAATTTCACTCTTTGATTTTCTTGCTCCCAAAGACTTTTAATGTATTTTTCTGTCACAGAGTTTGGCGTTGGACCTATCTCATGAAGGTTAGTTAATAATTTGACTTTGGACGTATCTCATGAAGGTTAGTTAATAATTTGGCTTTGGACGTATCTCATGAAGGTTAGTCAATAATTTGACTTTGAACGTATCTCATGAAGATTAGTTAATAATTTCACTTTGGACGTCTCTCATGAAGGTTAGTTAATAACTTCACTTTGGACGTCTCTCATGAAGGTTAGTTAGTAATTTGACTTTGGACGTATCTCATGAAGGTTCGTTAATTGATTTTGGACGTATCTCATGAAGGATAGGTAATAATTTGACTTTGGACGTATCTCATGAAGGTGAGTTAATAATTTGACTTTGGACGTATCTCATGAAGGTTAGTTAATAATTTGGCTTTGGACGTATCTCATGAAGGTTAGTTAATAATTTGGCTTTGCACATATCTCATGAAGGCTAGTTAATAATTTAAAATTTTAATTTTCCGAAACAATATTTTTATATACACCAAGGTTTCTTTTGTCTCTCAATGTGGTATTTTTTATATTTTGTTTTGATAGCTCTGCATTTATCTTCACCTCTACGTTGTTTTAATTGGCATCACACAACTTATCCGATCCTATTAACCTGTTGTCTTTATACTTTGAAGTATTATAAACGATCTAAGAAACCAGGAACACATACACGTAACACGGAAAGAAGCACGCAATTTATTTGGATAAACAAATTGCACTAAGTATAGTGTAGTGCAGTATAGCATAGCGTAGTGTAGTGCTGTATAGTGTAGTGTAGTGTAGTGTAGTGTAGTGTAGTGCAGAGCAGTGCTGTATAGTGTAGTGTAGTGCATCGCAGTGCACTGCTGTATAGTGTAGTGTAGTGTAGTGTAGTGTTTAATAGTGTAGTAAAGTGCTGCATAGTGTAGTGTAGCATAGTGTAGTGCAGTGTAGTGCTGTATAGCTTAATGTAGTGCAGTATTGCATAGTGTAGTGTAGTGCTGTATAGTGTAATGTAGTAGTGTAGTGCTGTATAGTGTAGCGTAGTGTAGTGTAGTATAGTGCTACATAGTGTAGTGTAATGCTGCATAGTGTAGCGTAGCGTAGTGTAGTGCTGTATAGTGTAGATTAGTGCTGCATAATGTAGTGTAGTGTATAGTGTAGTGCAATGTTATATAGTCTAGTGTAGTGCTGTATAGTGTAGTGTAGCTTAGTGTAGTGTAGTGCAGTGCAGTATAGTGTAGTGTAGTGCAGTGTAGTGCTGCATAGTGTAGTGTAGTGTAGTGTAGTGTAATGTACTGTAGGGATGTATAGTGTAGTGTAGTGTAGTGTAGTGCTGCATAGTGTAGTGTAGTGTAGTGTAGTGTAATGTACTGTAGGGCTGTATAGTGTAGTGTAGTGTAGTGTGGTGTAGTGTTGCATAGTGTAGTGCTTTAGAGCGTAGTGTAGTGTAGTGTAGTGCTACATGGTGGAGTGTAGTGTAGTGCTGTATAGCGTAGTGTAGTGTAGTGTTCTATAGTGTAGTGTAGTGCAGTGCTGTATATTGTAGTGTAGTGTTGTATGCTGTAGTGTAGTGTTTCATTGTGTAGTGTAGTACAGTGCAATACAGTAGAGTAGTCTAGTGCAGTGTAGTGCATAGCAGTACATTAGTGCATTGCAGTGTGTAGCTTAACTTGGTGTAGTGTAGTCTAGTTCAGTGGTTTAATATAGTTGCAGTGTAATGTAGAGTAGCATAGTGTAGTGCATTAGTCAATGTAGTTGTAGTGTAGTGGAGTGGAGTGTAGTGTAGTGTAGCGTAGCGTAGCGTAGTGTAGTGTAGTAATGCATAGAATAGGTGTACACTAATTCCTTTCATAAACAATTATGGACTTTGGGTTTGTGTTTCCTTGACCATAACTATAATAACTAATGAATAACCATGGTCATATGATACGAGACCCATTCCATTGTCTTATTTATACTGATATTGATTTTGTTTTAATCCAGAAGTCGCGAATTTGAATGCTAATTTAATTGATGTAAGGATGAACGTGTTAGGGTTAAGGTTATGGTGTTTAACGCGACTTTCATTAATATTTCAGCTATATTGTGGCGGTCCATTTTATTGGTGGAGGAAACCGGAGTACCCAGAGAAAACCACCGACCTGCCACAAGTCACTGACAAACGTTATCACAAAATATTATATCGAGTACACCTCAAATATTGAAATGCACTACGAGTGTTATCTTGTTGATACGAAGAATATCGTCAATGAACATGGTGAAGTTGCATTCGGCACTGTTGGCAAAGTGAAACGAGTAAAACAATACACACATCTTTAGGGGCAAACATCTGGATAAACTGCTTAGAAAAAGGCTCGAGACGAACAGTCTTATATAAACGTTAAAGAAAACCGAAGGGACAATCGATAATGGACATTCGATAGAAATAGGCAACATTGGGCACACAGAGCACAAAACGAAGACAACTAAAGCAAAAATCTCAACACAGAAAACTACAAAGGTGAGCAACACGAACCCCCACCAAAAACCCATGGGTAAGCAGCTCGTTATACAACACATACCGCGTAAAAGACTTGTCATTGATAGAGGAAAGAAAAATATCTACGTAAAAACGGGAAATTATTACATCTTTGATGTGTTGCTGTACCTTTTTACATTAATATCATACCTGTGATAAAGTTTCTAATTCTGTAAATATTTCATTCAGGAAGGTGAGAAGTGATGTGTCCAAAGTTCCATAACAAACGGAAAGATGTGTTAATCGGAGAACCAATATGCTGAAAAACAAATTGAAAACATATGTGTAATGTATACAATTTTATATAAAGTGAAATACTTGACTCATTGTAAAGCTGGCTTGATAAATAGACAACAGGTCGACAGAACTGGTTATCCTTCCGGAGCACCCGAGTTCACCCCCAGTTTTTAGTGGGGTTTGTGTTACTCGATCTTTAGTTTTATGTGTATGTATTGTAGATTGTTGTTTGCCCTTTTGTACTTTTTTCTTTTGGCCATTGTGTTGTTTGTTCTTCTTCGATTTCCGGATTCTGATTACCCCTTTGCTACCTTCAAGCTCTTCTTATACAATACAGAAACATCGGAAGTTTCGCAAATATCAATAACAAATGTCATTACAGAAATTCATCATTGTTACAATTTCAACATTTTGTAATATACCACTGTGAAATTATTATTTATGTGAAATCACTCGAATAGGACTTGGTCAAAATTGAGGTTGCATTTTGAGTATTTAAGGTAAAAATGTTGGCCTTTGTCTTGTAATTGAAACTATTCGTTAAAGACAGGTTTAATACCGCCACATTTTTGTGTCTGTCCCTAGCCAGGAACTGCATTTCCAACATCATTTGTGGCGGTCTCTTTTTGTATTCTGTCACTAAATATGAGAGGTGATTGTACGTTTTATTAATATTGGTGGACTTGTTGACCAATATGCTTAAACTTTCTTTTCATAATAGCTTTCCTATTTAAAAAAAAAAAGAGATCGTGGATTATTTAATCGTTAACTTCTGACGACAAGCTAACACCAGTGATGTAAGTGTCCATCCCAGTACCCACCTCGGGTTTTATGGTTTCCAGACACGTATATTTGCACTAATAGCCGGATGTTTCACCGTTGAGTTCGTTATTATTATCTAGGTCTTTCTCTAACATTTAGTTTCACCGGTGAGTTCGTTATTATTATCTAGGTCTTTCTCTAACATTTAGTTTCACCGGTGAGTTCGTTATCATTATTTAGGTTTTTCTCTAACATTTAGTTTCACCGGTGAGTTCGTTTTTATTATCTAGGTCTTTCTCTAACATTTAGTTTCACCGGTGAGTTCGTTATTATTATCTAGGTCTTTCTCTAATATTTAATATGATGGTCACCTGAATAAACGTTAGAGAATTTACAATTTAGAGACATGGATATCATTGAACACAAGACATAGAACGAAGACTGATGATCGGGAAAGTAAGCAGTTCTTGTTTTGTTTCCTATTTATGACACTCGACATGTTACTCATAGAAAAGTACAGCAAGTGTCTTATCTTTGTGACAGGAACAAGTCCGGCAAGTGTCTTGTCCTTGTGACAGGAACAAGTCCGGCAAGTGTCTTGTCTTTGTGACAGGAACACGTCCGGCAAGTGTTTGTCTTTGTGACAGGACCAAGTTCGGCAAAGTATCTTGTCTTTGTGACAGGAACAAACAATCTAAGTTAAAGGGAAAGATCATTTGGCATTTGAGATATTTGAATATCTTGGAAAGGTTCGTGATGATTTTTTGTGGCAACCTAGGAGCAACGTATTCTTGTTTGAGTAGTGATAAGTACCAATATTAATAAAATACTCAACCTATTAATTATTTATAAAGCAAAAACAGATACCACTAGTGGAACAGGATCTGCTAGTCCTTCCGAGTTCACCCCGGTTTTGGGCTCTTGTTGCTCAATATTTAGATTAATTACTGCTTAGTGTTTTGTATATCATCCTTTGTCCCTTTGTCCAGTTTCTTTTTTGGTCATTGCATTGTTTGTCCTACCATTTACGGCTTCTGATTACTTCTTTAGTATCTTCAAAAATTTCTTATCCCCCCAAATAAAAGATATGTATCTTATTAAATCTAAGCTAGATAATGATATTCGAGTAGTAATGATAAGCGTTATCTTCCTAGAATAATCAGTTTCATTTGTCTCTTCTATATTGACGAAGATTAAGCTTTGATGATTATATAAAAAGAAAATTAAAAAAAAATGTTGATCAATACTTCAAAGGAGGATGTTTTTTTTATTTGTTTTTTGTTTTTTTTTGTTTTTTTGTTTTTTTATTTTTTATTTTTATATTTTTTTTAACGGAGATGATTTCTAGTTCAAGTCGTAATTGTAAGAAATAAATATACAGGAAGAATCCTTTAAGCGTGAGTAATTTATATATATTGTCAGCAGGAAGATGTAGATAATTGTCGGTAAATCACACGTTATAATCTTAGTCATCCTCGAATAAGACATAAGAGGTGTTCCGAATGTCATAATAAGAGGACTAATGAACGTCAAAAAACTAAACAAAGCATACCATTTTGTAAGATTACAGAGTATACTCATTTTTTTTTTACCGTTAATCATGTATTTTTTTAGCATTGTCCACATAGGCGTCGTAAGATTAAATACAGGTAGATATCTACACGCTGTGAGCTTAGTTAAGGTGAGAGGTGATTGCTCGTTTTGTCGTCGGTGTAATTGTTGACAATCACTGTTTAAACTTTCTCTTTTCATATCTCTATGTACGATATTTATAGAAAAAGTTGAAGATACCGAAGGGGTAATCAGACGCCGTAATTCGAAGAAGTACATACAATGCAATGGCCAAAAGTTTGAAGATACGACAGGGGTAACCAAAAGCCGTATATCGAAGGAGGAGATACAATGCAATGGCCAAAAGTTTGAAGATACGACAGGGGTAACCAAAAGCCGTATATCGAAGGAGGAGATACAATACAATGGCCAAAAGTTTGAAGATACGACAGGGGTAACCAAAAGCCGTATATCGAAGGAGGAGATACAATACAATGGCCAAAAGTTTGAAGATACGACAGGGGTAACCAAAAGCCGTATATCGAAGGAGGAGATACAATACAATGGCCAACAGTTTGAAGATACGACAGGGGTAACCAAAAGCCGTATATCGAAGGAGGAGATACAATACAATGGCCAAAAGAAAAAGGACACAAGGACACAAGGACAAATAACGATCTTATAGATTTGGCACAACGGAAATATTTTAACCCGCCACTTCTTATTGAAGTAAGGAAAGTGGGTGGTCATGTATATGTTTGTTCAGGGGATTGTTTATATCTCTGTTTCTATGGTTTCCTGGAGGTACAGTCAAACCTGACCATGAGGTCACCTCTATTAAGCAGTCACCTGTATCAAAAGGTCACTTTTTTCTTCTCCTGCCATAGTAAATTTCATATAAATTCAACCTCTTTTAAGAGGTCACCTGTCTTATAAGGCCACGTTTTCTTTGTTCCAAAGGTCATGACCTCTTAATACACGTTTGACTGTATTTTGTTCTACTTGTTCTGACAGCGTTGCATTTTGTTTCTAATTTCTAACTCAGATTACAATAATGATCTTTTTTCAATATTAATAAGCGATAGTTCCCATAAATTACTCGAATATTCTGGCTTTCAAAGACGACCACTAATCTAAGATATAAAATAATCTATATTTGTATGGTTTCGCCAGGAAAACGCGGAAGAACTTGTAAGACAATTCATATCTACATCCTTCTTATTGATATTTGAAGTTTAAACGTTATTAGTAAATGTGTTAAGCCAAATAGAAAATAAAGTTAAATCGGAATTAATCGGATTTTGAATGATCCATTTTCGGGACATATTGTAATTCATTATTGTTTATATATTGATAAGAATATACATGTACGAAAAATAACACTTCACTGAAGAAGAAGAAGAATAAAATACCCGATTCTGATAAACATAGTTAAAAACATAAATATAAAATGTATTGCGCACGACGGATTTTGAATGATCCATTTTCGGGACATATTGTATTTCATTATTGTTTATATATTGATAAGAATATAAGAAAAATAACACTTCACTGAAGAAGAAGAAGAAGAAGAAGAAGAAGAAGAAGAAGAAGAAGAAGAAGAAGAAGAAGAAGAAGAAGAAGAAGAAGAAGAAGAAGAAGAAGAAGAAGAAGAAGAAGAAGAAGAAGAAGAAAATACCCGATTCCGATAAACATAGTTAAAAACATAAATATAAAATTGATTGCGCACGACGCGATTCTAGAATAATCTTCATCATGTACGCTAAAATCCGAAATATTGGAAAGCCAAATAATGTTTAAGTCTTGAGGAGCTATAAAAGCAATGGGCCTAAATCAGCTAAGGTCATCTATGCTTGAGATTTACTTGATAGGTCTATCTTCAAAGTTGACAGTCCTCAAATAATTTAATCACTATTAAATCTAAGGTTCATCAACTTCTGGCATAGGTGACCTTAGGTGACCTTAGCCGGTTTTGAATATCATGTTTAGAACATTTGGTTTTCTTGCAACCAAAGACCTTTAAATCATCTGACTATGAGTGTACCTGATGAAAATTATTTCAGAAACGTATCGTGTGAACTAAATTATATATCTACGTTCACAATGCTATCACCGGATATCTCTGCGCTGGAGGAATATTAAACGCCGAGGGTATCAGCCGCCCAGTAGTCAGTGTTTTAGTAATGGCTTTGACTTTGAGGGTACCTGCAGTTATTTGTAGGAGGGCTCATGTCTTATTTACGTTATTTGTGTTTGTTTGTGCATAGTGGTGCCCAACGTATATTGTGTTGTGTGTTTGATTTGTTTTTCTTCGTCATTACAGAAATTCATCATTGTTACAATTTCAACATTTTGTAATATACCACTGTGAAATTATTATTTATGTGAAATCACTCGAATAGGACTTGGTCAAAATTGAGGTTGCATTTTGAGTATTTAAGGTAAAAATGTTGGCCTTTGTCTTGTAATTGAAACTATTCGTTAAAGACAGGTTTAATACCGCCACATTTTTGTGTCTGTCCCTAGCCAGGAACTGCATTTCCAACATCATTTGTGGCGGTCTCTTTTTGTATTCTGTCACTAAATATGAGAGGTGATTGTACGTTTTATTAATATTGGTGGACTTGTTGACCAATATGCTTAAACTTTCTTTTCATAATAGCTTTCCTATTTGAAAAAAAAGAGATCGTGGATAGCCGAAGGTGGGGTTATTTAATCGTTAACTTCTGACGACAAGCTAACACCAGTGATGTAAGTGTCCATCCCAGTACCCACCTCGGGTTTTATGGTTTCCAGACACGTATATTTGCACTAATAGCCGGATGTTTCACCGTTGAGTTCGTTATTATTATCTAGGTCTTTCTCTAACATTTAGTTTCACCGGTGAGTTCGTTATTATTATCTAGGTCTTTCTCTAACATTTAGTTTCACCGTTGAGTTCGTTATTATTATTTAGGTTTTTCTCTAACATTTAGTTTCACCGGTGAGTTCGTTTTTATTATCTAGGTCTTTCTCTAACATTTAGTTTCACCGGTGAGTTCGTTATTATTATCTAGGTCTTTCTCTAATATTTAATATGATGGTCACCTGAATAAACGTTAGAGAATTTACAATTTAGAGACATGGATATCATTGAACACAAGACATAGAACGAAGACTGATGATCGGGAAAGTAAGCAGTTCTTGTTTTGTTTCCTATTTATGACACTCGACATGTTACTCATAGAAAAGTACAGCAAGTGTCTTATCTTTGTGACAGGAACAAGTCCGGCAAGTGTCTTGTCCTTGTGACAGGAACAAGTCCGGCAAGTGTCTTGTCTTTGTGACAGGAACACGTCCGGCAAGTGTTTGTCTTTGTGACAGGACCAAGTTCGGCAAAGTATCTTGTCTTTGTGACAGGAACAAACAATCTAAGTTAAAGGGAAAGATCATTTGGCATTTGAGATATTTGAATATCTTGGAAAGGTTCGTGATGATTTTTTGTGGCAACCTAGGAGCAACGTATTCTTGTTTGAGTAGTGATAAGTACCAATATTAATAAAATACTCAACCTATTAATTATTTATAAAGCAAAAACAGATACCACTAGTGGAACAGGATCTGCTAGTCCTTCCGAGTTCACCCCGGTTTTGGGATCTTGTTGCTCAATATTTAGATTAATTACTGCTTAGTGTTTTGTATATCATCCTTTGTCCCTTTGTCCAGTTTCTTTTTTGGTCATTGCATTGTTTGTCCTACCATTTACGGCTTCTGATTACTTCTTTAGTATCTTCAAAAATTTCTTATCCCCCCAAAAAAAAGATATGTATCTTATTAAATCTAAGCTAGATAATGATATTCGAGTAGTAATGATAAGCGTTATCTTCCTAGAATAATCAGTTTCATTTGTCTCTTCTATATTGACGAAGATTAAGCTTTGATGATTATATAAAAAGAAAATTAAAAAAAAATGTTGATCAATACTTCAAAGGAGGATGGTTTTTTTATTTGTTTTTTGTTTTTTTTTGTTTTTTTGTTTTTTTATTTTTTATTTTTATATTTTTTTTAACGGAGATGATTTCTAGTTCAAGTCGTAATTGTAAGAAATAAATATACAGGAAGAATCCTTTAAGCGTGAGTAATTTATATATATTGTCAGCAGGAAGATGTAGATAATTGTCGGTAAATCACACGTTATAATCTTAGTCATCCTCGAATAAGACATAAGAGGTGTTCCGAATGTCATAATAAGAGGACTAATGAACGTCAAAAAACTAAACAAAGCATACCATTTTGTAAGATTACAGAGTATACTCATTTTTTTTTACCGTTAATCATGTATTTTTTTAGCATTGTCCACATAGGTGTCGTAAGATTAAATACAGGTAGATATCTACACGCTGTGAGCTTAGTTAAGGTGAGAGGTGATTGCTCGTTTTGTCGTCGGTGTAATTGTTGACAATCACTGTTTAAACTTTCTCTTTTCATATCTCTATGTACGATATTTATAGAAAAAGTTGAAGATACCGAAGGGGTAATCAGACGCCGTAATTCGAAGAAGTACATACAATGCAATGGCCAAAAGTTTGAAGATACGACAGGGGTAACCAAAAGCCGTATATCGAAGGAGGAGATACAATGCAATGGCCAAAAGTTTGAAGATACGACAGGGGTAACCAAAAGCCGTATATCGAAGGAGGAGATACAATACAATGGCCAAAAGTTTGAAGATACGACAGGGGTAACCAAAAGCCGTATATCGAAGGAGGAGATACAATACAATGGCCAAAAGTTTGAAGATACGACAGGGGTAACCAAAAGCCGTATATCGAAGGAGGAGATACAATGCAATGGCCAACAGTTTGAAGATACGACAGGGGTAACCAAAAGCCGTATATCGAAGGAGGAGATACAATACAATGGCCAAAAGAAAAAGGACACAAGGACACAAGGACAAATAACGATCTTATAGATTTGGCACAACGGAAATATTTTAACCCGCCACTTCTTATTGAAGTAAGGAAAGTGGGTGGTCATGTATATGTTTGTTCAGGGGATTGTTTATATCTCTGTTTCTATGGTTTCCTGGATGTACAGTCAAACCTGACCATGAGGTCACCTCTATTAAGCAGTCACCTGTATCAAAAGGTCACTTTTTTCTTCTCCTGCCATAGTAAATTTCATATAAATTCAACCTCTTTTAAGAGGTCACCTGTCTTATAAGGCCACGTTTTCTTTGTTCCAAAGGTCATGACCTCTTAATACACGTTTGACTGTATTTTGTTCTACTTGTTCTGACAGCGTTGCATTTTGTTTCTAATTTCTAACTCAGATTACAATAATGATCTTTTTTCAATATTAATAAGCGATAGTTCCCATAAATTACTCGAATATTCTGGCTTTCAAAGACGACCACTAATCTAAGATATAAAATAATCTATATTTGTATGGTTTCGCCAGGAAAACGCGGAAGAACTTGTAAGACAATTCATATCTACATCCTTCTTATTGATATTTGAAGTTTAAACGTTATTAGTAAATGTGTTAAGCCAAATAGAAAATAAAGTTAAATCGGAATTAATCGGATTTTGAATGATCCATTTTCGGGACATATTGTAATTCATTATTGTTTATATATTGATAAGAATATACATGTACGAAAAATAACACTTCACTGAAGAAGAAGAAGAATAAAATACCCGATTCTGATAAACATAGTTAAAAACATAAATATAAAATGTATTGCGCACGACGGATTTTGAATGATCCATTTTCGGGACATATTGTATTTCATTATTGTTTATATATTGATAAGAATATAAGAAAAATAACACTTCACTGAAGAAGAAGAAGAAGAAGAAGAAGAAGAAGAAGAAGAAGAAGAAGAAGAAGAAGAAGAAGAAGAAGAAGAAGAAGAAGAAGAAGAAGAAGAAGAAGAAGAAGAAGAAGAAGAAGAAGAAGAAGAAAATACCCAATTCCGATAAACATAGTTAAAAACATAAATATAAAATTTATTGCGCACGACGCGATTCTAGAATAATCTTCATCATGTACGCTAAAATCCGAAATATTGGAAAGCCAAATAATGTTTAAGTCTTGAGGAGCTATAAAAGCAATGGGCCTAAATCAGCTAAGGTCATCTATGCTTGAGATTTACTTGATAGGTCTATCTTCAAAGTTGACAGTCCTCAAATAATTTAATCACTATTAAATCTAAGGTTCATCAACTTCTGGCATAGGTGACCTTAGGTGACCTTAGCCGGTTTTGAATATCATGTTTAGAACATTTGGTTTTCTTGCAACCAAAGACCTTTAAATCATCTGACTATGAGTGTACCTGATGAAAATTATTTCAGAAACGTATCGTGTGAACTAAATTATATATCTACGTTCACAATGCTATCACCGGATATCTCTGCGCTGGAGGAATATTAAACGCCGAGGGTATCAGCCGCCCAGTAGTCAGTGTTTTAGTAATGGCTTTGACTTTGAGGGTACCTGCAGTTATTTGTAGGAGGGCTCATGTCTTATTTACGTTATTTGTGTTTGTTTGTGCATAGTGGTGCCCAACGTATATTGTGTTGTGTGTTTGATTTGTTTTTCTTCGTCATTACAGAAATTCATCATTGTTACAATTTCAACATTTTGTAATATACCACTGTGAAATTATTATTTATGTGAAATCACTCGAATAGGACTTGGTCAAAATTGAGGTTGCATTTTGAGTATTTAAGGTAAAAATGTTGGCCTTTGTCTTGTAATTGAAACTATTCGTTAAAGACAGGTTTAATACCGCCACATTTTTGTGTCTGTCCCTAGCCAGGAACTGCATTTCCAACATCATTTGTGGCGGTCTCTTTTTGTATTCTGTCACTAAATATGAGAGGTGATTGTACGTTTTATTAATATTGGTGGACTTGTTGACCAATATGCTTAAACTTTCTTTTCATAATAGCTTTCCTATTTGAAAAAAAAGAGATCGTGGATAGCCGAAGGTGGGGTTATTTAATCGTTAACTTCTGACGACAAGCTAACACCAGTGATGTAAGTGTCCATCCCAGTACCCACCTCGGGTTTTATGGTTTCCAGACACGTATATTTGCACTAATAGCCGGATGTTTCACCGTTGAGTTCGTTATTATTATCTAGGTCTTTCTCTAACATTTAGTTTCACCGGTGAGTTCGTTATTATTATCTAGGTCTTTCTCTAACATTTAGTTTCACCGTTGAGTTCGTTATTATTATTTAGGTTTTTCTCTAACATTTAGTTTCACCGGTGAGTTCGTTTTTATTATCTAGGTCTTTCTCTAACATTTAGTTTCACCGGTGAGTTCGTTATTATTATCTAGGTCTTTCTCTAATATTTAATATGATGGTCACCTGAATAAACGTTAGAGAATTTACAATTTAGAGACATGGATATCATTGAACACAAGACATAGAACGAAGACTGATGATCGGGAAAGTAAGCAGTTCTTGTTTTGTTTCCTATTTATGACACTCGACATGTTACTCATAGAAAAGTACAGCAAGTGTCTTATCTTTGTGACAGGAACAAGTCCGGCAAGTGTCTTGTCCTTGTGACAGGAACACGTCCGGCAAGTGTCTTGTCTTTGTGACAGGAACACGTCCGGCAAGTGTTTGTCTTTGTGACAGGACCAAGTTCGGCAAAGTATCTTGTCTTTGTGACAGGAACAAACAATCTAAGTTAAAGGGAAAGATCATTTGGCATTTGAGATATTTGAATATCTTGGAAAGGTTCGTGATGATTTTTTGTGGCAACCTAGGAGCAACGTATTCTTGTTTGAGTAGTGATAAGTACCAATATTAATAAAATACTCAACCTATTAATTATTTATAAAGCAAAAACAGATACCACTAGTGGAACAGGATCTGCTAGTCCTTTTCACCCCGGTTTTGGGCTCTTGTTGCTCAATATTTAGATTAATTACTGCTTAGTGTTTTGTATATCATCCTTTGTCCCTTTGTCCAGTTTCTTTTTTGGTCATTGCATTGTTTGTCCTACCATTTACGGCTTCTGATTACTTCTTTAGTATCTTCAACAATTTCCTATCCCCCCCAAAAAAAGATATGTATCTTATTAACTCTAAGCTAGATAATGATATTCGAGTAGTAATGATAAGCGTTATCTTCCTAGAATAATCAGTTTCATTTGTCTCTTCTATATTGACGAAGATTAAGCTTTGATGATTATATAAAAAGAAAATTAAAAAAAAATGTTGATCAATACTTCAAAGGAGGATGTTTTTTTTATTTGTTTTTTGTTTTTTTTTGTTTTTTTGTTTTTTTATTTTTTATTTTTATATTTTTTTTAACGGAGATGATTTCTAGTTCAAGTCGTAATTGTAAGAAATAAATATACAGGAAGAATCCTTTAAGCGTGAGTAATTTATATATATTGTCAGCAGGAAGATGTAGATAATTGTCGGTAAATCACACGTTATAATCTTAGTCATCCTCGAATAAGACATAAGAGGTGTTCCGAATGTCATAATAAGAGGACTAATGAACGTCAAAAAACTAAACAAAGCATACCATTTTGTAAGATTACAGAGTATACTCATTTTTTTTTACCGTTAATCATGTATTTTTTTAGCATTGTCCACATAGGTGTCGTAAGATTAAATACAGGTAGATATCTACACGCTGTGAGCTTAGTTAAGGTGAGAGGTGATTGCTCGTTTTGTCGTCGGTGTAATTGTTGACAATCACTGTTTAAACTTTCTCTTTTCATATCTCTATGTACGATATTTATAGAAAAAGTTGAAGATACCGAAGGGGTAATCAGACGCCGTAATTCGAAGAAGTACATACAATGCAATGGCCAAAAGTTTGAAGATACGACAGGGGTAACCAAAAGCCGTATATCGAAGGAGGAGATACAATGCAATGGCCAAAAGTTTGAAGATACGACAGGGGTAACCAAAAGCCGTATATCGAAGGAGGAGATACAATACAATGGCCAAAAGTTTGAAGATACGACAGGGGTAACCAAAAGCCGTATATCGAAGGAGGAGATACAATACAATGGCCAAAAGTTTGAAGATACGACAGGGGTAACCAAAAGCCGTATATCGAAGGAGGAGATACAATACAATGGCCAAAAGAAAAAGGACACAAGGACACAAGGACAAATAACGATCTTATAGATTTGGCACAACGGAAATATTTTAACCCGCCACTTCTTATTGAAGTAAGGAAAGTGGGTGGTCATGTATATGTTTGTTCAGGGGATTGTTTATATCTCTGTTTCTATGGTTTCCTGGAGGTACAGTCAAACCTGACCATGAGGTCACCTGTATTAAGCAGTCATCTGTATCAAAAGGTTACTTTTTTCTTCTCCTGCCATAGTAAATTTCATATAAATTCAACCTCTTTTAAGAGGTCACCTGTCTTATAAGGCCACGTTTTCTTTGTTCCAAAGGTCATGACCTCTTAATACACGTTTGACTGTATTTTGTTCTACTTGTTCTGACAGCGTTGCATTTTGTTTCTAATTTCTAACTCAGATTACAATAATGATCTTTTTTCAATATTAATAAGCGATAGTTCCCATAAATTACTCGAATATTCTGGCTTTCAAAGACGACCACTAATCTAAGATATAAAATAATCTATATTTGTATGGTTTCGCCAGGAAAACGCGGAAGAACTTGTAAGACAATTCATATCTACATCCTTCTTATTGATATTTGAAGTTTAAACGTTATTAGTAAATGTGTTAAGCCAAATAGAAAATAAAGTTAAATCGGAATTAATCGGATTTTGAATGATCCATTTTCGGGACATATTGTAATTCATTATTGTTTATATATTGATAAGAATATACATGTAAGAAAAATAACACTTCACTGAAGAAGAAGAAGAAGAAGAAGAAGAAGAAGAAGAAGAAGAAGAAGAAGAAGAAGAAGAAGAAGAAGAAGAAGAAGAAGAAGAAGAAGAAGAAGAAGAAGAAGAAGAAGAAGAAGAAGAAGAAGAAGAAGAAGAAGAAGAAGAAGAAGAAGAAAAAGAAGAAGAAGAAGAAGAAGAAGAAGAAGAAGAAGAAGAAGAAGAAGAAGAAGAAGAAGAAGAAGAAGAAGAAGAATACAATACCCGATTCCGATAAACATAGATAAAAACATAAATATAAAATGTATTGCGCACGACGCGATTCTAGAATAATCTTCATCATGTACGCTAAAATCCGAAATATTGGAAAGCCAAATAATGTTTAAGTCTTGAGGAGCTATAAAAGCAATGGGCCTAAATCAGCTAAGGTCATCTATGCTTGAGATTTACTTGATAGGTCTATCTTCAAAGTTGACAGTCCTCAAATAATTTAATCACTATTAAATCTAAGGTTCATCAACTTCTGGCATAGGTGACCTTAGGTGACCTTAGCCGGTTTTGAATATCATGTTTAGAACATTTGGTTTTCTTGCAACCAAAGACCTTTAAATCATCTGACTATGAGTGTACCTGATGAAAATTATTTCAGAAACGTATCGTGTGAACTAAATTATATATCTACGTTCACAATGCTATCACCGGATATCTCTGCGCTGGAGGAATATTAAACGCCGAGGGTATCAGCCGCCCAGTAGTCAGTGTTTTAGTAATGGCTTTGACTTTGAGGGTACCTGCAGTTTTTTGTCTTATTTACGTTATTTGTGTTCGTTTGTGCATAGTGGTGCCCAACGTATATTGTGTTGTGTGTTTGATTTGTTTTTCTTCGTCTTGTATGCTCCATGTTGTCCTTTTTTGATTGGCCGTTCGGTATTCTCTAACGTTAATTAATTCCATAAACGCGACGTCCGCACTAACTCAGATATCTACATTTAATTATGGGTGTCTATTGATATATGATAGCTATCCTATAAAATGGCGACGACTGGAATAATGGTCGGATGTGTTTAAGAACTAAAGTAGGATATATGTTATTGTTGTGAAGTATGTCCAAACATTTTACAAAAAGTATATGGTAAACAAAACATTAATCAGTCATTATTCATTTCTATAGTGCTGATGAATATTATCCTTTGTTGAGAGAACCACATCGGTGCTGTAATGATTATCGTGCTCGCCCTCGAGTGTGGTAGATCGGGTGAAATCAATGACTATGAAATAGTATTTGCTGCTTCTCTGCTAAGCACCCATTAATAAAGAGCATAATAATATAAGAGCAAAGACTGGTTGGCTAGAAATCAGATTTATGTGTCAGAGTTGAGAAGCTTCATCTCTATCCGCGGACTGTTGTTTCAGTGAGCTAGTAACTAAGGGTGATGGTACAGCGCCGACATTATCATCATCTCACTCGAATGTAACTCTTTTCTTACCATGATTTCCTCGTCGTGATATAGCTGAAAAGTTGCTCATGTTGGTGTTAAACACCAATCACACATTCAATCATTTGTTATATCTTAGTATTGATATGTACTTGTATTTACTGATAAACAACACAGGGCTGGGTTAGAGATGTTTAACGCCATATTGACAGCATTTTCGATAAAACATATATACCCAATAAGGGTTATGGATCTGATTATGGTGTTTAACGCCACTTTCAATAATTGTTCAGTTTTATTGGTGGAGAAAACTGAAGTACACATAGAAAACAACCGATCTGTCGTAAGTCACTGACAAACTTTATCACATAATGTTGTATCGAGTATACCTCGCCATGAACGGAATTCGACTTGATCACCTTATTGGTGATAGGCACATACGACCACGGCGACCCCTTATTTTTCGCAATAGAGGCACATTTAGAAAGAAAGTATATGGATGTAAATGAACACGAGAGACTATCCATCATTACACTAGTTAGACACTAATTAAGGTAAAAGATCAGCGCTTTTTTGCTGTTCTGACTAAGAATCTCTTGATTAAAGACCATCAATCTTGTTTGTATTAGAATAACATTATAATTATTTCTGCCAGCATCATTTGTCGCAATTATATATTGTTTTCCATTGGTACAAAGTCATACGTGTTCTTTTATTTTGAGTACGCATGATTCATGTTATTTTTTCGTTATTGCCTGTGGAGAAAAAAGGAAAACATTTTCGTCATCATTATGCTGTATTTTTTCGTTTGGTCATTGTATTGTCTGTCGTTCTTCGAATAACGACTTTGATTACCCATTGGTATCTTAAAGCTTATTTTCGAACAATTTGCATGCACAGTTTGAAGATACCAAAAGGGTAATCAGAATCCGTAAATCGAAGAAGAACAGACAAAACAGTGACCCAATGAAATAGGACAAAAGGGCAAACAAAGATCTACAAAACACTACACAGAAAACTAAAGATCGATCAACACGAACCAACTATAAATCCGTTGATGAACTCATGTGCTCTAGTTACAAACCATATGAAAGTACCTGACTACAAACCCTATGATAAGTACCTGACTACAAACCCTATGATAAGTACCTGACTACAAGCCCTATGATAAGTACCTGACTACAAACCCTATGATAAGTACCTGACTACAAGCCCTTTGATAAGTACCTGACTACAAACCCTATGATAAGTACCTGACACTTGAATATCTGTACGTGTATAGCTTTCGGTTGTGTATTTCATCACCCCTTCCAATATCAAGCAATATATCCGTTCCTATTCTGTATGACAGTCGAGCAAAAACTAGCTTTTCCTGAATTAAAAAAAAATATATTAAAGGGCGGAGCCCTTTTATCGGTAAGCTATACGATTTTTGGTAATAAGTCATACTCCTACAAAAAGTATTCATAGCCAAATATCTGTTCACCGGAAGCATGAAATTATAGAACAGAGTGGTATTTAAAAACAAAATAAAAATTATTTCAATAAGAAATTCGCAAATCTGTAACCATTTCAATTCTTCTCAATTGAAATAAACTTAAAAGAAAATTATATCAATTGAAATAAACTTAAAAGAAAATAATAATATCAAAATCGCATGCTACCATGGCTACGAGAAATGATCATTTATAGTGTACATGGATAACGTCATCTTCTAGTGTGCACATATGTATTGCATTTCGTCTGCTTTGGAGAGGAAACATGAAATGTCATGCACTTCTTGGTCATCCTGTCTCTGAAAACTTTGTGAGCTGGTGTCAAACATCGAAGAACAGCTCTGCATCGTTTTTATGTATACAGGAAACCTATCGATCATCTCCACGATCTCGCAATTTGAAAGTGATTCAAAAATGTGTACATTTCATTTGATTTGAAGTGCATTTGTGTATGATGTCTGGACAACTGATCTTGGATTTTGTCAGGTAAGCCTTTTTGCACATTTTCCATGGCAAGGTTGCAAACATTGCAATTTCGTCTGACCCTAACTCCCCTTTTCACTGCCACGCATGCATTTATTTTCTCTCTTTCACCATTTATTTTCATGATCTGTGATTGGGGTAGTCCGAGTTTCCTCTGCCCTCGTATTGTTTTCATTCTCGTGACCCTCGATTTATGTCTCTTATTGATTCACCGTGATCTGTGAAATTCTCACAAATGGCAAATTTGTATTTCCAATCTTCAATCTTTATCGTAATTTCCGTGAATCGTGATTTGGATTTTTTTTTAATGTTCTGAGATCCGTGATCAGAACCCCCCTCCCCCCCCCCCCCCCTTTTAAGTTTTCGCCTATGGAAAAGGTGTTCAAATGCCTCCCTCTTATTTGTCATTATCATCAAATAGGCTTCGCCCTTAAACAGGTTGTGCCTGTCTCATATTATATTTCTATTGGTGGACTATTAATCCCCGATAGTATCATCCGCCCAGTAGTCAATGTTTCGACACTGACTTAATTTATTAGATATATTTATTATTGAATTTTACAGTTTCTAAATAATGTGATTTTTATTAAAACTAAGATTCTACTCTCTCTGGCAGAAGTGACCGACTTTGGGTATATTTTTGGGGGCATTTGGTTTACTTGCTCCCAAAATACTTTTCAATCTTTTAGCCTTCCAATCTTTTGACTTTGAGCCTACACGAAGAAGGTTTATTCCAGAAACGCACCGTACGCACTCAATTTGATGTCTACGTTTTTATTCTCTCATTATAAGTATTAGTGAAATTTGATGTCTACGTTTTTATTCTCTCATTATAAGTATTAGTGAAATTTGATGTCTACGTTTTTATTCTCTCATTATAAGTATTAGTGAAATTTGATGTCTACGTTTTTATTCTCTCATTATAAGTATTAGTGAAATTTGATGTCTACGTTTTTATTCTCTCATTATAAGTATTAGTGAAATTTGATGTCTACGTTTTTATTCTCTCATTATAAGTATAAGTGAAATTTGATGTCTACGTTTTTATTCTCTCATTATAAGTATTAGTGAAATTTGATCCCGCGTTAAAGAACAGTCAGTCTTTAAAAACTAAGATCTTCTTCTCTCAGGCATAGGTGGTCTTATCTGATTTTGTCTATTCTCTGTGGCTTCTTTGGTTTTCTTGCTCCCAAAACACCTTTCAATTATTTGACTTTCCATTCTTTCCATTTTGCGCGTACCTGATGAAGGTTATTCCAGAAATGCTTCGTGTGCTGTAAATTTGATATCTACGTTTTTATTCAACCAATCAAAGAATAGAGCAAGAGCGATGTCTGGAATTCGGCATTTATTTGTTTAGATAAACTACATCCTAGTTTTAAATAATTGCCTTTGATTTTAAAAGCAAGAAATGATAATTGTTGATGTAGAATACATACCTGGTCTATTAAACGTTTTATAGCGGCTTGTTTTCCCGCCTTTAATGTTCTATGTTTATAAAACGTTTCCCGAAATTCCATATCTATACGTAAGTACAGGGACAGTCCCAAGATTAAAATCGATATTAAAAACAGCAAATACTGTAAAATCTGCAATTAAAAAAGAATATTATTGTAATTGTAGTGCACTATTATATAGACAAGGACTCTATCATGTTAATAATAATAATAATATATTTATAGCAAAGCACATAAATGTTATAGCAGTTACATAGATAATATAAACAGAAAACAACATGACATAATGTATAACAGGAAAACATAGCAGAGGTCAAACATTATCTATATATAAAACATAGTAGAGGTCAAACATTATCTATATATACATGTCTATGTTTATATATCATTCGCAAAGTACAAAAGCATATGAAATTATTTATCTTTCAATATATAATTCCTCAGGTTCCAACTGAAAAAACAAACTAATCTATAAATGACTGATTTTCTATTATTTTTCATCAATGACAAAATGTATACATATTATACATGTTATGACCTTTCTGATTAGATTCATACGTCTAATATTTTGTTCTGATTAGATTCATACGTCTATTATTTTGTTCTGATTAGTTTCATACGTCTATTCTTTTGTTCTGATTAGTTTCATACGTCTAATATTTTGTTCTGATTAGTTTCATACGTCTATTATTTTGTTCTGATTAGTTTCATACGTCTATTATTTTGCTCTGATTAGTTTCATACGTCTATTCTTTTGTTCTGATTAGTTTCATACGTCTAATATTTTGTTCTGATTAGTTTCATACGTCTATTATTTTGTTCTGATTAGTTTCATACGTCTATTCTTTTGTTCTGATTAGTTTCATGCGTCTATTCTTTGTTCTGATTAGTTTCATGCGTCTATTCTTTTGTTCTGATTAGTTTCATACGTCTATTCTTTTCTTCTGATTAGTTTCATACGTCTATTCTTTTCTTCTGATTAGTTTCATACGTCTAATATTTTGCTCTGATTAGTTTCATACGTCTATTATTTTGTTCTGATTAGTTTCACACGTCTATTCTTTTGTTCTGATTAGTTTCATACGTCTATTCTTTTGTTCTGATTAGTTTCATGCGTCTATTCTTTTGTTCTGATTAGTTTCATGCGTCTATTATTTTGTTCTGATTAGTTTCATAGTCTATTATTTTGTTCTGATTAGTTTCATACGTCTATTCTTTTCTTCTGATTTGTTTCATACGTCTATTTTTTTATCTATTATTTTGTTCTGATTAGTTTCATACGTCTATTATTTTGCTCTGATTAGTTTCATACGTCTATTATTTTGTTCTGATTAGTTTCACACGTCTATTCTTTTGTTCTGATTAGTTTCATACGTCTATTCTTTTGTTCTGATTAGTTTCATGCGTCTATTCTTTTGTTCTGATTAGTTTCATGCGTCTATTCTTTTGTTCTGATTAGTTTCATAGTCTATTATTTTGTTCTGATTAGTTTCATACGTCTATTCTTTTCTTCTGATTAGTTTCATACGTCTATTTTTTTATCCATTATTTTGTTCTGATTAGTTTCATACGTCTATTATTTTGCGCTGATTAGTTTCATACGTCTATTCTTTTGCTGTACAATTTTCCTTGCTCTTAATTACAGTCTAAGCTGTATTAAGAGGTTGGCCTTGGAACAAATAAAAAGTGGTCTATTAAGACAGATGACCTCTTAAAAGAGGTTCAATTGATATGATATTTTCTACGACGGGCCAAGAAATGGATGATCTTGAAATACATGTGACTGCTTAATAGAGGTGACTGCATGAGCAGGTTTGATTGTGCTATCACTGAGTCGATACCTGGTGCTGGTGAAATATAAGTGCCCAGCTGTATCATCCGCCGAGTAGTAAGTGCTTCGATATATTCAAATTTGAAATTTACAGTTTCTAATTTTAACATGACGTCCCTCTTTCGCTTTGTAAAAAAAACGAACGATTTATCGATTGGGTATAATCTCATTAGCACATGCGCCGGTGCATGTGACTGACTTTCCCGTCGTAAATGTACATGTTGATGAATTATCGTCTGCTCGAATTTGGCAGCATAAATTTTGTGCGACATTGTCCGCAAACGTAAATATAAATTATCGTCTTCCAATCAAAGTATACTACCGTATTTGTACTCTTAGACATATCAGAATTTAAATAATTCATGGAAGCCAGAATGTCTTTTGAGGTTTAACATGGGTTGGCGGATATTAGTAAATTTTATCCTTCGCCTCTGGCTCGGGATAAAATACTAATATCCGCCAACCCGTGTTAAAACTCAAAACACATTATGGCTTCAATGATTTATTTCTTAAGTAATTTAAATAATTAAAAATAAGCCCCATTATTATCAGGCATATATTACCTTAGTCGATATTTGCTAACCAGTTCAGGTCCTTTGGTTTAGTTGCTTACAAAGACTTTAAAGAACAACTTTGAAGAAATCAGAAGAGTAGCTAGAAGCCGTATACCGCCAATCGAAGGGCAGACAGTACAATGTTAAAAGAAAAGGGAAAAATAGACAAACAATTATCTCCAAAAAATACACAAAAGGTTAAAAATTGTGTAACACTAGCCCCACAAAAAAACACCGGATGTGAAGTCAGGTGCTACGTAGGGATCCGCAGAGGAACTCGTAGTGTTACTGTCAAACGACACGAACATTATGTCACATGAAAATCGTGTCGGACACCAGCATAGATAAATAGATACAAACATAGATAAAACATGAATCCCTTACAAAACTAATATAGTAAAAATGAACGAAAAATCGTTTTTACGCAGAAATCATAGCACAAATTAAAACATGAAGAAGGCATCTAATTGGAAGATACGAACAACACGAACTCGACTATATTATTTGGTTGATTTGATTTGATTTGTGGTGATTTAACGCCACTTTCAGCAATATTTCAGCTATATCATGATGACCAGTTTTAGTGGTGGAAGAAGCCGGTGAGAACCACCGATCATGGGCAAGCAACTGGTAAACTTTACCACTTGCGGCTGCGAGTCGAGAGCACCCTCTTTGTAATTTACAAAGCCGGGAGAGAATCCACGCCGCATTGGTGATAGGCTTGTATGAATTGTTAGGTAATCCAACGACCTAACTCACTGAGCCACCCGGACCCTACAACTACCTAACTCATTCAGCCACCCGGGCCCTACAACGACCTATCTCATTGAGACATCCGGGCCCTACAACTACCTAGCTCATTGAGCCACCCAGGCCCTACAACTACCTAACTCATTGAGTCACCCGGGCCCTACAACTACCTAACTCATTGAGCCATCCGGATCCTACCACTACCTAACTCATTGAGCCACCCGGGCCCTACAACTACCTAACTCATTGAGCCACCCGGGCCCTACAACTACCTAACTCATTGAACCACCCGAGCCCTTCAACTACCTAACTCATTGAGCCACCCAGGTCCTACAACTGCATAGCTCACTGCGTCACCCGGGCCCTTCAACTATCTAGCTCATTAAGCCACCCGGGCCCTACAACTACCTAACTCATTGAACCACCCGGGCCCTACAACTACCTAACTCATTGAGCCACCCGGGCCCTACAACTACATAACTCACTGAGCCACCCGGGCCCTACAACGACCTAACTCGTTGAACCACCCGGGCCCTACAACAATCTAGCTCATTGAGCCACCCGGGCCCCACAACTACCGAACTCATTGAGCCACCCGGGCCCTACAACTACCTAACTCATTGAGCCACCCGGGCCCTACAACTACCTATCTCATTGAGCCATCCGGGACCTACAACTACCTAACTCATTGAGCCACCCGGGCCATACAAATACCTAACTCATTGAGCCACCCAGGTCCTACAACTATCTAACTCATTGAGCCAATCGGGTCCTACAGCTATCTAACTCATTGAGTCACCCGGGCTCTACACCTACCTAACGCATTGAACCACCCGGGCCCTACAACTACCTACCTCATTGAGCCACCCGGGCCCTACAACTACCTAGCTCATTGAGCCACCCGGGCCCTACAACTACCTAGCTCATTGAGCCAACCGGGCCTTACAACTACCTAACTCATTGAGCCACCCGGGCCCTACAACTACCTAACCCATTGAGCCACCAGGGCCCTTATATATATTATTAGGATTTCCAATCTTTTGACAGTAAGCTGATTATTTCAAAAACGCATCGTGAGTAAACAAAAATTATAGACCTTAGTAAAATAAACACTATTATGTTTAGTTTAAACATATTTTATTGTCTTATAAATGTACAATTAGATTGGAAACAAGTTATATCAGCTTAGAATATCCGCTCTATACAATAATGTTATATACATAAATAAGAAAATGACAGCAAGATACATAATATAATAAATGTATACATGAATATATTTGATAAACAGAAGTAATGGAGAAAAAGGGGGGATAAGGGGATTTAGTGCAAATAAATGATAACATCCTGAGTACAGGGTATAATTTCGTATCATTCAAATCTATTAGAATGGTGTATATATTTTTGGACATTTCTAAATACTATTAAATTGTTTTCATCAGTTAAATCATCAGACCCAAATAATCAGTTTTCAATTGAGATAACTGTATACGGTGTAATACTCATAATTCATTGCATTCTTGCATTCGTATAAAGGGGACATTCTAATAAATAATGAATAGCATCTTCTAAAGGACACCCGCAGGCGCAGCTGGGGGTCACTACTTATATTTGCTCTAAATAAATCTGCTCCCAGTGAACTACACTCTTAATCTGGTATGTATTATATCACATTTCCTACTTCCTAATAAATAGTAATTAGAAACCTTAAAGTTTGTTTAAACTTTGAAGTAGTTTGTATAGATTTTAAATTCGGATCCAATGAATTCCATGAACGTATAGTAGACGGAAAAAACGATCTGAAAAATGTTTCTAAACGACATCTTGGTACCCTATATTGTAAAGAATTTCTCAGATTATAATTGTTTACTACTAAATATTCACTTAGACAGTCCTGTACATATTCAGGAGCTATATTATTATGTATTTTATGAAATAAAGTAAGTTTTCGACGCATCCGTCTACAACTTAAAGTCTCCCAACCGGTTTCGAAGTATAAAGATTCCTTGCTTGCAAATGTTGGCAACCCAGTAATTATCCTAGCGGCTTCAAATTGAAGCTGTTCCAACTTATCTGCATCCCTTGAACAACACCCATCCCATAGCTCACATGCATACTCTAGTAATGGCAAAATATAAGGTACATATATTTTATTTAAATTATTCCTGTTTAATATGAACTTTAATTTTCTAAGGACAAATATTTGCTTAGTCGCTTTTTGGCATTTATTATTAATATGTTCTGCCCACTTGCCATTACTAGATATCGTGACTCCTATATGTTTATGATTGTCTACCTGATTTAAGTTTTCAGAATTAAATTTTAGATTTATTGGATTTATGTTTTGCGAAATGAAATAACCATATATTCAGTTTTTTTGGGATTAAAGTCTACTAGCCATTGCTTTGCCCAATTATCTAAAACTTGAAGATCCAAGTTTAACCTGTCTTCAACTTCTAATAGATTAGTAGATGAGAATATTAAAGAGCTGTCATAAGCAAATAATCTAACAAGACTTTAAATATCATCTGCAATATCATTTATAAAAAGCAAAAATAGTAAAAGACCCAGAACTGACCCATGGGGAAAGACTGCTTTCAATGTTCCAAGTGTGTAAATTGAATTGTTTAATAAAACTTGTTGTTTCCTTTCCGAGATATAATCTTTGAGCCATTGTAATAATTTTCCGTGTATGCTATATGATTTTATTTTTTCTATTAAACCTTTATGCCAAAGACGATTATGTAATTATATTGATCATTATTACTACATCAACCAACTATTTTCTTGACTAACAGAAATGTGTAAAAAATTAATCAGACATTTAATACAGTAAAATAAAAACAATCCATATTATTTTTACGATTTAATGAAAACAATGAAAAATATGACATGTGGTGGATACGACTTCATTACACTCTACCGTTACAGTAAGGATTTCCATGGCTGCGATCGCATGGTAGCTATAGTTGAAACATATGACAAAGTTAGTGGTGATTGGAACTGATGGCATACCGGTATGTAGATGAAATACCAACGGCTATGCGATCGTGGACCACACATACTGCTGTTGAAAAGTGTTAGATGTAAAATTTAGAAAAAATTAATAAACCTTTCCGCTACGAAATAACTGAAATATTGTTAAAAATAGTATTTACCGCACATAACTTTAGCCATAACAATCGCATAGTCACAATATCGAGTTGATGACAAAGGAGATATTTTTATCTTGCATATTCGCATACATAAAATGAAATGAAAACCGAGAATTCCACACTGTCGAGGCATTTCCTAAATAAATTAGAAAAATCTTAGAAATAGAGGCAAAAACGAAATCCTGACACATATATACATGCCCGCTCACTTTCAGGCTTGATATGACATTTGATTTAAACGTGGCGGGGGTGAGCTAAATTTATATGCCCAAACATCCTATTTTACTGCAGAGTTGCGTTCATACAAGCGTTCTCGAACTTAATACATAATATATTTAATCTTCGTTACGCAGAAAAAATGCATATGGATAAGAACAGTTTGAATATACCAATGGGGTAATCAGAATACGTAATTCGAAGAAGGACTGACAACACCGTGGGCAAATGAAAAAGGACAAAATGACAAACAATGATCTACAAAACATACACATAAAACTAAAGATCGAGTAACACCAACCCCACCAAAAACCGGGGGTGAACTCATGTGCTCCGGAAGGGTAGGCATAATATTAGTTCTATAAAAGCATAATATTAGTTCTATAAAAGCATAGTATTAGTTCTATAAAAGCATAATATTAGTTCTATAAATGAGAGCCGATGGCATCAACAATCATTTAATTATTAGATACTACGCAACATTATCAGAAGATATAATAGGGAAACTAAAGGTAGCTTTCAACCAAATCTGACTGTTATCTGTCGTCTTCTGTACCACGCGACAGACCACGTGACAGACTATTTTTCAACAGGATGTCGTCATCTGCACTACGTGACAGACCACGTGACAGACTATTTTTCATTAGGATGTCGTCATCTGTACCACGTGACAGACCACGTCACAGGCTATTTTTCGTTAGGATGTCGTCATCTGTACCACGTGACAGACCACATCACAGACTATTTTTCAACAAGATGTTGTCATCTTACAAAAACGAGTTTGAAAGATAAAATGAGACGAATTTTTAAAGATCATTACAGGTTATTCCATAAACGCGTCGTACGCACTAAATTTGATATATATATGTTTTTATTTACTTAATGGATTAGTACTCAGGAGAGGTTGACATTCAAACAAGTCTGACAACAAACTGCAAGTTCGAGCGTTACGCATAGCACTTGCAAAATAAACTCCATACCTAGTCTCTATATTGCTATCAAGGTGTGGAAAATGAAAAAGAAACTTTAAGGCCGGTACACACGGTATGTTTTATCCTATACTACAAATCATATACGATTTTTGTAGTATACTACTCCACTGTACACACCTAGCAATTAATCCCATACTATTTTTATCAAATTCACTTTTCCCTCCAAAACAAAATGGTTCTCACAGATCAGGAATACATGGCTGCAGCTCTATGCATTATTATTATTCTTGGTGCAATAAAGGAGGAGACAAAATAATCGACGTCCTGTACGTAGATCCTGTTGGGTTCGACCATGGAATAGAAGACGTCCACAGTTTGCGGCATTTCATGCTCTTTTGAAGGAATTGTCAACAGAAGATCCACCAAGCCATCATTCATCACTTCTTTTATCCTTTCCAAGGCAGCATCTCTTTTTTTCTTTATTGTGGTAGTTCTCAGAAGAGATATTCCACAGATCCTCTTCTTGTTCAAAAAGATCAATTAATTGATCTGTTTGTTCTCTGGTCATCACAATCTCTTTTCTTCTTGTAGTCATTTTCTTTGTTTCTATTATACACGATGTTGCATGATGTATTTATATTTGACCCTCTTTGCAAGGCTTCTGATTTGTTGATATTATCAAAATCCTATACTACACATTTTGGAATAGAGCTCTAATCTAAAGTCAAACGTATATGTTATCTTAAAAGTTGTATATGTCAAATAATTAGCCCGTACACATGTTATTATTTGTAGTATGCTATTAATCTTATAGGATTAATCTTCTCGTGTGTACCGGCCTTATGTCGTCTCTTTTATCCTAGAGCTGACAGTTGCTGTCAAATTAGAGATAAATATCAAGGAATGAAGCAGCGAAAGCTGATTCTGTGATAAATGTCTTTTTTTCGATAAAAGCGATTTAATAGAAATAAAATGAAAAGCAAGAAATGCCATACTGTCGTAACAATTATAAAATACCACACTTTCAGAACAATTCTAAAATACCACACTGTCGGAACAATTCTAAAATACCACACTGTCAGAACAATTCTAAAATACCACACTGTCGGAACAATTCTAAGATACCACACTGTCGGAACAATTCTAAAATACCACACTGTCGGAACAATTCTAAAATACCACACTGTCGTAACAATTCTAAAATACCACACTGTCGGAACAGTTCTAAAATACCACACTTTCAGAACAATTCTAAAATACCACACTGTCGGAACAATTCTAAAATACCACACTGTCAGAACAATTCTAAAATACCACACAGTCGGAACAATTCTAAGATACCACACTGTCGGAACAATTCTAAAAATACCACACTATCGGACCAATTCTAAAATACCACACTGTCGTAACAATTCTAAAATACCACACTGTCGGAACAGTTCTAAAATACCACACTGCCGTAACAATTCTAAAATATCACACTGTCGTAACAATTCTAAAATACCACACTGTCGTAACAATTCTAAAATACCACAATGTCGGAACAATTCTAAAATACCACACTGTCGGAACAATTCTAAAATACCACACTGTCGGAACAATTCTAAAATACCACACTGTCGTAACAATTCTAAAATACCACACTGTCGGAACAATTCTAAAATACCACACTGTCGTAACAATTCTAAAATACCACACTGTCGGAACAATTCTAAAATACCACACTGTCGGAACAATTCTAAAATACCACACTGTCGGAACAATTCTAAAATACCACACTGTCGGAACAATTCTAAAATACCACACTGTCGTAACAATTCTAAAATACCACACTGTCGGAACAATTCTAAAATACCACACTGTCGGAACAATTCTAAAATACCACACTGTCGGAAAAATTCTAAAATACCACACTGTCGGAAAAATTCTAAAATACCACACTGTCGGAAAAATTCTAAAATACCACACTGTCGGAACAATTCTAAAATACCACACTGTCGGAACAATTCTAGAATACCACACTGTCGGAACAATTCTAAAATACCACACTGTCGGAACAATTCCAAAATCAAATGTCAAAATCGTAGAAAGAGGACATATTGATACCCCTAACACACAAATACATGACCACTCACTTTCCTTGTACAGGCGCTTCAATTAAAAATGTGGCAAGATTAAACTAGTTTAATGGATCAAACCCCCCCTCTTAGTGAACTGATGGATCAAACCCCCCCCCCTCTTAGTGAACTGATGGATCAAGCCTCCCCTCTTAGTGAACTGATGGATCAAGCCTCCCCTCTTAGTGAACTGATGGATCAGACCTCCCCTCTTAGTGAACTGATGGATCAAACCTCCCCTCTTAGTGAACTGATGGATCAAACCTCCCCTCTTAGTGAACTGATGGATCAAACATCCCCTCTTAGTGAACTGATGGATCAAACCTCCCCTCTTAGTGAACTGATGGATCAACCCCCCCCCCCCCCTCTTAGTGAACTGATGGATCAACTCCCCCCCCCCCCCCCTCTTAGTGAACTGATGGATCAAGCCTCCCCTCTTAGTGAACTGATGGATCAAACCTCCCCTCTTAGTGAACTGATGCGGTCATTCCAGTATCAAACCTCCCCTCTTAGTGAACTGATGCGGTCATTCCAGTATCAAACCTCTCCTCTTAGTGAACTGATGCGGTCATTCCAGTACTTTCCACATAAAGGAAGTTTTATAATCGAAAAAACAATGTGAAGAAGAAAAAAATGTGACTTACCTTCAACGCTATGGCTCCATTCAATCTGTCGTCTGCTCCTGTATAGTCAACAATGAAAAATAAATCGGGAATCAGTACCATAAAACATATTAAAATACGAAGCTTAAAGGTCAACGCAAGACATCCAAATAATATAAATGACAACACTAGGCTCCAACATAAACTGTTATGACTGTTACTATAAATATCATCGCACGTGTAGATTTGTACCGTAATGGCCGCTACAATTCCAACAATTATATATTTATTACATTTGTCTTGTATTTCTGTAATCATTGATGATAAATATATCCCAACGAAAATAAGAAGACTAATACACACTACAGTTAAAATAACCATAGGGGGGTTCCGAAAATCCCAGATTATTATTGTTAAGATCTGTGAAAGGCAGTACATAATACCGAGGAAACTGAAGCACGTGGACAATTTTTCCAACACTTCCGTTCTGTAATGTGAGTATTGAGATTCCACGTCGATGTCTTTGAATCCTGACCATGTTATATGATTCATATAAGTTTCGTTTGATATTGGTTGTACAGAATTTATTACCATTTTTTATTCCTAACATGAACAACGTATTATCCTGTCTGGATATCCGGGAAATATGATATTAAATATTCATGTTAAAACACGTCATTGAATGTTTGCTATCCTTCAGATTTGCCATATAAAGTTTGGTTTCTGTGTTAATTTACTGTTGACTGTTAATCCACGGTTGACTGTTAATCCACTACTCTCTGTTAATCCACTACTTTCTGTTAATCCACTGCTTTCTGTTCATTCACTGATGTCCGTTAATCCTCTGCTGTCTTTTAATCCACAGCTGTTTATTAATACACTGTTGTCCGTTCTTAGTTCACTGTTGGCTGTAAATCCAATGCTGTCTGTTAATCCACTGCTGTCTGTTGATTCAATGTTGTTTGTTAATCTTCAGCTGTTTGTTAATCCATGGCTATCTGTTTATCCTCTGTAGATTATTAATCCTCGGCTGTCTCTTAAGCCGTTAATCCACAGCTGTATTTTAATTCACTGCTGTCTAATAATCCCCAGCTCTCTGTTAATCCATTGTTGTGTGTTAATCCTCCACTGTCTGCTATCAGATGCGATATTATTTTATATTTCCTACATTTGTCAATTCCTTGATAAGTTCTGACTAAGTGTTGTGTTTTGTAAAAATACCTAATAGATTCCTTTTCTTCTGTTTTTATTATTAAAATCAATGACAGCTGCACGTCCTCATACAGTCATGTGATATTATCTTATAATTGATTTGTGTTATAAAGATTAAATATCTCATATTTGTATTGTAATATCAATTAATTAGATTTCCCGATTAAAGATGTCACACGGTACGTGAGTACTCGAAATCAACGGAATAGAAAAGTATCAGCAATTATTAGTATTTGCAGTTTCTTCACAAAACCGGTAAGTTGCTAGGAAACATTAAAATTTACATCCACTGCTCAACAAAATGAAATATGTTGCTAGTAATATGTATAATTTTCCATTCTGTCTTCCAGACCAGATTTAAGTAATGTTTTGGTATAATCACGATTTGAATGGTTTATATACATTTTTCATTTTAATGACCTTTAGTTCTCTTAGTTAATGATATTTGTCTTTTAATGGAAATACTACATTTTCCATAATTATGAAATGGACGTTTTTTTTATCATTAATTAAATTCCATCTAACTTTTCTACTAATTAGATATTTAATAGTACTTCTAAGTTTCCTCAATGTTTCTTTTTTTCTCCTCAATTTTCAGAGTGTACGTCAGTGTATCCAGGCAATTACCAGTTACCTTATAAATATATATAAAGTAATACAGATTAATACAGGAATATAATGGCCTCGTGTTAGATCCTATCTTATAATTAATTGTTTGCTTAATGACATGACGAAAATGTCTAACAATGAACAAAGCATACTTTATGTCATTATCATCTGTGTTTACTTTTTTTAATTTTAGATTGTAATTTACTTCCTGTTTTTTTCTCTCCATTCAATTTGGTTTTAATATTGAGAAATGTTCAACTACTTTTCTGTATAGTTGGTTTTTTTTTTACGACAGCTAAGCATCGTGATCATTTTACTATTACCAAAAGCACAATAAAAATAATGAAATGATAAAAGAAAAACAAAAATACCAAAGAATAATTGGAAAATATCAAAAGGAGGTAATCAGAATCCGTAAATCGAAGAAGAACAGACAACACAATGGCCAAAATATACCAAAGGGGTAATCAGAATCCGTAAATCGAAGAAGAACAGACAACACAATGGCCAAAATATACCAAAGGGGTAATCAGAATCCGTAAATCGAAGAAGAACAGACAACACAATGGTCAAAATATACCAAAGGGGTAATCAGAATCCGTAAATCGAAGAAGAACAGACAACACAATGGTCAAAATATACCAAAGGGGTAATCAAAATCCATAAATCGAAGAAGAACAGACAACACAATGGCCAAAAGAAAAAGTACAAAAGGACAAACAGTGATCCACAAAGCATATACATAAAACTAAATATCGAGTAACTCGAACCCCAACAAAAATCGGAAGAGAAGTCAGGTGCTCCGGAAGGGTAAGCAGTTCTTGTTCCACTAGTGGCACCCGTCGTGCTAGCCTAGTTACAAACCCCGTGATAAGTTATTAAATGCAACTTTCGGAATAGTTCTACAATCTAATAGAAAAATCGGATAATTAGAGGGAAATCCGAACACACATAGACATGAAAACTAATTTTCCTGGTATGATGCAGACACTTCAATAACGTAGATATAATATAGTGTGGGTGACATATTTCAGCAGATACTCTAGTAATCGCCGGCGACCTTTGCTTTCTGTGTAGTGTTTTATGGAGCGCTATGTGTCCGTTTATCCGTTTCTGTTCCTTTGCATTTTGTGATTTACAGATTCTGGTTACCCCTTTGGTATCATCAAGCTCTTCTTATATCAATGAGAAACTGCAAACATAAATACCTTTAATAATCCATGTCATTGTAGAAGTACTGACTGACTACTGGGCAGATGATACACTCGGTTACTAATATAGTAGGCCACCAACACAGTGATATCAATACAATCGTAGATATCTAATTTAGTGCTCACGTCACATTTCTGGAATAACCTTCATCAATTACGCCCATACTTAAAAAAAAGATTGGATTTCCAATTATATTTTGAAAGTCTTTGGAAGCAATTATATCTTACAGCACAATGTTCTGTAATGATTTGAAATGATTTTTTTTTTTGTAATTAATCGTGTCTAATCCGATTGTATTTGACATTTATAATAGTTAGACTATTTCCGGTTAATAATAATTTATTAGATAATTACTTCTGTCCACGGCCAGTCAGGTTCAATGACACTGTATTTAATGAGGTCTGCAGTACTTTCGTGATTAGTAGCTGTAATATTTCTTATTGAATGTGTTTTGTACCGGAGTTATTGAGCTCAATTTTGGACACAAATTTCACTTTGTCTGCCACTAATGGATAAAACATAAGCAACATCAAATATATCACATAATAACAATAAGCCGTTGAATATTTATTACTTCTTAGCATGTATAACACCCTACCACATAAATTCATAAACTGGACGTTTTCTTATTTAATCAAATTGTCATCCGTAATCAGTCTAAGTTTAGTGATGATTAAAGAGATAGAAAGGTTTGAAAATAACAAAGGGGTAATCAGAAGTCACAAATCTAAGATAACAAAGGGGTAATCAGAAGCCACAAATCTAAGATAACAAAGGGGTAATCAGAAGCCACAAATCTAAGATTACAAAGGGGTAATCAGAAGCCACAAATCTAAGATAACAAAGGGGTAATCAGAAGCCGTAAATCTAAGATACCAAAGGGGTAATCAGAAGCCACAAATCTAAGATTACAAAGGGGTAATCAGAAGCCACAAATCTAAGATTACAAAGGGGTAATCAGAAGCCACAAATCTAAGATAACAAAGGGGTAATCAAAAGCCACAAATCTAAGATAACAAAGGGGTAATCAGAAGCCACAAATCTAAGATAACAAAGGGGTAATCAGAAGCCACAAATCTAAGATAACAAAGGGGTAATCAGAAGCCACAAATCTAAGATTACAAAGGGGTAATCAGAAGCCACAAATCTAAGATAACAAAGGGGTAATCAGAAGCCACAAATCTAAGATTACAAAGGGGTAATCAGAAGCCACAAATCTAAGATAACAAAGGGGTAATCAGAAGCCACAAATCTAAGATAACAAAGGGGTAATCAGAAGCCACAAATCTAAGATAACAAAGGGGTAATCAGAAGCCACAAATCTAAGATAACAAAGGGGTAATCAGAAGCCACAAATCTAAGATTACAAAGGGGTAATCAGAAGCCACAAATCTAAGATAACAAAGGGGTAATCAGAAGCCACAAATCTAAGATTACAAAGGGGTAATCAGAAGCCACAAATCTAAGATAACAAAGGGGTAATCAGAAGCCACAAATCTAAGATAACAAAGGGGTAATCAGAAGCCACAAATCTAAGATAACAAAGGGGTAATCAGAAGCAATAAATCGAACCAGGACCGACAACACAATAGCAAACAGAAAAAGATCAATAGGACAAACAATTATCTACAAAACACTAAACAGAAAAACCATTCAAAGTACACATCTTAGGATTGTCAAAATTTGCACAAAAAAACACACGTACGTAAACATTATTTTGGACTATTCAAAGCAGCACACACCATGGACGTAGAAACGTTAGCTGAAAAATAAAACAAAGAAAACACACAACAACAAAAAACACACAAAACAAAGCAAAAGCACACGTTTGTAACGGTGTCATAGAGTAAAAGAGTAAACCTTCCCCCATAGTAGATTAACCCCCCCGGCAGATTTACTATATGGGCAAGAATTTGCTATCGGTACCTGAAAGTGTGACATCAGCAATAAAAAATAAAAGGGCAAACATTCATTGAGTTACAACCTCAAAAGATAGCAAATTCCATGTAGTTTCTGAAGATATTAGTAGTTTTTCAGCATGCTTTCTTGTATCTATCTGTGTAGAACGTTTCCATACTAAATTTTTAGTATGTAACTGTTGTCGTGTTGACACAATGTTTTTATTAACAACCTAGGACCATAGCTCACAAACAAATTCTTTAAAGGTTCAATAGTTGAACAAGTTGGCAGTGTTAAACTCTTTTAATTTCAAATAATTGTATCACACAAAGTGTTAACCTTTAGGCACATATGGTCTGCAAAAAAATAAAATTGTCAATGTTACAAACATATATTTAAATACTATTTATCAATATTTCTATATATATTTTTAAAGTATTTATTTATTAAAGCATTGCTTATTCTTTAAGTATTATTTTCAGAAACAAATACTCGCTGGAACTTTCATACCATTTTGATTACTGTGACATGTTATGTATGTAACATTGACAAAAAATTATCAACTAAGAAAAAAAGATTGTGCATTTATTTTGCATTGATTCTTTGTATTCTTCTGCTTCTTTCAGTATTAATAACAAAAGAAAAATACAATACAAGTCATTTCATGAGTTTATAAGGGTGTGTTTCTGTCCATTGGCTTGTGGCTAGCTTGCATACTAGTGTATGTAACACGAATTTGACAGAAAATTCAATAGGGTTACTCATAGCTGTAAGTATGTTTTACTTGCCGCTATGCGAAAAACTTTAAATCGCAAACTGACCTGTATAAATAACCGACTTGATTACGACATGTCCAATCATATTCTGCAAAATATGTACCCCCCGCATCCATTTATTGTATGTAACACTGTTTTGGCGGGAATGTGTTACATACATATTCCTTTTTTCACTGCAGTATTTAGAAAACAATAAAGCCTGCACACAAATATCTTTATAATGCTGGAAAACTTACATGTCTAAATGGAAATTTGATGCATAAAAAGTCAGTTTAGCAATTTAAATTTACAGAATAAACAGACAACAAAGTAAGCAGGGTGTTAAATGTCACGCTTTGTTTTACCAAATTTACGCCAGTTGTGACATTTTGAAACTGTGCAACTTAGTAAGAAAACACACCAGAATCATTTTAAATCTTTATTTATTTACAAAATTTAAATAAGTTTGTAGTTAACAACATAGATATGCATAAATCTGAAACCTTGACCTCTTTTAAGCCCAGAAAAAATCGTTGACATGATTTTTTTTTAATTCCACGATATATAATTCTTGCCCATATAGTAACCTTCCCCCATGAGGAACGTTTACTCTATAGTATTTATTCCGCATAGTAAACCTTCCTACCTACTCAAATACTGCAAAATGGTTCCGTACATTTTTGTTTCACCTTTTAATCATAACCAGATATAATTAATGGTATATAACAATTGAAATTAACACGATTAAGATGCTAAATTCCGAATCAATAGTAATTATCCGGATTAAAGGGGAACATTATCTATATAGCAAAATATTCGGGGAGATGATCGGCTATGGATGGGGGAATGTTTGCTATATAGTACATTTTCCCCCTGGGGAATATTTACTATATAGTATATATTCCGAGGGAGAATGTTTGCTACATAGTAAACTTTCCGGGGGAAGGCTTGCTATGTGGAAGGTTTACTAAATGAAAACGGCAATGGCGTAACAGGCGATAAAAGTCACTGACTAAAGTAAGATTATTGAGATCGTTGCTATGACAATATTTACATATATATATATTTATACATGTGCACGATCACTAAAGGAACTGTACGTTTTACTTTAGATGATTAAGATGGGAAATTATCAATAAACTTAGATATATACTTTAATGTGTACTTATAGTTGTTTTTGAACAGTTGTTCTTGTATTTACGCTAATTAAATGCTGACACAAAATGTCCTTTTTAATATATTTTTTTTTTTTGCTTATTAAAATCTTTGAATATTTGTATGTACTAAGGTTAAGTCAATATTACTTTAATAGAACGTTTCATGTGTTCTTTTTCAAAGAGAGTCATATTGATCCAATTCAATTAAAATTAGAGGTTTGTTAGATATATCATTAAAAAAAATCATCTGATTTTAATTAGATTGATCAAGATTTACATACATGTAATAAAGCATAATTTATATTTCCGAAATACAGGGATCTTGTTTTATTAAAATACGGTTCATCTCTTGCAGGCATAGGTATGGAGAAGAGTTTGAAGAAAGCGAAATGGTAGTCAAAATGTGTAAATCGAAGCAGTACAGGCAAGGCAACACAATGGTCAAAAGAAAAAGTACAAAAGGAAAAACAACGATCTACAATACAATACAAACGGTTCATCTCCTGCAGACATAGGTAATCTTAGCCAATATTGGCTCTCCTGTCTAGGTACTTTGGTTTCTTGGTCATGACGTTTTGAACTGCATGAGCACCAACAAGTGACTTCTGTATTGACGATGTTGGCTCTCCTGTCTAGGTACTTTGGTTTCTTGGTCATGACGTTTTGAACTGCATGAGCACCAACAAGTGACTTCTGTATTGACGATGTTGGCTCTCCTGTCTAGGTACTTTGGTTTCTTACTCATGACGTATTGAACTGCATGAGCACCAACAAGTGACTTCTGTATTGACTTGAATGTTAGAAAAATAGCCAGGATGTTGAACATTTGCTATATTATTTTCCCAATTAGGAAAGGGATTGTATTTATATTTTCACAAAATTAAATACTTGCTCCGAAAGATTTTTAAATTGTTTGGTTTTCCAATGTAAATTTGATATCCACGATTGTATTACTATAATTGGATCGATGTCCTCTACTGGTGGACTATTAATCCCCAAGGGTGTCATCCACCCAGTAGTCAGTTCTTCTATCATTGGATCGATGTCCTCTACTGGTGGACTATTAATCCCCAAGGGTGTCATCCACCCAGTAGTCAGTTCTTCTATCATTGGATCGATGTCCTCTACTGGTGGACTATTAATCCCCAAGGGTGTCATCCACCCAGTAGTCAGTTCTTCTATCATTGGATCGATGTCCTCTACTGGTGGACTATTAATCCCCAAGGGTGTCATCCACCCAGTAGTCAGTTCTTCTATCATTGGATCGATGTCCTCTACTGGTGGACTATTAATCCCCAAGGGTGTCATCCACCCAGTAGTCAGTTCTTCTATCATTGGATCGATGTCCTCTACTGGTGGACTATTAATCCCCAAGGGTGTCATCCACCCAGTAGTCAGTTCTTCTATCATTGGATCGATGTCCTCTACTGGTGGACTATTAATCCCCAAGGGTGTCATCCACCCAGTAGTCAGTTCTTCTATCATTGGATCGATGTCCTCTACTGGTGGCCTATTAATCCCCAAGGGTGTCATCCACCCAGTAGTCAGTTCTTCTATCATTGGATCGATGTCCTCTACTGGTGGACTATTAATCCCCAAGGGTGTCATCCACCCAGTAGTCAGTTCTTCTATCATTGGATCGATGTCCTCTACTGGTGGACTATTAATTCCCAAGGGTGTCATCCACCCAGTAGTCAGTTCTTCTATCATTGGATCGATGTCCTCTACTGGTGGACTATTAATCCCCAAGGGTGTCATCCACCCAGTAGTCAGTTCTTCTATCACTGGATCGATGTCCTCTACTGGTGGACTATTAATCCCCAAGGGTGTCATCCACCCAGTAGTCAGTTCTTCTATCATTGGATCGATGTCCTCTACTGGTGGACTATTAATCCCCAAGGGTGTCATCCACCCAGTAGTCAGTTCTTCTATCATTGGATCGATGTCCTCTACTGGTGGACTATTAATCCCCAAGGGTGTCATCCACCCAGTAGTCAGTTCTTCTATCATTGGATCGATGTCCTCTACTGGTGGACTATTAATCCCCAAGGGTGTCATCCACCCAGTAGTCAGTTCTTCTATCATTGGATCGATGTCCTCTACTGGTGGACTATTAATCCCCAAGGGTGTCATCCACCCAGTAGTCAGTTCTTCTATCACTGGATCGATGTCCTCTACTGGTGGACTATTAATCCACAAGGGTGTCATCCACCCAGTAGTCAGTTCTTCGGCACTGACATGGTCACTGTCGTCAAAGAGCTCCGATCGAAAATGTTTGGTCAACATCCGGGATATTTTAAAGCAGCATTTTTAAAGCAGACACGGCTAATTATCGTAAGTATTTATAAATATACTGTGTATATAATGTTTTGAATTATGATGCTTTATGATTGTTATTATTATTAATTTCATTTTTTGTCCAAATATCATTTATTTTTGCAGTGTAAAATTAGATTTTTCTATAAGTTATAAGGAATCCGGCTTCAAAATCATTACAATCAACTGAAATATCGCTATATCTTGCATTTACGAATGAATTAAATGTTGCCCAAAAAGAAAAAAAATATTGATGAATGATTGATTTTACTTAAAAATACTATTTTGTTGATGAAAAGTCAATTAGTAACTAGTTATACCGTAAAAGATGATGTCAACAGATGTTTTTTAAATCCGGCTTGGTCAAAATGCAAACATGTATACAAACCGGTTGGGTCATTTATAAATATACGGGTTTGTCAGTATGTAAATACCACTGATCTTATTGTTATTGAGCAATATATTGCAATTTAACAATAGTTATGATTAGGAAATATCTCAAAGGCGATAAATACTGATCCATAGTATGAATATTCCCCATGGCTGCTAATTTCAGCTACTTTGTACAATAAAAAAATCGTTGTTTCTATGTTAAATTGCTACTGTCGCGAACACTTGATTTTTTTAATGCTTTTTGTGGCACTGACATCATGGTTGGTGCTCAATACGCTACGCTCACTTTAAGTAGCTGTCCAGGCGCATCAATTGAGTAGTGGGAGATTCTTTTTATGACGCAATATTTTAATTTTATACTCGTTGACAACGAAGTAAGGGACCGACCATTTAACTTGAAGGGGTGGTGGGGGTTATGGTTTTTTTGTTTCGTTCAGAATTTTTTTTTCGGACAACACGAGAGTTAGAATATTTATTTTTGTTGTTGCGCAAAGTGCGAAATTTTTTTCCAGAATTCCACATTAGGATATATGACAAAAACTCTGAATCATATTATTTTTTTTTCCTCCACCAAAATCAGAATATTTTTTCAGCAACATTGGGAATCAGAATATTTTTTTTTTTAAAAACCATAACCCCCCCTTCAAGTTAAATGGTCGTTCCCTAAGTCACTCTGTGGAAATAACTTCATGGATACGACATTTAAGTTTCTTCACAGTATAATGTTTACATTAACATTACAGATAAGCAAATTAACAAAGGCTGTAGTATTGAATTCCTATCCGCACGGACGATTTTGGCAGTTTGTATACAAAGAAAATGTTACGTGTACTCGATTAATGCAACGTTCGTTCCAAGTTGTAATACGACAAAAGTTCGTTCTTTGGATGTTATAGTACCCCGCCCATCCACCAATATTAATGCCAAAAGAATTTCAATCACTGGTATATATTTTGCATTTTTTTTGGGGGGGGGGGGGGGAAATAGAAATGACAGACTGAATGAATTTGTTATGTTGATTTATATTTATAATAAATGCTATGCGATCTTGTAACGAACGCGCAACCCTACACTGTGTCGAGTCTTATTTATATTACATTATTTTAGTTAATAAAAAAATATTTTCTGAGGAGTGAAACGAGGGAGAACAAAAATTGACAATAGTTGTACATTGTCGAAAATATAAAATTTATAATATATATACGAGTTTTGACGAGTTTTTCTTACCTGTTTCGCAGCGAGTGGAAATGAATTATATATTTTCCGACAATGTACGTATATTGTATCTATCGCCCCAAAGAAACTGTCAAATTGTCTAAAAAGAGCAGAAACAAGCGTTGTTCTTATCATTTTTGATTGTGTCCTCTGTGAAGTCCGCGCTTATAAGTTTATTAGCTTATAAGCATAAATCCTGTTACTGTTTCTAGGTGAGCTAACAACAGTCATTGGGTAGATATGTCGCTCCACTCAGACACATTATTCTGATTCCGAGCCAACCAGTCTTTGCTCTTTCTCCTTAATGCTGCTCGTACCCACAATCTATCGCACTCGAGGCGAGCACACTAACCATTACGCTACCGATGCGGTTCCCTATTTTTATTTAATTTTTATTAATTTTTTTAATCAAAATTTCTTATTGTCCTTCAATATATTATTTGAAAACAAAAATTAATCCAAAACAATAAGAGTTACTTGATATCTATATAAACAGTGAGAGTTCCTACTTTTGATCAAACACCTTTTGAATATTGCAATAATTCAACTGCATAGCAAATAAAGAAAAAGAATTATAAGTTCTATACAAAATCATGACCATTCTGTCGAAGGTGACTTGCAATTGGTGAATGCCAATTCTGCACAAACCGTTTTGTATTTCTTCCTTTTAATGTTATACAAAACATCCACATGTAAAATATTTTGACTATGTGCTGTTGTTGTTTTTTTTCACCACTTTTATTCATTGAAGACATTTTTTTGTTTTTCTTTCTTTTTATCAATTTGCAAGTCGAACATACCCTTGACAAGTGTTATAATGAACCTTAAATAAATTACAGAAAGGAAACATAATTGTGATATTGAGCTGTTTTCGCTATTCTTTCAATTTTTTACATAGACAAAACCGGTTCTACTGAAACACAATTTTTGCGACCCAACCGGAAAGTAGTGGCTGACAGAGCCGGAACGAATGTACGTAAATAAGCATTGTGTTTTTTACTGTAGTAAGTCTAAAACTATTCATGGTGGCACGCCAGTGCAAACTATCATGTATATAAGCATTACAAAGGGTTTGTGTACTTTAATTACACATATAGACATCGTTTTATAGCTTTATTTGATGATTTCAATCTTATTATTAGCATTTTTCATTGTTTATGTCCATCATTTTATCTATATCTGAGTAATCGATAAAGATAACTACAGTAATATATAGGTAAAAACAAGCAAAAATAATCGACCGATAACGACATCTTCTGGATTCAAGATATAATAATACTATATGATCATAATACTTACTTTTTGTCGTCGCCTGTATGTCAAACATGCCTAATTGACTTGTACCGGAAGATGACACATCAATTCCGACCGGAGCTCTTTGACGACAGTGATGGTGTATTAGATATACTTCAATGACATTTACAGTTCCCATATGATAAAGTTATTATTAAAATTAAGGTTCTCGTCCCTCAAACATAGGAGACCGTTGCCGATGTTGGTCTTCCTGTTTGAGCCCATTGACTCACTTACTCCCACAGACTTTAAATTATTTGGTTTTCCAAATTTTTGAGCTTGAGCGTATTTGAAGAAGGGTTTTCTATAAAGGTGTCGTGCACACTAAATTAGATATCTACGTTTGTATTTGATGTCTATATATTTAATATATAAATGCGTGCCACATTTAAATAATTCAATTGTCACGCGATATTTCTAACAATGAATATTGTGTTTATCTAATGATAAATTACTAATAGCGCATGGCTAACACGACACGTGACAGTATCGGACATTTCTACCACAAACTGATTTCATGATTGATCATTCATTAAATTCCATCGAGCGGTATATTAGATATATTCAGGACGAGAACAGGCTCAGTGATATATAAAATTACACAGAACTAAGGGCAAAGATGCGTCAACGACTTTTGACCGCCACTGTAAAAGAATAAATTGTTCGGTAGGAACGAAATTGTTTTGGGGTTTTTTTGTAACGAAATCTACAAAAGAGGTCTGTATCGCGCAGGAAGTGTAGCACTCTGAAAGCACATTATAGACTATTGTCCACGGTCACGTTTTCCGTATTATAATATGACAGCCTCTCCCCAACTAGAGGCCTCCTTAATCCACCTCACAAGGGCAGGCGGAGCAGTTCTGTGGCCTGAACCCTTGGAACCTTCACCAGTATCTAGAAACTGATTTCAAGTGGTCAGGTACTAGGATCATGGTGTCTAACGTCATTTTCAACAATATTTCAGCCATATTGTGGAGGTCAGTTTTATTAGTGGAGGAATCCGGAGTACCCGGAGAAAACCTCTGACCTGCCGCAATTCACTGACAAACTTTATCACATAATGTTGTATCGAGTACACCTGATCTGAGCGGGATTCGAACTCACATGTTAGTGGTGATAGGCACTGATTACATAGGTAGTTGTAAATCCAACTACGATACGATCACGAACATGACGGTCCCTTACAAGCTGATTTCAAAACCACAATATGTTATACTAAATAGCCTACCGTATTATAGTTCAATGTACGTTATTACAATAACCGCTAATTAATACAATTATTCATGCTTAATTAGTCCTCTTTGATAGTGAAAATTAACAAATGTGAAATAACAAATAAAGTAATTTTAGCAATAAATTGATGAAACGAAATGTAAATATGGTAATAATTAACATATACTTATCTCATCCTATGAAGATGAAATAGATGTATTTGATGTTAATGTCAACCTCCATTAAACCGGAACTGTGTTCATAGTAAAAGTACAAAATCAATGGAGCGTGAAAATTGTGCTTTATTTAAAGGCATACAGGCTGTCAGAATTGATATTTTTTTATATTAAAAGTTGTCAATATAATTGCAGTTGAAATTTTTCATAATATCATACGTAAATAGCCTAGAACGAAGGAAATACGTCGCTGTTTTATCTTCTTGAATCCAGTAAAGAATCCAATGTTCAACCGCACAATATTCATACATTCATACGACCTACGCAGTGACCTCATTCGGTAAAGCGTTTGCGCATGTGCGAAATTGTTTGTTGAAAAAAAGCACATGGCACAAGCCAAAACATGTACACGAAAACGACACAAAAAGGAGGATTCAGCAAGCTTTGTGTAAAAATTTAAAAAGATGCTATACCGACCTACTCCATTTTTCAATACGTAAGCATAAATTAGTATCTTTTTTCGGCAGAATCGTATTTTGACAGTAGAATCGTATCGCAGTTTTTTATATATTTTTTTTTCAGGAGAAAACGCAAGGTGATATCTCTTTTAAATTAGAGACTAATATAATGAACTTCATGTCTGGTTTTTAAAAATATATATATATAATCAAGATAAACTCAAGTGTTGTCAATAATATGCAATACAATTTGTTTACAATTTTCCCTTTATCGGGCCCCTCTGTAGAGTTTGGCTTTGTTTTTATTGATTTCATCACGTATTTCCGATTTTAAATGGCATTCTTACTAAATAACTGATTACCCCTGAATCCCATTTCATAGATATATTTCTTAAATTATACTAATTCTAACGAATTTACATGCACAATGCGACCTGGCTATTTATAGCAGTTACAAATGTATCAGTATTCGACAAACTTCGGAAATAAGAAGCCGACTTATAATTAAGTGTGTTAATGGAGATTCCACCGACAGACATTCGAATTATTTTCACTAATTACGACATTATAGCATATTTTTTAAATCTGGCTTCTTGCTCAGAACATTTTATTAGTATAAAACATCGAATATTGGCAACTTTTAATATAAAAAAAAATTAAATTCTGACAAGGGAGATAGATGGGGGAGTTTAACGTGTACTTGATATACACTGATATGAACGCCACGACAGGGTGACATGTTGATGCCGGATTTAACCACAGGATTCAAGGCGGATTTAAGCAACGAATTTAAACCATGCGCATTTATTGATCCTAATCTTTTACAAACAATCTACATCCGATCAAATTGTACTCAGCAGCAGTATCTTACAACTATACATCCCTTATCAAGATGGCTACATATTAGAATCATTATTATTAAAGACTACACAGGGGAGATAGATAAGGGAGTATATCATACTTTAGGCAAATTTCTTTGATAATTCGGCAATTTCATTGGTAAATGTAGATGTGGTATTTTTCTCTAACTTTTCGTAACCCCGCCCACCAAAGCAGAGGGTGGTATTGCAAGGATATACCACATCCCGCAATACCACCCTCCACAATACCACTCTCCACAATACCACCCTCCGAAGGGCATTCAGTATAATATCAAACATACTGCCTTTGGTTGAAGGTGTTACGGTAGATTACCACACTCAAAAATATATCACCCTCGACTTCGTCTCGGGTGATATTTTTTCTTCTTGTGGTAATCTACCGTAACACTCTCAACTAAAGGCAGTATGTTTATATTAACGTGTTCTCGATAAACATAGATATGATGGCCACATTCGATTATCTCCCTTGCATGTAGTTGTAAACATCTATTAATTTCTTTTATATTCATTATTCTGAACAAATTCATGCATAATCTATTGCATAGAAATAATATAAATGTTTGTACATTTCTCATTAAACAAGAATATTATTTGTGCACTACAGTGGAAAAAAATCCAAATAACCAACATTGAGTTTTTAGAGATGACTATTTCAACAGTTGGGTTATCACACAAAAATATCTGAAAACAGCTTAATAGATCAATAATCGTACAAGTGGCGAGGTCTACTCGATATTATATTATGTGATAAAGTCAGTGACATTTGACAGGTCGGTACTTTTCTCTGGGTACTACGGTTTCCTCCACCAATAACACTTACCACCAATATATAAATGAAATATTGTTGAAAGTGGCGTTAAACACCATAACCCTACCTCATTCATAGCATAACGAGGGTCGTCGTGATTGTGGTCGTATGGTAGTTTACAACTTATAGGTAATCAGTACATATCACTACTAAAGTTGTGAGTTCGAATCCCGCTCATGGCGAGGTGTACTCGATACAACATTATATGGTTAAGTTTGTCAGTGACTATCGTAGATCGGTGGTTTTCTCCAGGTACTCCGCTTTTCTCCATAAATAACACTGACCGCCACGATATAACTGAAATATTATTAAAAGTCGCGTTGACCACCGTAACCCCCATCATTCATAGCAAACCTTTGATCATCAGGACCTATGGAAGTTTATATTGCCATATGGTCACAAATCGAGAATATATGTAGTTGAATCTTGTTTTGTGACAATGGACAATGCAAACTATTTTCAAACAAGATACAATCCAGATATTTATAAAGAGACCTAGATGACAGAAAACACCTAGCATACATATATATTGCATAGGATCGGAAAATATTGCTTTGGTACCGGATACCAGTAGAAACCTGCTGGAAATTGTATTTTTCATGCAAAGAACAATTCAGTCATTACATTTTATTGGCAGTATTTGACCAAAGTTTTAGCACAAAAAAAATTCCTGTTATTGACATTGTCTGTATTGATGTACATTGTCAGTGTACGAATTACAAATATCTCTTATAATATCTGGTAAAATCTAAGTATGATATGTGTTAATCACTGACTGTAATGCCATCACAGACCATATTTGCTAATTAATATATCTGACAAACGATTAGTGCCGGAAAAACCAAGAGACTAATTATGAGCACCTGCGTTCATCCCCGGTTTTTATTGGGTTCGCGTTGCTCAATCTCTAGTATTTCATGTAGTGTTCTGTAGATCATTATTTGCTCTTATTTCGTTTCGCAACCGCATCAGTGGTGTAAAGGCTAGAGTGCTCGCCTTGCATGCAGTAAATCGTGGGTTGGAACCTCGGTCTGGTGACCAAAAACCTATATAGAACAGTATAAATTGATTCTCCGCTAATCACGTCCGCCGCAATAAGGAGTAAGATCAATGACTGGTTGGCTCGGAATAAGAATAATGTGTCCGTGTGGAGCGACATGTCCACCTGTGTACTGTTGTTTCAGTGAATTATCATAACACAAATCCACATTAGCATGTTGGTCTATCACAATGAGGAGATAATTATTATCTCATTAAAATGTAACTTGTTCTTACCGCCATGATATAGATGAATAATCGCTCATTTGGCGTTAAACAATAAATACTCATTCGTGCACTTTGCCTTTCTTTATGTCCTTCTTGAAAGATTGAAAATACCAAAGGGATAATCAGAAGCCGTAAATCGAAGGACAAACAACAGACTTGCCTAAAACAAAAAGACAAAAGGACAAAAAACACTGCACAAAAAACTAAAGACCTAGCATCATGAATCCCAAAGCTGAAAGGGAAGTCATGAGCTCCGGAAGGGTAACCAGGTCGTGGTCCACAAGTGGCACCCGTCATACTACTCTTTAGGCAAATTCATATATTGATTGATGTAGACTATCTATATCACAAAAGATCAAAGATCTGTTCTTCTTGTCATATAAATATACCAATCGTCTCACTCGATTGTGACTTTACTTTATTCTGACCCTTTGTAACATGACGGATGTCACATCTTGAGAAAGAACTGCATACTCCTCCGGATGACATAAGTTCACCGTCGGTTTTGTTTCCTCTTCTTTATTTGTACTTTTCTGTCTTCAGAATTTGTGAAATGTATTTGTCCATTATCAAAAGAAAGTTTAGACAGTGATGGTCAATAATCCGCAAATATCATCAAAACTCTCGACCACCAATCACCTCAAATCATTGAACATAAGAAAAGGCTAGAACATATGATATTGGAAATCCTTGTTCTAGCTTGAGATATGAACAAACCTATTGGATGGTTAGACCGATTAATGATATCTTGACCCTCCCCCGCTCTTGTAATGATATCTTAACCCTCCCCCGCTCTTGTAATGATATCTTAACCCTCCCCCGCTCTTGTAATGATATCTTACCCTCCCCCGCTCTTGTAATAATATCTTAACCCTCCCCCGCTCTTGTAATGATATCTTAGCCCTCCCCCGCTCTTGTAATGATATCTTAACCCTCCCCCGCTCTTGTAGTGATATATTAACCCTCCCCCGCTCTTGTAATGATATTTTAACCCTCCCCCGCTCTTGTAATGATATCTTAACCCTCCCCCGCTCTTGTAATGATATATTAACCCTCCCCCGCTCTTGTAATGATATCTTAACCCTCCCCCGCTCTTGTAATGATATCTTACCCTCCCCCGCTCTTGTAATAATATCTTAACCCTCCCCCGCTCTTGTAATGATATCTTAACCCTCCCCCGCTCTTGTAATGATATCTTAACCCTCCCCCGCTCTTGTAGTGATATATTAACCCTCCCCCGCTCTTGTAATGATATTTTAACCCTCCCCCGCTCTTGTAATGATATCTTAACCCTTCCCCGCTCTTGTAGTGATATATTAACCCTCCCCCGCTCTTGTAATGATATTTTAACCCTCCCTCGCTCTTGTAATGATATCTTAACCCTCCCCCGCTCTTGTAATGATATATTAACCCTCCCCCGCTCTTGTAATGATATCTTAACCCTCCCCCGCTCTTGTAATGATATATTAACCCTCCCCCGCTCTTGTAATGATATCTTACCCTCCCCCGCTCTTGTAATAATATCTTAACCCTCCCCCGTTCTTGTAATGATATCTTAACCCTCCCCCGCTCTTGTAATGATATCTTAACCCTCCCCCGCTCTTGTAGTGATATATTAACCCTCCCCCGCTCTTGTAATGATATTTTAACCCTCCCCCGCTCTTGTAATGATATCTTAACCCTCCCCCGCTCTTGTAATGATATATTAACCCTCCCCCGCTCTTGTAATGATATCTTAACCCTCCCCCGCTCTTGTAATGATATATTAGCCCTCCCCCGCTCTTGTAATGATATCTTAACCCTCCCCCGCTCTTGTAATGCTATCTTAACCCTCTCCCGCTCTTGTAATGATATCTTAACCCTCCCCCCGCTCTTCATAATTGCATCTCCAACGACAAAACATATATAAACAAAGGATATTAAAAAGCTGCCCCAATAATTTCCACTCAAAGAAACTCCATATTCATTTACTATGGTTTTTTTCGTAATTAATTTGTGACTTGTTATGAAATCTTGGTGCTTTGATGTTTCCCATACCAGGTATTATTATAGTATAAATGTTTGGTCTTTTTCATATTGGCCCTGTTACATGCCCGAGGTATTAATAATGGCCGAGGATGGCCATTACAGCCGTACGAGGCCATCATTAATACCAAGGGCATGTAACAGGTCCAATATGAAAAGGTCATATATTGATACTTTTATTAACCAACTTTAACAGAGAATACAGTGTAGGTATGTCATGATGTTTTTTTTTTCAATTTACTATTATGGATCTACAGTATGAAAATTTGGTTGCGGATAATCATATTTGTATTTTTTCATAAAATGTGACATTATGACTTAACATAAGCAATATAGCAACTGCAAGTGAGACGTTTACCAAACCAGTGCAACCTGTCTTGAAACATGTTATATTGTTTGAAGGAGTTGCGGATTAACGAATGTCATTTGAAAATAATGACAAAAGTCCATGTTTTGGTGCACTTTATATATGCAGTCTGACAAAAATATTAACCAAGAGTACGTTACAAAAACATTCCATGTCATTTTTCGACTGTCAGTGAAAACGATCGAATTGAGATGGAAAAATAATTATCTCAGCAAGACAGGTCATTGCAGGTACAATGTAAGGGAATATGAAGAGGGGCTGAAAATAGTGAAATCAGATGAAATTTTGTTCAAACATACCAAGATAAAATCTTGCCAACAGTCCGTCTATCTCTGGAAATGGTATTTCTTCAATAATTCTCATCTCCCCATTAGATAAGGCCCACTCATAGAGCATTTTCTTCAAGTCTGATTTTGTTTTGGTACAGGTATTTTTATTACTATTGTCCTTGATAAAATGTTCTGTGTCCTTCAATGTTACGACTGTATGTCTATCCTGTCGCACACATTCATCATTCGATGTATCTACATTAAACGGATCAACAGAGGTTTGTGTTTGAGCAACCGGTATGCCTGTGACATTAACATGATCAATGAGAGCAAGCGTGGGCACCACCTCAAGTACTGCTCCATTTCCGGCCAGAGCACTGGCTAATGACAATAGTTCCTCCCGATTACTCAATTGTTCGTATCTGTCAATGTCAACGACGGGAATGTCCATCATTTCCTCTCCGTTTTAACGTATTTGTCCGATTTTCGCTTCAGACTGCTCCATGGAAGTCCTTCGTCGTCCATCTCTCGTCTGCTCATACAAATCACAGGTGGCTCTTCCAGTGCAAAGTGAAGTGTGCATTTGCAATAAAGTAAATGCAAGTGCAGATCGGTGGTCAACACACACACACATTAAAAACAATTGGCACTTATTGTTAGAAATGTACGCCATTTTGATTCTGTCCATAATGGCCCGTAATGATGCCCCGTTTTTAAATTCGTAATGACTGGCTGTGATTTCGCAATGATTGGCTGTGATTTCGTAATGAGCGGCTGTTGAAATTTCCGGTTCATAATGACCGGCTGTAGGAATTTCCGGTTCATAAAGGATGGTCATTTCTATTCATATTGTAGTAAGTTGGTTAATAATTCGCAATAATGGCTTCCTTGATATTTCATTATCTAATAATTATATAGATGATTAAATGTTGTTTAATGATAACTAAAAAAAATGATAATGATAAGACGATGGCGATGTGATAGAACCTGAGAGTGGACTGTTTCTATTTTCCACGTCATTTTCGCATACTCTTAGAATATTATAGTCTCCTGGCTCAGAAAATTAATTTAATGTTAATCAGAATTTTAATTACCTAATAAATTGAATGCATGTTTTAATTAAAGATATGCATTTTTAGAAATGTTCCTGATGGAGTCTTATTTTCAATTCATATCCTCTGTCTTATCATTTTAAACGATAAAAACTGCATATGTCTAAAGCTGCCGATGTTATATCCAATTAATAATGTTGCAATCTGTCATCTTCCGAGGCACAAACTTCCCATTTACACTTTCATCCAATCACATCCGTCCTCACTTTTAATACCTACCACTGTCAAAATCTTCCGGGTACATCTTAATCAGACATAGAGACTACCTATCAATACGGATGCCATATTACGAGGAATTCTTGTGTTTTTAATGAAATCACAGATTCATTTCAGATTGTTCACGAAATGTTTCTGAAAACAATGCTTTGTAGGGTGTTTTGAAATATCACCATGATATTTTCAAATACCGACTAGTTTTCCAATTTTATCCATTTCAATTACGGTGCAAATTTTAGCATGATCCCTTCTTTGAGAGGTATTATTTGCAAGCAATTTTATTAATGTCCTTTTTTTAATTCCCGAACACATTTTGTTCGGAGGAAATGTAAATAGCACAGCCCATGCTACCCACCCTTCTATCCTTCATAGTCTCCACCCCACACACACACGTTCACTTCTGGAATTCCTGTAATAATTGTCGAAATTGTATGCATAAAAACATTTGCAACATTCGAATACGTTCGATAATAGACCATTAACCTTTGGGAGAAAATTATGTTTTAAGCATTGCGTGTTGTATATAATATTTATTATATAATACTAAGATCATATGAAAACTTTTAAAAATCAATGATACAACAAATGTTCTATGCTTGATAAAACTCTCGGATTGTGATTTGCTGACAACACGTTCATTCAAAACCTTTTCACTATCCCTTTTCCCGGGGAACTTCACGAGCATTTCTATGCTATTGTTTTAAGTGAAAATAGAATACTGTAGAATCACTTGGATGTGTATGGTTAAATGATGTAGTTGGCTTATGATTTTATCATATGGATCTGCGCCAAAACTTGGTTGAACCACCCTTAACAGCTTATGTACTGTCTTCGGCTTCGCCTCGGGCTACTGGTAGACACGTGATCACTGATAATGTATGTTATTTTATGATCCTTTATACAATCGTTTCATTTCCATTCGGAACGTGTTGTCCCTAAAACCATAAATAAATGGATTACACGCACTATTTATAAAATACGACCAAATAAACGTATAGTACAGAATAGCAGCCGGTAAACTGAGAGAGCAGTCAAAACCCGGATTTAAAAAATAAACCAAGGCTAAAGCGTGATATGCCAATGCGCTTAATATGTACACTAATGTTACGACTAGCAATGTCAAGGTCGACCTGTGTAAACTTGTAAAACGTGGTATAGAATTGTTGCTATTAAATATGTCAGAATTCACGGATGATTGCTGAAAGGTATTCCGAAAAGTTCCATGAATCCAAATAATACGAGCGATTAAAGAGTAGACGATGAGCAGCAATGCAGTGACAACAAGAAAATAAACAAAATGTGCCAGGTTAAATATGATGATTTCTCTTGATTTTACAAATCTGTCCTCCGTCAAACATCGACGTCCTCTCAATCCTGGAATTCCAGTTGGTTCTGAATTTATTCCAAAGAGGATGGGTGCTGGCCAAGATAACGTTAACGCGACAATGAGGCTCAACAAACACATGACCTTTGCTTGGGTTGAGGTTATCTGTGATTTCAATGGCGCAAGAATTTTTCTTCCCCTGTCTATTGCAATGGGCACTAATGAGGCAGTGGATGCTACGCCACAAAAATATAATATGAATCGAAATATCTTACAAAATTCTGATGATGGAAAATTTGCTGGATGTAACAAATAAAATATAACAAAAGGAGCACTTATTCCACAATTGAACATATCTAACATGGCTAACCACAGAACGTATATTCTGTAGTTTGTTCGTCTGAACTTCCGGTGATATATAAATAGGACATGCGCATTCCCAATAAGTCCAACAACCATTAAAATGGAGAGAAAAAATATTCCTCCTAAAAATCGAACAATTAGTCTATCGTTTACTTCTTCTAAGGTAACATTCTTCTTTGTATAAAGGTCCATCATCCATTTGTGACAAATTTCACTTCCGTTCGCCATTTGTATCAGTACTTTTCTGCAATACAAACATATCTTTTTTAATTATTTAAACATTTGAGCGTGCAAAAAAATTATTTTTAAAAATTAAAAAAAATACATTTGTAATTAAACAATAATAAAAACAACGATACAAAACAAGACAAACACAATTATATATTATTAGTCTATCTTTACTTAGATTGTAATACAACATTTTATTGTGTTTTCCCGGTTTTTGTTGTTGAATGGCTTTAAACATTTTGTCATTTATAAACTATAATATCAGTCGTGAACCAACACCAGTTGTGTAAGACTTGTAATCACACATCAGCAGCCTAAATTACTCGACATCCTAACCCCTTATTACTATAAAAAGAGTTTGAAGATACTTAAGGAGTAATCAGAATTCGCATACCGAGGAAGAACAGACAACACAATGGCCAAGAGAAAAAGTGCAAACCGACAAACAACGATCTACAAAACATACACTCAAAGCTAATGATCGAGTAACACGAACCCCACTAAAAACCGGGGGTGAACTCAGGTGCTCCGGAAAGGTAAGCAGTTCCTGCTCCACTAGTGGCACTCGTCGTGTTAATCTAGTTACAAACCCGGTGATAAGTCATGAAGAAGAGAGAATATATTCCTGTTGGTTGTCCTGTATATTCCATTTGTTACAGACTACAGTACAACTACATTTGAAAGCTTTACTGTGAAATTAAATACTGACAATGCATTGTATCATTTTTTTAATATGTTATCATGTTTGTGCCTTTTGAGTTAGTTACTCTCAAAGACTTAAGAATTATGTTTCTTTCCAATCTTTTGACAATGGGGGTAACTTACAATGTCAACTAAAATAAGACAAACTTTTGACAATGGAGGTACCGGATATCAGTATGTTACAATTGTAACTTACAATGCCCACTGAGATAAGACAAACTTAGGTTGTCCTCCTTCAGGCCGAGGTTGACTGTTCTGTTTAGCTGCTTTGGTTTTATTGCTCCCAAACACTTTAAAATGTGAAGGGCATACAGAAAAAAAATGATTGGCAGTAAACAGTATTGACCAGAAAAAAAAGAAAAACATTTTTTTGCAAAATAATCACGGTCAAATTTATGAATGCTGTTAGTGCTTAGAATAATATATATTGTTTCCAGCATCCATTAGTTGCAACAGAATGTATTAAGTATAAAACAGGTGCACATTCAGTTTTTGTTATTAGTACGCAAGACAAAGCAGTCCAAATTTGTTCTTACCTGAATAAAGGCTACCCCCTGTTTTTCTCGTATAATTTCTTTGATAAGTTTGTAATACATAATAATAATTTGAATAATATATATATATATATATATATATATATAGATATATATCTACGTGATTTGTATTGAATAAAAAATACCCTTCCGTTCGGATTTCCTTTCCATGTATCTGACAATGACCATTGAAGTTTATCTTATAATATATTGCCGGATATGAGTTAACTCCTTTTACCAATAACAGTAATTAATTAATTATTTTTATTATAAATATGTATGTTTGGGCCCATAAAACTACCCTAATTGCACCACTTTTTCATTGAGGTTCCTGTCATTTATCGGTGTGTTTGATGTGTTGATTTGGCTTCTTTCTACTGTTTTTCCATTGGGTTTAGAAACTGTTCAAAATCACATTGTCATTTGGAAACTGTTCAAAATCACATTGTCATTTGGAAACTGTTCAAAATCACATTGTCATTTGGAAACTGTTCAAAATCACATTGTCTTGTGTTTTTAATGAATTTGAACCCCTGTGAAGCATAGTTTGAGCACCAAACTTTACGTTCATAACACTTTCCAGTACGATATTAATATTCCATTCTCCAAAATTGTCCAATCAAGACACAGTTTGTATCCTATGTAATTGACTGTTGTTTCGAGTACGAGCACAAACTCGTGCACAAACATCGTATGACCCTAAAAGACTGGTTATAATAAAATGAAAAACAAAAAATACCAGTTTCCGAACAATTCAAAAATCCAATAGAAAAATCGGCGAAAAGGGCAAAATCGATACCCCTAACACACAAATACATGACCGCTCACTTAGTGTGCTACAGTAACTTATATAAAACAAATACATGACCGCTCACTTAGCGTGCTACAGTCACTTATATAAAACAAATACATGACCGCTCACTTGGCGTGCTACAGTCACTTATATAAAACAAATACATGACCGCTCACTTAGCGTGCTACAGTCACTTATATAAAACAAATACATGATCGCTCACTTGGCGTGCTACAGTCACTTATATAAAACAAATGCATGACCGCTCACTTAGCGTGCTACAGTCACTTATATAAAACAAATACATGACCGCTCACTTGGCGTGCTACAGTCACTAATATAAAACAAATACATGACCGCTCACTTGGCGTGCTACAGTCACTTATATAAATCAAATACATGACCGCTCACTTAGTGTGCTACAGTAACTTATATAAAACAAATACATGATCGCTCACTTGGCGTGCTACAGTCACTTATATAAAACAAATGCATGACCGCTCACTTAGCGTGCTACAGTCACTTATATAAAACAAATACATGACCGCTCACTTGGCGTGCTACAGTCACTAATATAAAACAAATACATGACCGCTCACTTGGCGTGCTACAGTCACTTATATAAAACAAATACATGACCGATCACTTGACGTGCTACAGTCACTTATATAAACGGTGTTATTATAATGGAACTAACTTTTTGGACCAAATGTGTTCAATCTTAAATCAAAACTACCTCATAAGATTACAGAACGAGCGATCAAATATTTATATTAAGCAAACTTATTACGAAAATCTATGTGTTATTGAACAATATGTGTTTCTTTCTATCTAAGATTATAGTAACATAAAAATGTTTAAAATCAAAAGACCTGATAGAGACTACCCCCTTTGATTTTTTTCTTACGTTTACTTACCAGCTATACTCTGTGTGACATAAACCAATTTTTCAAAATATGCCTATTATTTTTTTTTATTTGTACCGATGAAAAGTGAATCGATAATTGTTCAGTGACAGAACATCATCTTTATATCAGATGTTGGAATTACAGTCTTGGACTTATTATTTATTTTTATTCTTGAGATACCCTAGAAGGAAGTTCCTCATAATCGTGTGGAAAATAATCAGCGATTAGTGGCGCACAATTAGTGCGAATTAGAATACCAATCGCCTGTTGAAACACTCGTCCATCAAAATGGACACATATATGTTGTCCATCACAAATCTAACATTTGAAGGATCTCGACTTGTTTATATAAATTTATTATTGGATTTTGAGTGGCTTTTAACAAACAAAACTTTGTCTCTACCTTTACAAAATATTGATATCTGTGCTATCTGTATAGATAAGTCTATTTTATAGTTGCGCATGAGGAATGGTGATATATGGAGTAGAGAAATCAAATGTTTTATTGCTGTTTCAAATATACTGAGATCTATAACTTAAAGTTTCCATCTAGGCTTTTAAGTTTTTGATTAACGCTACTTCTAGAAAGCAGGTAGCATGGTAACTCTGGAGCTGTAAGCATAAGTGTTAAAGGTTCAGAAAGAGGCTATATAAATTCAAATATATATTCCATATTATATTTCTATTCTATATTCACTATAATTCCAATGATAAATATTTAATCCGTTGGAAGAATAATTTATACATTATACGGAATCTGATTACCCCTTTGGTATCTTCAAACTCTTCTTATAATATTGTTGTTGTCCTATGAGTAATGGTCTTTAACCAACAGACTCTACCTTCCTCGCCAGTAATCAGTTAACTATGAGCATTAATGAACACTGCTATTGTACTGTTCATGTGACAAACCGATTCTATCTTCATAGCTAGTAGTCAGTTAACTACGAGCATTCATTGACCCTGCTATTGTACTGTTCATGTGACAAACCGATTCTACCTTCATAGCTAGTAGTCAGTTAACTACGAGCATTCATTGACCCTGCTATTGTACTGTTCATGTGACAAACCGATTCTAATTTCATAGCTAGTAGTCAGTTAACTACGAGCATTCATTGACCCTGCTATTGTACTGTCCATGTGATAAATAGATTATACCTTCATAGCTAGTAGTCAGTTAACTACGAGCACTCATTGACCCTGCTATTGCACTGTCCATGTGACTAACAAATTCTACCTTCCTAGCTAGTAGTCAGTTAACTACGAGCATTCATTGATCCTGCTATTGTACTGTCCATGTGACTAACAACCAACATATTCTACCTTCTTAGCTAATTGTCAGTTAACTACGAGCATTCATTGATCCTGCTATTGTACTGTCCATGTGACCAACAAATTCTACCTTCCTAGCTAGTAGTTAGTTAACTACGAGGAATCATTGACTGTAAATGTTTATGTTGTCATTCATTTTGTGTGATAGTAGGTGGTTTTTGTGAAAGGAAGTGAATATGCAGGGCTTTTGTTATTGTTTGTTTATATCGGAATTTCCGTTGGAGATATAATTATCAAGAGGGTCTTGGGATTTTAATAACTTGCTTAACGTGGCAGTATATTTGTGGTTGTCTCAAGCCAGGCAGCGATTTGCATCGGTATGTTTCGTGGTCTTTGAGTGGAAGTCGTCCGTTTTGTAGATACAGAAGTACCCGTAGAGTTGGTAATCATTTCTTTCTTATCATAAAGTTTCCTTAAACCAATGTAAGCATTACAGCTTTTCTGATTTGTTCTTTGTTTCTCTCAGTATTTGTTATTCCTTTCAATATTTATTAGCGTTATCCCTATGTAATTATTGCTATATAAATATTAATCTTAAATATGATTATAAACATTTCTCTATCGAATTTTTAATGCTAAGATGGTGTTTATATTTTTATCTGATATAAAGATATAGTTCATTTAATAGACCTTTTGAGTTAAATAGTTCATTTGTCCATGGAAATGTTTTTAAAACATATTTACAATGGAGTCACGTTGGTATTAATTTAGAAATAACATTTTTTCAGAAGAAATCATTCACAACACATTTTGTCTTTAAATCAAATGACAAACAACATTACAAGTTTTATGTCACGAATTAACTAACTTATTTTGTCAAGAACGAAACAAAAAGCAAAATGTGCTCCACAGAAAATGTAATTATTAGTATGTTGGAGTTCCTTGTCGATAACATATTTGTTCCGAATGCACATTTAAAGCATCATCAGCATCTCTCTTTCTTTACTATTATGAGGCAGAGTTCATACAAAGATTTTTCAAAAGAATTGCGAATGCTTTAATCTCATATTCAGGAATATTGATGATGTGCTGTAAAAAAGAATCAAAAGATCATAGTTCCAAAGATCCTCAGATAACAGAAACTGCTGGTTCATCTTTCTCATTTCTTGACATTTTCCTCACACTTAACTCCAATGGTCGTCCTTTTTCTTTGGGCCACTGTATGGTCTATCCTTCTATTTTCAGCTTCTGATTGCAATTCTGGTAACTTTTAGCTTTTCTTTTTAATATTTAATGGGTTTCGCCATTCCTTTATGGTGCCCTCAAATGAAACAAATGAGTATTATATGTTACATATTTTTATGGCAGTGATAAAAATGATATCTTAGCTCACCAGAAAAGTTTGATGATACCAAAGGGGTAATCAGAAACCGTTAATCGAAGCACAGACAATGCAATGGCCAAACGAAAAAAAGTCAAAAGGACAAACAACAATCTACAAAACACAACACAGAAAACATAAGATGAGCAATACGAACCCCACTAAAACCGGGGTGAGCTCAGGTGTCAACATAGTCTGGAATAACTGTTATATGAAGAACTCACCAGAAATTACAATGAGGCAACACAGTATGCCTAAATGTCGAAAACCTCATTTGACTGTGAAATGAAAATATTCTGATCAAATGTATTGTTTTGTTCTTAATATGTCTGTGCAATTCACATCATTCTCTTCGTGTCTTTATGTGTTTTGGCTACCCTGGTAGTTCATTGATACATTACTACGTTTGTGGCATACATCCGAATGACACAGTTGTTTGTATTTCGAACGACCAATGTTGTCCCGTGCGAGATAAAGTCAACAAATGGGTTGATTAACAAACATAAAAAAAATGAAAAGAAGTAAAAGACAAAGAAATAAAAATTAAACTAATGATGTTATCGAAGGAAATAGTTTATGAAAAGGCGGGAAATTATTCTGACATTACTGTGATAGTCTGTTAAATGTTAAATAGTAAGGACGTAAAATTAGGATTTTTTTTCCAGACAGGTCTGATTTATTTGTTTGTTACATGATCATTTTGCCAATTAGAATATTGTATTCTTTTAGATTTATTTTTATTATATATTTTTTTTTATAATAATTCAAATGTTATATAATTCCTCTTCATAATATTAATATTGATTTATAAAAAAAAATTGTTCAGTCCACGATATAGCTGAAATACTCTTCTTAATAGAGCATAGAGCAAAAAGAATGAAATGTCGTTACACCTCGGTTTCCATTACAGAAATTAGACAGTAAACATCAGAGAAAACCGAAGGGACAATTAAAAATGGACTATCAAGAGACACTGGCAACATTGGGTACACAAGACATAGGACGAAGAGAGCCAAAGCACAAAAATATAACACAATACGGAAAACTAAAAAGATGAGCAACACAGGCACCACCAAAAAACCGATGGTGATCCAGGAGATGTGTAGCTAGTTCCTGCTATTAACAAGCCACCCAAAATCTTATTGGTGATAGAAGAACGAAAAAGCCTATGCTAGAACGAAAAGATCCATTGTCAGTTGAGATATGGATATTTCGTAACGGTCAACCAGATTGTAATCACGACCGTAGACTTTTTGGAGCGACGACGGCAGTCTAGGAGCAACGAAACCTTCTGAAATGGAAAGGGCAAGGTTTTAATCCTAATGTTTTGGAAAATCATATGCAGAAGATCTCATTAGTAATTTTTACCTTCCAGAACTTCTATTTTTCGCAGTTTTTTTTATTATTGTTGTACCAATTCAGAGTTGACAAGATGTCAAATATAGTTTTGAAAACTGTTATTACATTAAAATGAAGGGAAAAAAACAAAAACCAAATAATATGTTCCAGATTATGATTGCTGCCATGATTAAAAATTGAATAGCAATCAAAACCTTTGTTACAGCACGTTGTAATTAAGGTATGCCGTTAGCTTAGTCTTTTGTTACAGCAAGTTTCAATTAAGGTATGCCATTAGCTTAGTCCTTTGCTACAGCAAGTTTTAATTAAGGTATGCCGTTAGCTTAGTCCTTTGCTACAGCAAGTTTTAATTAAGGTATGCCGTTCGGTTAGTCCTTTGCTACAGCAAATTTTAATTAAGGTATGTCGTTAATTTAGTCCTTTGCTACAGCAAGTTTTAATCAAGGTATGCCGTTAGCTTAGTCCTTTGCTACAGCAAGTTGTACTTAAGGTATGCCGTTAGCTTAGTCCTTTGCTACAGCAAGTTTTAATTAAGGTATGCCGTTAGCTTAGTCCTTTGCTACAGAAAGTTTTAATTAAGGTATGCCGTTAGCTTAGTCCTTTGCTACAGAAAGTTTTATTTAAGGTGTGCCGCTAGCTTAGTCCTTTGTTACAGCAAGTTTTAATTAAGGTATGCCGTTAGCTTAGTCCTTTGCCACAGCAAGTTTTATTTAAGGTATATCGTTAGCTTAATCCTTTGCTACACCAAGTTTAAATTAAGGTATGCCGTTAGCTTAGTCCTTTGCTACAGCAAGTTTTAATTAAGGTATATCGTTAGCTTAATCCTTTGCTACAGCAAATTTTAGGTATACCGTTAGCTTAATCCTTTGCTACAGCAAGTTTTAATTAAGGTATGCCGTTAGCTTAGTCCTTTGCCACAGCAAGTTCTAATTAAGGTATACCGTTAGCTTAATCCTTTGCTACAGCAAGTTTTAATTAAGGTATACCGTTAGCTTAATCCTTTGCTACGGCAAGTTTTAATTAAGGTATGCCGTTAGCTTAGTCCTTTGCTACAGCAAGTTTAAATTAAGGCATGCCGTTAGCATAGTCCTTTGCTACAGCAAGTTTAAATTAAGGTATGCCGTTAGCTTAGTCCTTTGTTACAGCAAGTTTAAATTAAGGTATGCCGTTAACTTAGTCCTTTGCTACAGCAAGTTTAAATTAAGGTATGCCGTTAGCTTAGTGGCATCAAAGTAAGAAACACTTGATGGTAAAAAGATTTTGAAGATACCAAAGGGAGGTTATCAGAATCCGTATATCGAAGAAGTACATACAACAGAATGGACAAAAGAAATAGTACAAAAGGACAAACAACGATCTACCAAACATACACATAAACAACTAAAGATTGAGAAACAAGAACCCCACCAAAAACCTGGGGTGAACTCACAACACAATGGCCAAAAGAAAAATACAAAAAGACAAACAACGATCAACAAAACATACAGAAAAAACTAAAGATCGAGTAACACGATAAAGTATACCCATGCTTTGCATAGAAGATATGTATGGTTTCTGTATATCCATGAAAAGTTCAATATGTCATAGCAAAATGAAAAACAAAAAATACCACGGTGTCGGAACATTCCCAAAATCAAACCGAAAAACAGTAGAAAGAGGCAAAATTGATACCCCTAACACACATATACATGACCTCTAACACACATATACATGACCTCTAACACACATATACATGACCTCTAACACACATATACATGACCTCTAACACACATATACATGACTTCTAACACACATATACATGACCTCTAACACACATATACATGACCTCTAACACACATATACATGACCTCTAACACACATATACATGACCTCTAACACACATATACATGACTTCTAACACACATATACATGACCTCTAACACACATATACATGACCTCTAACACACATATACATGACCTCTAACACACATATACATGACCTCTAACACACATATACATGACCTCTAGCACACATATACATGACCTCTAACACACATATACATGACCTCTAACACACATATACATGACCTCTAACACACATATACATGACCTCTAACACACATATACATGACCTCTAACACACATATACATGACCTCTAACACACATATACATGACCTCTAACACACATATACATGACCTCTAACACACATATACATGACCCCTAACACACATATACATGACCTCTAACACACATATACATGACCTCTAACACACATATACATGACCTCTAACACACATATGCATGACCTCTAACACACATATACATGACCTCTAACACACATATACATGACTTCTAACACACATATACATGACCTCTAACACACATATACATGACCTCTAACACACATATGCATGACCTCTAACACACATATACATGACTTCTAACACACATATACATGACCTCTAACACACATATACATGACTTCTAACACACATATACATGACTTCTAACACACATATACATGACCTCTAACACACATATACATGACCTCTAACACACATATACATGACTTCTAACACACATATACATGACCTCTAACACACATATACATGACCGCTCACATTCATGCTTGGTACATACACTTCAATAAAAAGTGGCAGGGTTAAACAAGTTTTCTATATTTCGTGATTATCGACAATGTAATTTAAGAAATAATTATCGATAGCCATATATTTATATTGTTTTTACTACAGGTTGCCACTTTAAGCCGGATATGTTACCCCGAGCGGTATCGAGGGGGTACAATGAAGGCATAAAATGACAACCTGTGGTAGATAAATATTATTTTAACACGGGATTGGACTCGAAGCATTTGAATAAGGTCAAATGAGAATTAAGAAATAATTCATGGCAGGCATAGAGTTGTGCAAATTTACACGTGGGCTGGGCCTTTATATTCGAATTTTACCCCGAGCGAATTTGCACAAATCTATGCCTGCCATGAATTATTTCGATTCTAATAGGACAAATACGGTAATTTTTAACCATTCGTGAACTGTATACACACGGCATTTGGTGGCTGTTCCATTTACCTCCTTCGGAAATTTTGAATTAATTTTGAATTATTTGTATCTGAACGAGATATTTTAAAACAAAGATATGGATGTTAACATGAAAAACATATTTATTGTGTATTTTCCAACATAGATTCGATTGAACAATTCCTGCGTAAAAATATTTTAAAAAAAAGTCGGAGTTCATTCGTTCATCATTTCGTGCGCTAACAAGATGGCGGAGCGGAGTTGTCAAACATAATATCGAACACTTGAACAGTTGTTAATAATCGACAATTAGATATGAAATAAAAAAGATAAATGACAATGGAAAAAAAAGCTTGTATTGTTGACATAAAAAAAAATCCGGAATAAATACTAAAGACAACCATCTATCGACTTTCACTTTTATAATATATCGTCATTCTATGACGTTGTTTACAAGGGACGCTGATTGACACAAGTTGGTTACTGATTTATTTTACGATTTTGTGAGCAATTTACTTGTTTGAGTAGTAAAATTCAAAATGCCATCAAATTGGAAAATATCAGTAACTTAATTACATCACCGTCCAGTTATCAATGTATACGTAGGAAAACATGAAGGTTAGTGCATTTTCCGTTTATTCATGGCCGACACATATCAATGGAATGTTTGTGTGAGGTACTGGGGATTCCCAAATGTAAATTTTCAAAACAAATGAAAAAAAAAATACTTAGCTACAGAATATTTATTTATAACTGAGGGGAATTTTTATTTTAAGGACTTTAAAAATACGTTATATGCCGGTGTTTTGTTTGTTTACACTTGGTCGTCACGGTAATTTCATAGCGGGAGTCACATCGGAACAGCCAGATGTGTTGTGTACTGCACTTGCGCTAAATATAGAGTTGTTGAGTATTATCGTGTGTGCCGTATTAGAGACGTCATATTAGAATAATTAATTAATCATGACTACATTACACTTACAATTGATTAGTGTATCACGCTGTATTAATTATATATATTGATTAAATGGTTTATTGTCATCAAAGTATTCTAACTAATAGAAGTACGATTATTGTGTGAATTATTAAATGTTTACTCTTTATGATGATCTGGTCATGGCTACCGTTAGTGTTGATTGGCTAAAGTAACCTCAGCCGATTTTTGTCCACTTTGGCACTTGGTTTTATTGCTCCCAAAGACTTTCCTCATTCATGCCTTATCACCGTGGTTGTAACAAGAGTAACAGTACACACGGGTGCCACATGTGGATCAGGGACTGCTTACCCACCCACAGCACATGAGTTCACCACAGGTTTTAAGTAGGGTTCGCATTGCTCAATCTCTAGTTTTCTGTGTAATATTTAATAGATCGTTGTTTGTCCTTTTTCGTAATGTCTTTGTATTGTCTTTCCAACGATTTACGGTTTCTGATTACACCATGACACCTTTGATATCTTCCATCTTTTTCTTAACCCCCCTCCCTCTCCCCCTTTTTTATTTTCTCTTCACATTCTTATATCATATTTCACTTCTTCAGTTCCTTTTCCTTTATTTATTTCTCTCTTCTTTCCTTTCTGATCTAAAGTTAACTGAACTGACGAACAATTACCAACCCTTGTCATCCGCACTCACTGAACCCAATGTGTTTTTAGTATAATTAGGCATCCGCAAGTGGCGGATCCGTGGGTTCATTGGTTAGACCCCTGTCTTCATGGAAAATATTTTCAAAAACTGCGTGAAAATCGGCAAACATTGGGAGCGAAATCCTGTAGAGACCCTTTAAAAGATTGCTGGATTCACCGCCCCTGAATATGTCATTTAACTGGAAAATACTTAATGATCGCCGAAAGACAGGAAAATTTGAAAATTCCCAATCACAATTATCACGTGTTCTTCAGCACAACTTAGTGAAGAATATTTTTTGGCGGTCTATAGGATAGTCGGATCAACGAACCGTCGAACTATCGGACTAACGTAAAGAATGACCAACAAAAATGCCACCCATGAATTCATTAATAAAACTGTTAATAATCATGCTATCACTTTGATTTTTCATGTTTATGAAGAAGATTTAATGCATACAAGGTTAGAATAGTATGCTTTTCAATATGTCTTGAACAGTTCGAGGAAGAACGTTTTCAATAGAAGCGTATTTTGAGACCAAATCCTCCAACTTTTACAGACAATATCAATGTCGTTGTTATCCGGACAAAAGACTCACCAATAGTTAGGCTAAGAAATTCAGAGAACACGTGATAGCCTTGAACCTAAACTTAAGGGCAAAAGAGAGACTCTATCTGGACGATCGATGAGTGCAAGGTCACCAGTGAATATCGATACCGTTAGAGACTCAGTTGATCACAGTCCAAGACAATTATTATGACGCCGCAAGCAAGAGCTTGCCATTCCTCGCGAGTCCATAAGAGGAATCCTATTCAAGGATCTGCACTTGTACCTTTACAAGATACAAATTAAATACAACCCTACTCAAGAAGACATGGAAAAACCGTGTGGTTATGTGTTGTTGGCTCTGTCACAAGATTGATGAAAATCCAGATTTCTTGGATGAAGTGTGGTTTCCGGATGAAGCTCGTTTTCTTCTCTCTGAACATGTTAACTCAAAGAATAACAACTTCTGGGGCACAACCCCACCTGAAGATTGTTGGCAAAGTCCAATACATTCCAAGTAGTGTAAAGCATAGGTTGCCGTCTCGAAGCATGGAAGGATCGGACTATATTGGTTCGAGCATGAGAACGAAGTCACTCATGGTCAACATTGCGCGCTACCTGGGGTACTTTGGTAGATTTGAGCAGCGCTGGGCCGACCAAGAGGAATTGACAGAGATGAACAATGCTTCCTTCAAGAAAGAGCCACTATCATACCTCATATGACAGTCTGCAATGGCTAAGGCAATGATCTGAATATCGTCTCATCAGTAGGATGTATGAAGCTGAATGAGACTCTCACTGACTTGACATAAACCCTCTATATGTTTTGTTATCTTTTATCTGTATGAGGATATTCTGTCTGAGTACTCAGTATCTTCATTATCAAGGGAAATTGTATAAACCATGCTATGTTTACAATGAAAGTCAACAGATATAATTATGTCCTCAAATGTACCACGTACAAATTGAATTTGATTTCATCTGAGATTTCAAATCGTTTGGACGTCATTATTGACAGAACTAGCAAATAAATTAATCGTAAATGCATTCAGTGATTGATATTAAACCATAACCATGTCAAACTAAGCTTCATTTTACAGGTGGAATGTTGACGACGTCCACTAGTTAAAAGGTTCGTTATCGTTTTAATTTTTAAATTTTATGTCATTTAAATTTCAAGGAGGGGATTTGGAGCTATATTTTTCTTGATCATATTTATTTTTTCAGGCGATTCAAACATCCGACTTTTTTTTTATTCTTAATAGCATATTTTGTACAGAAAGTTCTCCTTGAATGATGCAGGGTTAGATTATTTAAATATTTCCATCTTTAAGGTCAATTAATTTAAAGAAAACATAGCCCCCCTCCCTCTAAAAGCTGTATCCGTTCATTTCCAAATTTTTTAAAAGGTGTCTTTAGAATTTATTGTTACGACTGTCTATAATTTCATTTCTTGAATTACAAAATGTAAATAAATTTAAATATCGCTACTATATATATAATGGTAATGTAATGCTCAAACCAAATACATGTGTTTAGATTATTGTTTTGGGATAAGACTGTGTAAATTACGGGACTTCTCAGGAACGAACCTGACATTTATAATTATTATTTCACTTCATATATCTTAACGATCAGTAGTGTATCGAGTAAAATATTGGTCACATTAAACTAAATGAGTAAAAAAGTTTTGTTTTGTATTTGCAGGAATGTATTAAATCGATTGTCGACAAATTCACAATGACATCAGATAATTTAAGTATAAATACCTCAAACCTCCAAACCACAAGAGGTCCAAACAATTTAAAACCTCCAAGAATTCGTGGAAATCCAGGGGTAATCACTCTACGTAGTTATTTTGCTAGTGACATGCATATATATTACGGAACAGTTTCACCTCTCATGAACATATTCATTATTTCAATAAACGTTCTACTGATCGTGACCCTGATCAAAGGGAAGTTCCGAATGTCAACTCACGTGACGATGATATCAATAGCAATGGCAGATTCTTTCACTGGATTGGTACCTTTACCATTTAATGTATATGTATTTGGTTTAAATTTAGAAACTGATTATTTGAGTCTAACATGGTGTTATGTATATGAACATATGCAAAAAATATTACCAGAAATCTTGCATTTATCTTCGCTTCATTTGACCGTAGGACTCGGTGTTGAAAGATTCATTGTCGTTGCCTTTCCACTAAAGGCAAAGCGTATATGTACATTTCGGAACGGGGCAATTTTTAGTGCTGTAATTTTCATTATAAGCATTTGTTCGCAAATAGATTTATTGACAAAGGCCTCGTTCAAAGAGTTTACCATACAACACAATACATCTAACTCCACAATAAGCGGATGCTTACGTTCTGCAGTGATCCACACACACACTGAATATATTCTCAGAATAGTGTTCTTTGTGTTTCTACCATGTCTCATTCTTATTATCTTCACAGTTTTATTATTGAAAAAATCAAAGGAAATTCAACAATGGCGGAACACAAACATCGCGTTGGCACAGCGGAAGTCACCAACAGTTAACTCCCTTGAACGCCTCGATTTAGCTGTAGTCCTTATCATGTCCTGCACTGTATGTACGGAAATGACTGTTTGGACATGTTTTCTTATCAGTAGAGTGTACAATATAAGGTTCACAAAAGTTCACATTGAATTAATAGCGTTGGGTCATATCATATTCCAGATCACCTGCCCGATCAACTTTATTGTTTTGTGTGTCCTTAGTTCACGATTTCGTGATGCTTTCAAAGACATCGTGTTCTGTTGTTTCACTCAAAGAAGATGTTCCCGTCTGTACAAAGGTCGACAACATGAAAGTAAACAGAAAACTGCAAGAGAATCTAATGGACAGCAAATACAGATAGAGGAAAATGCTGTCTAAAGGAATATATTGGTAGAACAGATCGAAAAACAATCTCGGTATACAGCTAATACATTGAAATATACACTACACGGAAAACTAATTGTTGAGCAACACGAATCCCATTATACATCGGGGGTGAACTCAGATGTTCTGTATGGGTAAGGATTTCCTGCTTCACTAGTGCCACCTATCGTATTACTCTTGTCACATATCAGTGATAGGTCATGAAGGGGGACTACTACAAACGGAGCACATCTGTTGTCATCTGTGATGCAAATATTCCGTAACGATTAACCATGTCATGATGGTGACAGCAAAATATTCAAAATGGTGACTTTTGCCTAGTCAATCCCCCGTGATATAAAAATAAGAATCTGCACATATTTGGTGTAGCACATAGGACTACTCCAGAAACACGTCGTGCACACTAAATTAGATACCAACGTTTGTTTGTTTGTTTGTTTGTTTGTTTGTTTGTTTGTTTGTTTGTTTGTATTGTTTGTTTGTTTGTTTGTTTGTATTGTTTTGCTTTGTTTGGCTTTCTGTTTATTTAAGATAGTCGGGATGGTACTAGATTTTACTATTATTTGATGATATTCAGTAAAATAAATATGCTTAAACATTTACCCAATATGAAATGAAATGTGTACTGAAAAGAATATTAATATCTTTTTCCCATAAATGAAGCATAAGTTACCGTTGATATTACGTAATCATCCCATACAATTATTACAGTAAAATATATTTTTTTAGATTCAGAACTTATGTCGCAAGATAGACTTATTAGTACATTAATCAATTTATCCATATGAATATTGACCCCCATCTGTCCTGTTATGTGTCTTTACGTTCTGAGTTCCGTGTTGTGATGTCCGTTACGATTTCCGCATACAAACGATGTTCGGTTCGTCCTTACCTCCAGTTGTTTGTAGGAGGGTTCATGTCTTATTTACGCTATTTGTGTTTGCTTGCGCATAGTGGTGTCCAACACATATTGTGTTGTGTTTTTGCTGTGTTTTTCATCGTCTTGTGTTGCTAATTTCTCTGGATTGTCCTTTGTGATTGTCCCTTCGGTATTCTCTAGCGTTTATTTATAAATCTTGGGTTCGAACACCGGTCGGGTCAAACCAAAGACTATCAAATAGACATTGGTTGCTTCTGCGGGAACCACGCAGTAAGGAAAAGGACTGGCTGGTTAGGCATTATGATAATGTGTCCGAATGGAGCGACATGCTAACCCGCGGCTAGAGCAATGAAAATCTAAGATGTAACTAAGTGGTGTTGATCTAGTACGAAGGGGATATCATCATCATTTTATCGAATGTAGCTTGTTTTGGTCATAACATAGCGGAAACTTTGTTCATTTGGTGTTATATGTAAATAACAATAATTGACTCACACCATCTGATTAAATGTTAGAGAATACCGAAGGGGCAATCAAAAATGGACAATCCAGAGAAACTGGCAGCATAGGGTACACAAGACGTAGAAAAACAAAACAACAATACAACACAATATGTGTTGGACATCACCACACGCAAACAAGCACAAATAACGCAAATAAGGCATGCTCACTCCTACAAACAACTGGTGTATGAGTAGATTCTGTCTGAGTACTCAGTATCTTTATTATCATGGGAAATTGTATAAACCATATCATGTTTACAATGAATGTCAACAGATGTAATTATGTCGTCAAATGTACCACGCACACATTGAATTTTATTTCATCTGAGATTTCAAATTGTTTGCATGTCGTTATTAACAGAACTTATTGCTAGTAAATAATTTAATCACACTGCATTAGTAGCGTTGTTTCACAACATTTTCCAGGTCACGTGCCCGATCAACTTTATTGTCTTGTGTGTCCTTAGTTCACGATTTCGTGATGGTTTCAAATACATCGTGTGCTGTTGTTTAACTCCAAGAAGATGGTCCCGTCTGTACTAAGGTCGAGGACATGATAATAATACGAAAACGACAAGAGAATCTAAAGACCAGCAAATAGTGATAGAGGACAATGCTGTCTAATGGCGATTAGGAGACTATGACAACGTAAACATTTAAAATAAAACTGCTTTATTCAAAACGAGCAATCGGAAAAGGTCATAGCCCGCAAGGGCCGTCGTGGCCGTGATTGTATGGTAGTTAGATTTACAACTACATATGCAATCATGGATATCACCACTGATGTTGTGAGTTCGAATCTCGATCAGTGTGAGGTGTACAATATTATGTGATAAAGTTTGTCAGTGATTTGTCACAGGTCGGTGGTTTTCTCCAGGTACTCCGATTTACTGACTCTCCACGAAATAACTCAAATATTGTTGAAAGTGGCCTTTAGCACCATAAAACCAAACCAGGCAATAATATCCCGCATTTATTACATCATTAAATATTAATGACATGGGGTCAGTCGCATGTGACCCGTAATGGAGTTTCTTGAGATCTTAGAAAACCGCGACCTCTCAGTCAATAGGAGCAAGTGAGAGATGTGATTTTAAATTAATCAGATCTAGAACAATGCAGTCTAAAGTAATATTGTGTGACATAAACAGGGTCGTAACTATAATATACTATTGAGGCAATTTTGTCAAGTATAAGTAAACTAAAGTTAAATTATAATATAGCCTTTCACGATAACTCCGGTCCTGCATTCATCCGGGACATTTGTAATAGGAAAAATGACGATTTCGCGGAAAAAAACGTGACGTCATAACGTATTTAATTGTTATACGACGTCACTTTACGGGAAAGGGTATTATTACCACTCACAAATGTCCCGGGTGAATGCAGGACCGCATTTATCGTAAAAGGTTCTATTGAATCGCATTTTGAACAGTGTATAGACTTCTGAATAGACCTAAGGAAAACATTGCCAACATAATGTTTTCGATATGTAGGCGACTTAATATTGTGGTTATACATGTATATATGGGAACCAACATTTTTTTTACAATATCAATTATAAACAGTATAAAACTTTTCCCTATCACATGTTCTCGATAGTTACCAGTTCTCGATAATTATGCGCGTGAGAGTTTTGACATAAATCGGGAAAACGCACGTGTCTTCTGTTCGCCAGGATGTTACATACGGAACACCACCTCGCTTCGCAAGAAGTAAAAAATGGCTATTCTACGAATCAAGGTATGTATGAACATAATCTTTAGTCTCAGATATTTATGCACATTTTCTTATTCCAAAAATAACTCTAAATTCACCGGGTCATTGCTTAAAATATACGTTTGTGATATAAGCAAAACTTTGCTGTCAATGAAGGTCAAGTACGTATACGTCATACAAAATCGGAAATATACAGGTGGGGCTGTTCAGGGGAAAAAAAGTATGGAACACCGTTCGGGTCATATCTTATCAGTTTTATCTTTATATCAACGTTATTTCTGTATTGTGTAACCCCAATGGAACACTTTTTCAAACATGTTTAATTTTACATGTATGGTTGAAATCAATAATCTTGGTGTTTGCAAATATCTTAAATACATTTTTTTTTTTTTCCTATAGTTTTTATTAGTAAACATGTCCTCCATAATTGATTTTACACACTTATCGAGAACTGGTGTCGTAATGCACAAAGTGTCAGAAATAAGGTCATACACAAAAATTATGTTTTCTCGGTAACTGCAAAGAGTAGAACTTTTAGGTTTGGTAGAAATAAAGAACTAGTCTTGACAAACAAATAAAAACAATTTTGTAAAAAAATATTTGTTCTAAGGGACACACGGGAGAAATGTTTCTTACGCTATCGAGAAGCGGCAACACCAGGATACTCTATCTATATCCGTGTTACGATTTCCGCATAAAAAACTATGTTCGGCTCGTCCTTACGTCAAGTTGTGTGTATGCTCATGTCTTATTTACGCTATTTGTGTTTGCTTGCGCATAGTGGTGTTCCACACATATTGTGTTGTGTTTTTGCTTTGTTTTTCGTCGTCTTGTGTACCCTATGTTGCCAGTTTCTCTGGGTTGTCCAGTTTTGATTACCCCTTCCGTATTTTATTTTTTTTAAGATCGTTTTGAGTACGTATGCGTCTATAAAATTGTACTGCATAATAGACTGTCTTGTCAAATACGTTAGTAATTACAGTGATAGTATTGTTAATTAAAACCAGTTAGGTTTTTTCTTGCCATGGTTTCGGAGCAGTCGACAACGGAGTCTACAAATGCAGGACTATACTGCATACTGATCCAGGAATATCTTTTCCCGAAGCAGACCGCATCTGTGGCGTAATGGTTAGCGTGCTCACCTCGAGTGCGGTAGATCGTTGGTTCGAGCCCCGGTCGGGTCAAACCAAAGACTATGAAATTAGTATTTGTTGTTTCTCCGCTAAGCACGCAGCATTAAGGAGAAAAAGCAAAAACTGATTGGCTCGAAATCAGAATAATATATCCGAGTGTAACGACATGTCTATCCGCGGACTGTTGTTTCAGTGAGCTAGCACTATGAAATTCCAACTCAGCGTGTTGATCTAGAACAAAGCGTACCTCATCATCATCTCATTGATAATTAACTTGTTCTCGCCATGATATAGCTGAACAATTGCTAAATTGGCATTAAACAACAATCACTCACTCTCCTGAAACAAGCTATATATATATATATCCCGTCGAGGGAAGAACAAAAATTTGACAGCTCTAAAATCTAATTCTAACACTGTTTGGTTTAATTTTCAGACGTATATAATATTTAGTATTAACCTAGTATCCTTTAAAGTAACTTTGAGATCCAGTGGGACAGATATATTGTATGGTTGTCACTTGCTTCTAGACGTTTGTATAATATACTTTATTTCCTGTGACTGTATAATGAATAATTCTTCATTATCCTATCCAATATATTAAAAATTGCTGAGTTAGATTGCTGTCAAATTATAATATTAAGTATATATGTACCATCTACACACGCTTATACACATGTCTTACGCCTATCCCTAGATTTGCCTTACGAGACAAGGTAACACTACGACTATTGAAGCTCCTTTTTTAGGGAGTGGATGTAGTCGAGTGGTCTAGGGCGCTGGACGTAAGGCTAAGCGAATGGTGCTGCAGTGTAACAATGGTGTGGGTTCAAATCCCGTCGAGGGAAGAACAAAAATTTGACAGCTCTAAAATCTAATTCTAACACTGTTTGGTTTAATTTTCAGACGTATATATATATATATATATATACAACGTCTGAAAAACCAGTCAACGATCAATCTTACGGGGTGTTGGATCGTTACGGTATAACGATACTATACAAGTAAAACAATTATAAACGTCTAAAATGGTTTGTAAAACAACACCAAGTACACAAAACAAAGTGATAAAGAATTAAACACTTCGTAGAATGACAAAATTTTCGTCCCACCGAGGGACTTTATCAATGTCTAATTAAATAAAATCTCGAAACAATATGGCGACTTTTCAAATTTCAAAAACAATTTTGACGGTCCATGTACGGCACAAAAGAACCAGAAGATGCACATATGAAACTACATGCATAAAAGAATGGAAATCCTACATATAAATTAATAAAAGTACAATAACAATAATGTAAATATACAATAGGGCTACACATTTAAATAAATGTTAAATTAGAAATAAAAATAAATATAAAAATGAGACATTATTGGTAAATGTATCAAATAGCACTGTCAAAATATTGTTGAAAACGGTATGATATCCAAACTCATTCAAAAAAACGCCCCGCCACAGTGTGGAATATATACTTTGGGCCAATAGAGCAAACTGTATGTCCTAATACGACTGGAGGAGATCAACACGAATAGGAGTCAAGAGAGGATATTACTTTTTCTCATTGATTCCATTCGGTGATAAGGTCTTAAGTTTTCTAATCCAGAAGCTTTCCCTTTCCTGTCTGCTTTTATCATCCCACTTGGGGTTATGGTCAATTATGGTGACCTTCAGTTTGCCGAAAGAATCATGGTGGCCCGTCGATCTGAGATGTCTGCTGAGTGGAAGGTCAGGTTTGCAATTTGCATCGCTTCTGTGGCCATTCAAGCGTTTACTAAGTTGTTGTTTAGTTTCTCCGATGTATTGAAGACCACAAATTGCACATTCCAGGAGGTAGATAATATTTTCTGTCTTGCAGTTGGCATTGCAGTATATGATGAATTTTTCTCCTGTATGTGTGCTGCCTTCAGGAAACCCAAAAGTTTGAAAGACATCTTGGTGAGAGCTGACATCTCCCCTCGATCTGCCTACAATGGTCAGTGTCAAAAATGTGATTCGAGACGATGTATGACGTGCAAAAACATCCAATGCACACAAAAATTCAGCAGCACACATACAGGAGAAAAATTCATCATATACTGCAATGCCAACGGCAAGACAGAAAATATTATCTACCTCCTGGAATGTGCAATTTGTGGTCTTCAATACATCGGAGAAACTAAACAACAACTTAGTAAACGCTTGAATGGCCACAGAAGCGATGCAAATTGCAAACCTGACCTTCCACTCAGCAGACATCTCAGATCGACAGGCCACCATGATTCTTTCGGCAAACTGAAGGTCACCATAATTGACCATAACCCCAAGTGGGATGATAAAAGCAGACAGGAAAGGGAAAGCTTCTGGATTAGAAAACTTAAGACCTTATCACCGAATGGAATCAATGAGAAAAAGTAATATCCTCTCTTGACTCCTATTCGTGTTGATCTCCTCCAGTCGTATTAGGACATACAGTTTGCTCTATTGGCCCAAAGTATATATTCCACACTGTGGCGGGGCGTTTTTTTGAATGAGTTTGGGTATCATACCGTTTTCAACAATATTTTGACAGTGCTATTTGATACATTTACCAATAATGTCTCATTTTTATATTTATTTTTATTTCTAATTTAACATTTATTTAAATGTGTAGCCCTATTGTATATTTATATTATTGTTATTGTACTTTTATTAATTTATATGCAGGATTTCCATTCTTTTATGCATGTAGTTTCATATGTGCATCTTCTGGTTCTTTTGTGCCGTACATGGACCGTCAAAATTGTTTTTGAAATTTGAAAAGTCGCCATATTGTTTCGAGATTTTATTTAATTAGACATTGATAAAGTCCCTCGGTGGGACGAAAATTTTGTCATTCTACGAAGTGTTTAATTCTTTATCACTTTGTTTTGTGTACTTGGTGTTGTTTTACAAACCATTTTAGACGTTTATATATATATATATATATATATATATATATATATATATATATATATATATATATATATATATATATTTAACAACAGGGTAAAAAATGTATTCTAAATTAAAATTGATTTGTCTTATATTAATAGTATGTGTGCAATGACACACATATGACGACATCACCATTAACGTAAGTAACTTTCCTGTTTTTCCTTCCGGACCACCTGAGTTCACCCCCGGTTTTCAGTGGGGTTCGTTTTACTCGATCTTTAAAATAGTTTTATGTGTAGTGTTTTGTAGATCGTTGTTTTTCCTTTTGTATTTTTTTTTCCTTTGACCATTGTGTTGACTGTCCTTCGATTTACGGATTCTGATTAATCCTTTGGTATCTTCAAACTCTTTTTATTAGTTCCTCCTTTTTGTAATTACTGGTATCAGTTGATCAATGTTATTTCTATATTTATCTTAAACTTGTAAATATTATTGTTTTATTGAGTAGCATATTGTTATGTTTGCTAAATAGAACTTTTTCCCGATTTAATTCTAAACTTTTACGTTTTTAATCTTTTTTTTCCGCGAGTTATTTCCCTTAGACCGGTCGATATAGTACACGGTACCAGGACGAGCAATGGAAAGGACAACGACATTGTACAGATTACGGAAAATGTATGCATGTTATTTTCATTGAACAACATTGCATGAAATGGATCCCACACCCTTTGTTTGCCTTTACGTTCTTAGTTCCCTGTTGTATTTCCGAATAAAAACGATGTTCCGTTCGTCATTACCACCAATAGGTTGTAGGAGGGATCGTGTCTTATTTATGTTTGTTTGCGTATAGTTGTGTCCAACATTTTGTCCTATTATATGTCTTTACCTTCTTAGTTCTGTGTTGTGATGTTCGTTACGATTTCTACATAAAACGGTTCGTCTTTACCCTCCGTTGTTTGTAGGAGGGCTCATGTCTTATTTATGTTATCTGCCTATAATAGTGTCAAGCATGTTAAATATATGAGCAACATGGTGTGTGTTTTAATAGTTATCACCGGGTTTGTAAATAAATTAATACGACAGGTGCCACTAGTTCACCCCGGTTGTTAGTGAGGTTCGTATTACTCGATCTTTAGTTTTATGTGTATGTTTTGTAGATCGTTGTTTGTCCTTTTGTCCTTTTTCTGTAGGCCATTGTGTTGTCCTCATTCTTAGATTTACGGATTCCGATTACCCTTTTTTGGTATCTTCAAACTATTCTTGTAAGAAGCAGGCACTGCTTACCTTTCACGAACACACTAGTTCATCCGTGTTGCTCATCTTTTTAGTTTTCTGTGTGCTTGTGTTTTGGATTATTGTGTTTGTTTTCTTTCTTTTATTTTTCGTCGTGTTTTGTGCGCCCAATATAACCAGTGTCTCTGGATTGTCCATTCTTGATTGCCCCTTTCGTGTTTCTCTTACGATTATTTTACGGGAAATAGCGTATAATACTGCAATCAAAGTCGGAAATGGTCTATAGCGTAGCATATTGGCCTGTTTAAAAATTATACAGTATATTGCCATTTGTAATGTTGTGAAGTTTCGTTGAAGAGATTATTGTAAAACGTTTGTTTCTCGTCGTTTGTGCTCTATATTTGAAAATAAATTGTGTTTCAAATAAAACATTTTGAACTATATTTTAATATGAATTAATTGGTAAATAAATACAGGTGAACTGAATACACTCAAAGAGGTCAGCAAGTCAGATATGACATCAGTGACGTTCTTTCTAACCAATAGCAGCAATTACTATTACAATATCCCACAACCCGAAGTTGTTCCTGCATTCCTAGACAACCATGTATATGTAGATGCTTCCTACCAAGTTTCGGTTCATTTGGCTAGGCAGTTTCAGAGGAGAAGATTTTTTTGATATCGACCAATCAGAAACAAGAATTGCCTCTGGTGGACATGTCTGTTAACCGATCGGGACGACATGAGCAATCTTCATAGAGAACATTCCACAGATTCTTCCTACCAAGTTTCGGTTAATTTGGCCAAGCGGTTTCAGAGGAGATTTAAACTAGAGGCTCAACACTGAGCTAAGCCTGTGTCGCTCACCTTTCAGTCTGCTCTGAGGAAGCTTAATACAGAACCTTCCATAGCATATAGGTGCTTCCCATCAAATTTCGGTTCGTTTTGGCAAAGCAGTTTCAGAGAAGAAGATTTTTAGAAAACGACCAATCTAAAACAAGAATTGCCTGTGGCAGCCATGTTTGTTAATGGATCAAAACGAACTGACCAAACTCTATAGAGGACCTTCCATAGATGCTTCTTACCAAGTTTCATATCATTTGGCCAAGCGTTTTCAGAAGAAAAGCTGTTTTAGAAATCAAACATTAAGAAACAAGAATTGTCTATGACGGCTATGTTTGTTAACGGATCAAAACGGAATAAGCAATTCCCATAGAGGACCTTCCATAGATGCTTCCAATCAGAAAAAAGAATTGTCTGTGGTGGCCATGTTTGTTAACAGATTGGGACAAAAGATGCAATCTTTATCAGAGATTGTTCATTCCGTCCCGATCCATTAACAAACCTGGCCGCCACAAGCAATTCTTATTTCTGATTGGTCGATTTCTAAAAATCTTCTCTGAAACCGCTTGGCCAAATGATCGGAATGTCTCTTGGTATGAATCGTATATATGTAATTCAATTCAAAGATAACTGCATGTTGAATAGATACAAAATGTATCTATATTTAAACTAGAGTTATCTCCCTTTTAACAGAAAAAATGATTTTTTAGATATCACTCAATCAGAAAAAAGAATCGCCTGTGGCGGCCATGTTTGTTAACAGATCAAGATGAAATTAGCAATCTTTATATAGGATCTTCCATAGATGCCTCCTACCAAGTTTCGGTTCATTTGGCTAAGCGGTTTCAGAGGAGAAGATTTAAAAAAAATAGGCCAATCAGGAACAAGAATTGCCTGTGTCGGCCATGTTTGTTAATGGATCGGGACAAAATGAACAATGTTGATAGAGGACCTTCTACATATGCTTCCTACCAAGTTTCAGTTCATATGATTGAGAGGTTTCAGAGGTGAAGATTAAAATGTGAAAAGTTAACGGACGACAGATGACAGACGATGGACGACAGACGACGGAAGCCAAGTGATGGCAAAAGCTCACGTTGCCTGTGGCAAGGTGAGCTAAATAATTGGCCAATCAGAAACAAGAATTGCCTGTGGTGGCAATGTTTGGTAATGGATCATAACAAAATGTGCACTATTTAGAGAGGATCTTCCATAGATGCTTCCTACTATGTTTCAGTTCATTTGGTTGATGAGTTTCAGAGGAGAAGATTAAAATATGAAAGGTTAACAGAAGACGGACGCCAAGTGATGTCAAAAGCCCACATTGCCTTTGGGAAGATGAGTTAAAAAGAATAATAAAATGTGAATACCTACATGTAATGCATAGTATACACATGTTACACTATATCAGCATTAGTTAATTTCTAAGGGAGATAATGTGGTCGAGTGGTCTAGGGCGCTGGACGTAAGGCTAAGTGAATGGTGCTGCAGTGTAACAATGGTGTGGGTTCAAATCCCGTCGAGGGAAGAACAAAAATTTGACAGCTCTAAAATCTAATTCTAACACTGTTTGGTTTAATTTTCAGACGTATATATATATATAGATGTTTGTATAATATAGTTCAACTTTTCCAAAATGCTATGTCATCAACTAGAATAGATGAACTAATAATTAATTTTAATGAAAATAATTATAATAATATTGGCTCAATGGTAAATGATCTAAGTTGTATTATCACGGAAGCTGCTAATATGTCTTTGAAACTAAAGAGTCCAAGGAAAACAAGAAACAGTAAGATTTTGAATAAAAAAAAGTCAACCCAAGTGGTTTGATTCATCTCTTTTCAATTTACGACGACGGTTAGATGACAAGGAGAAATTGCTAAAACAATACAGTAAGGATCCTCTAGTTAGAGGATCTTATTTCTCATTACTTAAAATATATAGGAAAACTAGAAAAAAAAACTGAAAGATTTCAGAAAAAATATAATAGATGAACTTGATAACCTTAAGGAAAACAATCCAAATAAATATTGGACCTTATTAAATGACTTATCTAGAGACAATAAGACAACTTCTCCTGACATTGCAAATATTACCTGATTTAATTACTTTCAATAATAACAAATTGAATGCTCCCAATTCCGATATTAAAAAGGATCTTAAAAGGTTAGAAGAGGAACAAATTTTTTCAGAACTTGATTTTAAAATTACAGATAAAGAAATAATAGAAGGAATATTTTCATTAAAAAATAAGAAGTCCAGCGGCATGGACATGATATTAAATGAAATGTTGAAAAGTAGCCAGTTATTCCTATTGAAAAGTTTCAATAAAACATTTAATTTGTTTTGTCGACAAGCTCTTTTCCTTCATCTTGGGCAAATCGGTTCATTGTTCATATTTATAAAAGTGGCCCTAAAGATGATCCCACAAATTATGGAGGTATTACAATTGGTAATGCATTGGGAAAATTATTTGCTAAAATACTTAATACAAGATTAGAGATTTTTTTTATTTAAAAGAAATATTATTAGACCAGAACAGATTGGTTTCTGTAAAAATAAAAGAACAAGTGATCATATGTTTGTTCTGAAGATTCTTATCGAAAAATATACCCAGAATAGCCCAAAAGTCCTTTTTTCGTGTTTTATTGACTTGAGAAAGGCTTTTGATAAAGTGAGGCATGATGGCCTTTTATATAAATTAAGGAAGAACGGGATAAGTGACTTATTCTATAACATTATTAAAAACATGTATCAAAAGACAGAATTATGTGTAAAAACCGACAGATCAAATGTAACTGATTCATTTTCTTCCAACATTGGTGTTCGCCAAGGTGATAATCTAAACCCAACCTGTTTAAACAGTTTATTAATGATCTCCCAGAAATTTTTGACCAAACTTGTAATCCTGTTACCCTCAATTCTCTAAAATTAAACTGTTTATTATATGCTGATGACAGTGTTCTCCTCTCTGAAACTGCAGAAGCACTACAAAACAGTCTGGATAAAGCATCTCAGTACTGTAAAAAATGGGGTATGGAAATTAATACTGATAAGCCAAAATCAATAGTATTGGAAGACTGTTCCCAGTTACTTTTATGATTGGTAATCAGTTGATTGAAAAAGTTAAACAATACAGATATTTAGGGGTAATGTTTAATGCATCTCTGGGAGCTTCTCGGATGCTAAAGAAGAATTATATAAAAGAGGCTTAAAAGCCTTATTTAAAATGTATAAATGTTTTGAAGGGCATAAGCCGAAAAATAAAACCCTATTACATGTATTTGACCATACTGTTAAGCCTATTTTAACATATGGTAGTGAAGTGTGGGGTACATTTGATCCCCAGAAATTATTAGACAAGGGAGATAATTATTTTTCAAAATTATGTAATGACCTAAAAGCAGAAAAAGCTCATAAGAAATTTTGTAAATTTTCACTTGGAGTTGGGAAAAAAAGCTCTAACCTGGCAGTGATTGGAGAACTCGGAAGATATCCTTTATTTATTGAAATAATAATTTTTATGTTTTCTTATTTAACTCGTATATCTAATAGTAAAGACATTCTTTTATCTGAGGCTCTCTCTGTATCAAAATTATTATCTGATCAGAATAAGAAAAGTTGGTATAGTACTATCCTATCCTTATTAAAATATTTAAAACTTGACTTAAGATTTGTTGTGAACTCAAAAACAAATTAAAAAAATTTTTTGTACACTAAACTTAAATCTAATTATAATAGACTGTGGTTCCTATCTTTACACGATGGTAAAATTAATACGGATTTTGGAAATAAATTAAGAACATATAGATTATTTAAGAATAACATAAGTCTAGAACCCTATTTATCTATGAAAAATGATGAACAAAGAATTTTACTCTTAAAATTACGAATAAGTAATCATAATTTAGAAATAGAAAGAGGAAGACACAGGGGGCTTCAGGCAAAAGAAAGAATTTGTAAATTATGTTTAAAGGAAGTTGAAGATGAAATTCACTTCTTATTAAAATGTGAAGCACTTCAAAATGTGAGAACACCATTTATTGATCTTATAAATATTAATAATTATAACTTTAAACATTTAGATAGTAGAGAGCAATTATATGGTTAATGCCCAATGAAGACAATTTCATCATAAATCAACTTTCTGATATGATACTAAAATTACATTCATCTAGAAATGATATAATTCAAAATTAATAATAGTAATAGTTTATGTTATACAATATTAATAATAAAAATTATATATCTGTGTTAGATATACAACTGTGGATGATGCACTGTCTCTTAATCTATTACAGGGATCACTATACTTGTCAAAATGATTGATTACAAAATTGTATATTTACATGTATTTGTATGTCATGTATGTTAAATCCAATCAATCTAATCATACCAATTAATGTAAATATTGTGATTTTCATGTAATTATACTGCCTATCATGGGCGTCTTTAATTGACAAATAAACATATTCTATTCTATTCTATTCTATAGTTTATTTCATGTGACTGTATAATGAATTCTTCATTATCCTATACAATATATTAAAAATTGCTGAGTTAGATTGCTGTCAAATTATAATATTAAGTATATATGTACCATCTACACACGCTTAGACACATCTCTTATGACTATCTCTAGGTTATTCCTTACGAGACAATGTCAAGGTACCCTATTTGTGGACCCCTCTATTTGTTAGATATAAAGCTATCAATTTCAAACATATTCTGCTACTTTTTGCCAATTACCTCTGCTGCGCCCTGTTTTTCTCTCAACATTACTGAAAAGGTTTAAGACTAATTGTCCCAACTTTTTTTTTGGCAAGATGGATGTCAGTTTTTAAGATATTTCAGAACCATCACCTTTTACAATATTTTCCATCAACCAAGTGGTTAACGGTTTTTCCTGTGATTCAGTCATCACGGCTGCCTATCTCCAAAATCACAACATTCAGTTGTGAAAAAGAAAACGTGAGAGGTATATCCGGTTGTGATTAAAAGGAAATAAACTCGCCGCTTCAGAAGGTAGGTACTCCTAGAAATTGATAGTTTTCTTATCATAATAACCTTTTTTCTCAAAAAAGGAGAATGTCATCAGCTGTGATATATATTAAAGTTTATGAAACAGCCAATTGCATTTCTATATTCCGTAAAACTTGAGCAACATTTAATTTTCAGTACGTAAAAATGGGGTCTTTTTTAGTTTTGTTCACAACACTGAGGTCGTTCAAAGACATTATGACGATAAGATATGCATTTTGTAATGATATTTGCAACAGACATACCTCATTTTAAGTGTACATTTCACAAACAATTCATTCATCTACATATGTTTGATCATTATCTCATGAGTGAAATGTTTTTGAAAAATTGACGCTTGAGGGGACCGGTTGTGATTAAAGGGATCGTATGTGATTTAGGGGAATTTTAGCTAACTAGTTTTCATGTTGGTAAATGTCTCCAGTAACGCTCCATTTTACAGAATCATAATGCTTTAATAAATGAAAACAAGTATTCCAAATCATTTTTGTTCTAAGTCATACACAGTCTTAATTCTGAGGTATGTGTTGATTATGATTTACAGAGACAATTTCTTTGATACAATGGAGAAGGTAAGAACAGCTGAGGAAGAAAAGCATTATTTCCATCAAGCATCGAATCAGCCGGCGATGGTAGAGCAACCTATTAGACTCCGATATGGATATAAAATAAATGAGGCATTGCTTTTACCATCCAAAAGACTTTGGATATAACTAGGCGAATAATTTGAAGACTGTGTACACATATATACTTTTCTTTTTCTTTTGTCATTATGTTCATATTTAAAATATAATGATGACACATAATAATATGAACATATTAAATATATTTATTTGTTTCCTAGTTTACCATGGAACACATGTTGTTTACACGCTTTAGCACATTATAACCACTAGTAACTGGCTCAAGTACACCACAAGTACTATGGTTTTGATCCGTTTTGTAAATTTACGCACCCAAATTGACATACTTTCCAACCAATGATACAGGAGAAAGATCGTATTATTGAATTTAATTGTGGTATTCAAATATTTCGGTGTTGCCTCTGTCTCGTATATAGTCTATATACTATTTGTTAACCTGAAATATTGGATAATCACATCAAAATTTGAAGCATTATATAATGCTGGAGTATTTTAGTCTGAGTTTTATTTCAAAATATAAAACAAGTTTGGTTTGCGATCCAGAGAATCTGTTTAATGTCCATTTGAACAAAAAAAAATCACCCTCAATGTTATTCATTCCTTTTTATTTCAAATGCTCTTTTTTTCAAAGTATAACAAATATTAATAACATAAAAGTAAAACATGATTGGTAGAAAAAATAAAAACAATTACCTATCTGATAAAAAATACAAAAGAAACAACAAAAATAGTTCACAATTAACAGTGTTCATGTACCGGTAAATATAAAGAAAAAAATATGGAAAAAGGAAAAGAGCCTAAATTAATATTAAAGTTCATCACTCTGTGTGTCTGTTATATGATGATTCATAGTTAAATTCTTGTCCACAATCATCACAAACATGGGTGTTGTCGGAGTGTTGTCTGCTTCTGCTTCTGCTTCTGCCGATTAACTGCCTCCTTCGTCGTGTCGAAGATCATGCAGTGATTTAAATAGGTGCCATGCATCAAGGGAAGTCTCGCATCGGGATAAGTTAAAAACAGGTTAAAAAATAAAAGCAGTCGAGGCGGTTTATTGAACACAAATTGAAGCTTTAAAAGCTTCAAGTGTGTCCAGGCTGGCTTTGTCAGGTGACAGGGCGTTCCAATCTCGGACAGTTCTTGGGAAGGACGACATCTTCCTGACGTCAATCCTACAATGTGGTACTTGATAGGCATTGTCGTGAGATTGTCGTAGTCTTCTTGTTGGTCTGCCGAGGCGGTCTGTCTTGGAGATGGTGACTAGTTCGTGGTCGATCTTATAGAGCATGGTAAGTCTAGCGTCCCTTCCCCTGTCCTCTAATGACCTCCAACCGAGGCGTTGGATCATGGCAGTGACGCTAGACCTATTGTGTTGGCTACTTAAGACGAACCTTGCTGCCCTTCGTTGTACACACTCCAGCTTCCTGATGTCCCCTAGATGAGGATCCCATACGGGGCTGCCATACTCCACCAGTGGACGGACTAGGGTCTTGTATGCTTGCTCCTTGATCGATATTGATGAGATCTTCAGATTTCTGCGTAGGAAGCCTAGAGTTCTATTCGCCTTGTTTGTGATGGAATCGATGTGTTGGCTCCAGTTCACTTTGTCAGTGATGGTAACCCCCAGGTACCTGGCTGATGTCACTGCTGCAAGTAATTGTCCTCGAATGGTATACTCTGTCACTATGGGGTTCCGCTTGTTGGTGACGGTGAGGACTGTACATTTTGCTGGATGGAACTGCATGAACCAGTCTTTTCCCCATTGTGCGAATTTGTCGAGGTCTTCCTGGAGGTGTTCTGCATCATCTTCAGATGTTATAGTGAGGTAGGCGATAGTGTCATCTGCAAATAGTCGAACAGTGGATCGTAGCCGGTTTTGGAGGTCATTGATATAATAGATGAAGAGGGATGGGCCAAGTACTGATCCCTGTGGTATTCCGGAGTCTACATCGACCTGTGATGAGTTCACTCCCTCGACAACGACTGTCTGGTTCCTTCCGGAGAGCCAACTTTTTATCCAGCTGTTTACCTTACATCGGATGCCATACTGGTGTATATTGTGGTCGAGGAGGCTGTGGTTGACTTTGTCAAAAGCCTTGGCGAAATCCATGATGAGCACGTCCGTTTGAAGGCCTTCCTGGAGGTTCTTGGTGAGATCGTCGATAAACTCGATCAGCTGTGTCTCACAGGATCTGTTCCTCCGGAAACCGTGCTGTAGCTGGTATAGGATGCTATTATCCTCTCCGTGTCGCATAATGTTACTCGCCAACACGTGTTCCATTATCTTGCAGCAGACCGAGGTAAGTGAGACTTGGAGGTGGTTTTCTGCGAGATACTTTGGTCCCTTTTTGTAGATAGGTGTTGCATTCGCTTTGCGCCAATCTTCCAGTACACAGCTGGTGTCTAGAGACTTCTGGTATACAAGCTGGAGTAGAGGTGCTATCTCACTGCTAAGTTCCTTCAGAAGTCTAGGAGAAAGGTTGTCCGGTCCGGTAGCTTTGTGCGCATTTAGGCCTTTCAGGGGTTTTTCTATGCCGTTTGATGTGAATTTGAAGTCTGGCATAATGGGATAGTCAGCATAGGGCATTCTGTGAGAGTCTGCAAACTCGTTAGAAGTGAAGGTGGTCCTCTGGGAGAACGCCGATTTAAATTGCTGGTTCAGAATGTTGGATTTTGTTGTAGGATCACAGTACAGTTTACCATTTAGCTTGAGTGACGGTGCTCCTGAGTTGTTTTTCCTTCAGTGCTTGATATAGGTCCAGAATTTCTTCATCCCTGTGTATGGTCGATCAAGATCATCTGGTGTTATGATTCCTTCGATGTATCGCCAATATGCTTGTCTGGTGAGTTTTTGTAGGTGATGTTTGTGTTTCCTGTAAGCTTTCTTGATGTCGGGATCACCAGTCTTTTCCATCTTTTTGTAGAGTCGTTGTTGACGTCTTATCTGCATTTTAAGTTCTGCATCTATCCAAGGGTGTCCATTTTTGTTCTTCGCTGTTTTATGGGGGATGTTCTTGCTTGTAGAGTTGATGAGTGTATCTCTGAAGGTGTTCCACATGGTATTGGCGGTGCAGTTAGTATCGTTGAACATATCGGTGCGATCTTTGAGAAGGTTCATCGTATCTAATCTGATGGAGTCCCAGTCAGCTTTGTTATATAAAGGAATGCTGCGTGGTTTTTAGCGGTGTATGACAGGCCTAAAGTCAAATTCTGAATAAACAATGTCATGATCTGAGATGCCTGGTTTGGAGGACTTTACTGGGGCTGTTAGTGAGAATCAAGTCCAGAGTGTTGTCTGCGAGAATGAACCTTTAGTGCTCTTTTGGTGGTAAATTCCGCCTCGCACTGGGAGCAGCAGAATTGTTTTTGTTTTTTGTTAGAACACCACTTTTTGTCTCGAAATTTCGTTGCTTTAATTAAGCTATTTAATGATTATTTTTATTGTTTAAAAGGCTATACGATATAACCTGGTTTTGGGTAGTTTACGCTAGCGGTTTATGAATAGCGTAAACTGTTCCAAACGGTACATATATACTTAATATTATAATTTGACAGCAATCTAACTCAGCAATTTTTAATATATTGTATAGGATAATGGAGAATTCATTATACAGTCACATGAAATAAAGTATATTATGCAAACGTCTAGAAGCAAGTGACAACCATACAATATATCTGTCCCACTGGATCTCAAAGTTACTAAGGATACTAGGTTAATACTAAATATTATATACGTCTGAAAATTAAACCAAACAGTGTTAGAATTATATAAATATGTTGATACGCTATGCTTTGCTGTTCCTATCATCTTTACCTTGCTGCTATCAAAGAAACTACTGAGTTAAGGGTTTCTATTGTTTGAGTTGAAGTCATCACTTTTTACGTTTTGCGATCGCAACCATGACTTGGTTAACCGTTACGGAATATTAGTGTCACAAATGACCATGTATATGTTTTGTTTGTCGTATTCACATCCCGGGAATTTCCTCAATCATGACTTACAACCATGACTTTGTTAGCCGTTACGGAATATTAGTGTCACAAATGACCATGCATATGTTTTGTTTGTCGTATTCACATCCCGGGATTTTCCTCAATCATGACTTACAACCATGACTTGGTTAATCGTTACGGAATATTAGCGTCACAAATGACCATGTATATGTTTTGTTTGTCGTATTCACATCCCGGGACTTTCCTCAATCATGACTTACAACCATGACTTAGTTAACCGTTACGGAATATTAGTGTCACAAATGACCATGTATATGTTTTATTTGTCGTATTCACATCCCGGGCCTTTCCTCAATCATGACTTACAACCATGACTTGGTTAACCGTTACGGAATATTAGTGTCACAAATGACCATGCATATGTTTTGTTTGTCGTATTCACATCCCGGGTCTTTCCTCAATCATGACTTACAACCATGACTTGGTTAACCGTTACGGAATATTAGTGTCACAAATGACCATGTATATGTTTTGTTTGTCGTATTCACATCCCGGGCCTTTCCTCAATCATGACTTACAACCATGACTTGGTTAACCGTTACGGAATAATAGTGTCACAAATGACCATGCATATGTTTTGTTTGTCGTATTCAAATCCCGGGCCTTTCCTCAATCATGACTTACAACCATGAATTGGTTAACCGTTACGGAATAATAGTGTCACAAATGACCATGCATATGTTTTGTTTGTCGTATTCACATCCCGGGCCTTTCCTCAATCATGACTTACAACCATGACTTGGTTAACCGTTACGGAATATTAATGTCACAAATGACCATGCATATGTTTTGTTTGTCGTATTCACATCCCGGGACTTTCCTCAATCATGACTTACAATCATGACTTGGTTAACCGTTATGGAATATAAGTGTCACAAATGACCATGTATATATTTTGTTTGTCGTATTCACATCCCGGGTCTTTCCTCAATCATGACTTAAAGGAGGTAAATAAATCATATAAGAAGGCAGTCGCTCTACTGTGTAATAGAATACACGACGATTCATAATATGTTGCAAAAATGTAAGAACATTGAGGTGAAATTTCATATATAGCTACCTTGACATATATAACTACCTTGACATATATACGAGTTCAATGCCATTTAAATGTATTACTAGAAGAAATTGAGATGACATAATAAACATATCTATTGTATAAATTTGTTAAAATGAATTTGAATTTGAACTTTGGAGATTAACGCCACTTTCAGCAATATTTCAGCTATATCATGGCGACCAATTTTAGTGGTGGAGGAAGCCGAAGTACACGGAGAGTACCACCGACCCTGAGCAAGCAACTGGTAAACTTTATCACTTGCGGCTGCGAGTCGATTGCACTCTTTTTCGTAATTTACAAAGATGGGTGCCAACCCACGCCGTATTGGTGATAGGCTTGTATGAGTTGTTAGATCCAACGACCTAACTCATTGAGCCACCCGGGCCCTTGTTAAAATGATGTTCATATCTATTTATAGTAAAAGCGTAAATGTCTAATGTGGTGCACACGACGAATTCTTAAAATAGAATAGATCGGGTACGTTCAAAAAAATATGAGAACCAAATAATTTAACAGTTTTCCGGAGCAAGTAAATCAAAGGGGCTAAACAGGATAGCCAAATTCAGCTACGGTTAATTATGCCTGAGAGATATTGGCCTTAGATGTAGTAAATTATGTTACTACGGCCTGGGAGAGATTGGCCTTAGATGTAGTAAATTACGTTACTACGGCCTGACAGAGATTGGCCTTAGATGTGGTAAATTAGGTTACTACGGCCTGAGAGAGATTGACCTTAGATGTAGTAAATTACGTTACTACGGCCTGAGAGAGATTGGCCTTACGTGTAGTAAATTACGTTACTACGGCCTGAGAGAGATGCCTTAGATGTAGTAAATTACGTTACTACGGCCTGAGAGAGATGCCTTAGATGTAGTAAATTACGTTACTACGGCCTGAGAGAGATTGGCCTTAGATGTAGTAAATTACGTTACTACGGTCTGAGAGAGATTGGCCTTACGTGTAGTAAATTACGTTACTACGGCCTGAGAAAGATTGGCCTTAGATGTAATAAATTACGTTACTACGGCCTGAGAGAGATTGGCCTTAGATGTAGTAAATTACGTTGCTATGGCCTGAGAGAGATTGGCCTTAGTTGTAGTAAATTACGTTACTACGGCATGAGAGAGATTGGCCTTAGATGTAGTAAATTACGTTACTACGGACTGAGAGAGATTGGTCTTAGATGTAGTAAATTACGTTACTATGGCCTGAGAGAGATTGGCCCTAGATGTAGTAAATTAGGTTACTACGACCTGAGAGAGATTGGCCTTAGATGTAGTAAATTACGTTACTACGGACTGAGAGAGATTGGTCTTAGATGTAGTAAATTACGTTACTATGGCCTGAGAGAGATTGGCCTTATATGTGGTAAATTAGGTTACTACGCCCTGAGAGAGATTGGCCTAAGATGTAGTAAATTACGTTACTACGACCTGAGAGAGATTGGCCTTAGATGTAGTAAATTACGTTACTACGACCTGAGAGAGATTGGCCTTAGATGTAGTAAATTACGTTACTACGACCCGAGAGAGATTGGCCTTAGATGTAGTAAATTACGTTACTACGACCCGAGAGAGATTGGCCTTAGTTGTAGTTAATTACGTTACTACGACCTGAGAGAGATTGGCCTTAGATGTATTAAATTACGTTACTACGGCCTGAGAGAGATTGGCCTTAGGTGTAGTAAATTACGTTACTAGGACCTGAGAGAGATTGGCCTTAGATGTAGTAAATTACGTTACTACGGCCTGAGAGAGATTGACCTTAGATGTAGTAAATTACGTTACTACGGCATGAGAGAGATTGGCCTTAGATGTAGTAAATTACGTTACTACGGCCTGAGAGAGATTGGCCTTAGATGTAGTAAATTACGTTACTACGCCCTGAGAGAGATTGGCCTTAGATGTAGTAAATTACGTTACTACGGCCTGAGAGAGATTGGCCTTAGTGGTAGTAAATTACGTTACTACGGCATGAGAGAGATTGGCCTTAGATGTAGTAAATTACGTTACTACGGCCTGAGAGAGATTGGCCTTAGATGTATTAAATTACGTTACTACGGCCTGCGAGAGATTGGCCTTAGATGTAGTAAATTACGTTACTACGCCTGCGAGAGACTGGCCTTAGATGTAGTAAATTACGTTACTACGGCCTGAGAGAGATTGGCTTTAGATGTAGTAAAGTACGTTACTACGACCTGAGAGAGATTGGCCTTAGTTGTAGTAAATTATGTTACTACGGCCTAAGAGAGATTGGCCTTAGATGTAGTAAATTACGTTACTACGGCCTGAGAGAGATTGGCCTTAGATGTAGTAAATTACGTTACTACGCCCTGAGAGAGATTGGCCTTAGATGTAGTAAATTACGTTACTACGGCATGAGAGAGATTGGCCTTAGATATAGTAAATTACGTTGCTATGGCCTGAGAGAGACTGGCCTTATATGTAGTAAATTACGTTACTACGGCCTGAGAGAGATTGGCCTTAGATGTAGTAAATTACGTTACTACGGCCTGAGAGAGATTGGCCTTAGATGTAGTAAATTACGTTACTACGGCCTGAGAGAGATTGGCCTTAGATGTAGTAAATTACGTTACTACGGCCTGAGAGAGATTGGCCTTAGATGTAGTAAATTACGTTACTACGGCCTGAGAGAGATTGGCCTTAGATGTAGTAAATTACGTTAGTTGACAACTGAACATTTCAATCATTAATGTATCTAATAGCGATTCCAACGAAACCGAGCTATTCTAACAAGACTGAGCTTAGTCGTTGGTTTTTTTTATCTCTACAAGAACTATTTTTCAGTTACTATCAGTGGTTGATGCAAGAAAAGCTTGAAGGTACCAAACGTTTTTTTTTACTTGATTGGGTTAATTTTATATTTAATCTTTTTATGTCAGTGTACCTGATATATGAATAAAAGTTAAAATACGTGCCACAATTTATAGTATTACCAGATAGTTTGTATGTTTGTTTTATGGTGTTTAACACCACTTTAAACAATAGTTCAGCTATATCGTGGCGGTCTGTTTGATCGTTAGAGGAAACCGGAGTACCCAGAGAAAACCACCGACCTGTCGCAAGTCACTAACAAATTTTATCACATAATGTTGTACACCACGCCCTGGGCAGAATTTGAACTCACAAAATCAGTAGTGACAGGCACTGAGTGCATGGGTAGTTTTAAATCCAACTACCATACGATCACGGCTATGACGGCCCCTTTTATTACCAGACAGGTGCTTAACGCTACGCAACAATAGAAGTCATTCTCAAATATTATGCAGTAGATAATTTACAATGTAGCAGTATTAGTTTGTACCGATCCATCTCATGATCCAACTACCATACGGTCATGGCCACGATGGCCCCTTTTATGACAGTGTTCCTGAAATATAAATAAAAAATAAACACGTACCACAATTTATAATATTACCAGACATGTGCTTAACGTTGCGCAACATTAAATTCCATTTTTAGTTTGTAGCGATCTCTCTCGTGTACTAGTCTTTGTATTTAAATGTCATCAGAATTTTCTTTATAATTTTACTATTAAGTACAAGAGGGAAACATCAATTTATTTTGAATGATTATTTCCTTTTGAAAAAGTGCAAAACTACTTTCAAATAATAGAACGGTATTGAAAATGTTTCATGTTTTAATAAAACTGCATTAAAACATGATTTAAATGGCGTTTTCTGTCAAATTCAATAAAATAATTATTACGTTTCAAAAACTTCAAACATTGATTTAAAATCTCCTTCGAGTGATTTATTGTTCAGAAAGAGTAGTTAATTATTACTCTATTAAGATGTTTCTTTCGTCAATCAATGTTTATGGCAGAAATGAGAATAAAAAGTTAATAAGAAATGTCAAAAGAACTGTGATGTATTCATAGATATATCGATGATGTAGGTAAAACTATCACTGAGGTATGATACTTATATAAACTAATACTTTTGTACAGGTTGTCTGAGTTGGAACGTCTCACATTCATGGTTTTGACCCAAAATAAACCACAACACAATAAAACTGGCCTCTTTTCGTCCAAACTTCCCTGTACAGGGGCGGATCCAGGGGGGGGGGGGGGGGGGGGGGAACCCGGCGAGCACCCCCCCCCCCTAAAATTGGAAAAAATATGATTTTTTGGCGTAAAATCGTGATTTTTCACACGAAATACCCCAACAATTTTCGCGCCTCCCTCCGCAATTGGAAAAAATAAGATTTTTTTGGCGTAAAATCGTGATTTTTCACACAAAACATCCCAAAAATGTTCGCGCCTCCCTCCGCTCGGCACAATTTTTTTAAGTGCGCCCCCCCCCCCTCCCTAACTTGAAATCCTGGATCCGCCCCTGCTGTATATATAATTAAAACTTCCACAGAACATTCGTCATCTGCTAGATTTGCTGCACATAAGAGTTGTTTGCATCTGCAGTCTTAAGTTAAATTATTTGGATATCCGATCTTTCAATGTTGAGCATACCTGATGAAGGTTATTCCAGTAACGCGTCGTACGCGCTAAATTTGACATCTACGTTTTTATTTATGAAAATATTGTACGTTAATGTGGGCAAATATGTGACACCCGAAAATGGCAAATATGTCCTCGCTTAGTCAAAGCAAACTTTGTTTTAGTGAACTATCAATAGTAGAACTTCCCATAGATAATTCGAAACAATCGTAGAGACTTGATGCAAAATCGATACCTCTAACACACGTGACCGTTCACTTTACTGGCGTGGTACACTAAATTTAAGGGTACCACTAGTTGAGCAGGAACTGCTTACGCTCCGGAGGACCTGAGTTTAGCCCCCCGTTTTTTAGTTAATTCGCGCTGCTCGATCTTTAGGTTTCTGTGTAGATCCTTGTCTGTCCTTTTGTCCTTTTACTTTTGGCCATTCTGTCGTCGGTCCATCTTCAATTTACGGCTTCTAATTACCCCTTTAGTGTCTTCAAACTCTTATTACATCCACTATCTCACTGGTGTTAAACTGATGTTCGTAACTGGAGTTACCTACATTCAAACATGGCGGACACGGAAAATGGTAAATTAGAATATCCTTGTTTTCTTTTCATCAGTAGTGTTTATTAGTAAGTCCATACGGTATGATTACAGGTGGGAATATTAGACACTCGAATGCATACATAAAAATGACAAAACTCTTATGAGAACATTGAAATCGTAACTTGAAGAAAATTGAAGGATGTACGTAACTCTTTGAAGTGATGTTCGTAACGTTAGAAAGATATTTAAAGATATGTCCGTAACTGCAGATTTCCATAACTGTTAAATAATAAGAACGTGTTTAATTGCTCGTTAAGAAACAGTTTGAGAGATTGAATCTAGTTTCTGCATGACTGATCAAATGATGGTCTTTCATAAATTTTATTCTTAGTACTGGTTTTGAGTAGATTTTATTGGTCCTCTCTCGTGATCAAATATGCAATAGTTTGTGGTGTATGTTTTAGTTTCGTCTACATCAAACCAATGTCTGTTCGTTCGATTACAAGAATGTATTTTCATTATTGCAGATAGTTTCATGTGTTACCAATGCAACACAGTGTCAAAGAACCCCAATGATATATTGATACACACCGTTAACCAACATGTACCGTATTCTACCTTTCTCACATTTTTAGGATGTTGATTTGTTTTAGCGTCACATGCGACTTATTGACAGTTGAAGACTTGTTGATCCATGAAACATCGTAATCATGTCAATGTAAACAATTATAGACTTGCTACAATAAGTCCGTTTTTAACATATTTGTATCTTGTGCGTACCCCTTTAATAAGTGTGCTGCTGAAAGCAATGTATCTGTACTACATAAATATTGTCGGTAGAGATATATTACTTATAGCAGCATATTTACTAAAGTATACAAGAATATAGATAAGGGGTTTGTAGGAAATCTATGTGTATAATTATATTTAACATGGGTGAAGGAAATTCATGTATGCGATCCTGATTTAAAAAACTATTGATATTAAACTAATTCGTTAATATACCATCAAGACTGTTCAGACTAACATCCTGTCAATTTGAATGCATATTTATAAATATATATGTATTTGTAAAACTTGAAATAGTATGATATAAAAAAAATGAACTTTTCGAAAACAGCTTTACCATAGATTAAGTCCAATTTTAATACTTACAAATTATAGATTCGCTTAAAAGTATTATAAATCTATATTTATCTGTATTTAATACAATAGTCTAACAAATTAATAATAAATTAATCTGATTTCAGCATTAAAGGGAAATAATTAAATGTGTCTTTCTTAAAATACTTGATCTGGTGTGTCCATTTTTATTAAAATAAGCAAAAAACACAAAGGGCAATTAATTTGGTAATAATTCACGGCATATTTACACATAGAACTGTTAATTTACATACAAATATACTTTGTTAGAATTTATATGAAACCCAGAATGGCCCTCATCGAATTTAATGATGATGTCGGAGGTCGCCATCCATGGGAGGTCCTAAACACCCAAAGGTCGGAAGTCAAAACGCCCTATTGCAAGGTCGTAGTTTATGAAAGACATTTCTAGTGCACACAGTCCAAGACCAAATAGAAATATCAATATAATACTTACAACTACATATGTTGAATCGACTGCCGCATCGTCTCAGCACTATTGATTATCTGGTCATTCTCGATATCCATCGCTGTAAGATTACAAAAGATTACAGGAAACGCAAAGCCACGTGTTTATTATTGCGAATTGGAAACGAGCGTTGGGCAAGGTGTTCTTCTCCCGCTACCCTCATCTTTCGTTCATCTCACTCATTCATAACCCTCTCATCCTCCGCTCTGTATTTTTTTCTTTCGTGCATTAAATAATCTCTCTCACCTCTATTACCCTCTCTATCACTTCAGGGATGTTTTTCTTTGTTTTCAAATTTTATTTATATGTTTTAAACATGATTTTAGAAACACCAAACTTTAAAGTTACCAACATCATATTTGAAAGTTGCGAACATCGTTCAAAAATAATTCTACAGTTACTTACATCATTTGTATTTCTTAAAGTAGGTGTTGCGCCACATAGGAGAATTTACAGTTGATTTAAGCATATCACTACAGTTAATTGTTAAAATATCTATACATCTGAAATGACAATATTTGAAAATAAACTAAAAACAAAGAGAAAACAAGGATATTCTATTTTACCATTTTCCGTGTCCGCCATGTTGGGATGTAGGCAACTCCAGTTACGAACATCAGTTTAACACCAGTGTATCTGATACCTTTATAACTTAGATCAATAATGCTAATAACGAAAGGAAAAACACAAAATATTTACGAAAAACATAAGTGTAGCAGAAATCGTCAAGCCTGATAATCGAACTCCTATTTTATTATCACGTATTAGTCACGTGGGCATGAACTGCTGAAAGACGTCACATGGATGCTTTAGCTATATAAATAACAAAATTATAACATTATATACAGACAACAGCAAGAATGTTTTATTTCACACATAATTTATATCCCAAAAGTAATGAAGGACAAGCCATGTTTTATCATATTTTATGGTGTTTTGCCAAGGATTTACAGTATTTCGATTACATAACAATTACCATAAACTAGCTAATAGTTTTACTGACAGATGCTAACAAACTAAAAACATATTATTTATTGTGATTCGTTCTTTCTTGTTTTTGTTATTTAAAAGTTGTATGAACACTAAACATAAGTATACTTTCAAGTGCCTCTTACAGAAGCTGACGTTTTCTAAACAAATATATTGATAATTTCAATTTTGCTGAGTACAGTAAAACAAATATTATTAAAGAAGAGTTTGACGATCTCAAAGGGATAATCAGTATCCTTAAAATAATAAGGACAGACAATACAATGGCCCGAAAAAACGACAAATGGGCAAACAATGATATACAAAACACTACACAGAAAATGAAAGATTGAGCAACTCAAATCCCTCAAAAACGCCCTTGTATCATGTGCGAATAAGATATAGATTTAAACAGGAAGCTTCCATATTTTGGGTCAGAAAAGAGTATGCAACTGTTATAAAATGGTCAGAAGTTTGCTCAGATTTGAATTCTGCAGCGATTTTGATATTAGAGCTTACAAATATACTTCAGGTTTCACTAAATTGTGTAGTAATAATAATTTACATACCTAGCTAGAAATGTCCGTGGTTGTTTTTACCGGTATAATGACAAATATTTTACATATAAATTCAAAGAAATCTTTGTGAAAATGTTTGGCTCAAATTTAAGTCGCCATCTTGGATATTACAGAAATAAATAGATATTCGATTTCATTATAGAGTAACTAATACGAAAACCTTTGACATTATAACGACATTGGTGACGACTGACGGCTTGTGTGATGTTTGGCGATCAATCGGCAAATCTTGGATGAGTCCGCTTCGCTTCCTCAATACCTCGACTGTAATACGGTATTTGATATGCGTCTACGCGTTACATTTCTTCGCCGGAAGACCGTATCACTTCAATCAAACATTGTGCACCGCGAATAAGTTCTAAAATGGCGACAATAGATGAGTGTATAGAGTTTGCTTTGAAAACATATTGGTCTTTGATGAAGGTACGGAATCAGCCGACATTGCGACGAATGAAAATATATTATTATTGGACGAATATTCGAAAGTGAAATTATTTTAATACCTCCTTCATTGAAGATTTCCGAAAGTAGTTCCAATGGGAGCTATCGTAATACGGACGAGGTTTGATGAAGGTACGGAATCAGTCGAAGTTGCGACGAGTGGGTTGGCAATACTAGGCAGATATAAAGGGAGATAACTTGTAAACGTTGCAAATCAGGGTTACAAAGTAAAATTAGGGATAATGTTATGGTGTTTAACGCCATTTTCAACAATATTTCAGTTTTATCGTGGGGTTCAGTTTTACTGGATTGCCAGGAGAAATCCATCGACATGCTGCAAGTCACTGACAAACTTCAAACTTTATCACATAATGTTGCAATGCGTACACCTCGCCTCGAACTCACAACATTAGTGGTAATAGGCACTGATTACATAGGTAGTTTTAAATCCAACTATCATACGATCACGACCACGACGCCCCCCAAAGTAAAATTAGCAAATATAACAAACCAATTTCCGATTCAGAGAGTACTGTGTTCCGTGGTCAGAATTGATGTAGTCCATGGGAAGTTATACAGCCTCTGTCTCGGAAAGTGATAATGAACAGTGATATATCAAATTTCCGGACAGGACGAATTTATTTCAAGTTAGCTCGTTGAAACAACGACATTTTAATGCTATCAGATTAACGAATTACGTACATAATGTACTAATTAGGAACAGTCGAAAAATGCCAAGGGTATTTTCTTTAATAAAAAAAGGTTTTGGTTTCAAAAATAGAAGTATTGGATATATTTGTTGTAAGGATAATAAATACCTAATCTGTTTTACTAAACAATCAGTTTTTCAAATAGAAAGCGATACAACATTATGTGATAAAGTTTGCCAGTGACTTGCTGCAGATCGGTGTTTTTCTCTGGGTACTCGGGTTTCCTCCACCAATAAAACTGACCACCATGATATACCTGAAATATTGTTGAAAGTGGCGTTTCCCCCTCAAATAGAAAGTGCTCATGTCAAACTTGAAATAGATAAATTAATATACATATATTAAGATTTTTTCCTGGTGATTTTTATAGGCAATATATATTGCATCGAAGATATTTCACTTTCTAAACAAACAAATTTACAGCTGTACTCGTAACATTCATATTAATTAGTTTGTGTTTACTTGATTGGATGAGAAGAAACACATTGTCTTATTATTTATAAAAGATTACGTAAACTGTCAAGGAATTTACCAAAACGATATAACTGTAATATTGTTGAAAGTAACGTTAAACAGCATAAACCTAAAACCTTCAAGGAATTAGATGAAGTAATTATTATATATATAATATATAACACAATTCTTCATTCTTAATTTCTAAATGTTTCAATTTTGGATATTAGAACTAACTACATGGTGAAGTGGAAGCAGGATACCTTATGTAAACCATACACATATCTTGTTAAAAGGCGAACCAGTGCTCTAATTAACTGTCATAATAATCAACTCGTTGATGGTGGCCAGTATTAGGCAGAGGCAAGAAGAGAAGAAGGATTAAAATGTCACCTGTCGCAGTGTAAATCAAAAGAGGGTCAACTTTTATAATTATTCAGTTTTGTGTCAACATTTAAAACAAAAAGCAAGATGTGAATGGAGTGTAAGGTTTAAAGTGTTACTTCTCGAAGTGTAAATCAAAAGACAGTCAACTTTAAACATTATTAAGTTTTGTGTCAAAATTAAAGATCTAGAATGTAAAAAAGAGATGAATACATGGTATTTGTTTATGATTATTATATTGTGTGTAGCAGGTTTGAGAAATATGTTAGGATATTTAATATAATATACAAAGGTAAAATTTGAATTCAAAAGTTAATGGGTTTATTGAATTTCAATTATTAAGTTGCAATGCAGATCGTTGCCTTTTTGTACAGTTAATCATTGAAGCAAAAAGACAAAAAAATAAAATATGAAATAATATTAATACGTAACAAATGTGTCGGCAAAATATTCATTTAAGGTACAAGGGTACAAAGACACCAGGTATACGCTTACATAATTTAATTCTTATGTGAAACGTTGAAAATATAGAGAGCAGTGTTTCTTAACAAGATAGACAAAGACTATAATCGTCTACAAAATTAACATTGAAAATACGCATAGAAATGAGTGTTTCTTAACCAGCAATACAAAGACAATATATAAGCTCTACAAAGTAAAATTTTGATGTGAAGCATTGCAAATACGCATAGAAATAAGTGTTTCTTAACCCGTTGGAATAATCGGCAACAAAAGGTGCATTAATATCGTATTTTAAATTAGAGAAACAGATGAGACCTATAAAACTGTTTCTTTACTTTAGGAGTAACATAATAAATTATTGTGTGATCGTAATTTGAAAGTGATAACCTTGGCTGCTTCAATGAAGACTATTATATTTTCGGTAAGTCATTATTTTTCTCTCGCTTGTTTTATAGATCATTGCTGTTAATATACAATGTATTGCCGTAAGCTGTTATTATTAATTATTATTTTCTTCACTTCTTTTGAAGATTATTGCTGCATATTGCAGAATCTATTATTGTTTCTTTGAAGATATATTAATTAAGTTGTTTATTTGTGCACATTATTTCTAAACAACATCAAATTACACCTTTGATATGTCGAAAACGAAAACGAAACCCTCTTTCGTTCGCAGTCTCTCGCGAGTTATCATTCATTAGACGATGAATTAAAGAATGACAGAAAATTAGTTAAAATCAAAGGTGATGGGTAAAATTTTATTTTATTTAGCATATTTCTGGATGTAATACTTCACAAGGTGGAACATCGAAAGATTTCGAATGATCAGATTATCACACATTGTGGCATTAAGGCATGCAACGATTTCCAAGTATTTAAAGCATTTACTATAATATTAATTAACACATCATCAACGTTTCCTGGAATTACGTCGATAGCTTCATGAGGATATTGTGAACATTTTGACATTAATTTATCTTAATTGTGGCAGAATTCATATCAGTATGTTCGTGTGTGTGGAACAGGAACTGCTTTCCTTCCCGGAGTAACTGAGTCCCCCCGTGTTGCTTGTTTTCTTTGGGAATTGTGGTGACTGTCCTTCGATCTACAACTTCTGTTTAACCTCTTTTTTATCCTCAAGCCTTTCTTTGTGGACCATTGTCTCTCCTTGATCGTATCGCGGCTTCTCATTACCTCTTTGATGTCTTCAAATTGTTTCGTCATCAATCTTTACGCAATGCATCCTTTATTTTATGTACAACTTTCTTTCTTTCGTTTTTTAACGCCACGTTCAACAATATTTCAGTTATGTCGTGGCGGTTAGTTTTATTGGTGGAGGAAACCGGGGGGTACCAGGAGACAACCACCGACCTGCCGCAAGTCACTTTATGTACAACTAAACAATAAGACAAAAGATAGACTCGTAATAAATGTCATTAATATTTAGTGTATATTTTTGTAGACTGTGCTCCTGCTACCATTCATGTATTTGGCATACTGTGACGACAAAAAGTATTCCTTTGGTAAGATATTAACTGTAATACCAGGGCAGTATACTATTAAGTCATATAATACAACATTCAATAGTAGAAGGAGCCAAGACTGATAACACTAACACATAAATACATGACCGCTCACTTTCCTGGCTTGGTACAGGCACTTTAATGAAAAATGGAAGGGTTATTCTAGTTTTATGGACCCAAAGTCAATGATGCAAATAGATCATGTATCGCCATTATATTACCCAGTGTTTATTTCAATCAAATATTTGCTTGCAATTCAAAATTATAATTTTAAGCGAGTTCCATTCGGACATATTACTCTGAATCAGAGCGAACCAATCTTTGCTCACTCCTTAATGATGGATACATAGCACAGAAGCAGAAAATACCATATTGATAAATTAACATGATGGGTGTCTTACAAGAAGCAGAAACTCGCTGCCCTTCGCGAGCATCTGGTTTCAGCCCGGCCTTTGGTGGGATCCGAGTTACTCATCTGTTTAATTGTCTGTGTTGTGTTTTTGTTTGTTTGTTCGTCCTGTGTCTTGTGTAATCAATATTGCCAGTGTTTCTGGATTGTCCATTCTTTATTGCCACTTCGGTTTTCTCTAACTTTTATATATAGTTTTTGGTTTGACCCGACTGTGGCTTGAATCCACAATCGGGTCTCGAACCCACGTTCTACCGCACTCGTGGCGAGCACGCTAACAATTACACCACATATCCAGTTCTTGATGAAATAGAAATAGTTTAGACTGCAATTAACCATTTGAGATGAAAACGAAATAAAAAACAAATAATCCACATAAATAAGGAATAAATGGAGAATAAAATACCACAACCTGAGAGCAATTCAGAAATATCATAACAAATTCGTGGAAACAGGCAAAATTGATACCCCTAACCCACATAGACCTGATTAGTTACTTTTCTGCCCCTAACCCACATATACATGACCCCTAACACACATATACATGACCCTTAGCACACATATATATGACCCCTAACCCACATATACATGACCCCTAACCCACATATACCCCTAACCCACATATATTTGACTAGTTACTGTTCACCCCTAACCTATATATGCCTGACTAGTTACTGTTCACCCCTAACCCACATATACCTGACTAGTTACTGTTCACCTCTAGCCCACATATACCTGACTAGTTACTGTTCACCCCTAACCCACATATACCTGACTAGTTACTGTTCACCCCTAACCCACATATACCTGACTAGTTACTGTTCACCCCTAACCCACATATACCTGACTAGTTACTGTTCACCCCTAATCCACATATACCCGACTAGTTACTGTTCACCCCTAACCCACATATACCTGACTAGTTACTGTTCACCCCTAACCCACATAGACCTGATTAGTTACTTTTCTGCCCCTAACCCACATATGCATGACCCCTAACACACATATACATGACCACTACCACACATATATATGACCCCTAACCCACATATACATGACCCCTAACCCACATATATTTGACTAGTTACTGTTCACCCCTAACCTATATATGCCTGACTAGTTACTGTTCACCCCTAACCCACATATACCTGACTAGTTACTGTTCACCCCTAACCCACATATACCTGACTAGTTACTGTTCACCCCTAACCCACATATACCTAACTAGTTACTGTTCACCCCTAACCCACATATACCTGACTAGTTACTGTTCACCCCTAACCCACATATACCTAACTAGTTACTGTTCACCCCTAACCCACATATACCCGACTAGTTACTGTTCACCCCTAACCCACATATACTTGACTAGTTACTGTTCCCCCCTAACCCACATATACCTGACTAGTTACTTTTCTGCCCCTATCCCACATATACCTGACTAGTTACTGTTCACCCCTAACCTACATATACCTGACTAGTTACTGTTCACCCCTAACCCACATATACTTGACTAGTTACTGTTCACCCCTAACCCACATATACCTGACTAGGTACTGTTCACACCTAACCCACATATACCTGACTAGTTACTGTTCACCCCTAACCCACATATACCTGACTAGTTACTTTTCTGCCCCTAACCCACATATAACTGACTAGTTACTGTTCACCCCTAACCCACATATACCTGACTAGTTACTGTTCACACCTAACCCACATATACCTGACTAGTTACTGTTCACCCCTAACCCACATATACCTGACTAGTTACTGTTCACCCCTAACCCACATATACCTGACTAGTTACTTTTCTGCCCCTAACCCATATATGCCTGACTAGTTACTGTTCACTCCTAACCCACATATACCTGACTAGTTACTGTTCACCCCTAACCCACATATACCTGACTAGTTACTGTTCACCCCTAACCCATATATACCTGACTAGTTACTGTTCACCCCTAACCCATATATGCCTGACTAGTTACTTTTCTGCCCCTAACCCACATATACCTGACTAGTTACTTTTCTGGCTTGCTGTGGGTACGGCAATACAAATGGCGGTATTAATAAATAAAACATGATTAACGATATATAAGTAATACATATATTTCAAGGAATATGAAGAGTTTGAAGATACCAAAGGGGTAATCAGAATCCATAAATCGAAGAAGAACGGACAACACAATGGCCAAAAGAAAAAGGACAAAAGGACAAACAACGATCTGCAAAACATACACATAAAACTAAAGATCGAATATATCTTGTGCTATAGAAAGCTAAAGACTCTCAGTATGTCTCTAATACTTGATTTATTATTCTTTAGTAGGGACGATGAAAATGAGGAACAGACGATCAGTTAGACAGAGAGCTTTCAAGAGGGCATGCATCAGTCACACCTGTCAGTAAGTACATATATCAAGAGGGCATGCATCAGTCACACCTGTCAGTAAGTACATATATACAATAAGGGAAGTCAATTGTTTACAATTATAGAGTTATGCAATAAAAACGTAGATATCAAATTTAGTGCGCACGACGCGTTTTTGGAATCACCTTCATCGGGTACACTCAAAATCGAAAGATTGGAAAGCCAAATAATTTAATGTTTTGGGAGCAATACAACCAAATGATAGTCAAAATCGGCTAAGGTCATCTATGCCTGAGGGAGGCGAACCTTAGTTTTGATAATAATTACATTATTTAGGAACTGTAATTTTTAATAATAAATATATCTAATAAGCCATGTTAGTGCCGAAACACTGACTACTGGGTGGATGATACCCTTGAGGACTAATAGTCCACCAGCAGAGGTATCGACCCAGGTGTAGTAATACAAACGTAGATATCAAATTTAGAGGTAGCCATCGGAAGTCAGTTAGCAATTTTGTGTCGTCTACATTCAGGTTAACACAACACAATTTACATTGCTAGTTGAATTCCCGGTCATGCCCCATTCACTCTAGCAGGTATTCCGGTTTGCTCCACTAATCTGACCTCCACGAACTGAAAAGTGCGGACTGCAGTACAGCAAACAAAACCGAGGCGATTTTTTGTCGGTTCTTTATTTCTTGTTGTTTGTAGTGGTTTTGTTTCAGTTAGTATGAGGCCGACCATTTAAACTATTAGAGGGGCGATGTGTTCCTCGAGCCTAAAATTTTGTTTTCACTACAAACAGAAATCAGATTATTTGAACATGAAAAATCGGTAATGTTACCAAAATTTCTTGTTGAAAACTGCATTGTTAGGTTATTTATTCTTTCATTTTTCAAAAAAAAGCTTAGCCCTTTTAATGTTTTCATGATCGGTCCCTTAGGAATACATTGTGCTCATTTTAAGTGATGCGTTCCGCATTTGTTGTGATATACACACTTTTCATGGATATTAAATGCATTAAATAACTTTTTTTTATCTCAATCACTTATCATGTTATGTATGTCTTTTGCAGGAACCTCAAATGTAATAATAAAAATGGATGGTATCTGTATGGTTCTGATTGGGGTTGCTGTGGTAACTATGATGGCTGCTGCACGTGGGCGTCGTCCGTCTGCTATTACCACGATGCACTTTGTAAATGTTGTGACTATAGTTGGTTAATATGCGGACCGGATTGTAAGCAGGATGCTGAATGTTTTGAAACCTATGAAGAAAATACAAACAAATTATTTGATAAATATCCACAACTAGAAGAAAATAATATTAAAAAAGATTCGAAAGTTAAAATTAAACAAACAGCAGATAAAAGTGATAAGGAATTGATAAGAAAGAAGCCGCAATTGTCAAACGGACAAAGAAACGAGGTTTTACAAGAAGATGAAGACGATGTAAAAATGGTAAAGCATGGATCTAAAAAGTACAGCAATAAGAACTATATTAAACCAAAAATTCTACATTTTAGAAAGAAATTTATCAAGTCAATTAATGCAATATCAAGCGACGAACTATTCATGGCAGATCAACCACGTGTAGACAGTGTTGATCTAGGAAGTGGGGACGGTATTAATTAACTAATTGATTGTTAGTTAGATGGTTATTTATTATGTTATATATGGTGATCTGCTAACATTGACCATTCTGTTTGCCAATTGTTTGTTGGATATTTTATCTGGATATCGATACCATTTTACGACATTTTGTATTGGATCGAGTCAGGTAATATATATGTCACAGTTGGAAGACCTCTGATCCTTTCCAAAAATCTACATACTCATTTACGTGCCACAAAATGTCGAAATCTAGTCGGGTATATTGTCATGTGATGTGTGCCATTACAGGTTATAGCTAAATATTAAAATCGGATAGAACACATACACAAACATCTGTCCAATCCTGATAAAATTGGTCATGAATGGTAGGCATATTGTTATTTATGTTATATTGTTTTGTTCAGTGAATGTGAGAATACTGTCTTAAAACCAAACTCTGAATAAAGCATACATTTTGTGTAGATCGAGTGTAAGTAAAATTTAGTCTTATTGCTTTACAGTTATGATAATCTGTATATTGCAAACACTTGTATATTACAAACACTTGTATATTGCAAACACCTGTCTATTTCAAATACATGTATATTACAAACATCTGTCTATTTCAAACACTATTTCCAAAACTTGTATATTACAAACATCTGTCTATTTCAAACACTATTTTAAACACTTGTATATTACAAACATCTGTCTATTTCAAACACTATTTCAAACACTTGTATGTTACAAACACCTGTCTATTTCAAACACTATTTCAAACACTTGTATATTACAAACACCTGTCTATTTCAAACACTATTTCAAACACTTGTATATTACAAACACCTGTCTATTTCAAACACTATTTCAAACACTTGTATATTACAAACACCTGTCTATTTCAAACACTTGTATATTACAAACACCTGTCTATTTCAAACACTATTTCAAACACTTGTATATTACAAACACCTGTCTATTTCAAACACTTGTATATTACAAACACCTGTCTATTTCAAACACTTGTATATTACAAACACCTGTCTATTTCAAACACTATTTCAAACACTTGTATATTACAAACGCCTGTCTATTTCAAACACTTGTATATTACAAACACCTGTCTATTTCAAACACTATTTCAAACACTTGTATGTTACAAACACCTGTCTATTTCAAACACTATTTCAAGCACTTGTATATTACAAACACCTGTCTATTTCAAACACTATTTAAAGCACTTGTATATTACAAACACCTGTCTATTTCAAGCACTTGTATATTACAAACACCTGTCTATTTCAAACACTATTTCAAGCACTTGTATATTACAAACATCTGTCTATTTCAAACACTATTTCAAACACTTGTATATTACAAACACCTGTCTATTTCAAACACTATTTCAAGCACTTGTATATTACAAACACCTGTCTATTTCAAACACTTGTATATTACAAACACCTGTCTATTTCAAACACTATTTCAAACACTTGTATATTACAAACACCTGTCTATTTCAAACACTATTTCAAACACTTGTATATTACAAACACCTGTCTATTTCAAACACTTGTATATTACAAACACCTGTCTATTTCAAACACTATTTCAAACACTTGTATATTACAAACACCTGTCTATTTCAAACACTTGTATGTTACAAACATCTGTCTATTTCAAACACTATTTCAAGCACTTGTATATTACAAACACCTGTCTATTTCAAACACTATTTCAAGCACTTGTATATTATAAACATCTCTCTATTTCAAACACTATTTCAAACACTTGTATGTTACAAACACCTGTCTATTTCAAACACTATGTCAAACACTTGTATATTACAAACACCTGTCTATTTCAAACACTATTTCAAACACTTGTATATTACAAACACCTGTCTATTTCAAACACTATTTCAAGCACTTGTATATTACAAACATCTGTCTATTTCAAACACTATTTCAAACACTTGTATATTACAAACACCTGTCTATTTCAAACACTATTTCAAACACTTGTATATTACAAACACCTGTCTATTTCAAACACTATTTCAAACACTTGTATATTACAAACACCTGTCTATTTCAAACACTATTTCAAACACTTGTATATTACAAACACCTGTCTATTTCAAACACTTGTATATTACAAACACCTGTCTATTTCAAACACTTGTATATTACAAACACCTGTCTATTTCAAACACTATTTCAAACACTTGTATATTACAAACGCCTGTCTATTTCAAACACTATTTCAAACACTTGTATATTACAAACGCCTGTCTATTTCAAACACTATTTCAAACACTTGTATATTGCAAACACCTGTCTATTTCAAACACTATTTCAAACACTTGTATATTACAAACGCCTGTCTATTTCAAACACTATTTCAAACACTTGTATATTACAAACACCTGTCTATTTCAAACACTTGTATATTACAAACACCTGTCTATTTCAAATACTTGTATATTACAAACACCTGTCTATTTCAAACACTATTTCAAGCACTTGTATATTACAAACATCTCTCTATTTCAAACACTATTTCAAACACTTGTATGTTACAAACACCTGTCTATTTCAAATACTATGTCAAACACTTGTATATTACAAACACCTGTCTATTTCAAACACTATTTCAAACACTTGTATATTACAAACACCTGTCTATTTCAAACACTATTTCAAGCACTTGTATATTACAAACATCTGTCTATTTCAAACACTATTTCAAACACTTGTATATTACAAGCACCTGTCTATTTCAAACACTATTTCAAACACTTGTATATTACAAACACCTGTCTATTTCAAACACTTGTATATTACAAACACCTGTCTATTTCAAACACTATTTCAAACACTTGTATATTACAAACACCTGTCTATTTCAAACACTTGTATATTACAAACACCTGTCTATTTCAAACACTATTTCAAACACTTGTATATTACAAACACCTGTCTATTTCAAACACTATTTCAAACACTTGTATATTACAAACACCTGTCTATTTCAAACACTATTTCAAACACTTGTATATTACAAACACCTGTCTATTTCAAACACTATTTCAAACACTTGTATATTACAAACACCTGTCTATTTCAAACACTTGTATATTACAAACACCTGTCTATTTCAAACACTATTTCAAACACTTGTATATTACAAACGCCTGTCTATTTCAAACACTATTTCAAACACTTGTATATTACAAACGCCTGTCTATTTCAAACACTATTTCAAACACTTGTATATTACAAACACCTGTCTATTTCAAACACTATTTCAAACACTTGTATATTACAAACACCTGTCTATTTCAAACACTATTTCAAACACTTGTATATTACAAACACCTGTCTATTTCAAACACTTGTATATTACAAACACCTGTCTATTTCAAACACTATTTCAAACACTTGTATATTACAAACACCTGTCTATTTCAAACACTATTTCAAACACTTATATATTACAAACACCTGTCTATTTCAAACACTTGTATATTACAAACACCTGTCTATTTCAAACACTATTTCAAACACTTGTATATTACAAACACCTGTCTATTTCAAACACTTGTATATTACAAACACCTGTCTATTTCAAACACTATTTCAAACACTTGTATATTACAAACACCTGTCTATTTCAAACACTTGTATATTACAAACACCTGTCTATTTCAAACACTTGTATATTACAAACACCTGTCTATTTCAAACACTTGTATATTACAAACGCCTGTCTATTTCAAACACTCTTTCAAACACTTGTATATTACAAACGCCTGTCTATTTCAAACACTATTTCAAACACTTGTATATTACAAACGCCTGTCTATTTCAAACACTATTTCAAACACTTGTATATTACAAACACCTGTCTATTTCAAACACCTGTCTATTCCAAACACTTGTATATTACAAACACCTGTCTATTTCAAACACTATTTCAAACACTTGTATATTACAAACACCTGTCTATTTCAAACACTATTTCAAACACTTGTATGTTACAAACATCTGTCTATTTCAAACACTATTTCAAACACTTGTATATTACAAACACCTGTCTATTTCAAACACTATTTCAAACACTTGTATATTACAAACATCTGTCTATTTCAAACACTATTTCAAGCACTTGTATATTACAAACACCTGTCTATTTCAAACACTATTTCAAACACTTGTATATTACAAACACCTGTCTATTTCAAACACTATTTCAAGCACTTGTATATTACAAACATCTGTCTATTTCAAACACTATTTCAAACACTTGTATGTTACAAACACCTGTCTATTTCAAACACTATGTCAAACACTTGTATATTACAAACACCTGTCTATTTCAAACACTATTTCAAACACTTGTATATTACAAACACCTTTCTATTTCAAACACTATGTCAAACACTTGTATATTACAAACACCTGTCTATTTCAAACACTATTTCAAACACTTGTATATTACAAACATCTGTCTATTTCAAACACTATTTCAAGCACTTGTATATTACAAACACCTGTCTATTTCAAACACTATTTCAAACACTTGTATATTACAAACGCCTGTCTATTTCAAACACTATTTCAAACACTTGTATATTACAAACACCTGTCTATTCAGATTATAAAGTTGGTTACAATGATGTCCCATTCTTTTCACTGTACTAAGTGGAAAATAAAATAAAAACAAACAAACAAACAAACCACAGCGTCAGAACTGTTTTTCCAAATTCAATCTGAAATCGTATAATTAGAGTCAAAATCGATACCTCCTAGAGCGAACATACATAAGCGTTCATTCTAAAGGCTTAGTACTGGTATCTTCAATAAACAGTAAAGGGGTTATTTTAGCTAGTGTTTGGCCAAATCTCCACAAATGGTGAAATGATGCGGTCATTCATGTTGTGTTATTCACGTGTGAGTAAAATGAATCCCGAATTATACCGGACTGTATCATAGTTTATATCATCGTCGGAACATTCAACCAAACGGTGTTAAGGTTAGATTTTGAACTTAGAAATTTCTACATGTATAGAAGATCTAGCCGAGGGTACCAAGCAAACTGAGTGGATTTCTCTGAGAATGATTGACTGGTACCTAACAGACTGGGTGGATTTCTCTGAGAATGATTGACTGGTACCTAACAGACTGGATGGTTTTCTCCGGACATATCATCTCTATCCACAGATTAACACTTTGGCCACAATATAGCTGAAGTTTTGATAGTTGGATATATCAATCACGTAATCGATTCAACTACTCAACATTTTCAATATTAAAACACCGATGAGAAAATATTTCCATTGCCAAAAAAAGAAAAAAAGGATGACGATCATATACTGTTTGCACATTTCCTACTTTGATTCTGAAATTATACGTTTTTCAACAGACAGTCGGCATACCTATCGGTACAAACTGTGCTCCTCTTCTCGCCGACTTGTTCCTTTATTCGTATGAGGCAGACTTCCTACATGGGCTTCTCGAGAAAAACGAAAAGAAGCTAGCCCTATTCTTTATTTCACATTCCGCTATATAGATGATGTCCTTTCACTAAATAATTCTAGGTTTGGTGAATTCGTTGATCGCATTTATCCCATTGAGCTTGAAATAAAGGATAGCACAGATACAGATAGGTATGCTTCATACCTTGACGTACACCTCGAAATTGACAGTGAAGGGTGGTTAAGAACGAAACTTTACGACAAAAGAGATGATTTCAATGTTCCCATCGTGAGCAACATTCCAGCAGCACCTACATATGGAGTATATATCTCTCAGTTGATACGATATTCTAGAGCTTGTGGGTCCTATCGGGATTTCCTTGATAGAGGGTTGCTGCTAACAAGGAAACTACTGAACCAAGGGTTCCTCTTAGTTAAGTTGAAGTCATCACTTCAAAAGTTTTGCGGTCGCCACCATGACTTGGTGGACCGCTATGGAATATATGTGTCACACATGACCACGGATATGTGCCACTTGTCGTAAGCACTTTTCGGTCCTTTCCTCGTTCATGACTTACCACCGGGTTTGTAACTAGACTAACACGACGGGTGTCATTATTGGAGCAGGAACTGCCTACCCTTCAGGAGCACCTGAGTTCATCTCCGGCTTTTAGTAGGGTTCGTGTTACTCGATCTTCAGTTTTATATGTATGTTTTGTAGATCGTTGTTTGTCCTTTTGTACTTTTTTTTTTTGCCATTGTGTTGTCTGTTCTTCTTCGATATACGGATTATGATTACCCCTTTGGTATCTTCAAATTCTTCTTATAAGAGTTATTTTCCCTTACAACGAGAAAAATAGCATTCGTACAAGAGCAATGGAAAAGAATATAAGTATTATTTTCTGATGATTTGTAAATATTTGAACTTTCTAAAAAAAAAAAAAAAAAAAAAAAATCAGGACATAATTGCATAGCAAAGATAAAATTCACACGTTGCTAAATCATTAAAATCGTGAGCAAAAGTATGTTTTATTTTCTTTGAACTTTGAATCAAAGGGATGTTTTTCTAGCCTTAAAGGGAAATAACTCTCGTTAAAACGTGTGAAAAATCAGGTTAGAAAAGTCAACTGATGTACTAAATACGACATATAATAATACTTTAAGTGCATTCCTATTTGTGTCCAATGATTTTTTATTTTTTATCCAAATTAATAAGATTGAGGAAGTACATACTTGAATAATCATAAAATGGTGTAAAATTTCATCATAATGATAAAAGCCTCTTCAATTCCTACTTTAACTATATCTTTTGTATTTCCGACAAAATGTCAGTCTGCATAGAAAATGTTACCTGTTTTCCCAGAAACGCGATATAAGTACTAATTTCGACATCTACGTTTTACTTAAAATTATTCGGTTTTCCAATCTCTCGATTTTGAGCGTCACCTGATGAAGGTTATTCCAGAAACGCGTCGTGCGCACTAAATATAATATCTACATATTTATTTCTATCACTGGGTCGATATCTCTGCTGGTGGACTATTAGGCTAAGAGGGTATCTGCAGCCAGTAGTCAATGTTTCGGTACTGACATGATTTATTAGAGACATCTATTATTAAAATTTACATTTCCTAAATAATGTCATTATTAATAAAACTAAGGTGAGCTTAGCCGATTTTGGCTATCTTGTTTAGGCTCGTTGGTTTACTTGCTCCCAAAGACTTGCTTTATATATTAAGCATACCTGATGACGGTAATTCTAGAAACGCGTCATGCGCACTAAATTTGATATCTACGTTTGTATTACAAAAATCACGTCAAGTACAACATTTGTATTATTACTTTGAAGCATTACTAAATATACAATATTGGTCTGTTGACGGTAAATATAGAATTTATTTGACAAGGCTGAGAAACGGGGTGAAAGACGAGCTTCTAGCGAGTCTTTCTCCCCGTTTCGCGCCGAGTCAAATAAATTCTATATTTACCGTCAACAGACCAATATTGTATTTATCCTGCAATCCACGATGTCCTAAAAAATAATCTTAACTCGTAAAAATGCATTTTTTAATGCAACGGAATCCTCACTATTTGGCGTAATAAAATACCAGATTTTTTTTGCTGACAAAAATTCGCGAACAAATAGTTCTCAAAAGGAAGTGAAATAACTTTATTTAAGTGAAGATTTATTGATTAAGGTGAAAATCTATATAGAAAATTGATAGTTTAGAACCTGAAATATATATATTTAATATGTTTTTCATAGATATGAAAACACATTAATTTAGCGATCATACGTCACATGCGGTCATACTTAAATACGCCTGCAGTAGTAACCAGGTAAATATATACGCCTGTGTGAAAAGGTATACGCCTGCAACTATATGGTTCACTTTTATTTTTATTTTTTCATATCAAATAATAAACATCCGATATATTCCTTTTACTAGTTTATATTAAAAAAAAATAAATAAAAAAGAACCATATAGTTGCAGGCGTCCACCTTTGTATGACACACAGGCGTATATATTTGCCTGGTTACTACTGCAGGCGTATTTAAGTATGACCCACACAGTTTGTAAACATGTGAAAGCAATACACACATACATGTATAGACGATTCGAGCATGTTTTAAGTAAACTAGGTAGAGTAGAGAAAACAGAAAGATTAATCATTTATCTCAACAAACTGAACTGATTCACGGAAATGTATTTAACAACGATGTCAAACACTCAAATGCTCAGTTATTGGGATATTTAGTCATTTGTGAAAATTGTGTACACATTCACCATTTGTTATGGATGACCACGCCGTAAAACATAGAACTAATTTGACTTGACATATTTGTATTGGAACTGTAAAAAGGAACATCGGGATTGCTTCCACACGAAACATCAGAAGTGCTACTGGCTGTAGAATTTGTGGAGGTTTTACGAGGTAAGTTTGCTGAAAAGCATTTCTGTTAGTTTCACTTTCAGTGTTGCTGAGGATGTTTGATATTTTCTTGTGTCTTTCCTCACTCAATGTTGAGTAATTATTAATAAATGCCACATTGTTATGCCCTGATATTTGCATAATATCTATCCCCTCCACATTGTTTTCTCTTAATTTCTGGACGGGATAAGATATTTTCTGGCACTGATTGATTAATGTCTAATTTGCAACTATCCTTCATTTTTTTCATGAGACTGGAAAGTTTTCTTTCATGCACTTTTCTACCTGTTTCTAAAGCTCGTACAAATAAATTATGTATTTTGCAACAATGCAAGTATATAAAGGAGGAGAAGCTAATACCAATCTTCTGGACTTTACATAGGTTTCAATGGAAAATTGGAATTTATTTTTATAGAATAAAATAAAACTTTCATATATACATGGTAAATTGAAGAAAATCAAAATAGAGATCTGATTTAGTGTCAACAAGCACCAGATATGATTTTAATTACTATATTTAACTTCTGTTTGTATATCATAATCAAATGAATTAATATGCATTGAAGTCTACATGTATGTAGAATCCCCACCAACTATTTTCTTCATATCAAATTTGCTATTATTAAACCATAATCCATTGATTGGTAAATTACATAATGCGATGTCACTAAGGAACCAAGAATATTATGGACATAGGTGTTGTGACCAGAAAAATATTAGAGTGAAGGATATATTTTTCTGGAATGAACAATATTTACATGATAATGTTGGTTGTTGCGAGTAATGACTAATGTGCGAATATATTTTCTGAGTCGGATCATACAAAAATGCATTATGAAAGCTTGAAGTTTCAAATATTCAAACATTGCTAATTTAGTCTGCATTTTGTTCCTTTTTTCTTGTTATTTTATTAGTAAATATATAATAACATGTATTTTAATTATAATCAATGCTATATTAATGTCTTTCAGATGAATGGCTGGATTAATGGTTTAACAGTGTACAATGTACATGTGATGTTTGAAATAAGTGCAAAGACTATATATGAAAGAAATAATTGCATAAAAACCTATGAACGTTTTATAAAGATCTGATTAAACAAAGGACATTTTTCAAGAACTATCACTCAGTTGTTGCATACAGGCCAGGGGTATGTGAATCAGTTTCAAATGGAATTGCACAAAATAAAAAATGTACTGTAATCCTGATCAACAGTGAGTAGAATTCCAGCAGATAAAACACTAGTTTCAACTGACAAATCATACAACTTTGTTGGAATTTTGCAAAAGAAAAAAATGTTTTAAAAAAAGATGCAAAATGATTGGAGGAAGTGACTGAATACAATTATTCCAAATGGTTAAAACAAATTATATAGATATTTTGTGGTGTCATAAAGAATTCAGAATATAAAAAATTATCTATAATTTTAAAGTGACTTGATGCAATAGCAGGAATATGTGTTATTTTCACCTTGAAGAAATCTACTATCTGATATGTTGAAGTAATTGATGTGAATTAATTGAACATTTAATATGAAGAAATTTTATAATAAAATATATGTAGTACTAGTAATCTTAGAGTTTGATGTTCAAACTGTACTGAGTTATTTAACCATATAAGTGTGTTTAGTAAAGATTGTGGTGTGTGACTGCCCAGAACGTTTCTGTTATAAAGGATGTTAATTTCCTCATCTGTTGGAGGCAAGACTTTGGTTTATTCCCTTTGTCCTGTAGTTTTAGTTGCTTTTGTTTTGTTTTCAAAGCTTCCCTGTCAAGTTATAAATGATTCGGATTTGTTTAATTTATTTTATTTTTATTTTATTTTATATGTCAGTGTCCGTCCACCTATCAAAAGTACAAGTGTGTTGAAGTTACCGAGTGTAAATTGTACATGCGCGTAGACGATACCAAAAATTACAAGAGAGACAATCCAGAATACAGAATTTAAGATCTTTGTTTTGATTTTTATTGACTTCTAGGATTTTTTTTATCGTAAAATATGTATAAAAAATATGAAATTTTAGAATTATTAGTTTCATTTTGTCGGTTTGTAAATTTACAAATAGTGAGAACGAAAACATTTATTAGAAAAAGACGACGTCGATTATTGACATTGGTTACGGTTAATATTTTAACTCCTTCACAGGAGAGCAAAAACACAAAAAAGTAGTTCCGGAATCTATGGGCGGGGCTTAAAAGTTTATTCGTAGGTTTAAAAGTTTATTCGTAGGCTTCAAAAGTTTATTCGTAGGTTACGAATAAAGCAAAAATTTATTCGTGTGGTATATTTGTACAGCAAATGTACTGATTGCAGGATAAATGATAGTACATGTAATTCATTTGATTAGATTAAATTTTTAGTGTTTAACGGCACGACGTCTTTGACTCTGTTTCAATTACTTCTAGATTGGATTATGGAACTGTTCTGACAGTGTTGTACATTTTGTTTTTCATATTGTGACAAGTAGAAGTAGTTTCGTAAAAAATAAAAACGTTTTTCAGACAAATCATTGACAATTTGTTGATTGTCACATTAAATCTATATTTACTACAATATTATATTTTAATTTAAAAAAAATTCTTTTTGTAACACCACATATGACATGGTCTGATTAAATAATGGCTTTAGGATACCGAAAGGTTGATCTGCAGCCGTAATTCGAATAATACAGACAATGCAATGGCCGAAATAAAATAAGAGAGAGAGAGAGAGAGAGAGATATTATCGTTAACCAAGGGTTACGAACAGCCTTCCCTCTTTCTTACCCTTAGTCGTGTTATAGTAATTTTGTAATCGCGCTTTGCCGTCTGCTTAATTTTGTCAGCTACGTATATATATATATACGTTATATGAGTTTCAACTGATCAGTACAAGACATTCATCTGACTGAACATGCTGACTCCGTAGCTTATTATGAGCTTCGTGCATGGTAAAGCCTTCATAGATCCTTTATATGTTTTCATTTTTCCTACAAAGCATGTGTATTTGCAACACACGTTATGATTGGTTGTAGCTGTCTGGTTGTATCCACTTAGAACCATAACAGTGAGACCACGTAATTCCAACTAACACTGCCACGGATGAGGAAGGGAATACTGTTTGTTTGTTTATTTGATTGTTTGTTTGATGTTGTTTAACGCCACTTTCAACAATATTTCAGCTATATTGTGGCGGTCAATTTTATTGGTGGAGGAAACCAGAGGACCCGGAGAAAATCACCGACCTGTCGCAAGTCACTGACAAACTTTATCACATAATGTTGTACACCTCGCCCTGATCGAGATTGGAACTCACAACATCAGTGGTGATATGCACTGATTGCATAGGTAGTTGTAAATCCAACTACCATGCGATCGTAGCCCGTAGCTGACGAAGACGTGCTAAAGGCTGTGAATCTACTCCTGGTCCAGAAAAACAGTATGTTTGATAATATGGAAAATAAGTAGGACGTGTTTAAAGATACCAAAAGGGTAATCGGAATCCGTATATCGAAGAATAACAGACAACACAATGGCGAAAAGAAAAAGCACAAAAGGACAAACAACGATCTACAAAACATACACATAAAACTAAAGATCGAGTAACTCTAACCCCACTAAAAACCGGTGGTGACGTCATGTGCTCCTGTCACCTGTATGACCACTAACATGGGGGGGGGGGGGAATCAGCTACATGTCAATAGGATGATGATGAGGTTTTATACTAGACGAACACGCAACCCTTCCTTACTCTATAAATAAAGGCCAATCCCTGGTGCAGCAAGTAGAGTGAGTGATTGTTGTGAAACGCCAACTCAGCAATTTTTCAGCTATATCATGGCGAGAACAGGTTAATTTTCAAAGGGATGATGATGAGGTCCGCTTTATACTAGACAAACACGCTTAATTGGCTGGCTTTGTATAGCGTTGGTTCACTGAAACAACAGTCTGCGAGTATACATGTGGTTCCACTTCGGACATATTATCATAATTCAGAGCCATCCAGTCTTTTCCCTTTTTCCTTATTGCTCCGTACTTTTTATAAATCTTTGGTTTGACCCGTCCGGGGTTCGAACCCACGATCTACCACATTCGGTTTGACCCGTCCAGGGTTCGAACCCACGATCTACCACACTCGGTTTGACCCGTCCGGGGTTCGAACCCACGATCTACCACACTCGGTTTGACCCGTCCGGGGTTCGAACCCACGATCTACCACACTCGGATTGACCCGTCCGAGGTTCGTACCCACGATCTACCACACTCGGTTTGACCCATCCGGGGTTCGAACCCACGATCTACCACACTCGGTTTGACCCATCCGGGGTTCGAACCCACGATCTACCACACTCGGTTTGACCCGTCCGGGGTTCGAACCCACGATCTACCATACTCGGATTGACCCGTCGGGGTTCGAACCCACGATCTACCACACTCGGTTTAACCCGTCCGGGGTTCGAAACCACGATCTACCACACTCAGTTTGACCCGTCCGGGGTTCGAACACACGATCTACCACACTCGGTTTGACCCGTCCGAAGTTCGAACCCACGATTTATCACACTCGGTTTGACCCGTCCGGGGATCGAACCCACGACCTATCACACTCGGTTTGACCCGTCCGGGGATCGAACCCACGACCTATCACACTCGGTTTGACCCGTCCGGCGATCGAACCCACGACCTATCACACTCGACGCGAGAACGCTAATCATCACACCCATGCAGTAAAAGTGGTATTAAGCACATAAAATATGATCTAACCAAGCGAATTATATCATGATATCAACTCAGATTCCTTCGTCTGCAGATTGAATAAACGTTAGAGAAAACCGAAAAGTGGGAGGGGGGGGGGGGGGGGGGGGGAATCAAGAATATATGCCAAAGTTATAGCAAGTAATAAAATGAAAAATACATGCACCACACTTTCGGAACATTTCTAAAATTTAATAGAAAAATCGTAAAAAGAGACAAAGCACACATGACTGTTCACTTTCCTGGATTGATACAGGCACTTCAATAAAAAGTGGCGGGGTTCAAATAGTTTTATGAACCCAAGCGTTACGTCTCTGATAAAATGATGCGGACGTGCAATTGAAGATATGTAAAATGTATATCAGATATCATTTAAGTAGAAATTGAATATAATTGTAATCTATTAGCTTGAATATTATACCTCATTAAGACATTTCAAGTTCGTCCTCAATCCATAGAAGAGGGGGGTAAAGAGGGGGGTATGAGCACGGAAGAACGTGAAATAAAACTGAATTTCACGATGAACGAATTTTTTTTTTATCCTTTTATATTTTTATATTTTTGTCTGTGTGCACGATGAATAACGGACCTTAAACACGAATACACTTAAAATAAAATGGGCAAACACGTTGAACAAAAATAGCTCTTTACCCCCAACATAGAATACTTCAGATGCACTCTGTATGTATATAAATAGAAATAGCGTGATGCTCTCCATTTAAAGTCGACACAAACCTAACTGTCAAGTTGTATAAACTCTGAAGGTATGTTTTTTTTTAATATTATTTAATTTTTAATGAATGATAACTAACTTTTAGTGGGGTTCGTTTTGCTTAATCTGTTTTATGTGTAGTATTTTGTAGATCATTGTTTGTCATTTTTCTTTTGGCCATTGTATTGTCTGTTACGGCTTCCGATCGCTCCTTTAGTATCATCAATCTTTTCTAATATTTTCTTTTATTATTTGGTTTTCTATATTTGTGATGTGGATGCTTCCTGGTGAAGATTATTTCAGAATAGTACGCACTAATTTAGATATCTACGTTTTTATTAACAAAATCTAAAAGAAGTTATATGTTGGGAATTTCTGTTTTATTTTATTTTTAATTTTATTTCAACAAAACAGTTGAACACAAAATGCCTTGATTTTATTGTTCCAAAGTCAATATTCTGGAAAATGGCTATAAAGAGCCATTTAAAAAAACATTATATACTTTAGTCAGAAATTAGGATTTTTACAAAATTCCATGAGAATGATATATAAAAGACATTTGAGTCATAAAACTAGCTTAACCCGCCACCTTTAAATAGAGTGGCTGTACCAAATCAGGAGAGTGAGAAACTCATGAATATGTGTTATATGGGTATCTAAGATTTTGCGATTGGATTTTGGATCTGTTCTAGAACGATGGTATGGTATTTTTTGCTATTTCATTAAAATAAAAGAAGAGTTTGAAGATACCAAAGGGGTAATCAGAATCCGTATATCGAAGAAGAACAGACAACTCAATGGCCAAAAGAAAAATGACAAATGGACAAGAAGAGTTTGAAGATACCAAAGGGGTAATCACAATCCATAAATCGAAGAAGGACAGACAACACAGGTTCTCCGGAAGGGTAAGCAGTGACACCCGTCATTTCTTTTCCGGTACATTTCTGGGACAACGACATTTCCAGAATAGCGTGGTACCATGTGTTTCTTAATTAAATAAACGTTAGAGACTATATTAAAACGCCACTGTTCATTGAAGTGACTGTACCAAACTAGAAAAGTCATCGGTCATGTATTTGTGTGTTAATGATATCAATTTTGCCTTTTTATGCGACTTTGATATTTGATTTTGGAACTGTTCTGACAGTTATTTTTTTTCATTTGAACTGTAAGCACAAATTATTGGTCTAATAATTATCATATTTTTGTAGATTGTTAACAATGAAAATTGCAATCCTGTTCGCTGTTTTACTTTTCGTTGTTGGTAAGTTTTCTTTTTATCTATGTTTAGCCATATTTTACATACCTTACTATTTTGAAATTTGCATATTAATCGATATTTTTAACGCGATTTGTCTTGTTTGCTACGTTTGTTGTGTGCTTTTCTGAGAAGCGGCAAATATAAATTTTGGTTTGACCCGACCAGTGCTCGAACCCACGATCTAGGTTGAAATCAAAGAGTGCCATTATTCAGTTTTTCTTTTTTTTCCGAACTCACCTTTCGGACATTCCTGATTTGATTCCAAAATTATACGTTATTGTACGTGGTCTAGCAAAAGCAACAGAATTTAGAAAGGACAATGAATGTGCGTATAATTTTTTTTATAATTTGTAGATATCGGAAACTTGCGAAAAGTTGGAAGAATTTTTACAAAAAGATAGAAAATTTCACCACTTGTTACAGCATAAAAATATTGAACACATGAGAAAAAAATAAATGTTATTTTCATTGAACATTTGCTTTAAAGAAGAAAGATCTTTTTGTCAGCCTTAAAGGGAAATGAATAATTCTAAAATGAAACTCGGAAATGTGCAAAAGGTATATTATGTTATTGTGATCACGTTTTAATTGTTTTCGTTTATATCTTTATTGTAGCGTCCATGTTTCACACAAGCAATGCAGGTCAGTACTTGAGCTTAATTTTTACTTCTGCTTATACATGAGTTGATGTTTTAAGAATGACTTTTAAAACAAGTTGATTTCTGATATAGTTGCACCATATTGAAAACAAAAATAGAATATAAGAATGCAGAAATGAGAGCAAACAATACTCTAATATACTTATTTATGATAAGCAGAGAGAAACCGGAAGAGACAATCAAGAATGAACAATCGAGAGACACTGGCAACATCTGTCACAAGAGACAGAACTCGAAACAAAAAACACAATACAGACAACTAAACCGAAGAAGATTAACAACACTAAAAAACGGGAGTGATCCCAGGTGTTCGAGAAGAGTTAGCAGTTCCTCTTTCATGAAAGACACCCTCCTCAGTGTTACACGTATTGTCTGGTAACAATCTTGTCGGTTATAGAGGAAAGAAAAAATACCCCTGTGGTATCTTCACACCTTTCTTACGTAAAATGGAAAAGGTCCATGGTCACTTGAGATATTGATATGTTGTAAGACCGCCATTTTAACTAGTAAGATAATGGTATATGTCGTGTTATTTCTTTGGTATCTAAGTCGCTTTTCTGTACGCGTATCATTGCCTCCTTAGTATGTTGATCGAAATAATGAGATACAAATCTATAGGATCGCGGCCACGGATTAAGCCAAATGTGTAAGGACGTTATAATTGGATAAACATCATGGTGTATTTGACAATAATTTGTTTTCAGGAGTGACATTCAATCGGAATAAAAGGCTAGCATGCTGGGGAGGTGAACTTGGGTGTGCAGCCTCATGTAGGAGACAGGGGAGATTCAATGGTGGCTGCTGTGGTCAGAGCTACACCAGATGTCATGGAACCTGTTATTGCAATGGTGTAAGTTCCTTCATTCATGACTTATCCCCGGGTTTGTGACTAGATTAACACGAGTTCACCCCCGGTTTTTAGTGGGGTTCGTGTTACTCGATCTTTACACGGAAGAGATAATAGTGGTCGTTTAGCACAGTGGGTCTCTTGATAGAGAAATATAAATTACATAAAATGCACTTTGAATAAAAAAATGAAAATAAATGTAGTCTACCTCCAGGTTATTTATTTAACTTAAAACATGTGTTCTTTAAGGCAGGCATGTCTGTATATATTTGGAAATTGGACTAGTTCCTGTCCCTACCGTCTCATCGGTTTTGGACAAAATGTATTACCTACCCCCTCAACATCAAACGATTGAAAAGGAAAATAATATAAAGGTACAAGATATCAAATGAAAAGCAAAATACCACACACCCAGAAAATCCAATAAAAATATCGTAGAAACATCAATATCCCTAACACATATACATAGCCGGTCACTATCCTGGCATGATACAGGTACTACAGTATAAAGTGGCAGAGTTAAACTATTTTTGTTTGCAAAGTAGTAATCAGAAGCCACAAATCAAAGGACAGACGATACAATGGCCAAAATAAAAAGAACATAAGGACAGACGATACAATGGCCAAAATAAAAAGAACAGAAGGACAGACGATACAATGGCCAAAATAAAAAGAACAGAAGGACAGACGATACAATGGCCAAAATAAAAAGAACAGAAGGACAGACGATACAATGGCCAAAATAAAAAGAACAGAAGGACAGACGATACAATGGCCAAAATAAAAAGAACAAGGACAGACGATACAATGGCCAAAATAAAAAGACCAGAAGGACAGACGATACAATGGCCAAAATAAAAAGAACAGAAGGACAGACGATACAATGGCCAAAATAAAAAGAACAAAAGGACAGACGATACAATTGCCAAAATAAAAGGAACAGAAGGACAGACGATACAATGGCCAAAATAAAAAGAACAGAAGGACAGACGATACAATGGCCAAAATAAAAAGAACAAAAGGACAGACGATACAATGGCCAAAATAAAAAGAACAGAAGGACAGACGATACAATGGCCAAAATAAAAAGAACAGAAGGACAGACGATACAATGGCCAAAATAAAAAGAACAGAAGGACAGACGATACAATGGCCAAAATAAAAAGAACAGAAGGACAGACGATACAATGGCCAAAATAAAAAGAACAGAAGGACAGACGATACAATGGCCAAAATAAAAAGAACAGAAGGACAGACGATACAATGGCCAAAATAAAAAGAACAGAAGGACAGACGATACAATGGCCAAAATAAAAGGAACAGAAGGACAGACGATACAATGGCCAAAATAAAAAGAACAGAAGGACAGACGATACAATGGCCAAAATAAAAAGAACAGAAGGACAGACGATACAATGGCCAAAATAAAAAGAACAGAAGGACAGACGATACAATGGCCAAAATAAAAGGAACAGAAGGACAGACGATACAATGGCCAAAATAAAAAGAACAGCAGGACAGACGATACAATGGCCAAAATAAAAAGAAAAGAAGGACAGACGATACAATGGCCAAAATAAAAAGAACAGAAGGACAGACGATACAATGGCCAAAATAAAAAGAACAGAAGGACAGACGATACAATGGCCAAAATAAAAAGAACAGAAGGACAGACGATACAATGGCCAAAATAAAAAGAACAGAAGGACAGACGATACAATGGCCAAAATAAAAAGAACATAAGGACAGACGATACAATGGCCAAAATAAAAAGAACAGAAGGACAGACGATACAATGGCCAAAATAAAAAGAACAGAAGGACAGACGATACAATGGCCAAAATAAAAAGAACAGAAGGACAGACGATACAATGGCCAAAATAAAAAGAACAAAAGGACAGACGATACAATGGCCAAAATAAAAAGAACAGAAGTACAGACGATACCATGGCCAAAATAAAAAGAACAGAAGGACAGACGATACAATGGCCAAAATAAAAAGAACAGAAGGACAGACGATACAATGGCCAAAATAAAAAGAACAGAAGGACAGACGATACAATGGCCAAAATAAAAAGAACAGAAGGACAGACGATACAATGGCCAAAATAAAAAGAACAGAAGGACAGACGATACAATGGCCAAAATAAAAAGAACAGAAGGACAGACGATACAATGGCCAAAATAAAAGGAACAGAAGGACAGACGATACAATGGCCAAAATAAAAAGAACAGAAGGACAGACGATACAATGGCCAAAATAAAAAGAACAGAAGGACAGACGATACAATGGCCAAAATAAAAAGAACAGAAGGACAGACGATACAATGGCCAAAATAAAAAGAACAGAAGGACAGACGATACAATGGCCAAAATAAAAAGACCAGAAGGACAGACGATACAATGGCCAAAATAAAAAGACCAGAAGGACAGACGATACAATGGCCAAAATAAAAAGACCAGAAGGACAGACGATACAATGGCCAAAATAAAAAGAACAGAAGGACAGACGATACAATGGCCAAAATAAAAAGAACAGAAGGACAGACGATACAATGGCCAAAGTAAAAAGAACAGAAGGACAGACGATACAATGGCCAAAATAAAAAGAACAGAAGGACAGACGATACAATGGCCAAAATAAAAAGAACAGAAGGACAGACGATACAATGGCCAAAATAAAAAGAACAGAAGGACAGACGATACAATGGCCAAAATAAAAAGAACAGAAGGACAGACGATACAATGGCCAAAATAAAAAGAACAGAAGGACAGACGATACAATGGCCAAAATAAAAAGAACAGAAGGACAGACGATACAATGGCCAAAATAAAAAGAACAAAAGGACAGACCATACAATGGCCAAAATAAAAAGAACAGAAGGACAGACGATACAATGGCCAAAATAAAAAGAACAGAAGGACAGACGATACAATGGCCAAAATAAAAAGAACAAAAGGACAGACGATACAATGGCCAAAATAAAAAGAACAGAAGGACAGACGATACAATGGCCAAAATAAAAAGAACAGAAGGACAGACGATACAATGGCCAAAATAAAAAGAACAGAAGGACAGACGATACAATGGCCAAAATAAAAAGAACAGAAGGACAGACGATACAATGGCCAAAATAAAAAGAACAGAAGGACAGACGATACAATGGCCAAAATAAAAAGAACAGAAGGACAGACGATACAATGGCCAAAATAAAAAGAACAGAAGGACAGACGATACAATGGCCAAAATAAAAAGAACAGAAGGACAGACGATACAATGGCCAAAATAAAAAGAACAGAAGGACAGACGATACAATGGCCAAAATAAAAAGACCAGAAGGACAGACGATACAATGGCCAAAATAAAAAGACCAGAAGGACAGACGATACAATGGCCAAAATAAAAAGAACAGAAGGACAGACGATACAATGGCCAAAATAAAAAGAACAAAAGGACAGACGATACAATGGCCAAAATAAAAAGAACAGAAGGACAGACGATACAATGGCCAAAATAAAAAGAACAGAAGGACAGACGATACAATGGCCAAAATAAAAAGGAACAGAAGGACAGACGATACAATGGCCAAAATAAAAAGAACAGAAGGACAGACGATACAATGGCCAAAATAAAAAGAACAGAAGGACAGACGATACAATGGCCAAAATAAAAAGAACAGAAGGACAGACGATACAATGGCCAAAATAAAAAGAACAGAAGGACAGACGATACAATGGCCAAAATAAAAAGAACAGAAGGACAGACGATACAATGGCCAAAATAAAAAGAACAGAAGGACAGACGATACAATGGCCAAAATAAAAAGAACAGAAGGACAGACGATACAATGGCCAAAATAAAAAGAACAGAAGGACAGACGATACAATGGCCAAAATAAAAAGAACAGAAGGACAGACGATACAATGGCCAAAATAAAAAGAACAGAAGGACAGACGATACAATGGCCAAAATAAAAAGAACAGAAGGACAGACGATACAATGGCCAAAATAAAAAGAACAGAAGGACAGACGATACAATGGCCAAAATAAAAAGAACAGAAGGACAGACGATACAATGGCCAAAATAAAAAGAACAGAAGGACAGACGATACAATGGCCAAAATAAAAAGAACAGAAGGACAGACGATACAATGGCCAAAATAAAAAGAACAGAAGGACAGACGATACAATGGCCAAAATAAAAAGAACAGAAGGACAGACGATACAATGGCCAAAATAAAAAGAACAGAAGGACAGACGATACAATGGCCAAAATAAAAAGAACAGAAGGACAGACGATACAATGGCCAAAATAAAAAGAACAGAAGGACAGACGATACAATGGCCAAAATAAAAAGAACAGAAGGACAGACGATACAATGGCCAAAATAAAAAGAACAGAAGGACAGACGATACAATGGCCAAAATAAAAAGAACAGAAGGACAGACGATACAATGGCCAAAATAAAAAGAACAGAAGGACAGACGATACAATGGCCAAAATAAAAAGAACAGAAGGACAGACGATACAATGGCCAAAATAAAAAGAACAGAAGGACAGACGATACAATGGCCAAAATAAAAAGAACAGAAGGACAGACGATACAATGGCCAAAATAAAAAGAACAGAAGGACAGACGATACAATGGCCAAAATAAAAAGAACAGAAGGACAGACGATACAATGGCCAAAATAAAAAGAACAGAAGGACAGACGATACAATGGCCAAAATAAAAAGAACAGAAGGACAGACGATACAATGGCCAAAATAAAAAGAACAGAAGGACAGACGATACAATGGCCAAAATAAAAAGAACAGAAGGACAGACGATACAATGGCCAAAATAAAAAGAACAGAAGGACAGACGATACAATGGCCAAAATAAAAAGAACAGAAGGACAGACGATACAATGGCCAAAATAAAAAGAACAGAAGGACAGACGATACAATGGCCAAAATAAAAGAACAGAAGGACAGACGATACAATGGCCAAAATAAAAAGAACAGAAGGACAGACGATACAATGGCCAAAATAAAAAGAACAGAAGGACAGACGATACAATGGCCAAAATAAAAAGAACAGAAGGACAGACGATACAATGGCCAAAATAAAAAGAACAGAAGGACAGACGATACAATGGCCAAAATAAAAAGAACAGAAGGACAGACGATACAATGGCCAAAATAAAAAGAACAGAAGGACAGACGATACAATGGCCAAAATAAAAAGAACAGAAGGACAGACGATACAATGGCCAAAATAAAAAGAACAGAAGGACAGACGATACAATGGCCAAAATAAAAAGAACAGAAGGACAGACGATACAATGGCCAAAATAAAAAGAACAGAAGGACAGACGATACAATGGCCAAAATAAAAAGAACAGAAGGACAGACGATACAATGGCCAAAATAAAAAGAACAGAAGGACAGACGATACAATGGCCAAAATAAAAAGAACAGAAGGACAGACGATACAATGGCCAAAATAAAAAGAACAGAAGGACAGACGATACAATGGCCAAAATAAAAAGAACAGAAGGACAGACGATACAATGGCCAAAATAAAAAGAACAGAAGGACAGACGATACAATGGCCAAAATAAAAAGAACAGAAGGACAGACGATACAATGGCCAAAATAAAAAGAACAGAAGGACAGACGATACAATGGCCAAAATAAAAAGAACAGAAGGACAGACGATACAATGGCCAAAATAAAAAGAACAGAAGGACAGACGATACAATGGCCAAAATAAAAGAACAGAAGGACAGACGATACAATGGCCAAAATAAAAAGAACAGAAGGACAGACGATACAATGGCCAAAATAAAAAGAACAGAAGGACAGACGATACAATGGCCAAAATAAAAAGAACAGAAGGACAGACGATACAATGGCCAAAAT